>JAPVLO010000207.1:4557500-5157500 GCA_027257055.1 Cephalopachus bancanus
GTTCAAGGTCTGCTTATGAGTGAAAATATGTGATACTCATTTCTTTATTTCTGTGATAGATCACTCAGTATTATAGCCTCCAAGTCCATCCAAGTTGCTGCAAAGTTCATAATTTTGTCCTTTATGGTTGTGTAACATTCCATCATATAGGTACCACAGTTTTTTATCCAGTCCTCTTTCGATGGGCAGTACGGTTGGTTCCATGCTTTTGTTATTGTAAATAATGCAGCACAAACATGTGTGTGCACGTATCTTTTTGATAGAGTGATTTGAGTTCCTCTGGGTATCGTCCCAGTAGGGAGATTGCGGGGTCATATGGGAGGTCAATTTTTAGATCTTTTAGGAATCGCCAAACTGTTTTCCACAGAGGCTGTACTAGTTTATACTCCCACCAACAGTGTAAAAAAAGTATTCCCTTTTCTCCGCATCTTCTCCAGCATCTATTGCTTTTGAGTTATTGGTGATGGCCATCCCGACTGGAGTTAGGTGGTATCTCAGTGTAGTTTTAATCTGCATTTCTTTGATGACTAGTGAGGCATCATGTATCTGTAGGCTGCTCATATGTCTTCTTTTGAGAGGTATCTATTCATATCTTTGCTCCCTTTGTAATGGGGATGTTTGTTTTTTTCTTTTTGGCACGTTTGAATTCCTTGTAGATCCTAGATGTTAGGCCTTTGTCAGATAGACAGTTGGCAAATATTTTTTCCCAGTCTGTGGGCTGTCTCCCTGCTCTTGATGGTTTCTTTTGCTTTGCAGAAGCTTTTCAGTTTGATGAGGTCCTACTCGTCTATCTTATCTCTTATGGCATGGGCACTTGGGGTTTTGATCAGGAATTGGTTGCCGGTTCCGATTTCTATAAGGGTGTCTCCAGCGTTTTCTAAGGTTTTTATGGTTTGTGGTTTTACATGTAAGTGTTTGATCCATTTAGAGTTGGTTTTGTGTATGCTGATAGGTAGGGGTCTTGTTTTAACCTTCTGCATGTAGTCAGCCAGTTTTCCCAGCACCATTTACTGAATAGGTGTTCCTCTCCCAGTGGTTGATAGTGGAGGCTTTGTTGAAGATGAGTTGGTTGAGAAATTGAGATTTTGCTTCTAGAATCTCTATCTTATTCCATTGGTTTATATGACAATACCAGTCTGTTTTGGTTATTGTAGCTTTATAATAAAGCTTAAAGTTTGAGAGTGTGATACCTCTTGCTTTGTTTTTTATGCTGAGGATTGTTTTGACTATTCATGGTTGTTTATGTTTTCATATAAATTCCTGTATTGTCGTTTCTTGGTCTGAGAAGAATGCTGTTGGTAATTTAAGGGGTATTTTGCTAAATCTTTAGATTGTCGTGGGTAGGATGGACATCTTAACAATATTGATTCCTCCAATCCATGAACATGGAATATTTTTTCATTTGTTTGCATTATCTTTGATTTCTTTGAGCTGTGTTTTGTAGTTTTCACTGTAAAGGTCTTTGACTTCTTTGGTTAAGAAGATGCCAAGGTAAAAAAAAAAAGTGTTTTCAGAGGCAATTAGAGAATCAAAATACTCTTTTTGTCTGGACTCAATGATAGTTTTCATTTCAGAAATATGTGGGGGCAAGTTTTAAGCTCCACTATTATGCAAACATTGGGATATTATCAAAACAAAATGAAATGAAGACAATTGACAAGATCTTGCCTTTGCAGAGATTCCAGTGTGGCAGGTAAAATAAATACTAAACAAGTAGTTGTAAGTATGATACGTTTCAGAAAAGAGGAAGTACAATATTCTAATAGACAGAGATTAGGAGACTGTTCTAAGGTAAGTAATGTTTAAGCTGAATGAAAAGGGTCTTAGCTAAGACTTAGATGTTAAGTCAAACTTAGCCTTGTTTGAAGTTAAGAGAAGGGATGGAAAAAATTTTTCTTAATCTAGGGGTAAGTATGAGCATAGTCTCACAGTCAAGAGACTGGCACTAAAGGAACATGTATTGCCTCACCTGTATTTACAAGGAATACGTTATCTATTTATACTTTTATTTTCTATAACCATTGTTAGGTGAAGTGCAATTCTCAATGCGTGATAGCTCAATATGCTTGGGCACCACTTCAGAACACCTTGCAGTTTGATAGTAATCTCAAAAATGGCAGTGGCCATGTTCTTCATCACATGGATTTTTACTATCACTGGCCTTATTTCTGTTTACATTTGGAGAAAAGATATGACTCTGAGTGGATACTTAAATCAAATTTAAGAGGGAATAATTAGATACCACAGTTGGAACCCTGGAAATGAAGTGATGGGGGAATTTACCATCATATTTTATATAGAAATTGCTTTTATTATATTCATGTTAAAAATGCAGAATGTTTTATGGCAAACATTCTTGTAATGTGTCAACGAGTCTGAAGCTGTAGTAAGAGTTCATTGTGGGGTTTAACTGTGTTAAGGATTTTTTAAAAATTGATTAAAAAGATAGGATCAATATAATTTATCACATGTGTATTTTTTTTAAAGAAGAGGTAGGTATAAATGATGACTTTCAAGTTTCTGCTTTGAGTCATTTAGTGGGCAATCCTGATATTCTTTGACATGTTGGACAGAGTAGGGAGAAGCAAGTTTGTGAGGAAATATAGTTAATACTATGTTTTGAAAAAACAAATTTGAAGTAACAATGAGATATTCAAAAGAAATATCTAGGATGCAGTTGAATATGTGAGTTTTGCAAGATCTAAATGACTAATAAATAATGTATGTATATCAATGTGTAGCATTAATTAATTGAAAACTTAGGAGTTAGTGATATAGATCAGGAAAAGTGTGGAGAGGAGAAAAGGGGCTTCAGGCAAGGCCTTGAGAAATACACGGGTGGAAAAGACATGGATGGGACAGGAAAAACAGGCATAGGATGATATAAATTACCATCAAAGTTGAAGAAAAGCTCAAAGAGTGTTGTAATACATTAAGGTAAGAGAATGTGTCAAGATGAAGAGGGATGATTAGTTGTGTCCAATGCTGCTGAAAAGTCAAACAAAAATTGAAAGGTGGGCATAGATGTCACTGGTGAGCTTAAAAGACAGAGATAAGACTAGAACAAGTTAAAGGGTAAGTATGAGATAAAGTAGATAACTATATTTTTATGAATGAGAGAAGGTAAGCGTTTCTTTATTATGAAGACTGGAAGATGTTTGAGCACATTTGAACTGTTTAAATGCTGAAGGAACACAATTTTTTAAATTGTTAGGTTCAAGACAAGGAAAGGAAAAAAGAATAATAATGAAAGATACCTGACAAAGTTGGAAGACTTGAGATAGAGTGTACAGATTGGTTTTGGTCCCATATACTAAAGGGACATTTTCCCTTATTATAAAATACAAAAGTTCTTGGCGTAGTGGCTCATGTCTGTAATCCCAGCACTTTGGGAAGTGGAGGCGAGAGGATTGCCTGGGTCCTGGGGCTCAAGACCAGTCTGAGCAACTTGGCGAGACCTCGTTTCTGCAATATATCAAAAAACTAGCTGGGCATCATAGCACGTGCCTGTAGTTCCAGTTAATTGTAAGATTGAGGTTTGGAAGGATTGCCTGAACCCAGCAGGTTGAGGCTGCTGCAGTGGTCGTGATCGTGCCACTACACTCCAGCCTGGGTGACAGAGTGAGACTCCAACTCGATAAATAAATAAAGTGCAGAAAAAATAGATATACCTATATACACACATACATATATGCATACACACATATATATACTGATGTGATGTCTCAGTCTTACATGATTTAGCATCTAATAGTTTCCAATGTTTCTGAAGTAAAATGAAAGGTGATCTGTTGAGAGAGAGGGAATTGGAGTGGAATGGTGAAGGTGCTTGAGAAGAAAAGAGAAAAAAAGTCAAAAGGAGAGTAAGTGGAACAAAATCATGCTCCTGGATCACTGGGTAGTGTCAACAGTTGAGTTTAAGGTTGATGAAATGAAACTATGGAAACACAAATATACCTAGTTAAGAAGTTTATTTGTGCTCCCGCCCGGCGCTCCCGCCGCCCGCCCCGCGCTCCCGCCGGCGCTCTGGGACGGATAGCTCATCACAACCCTGCCCGAGGAGATCCACACCAAACGGCTTCAAGGAAGATCTGCTGGGATTGCTGCCACATCTCCTGTGTCTGAGATTGTCCTGCCCGCTTGCGTGGGGCTTCTGTTGCCTGCTCGGAGGCAGGCAGCCATCTTGTTCCTGTCCGACCCCACCCCCTCTGGGGCGAGCAGATGAGCTAGCACCACCTGCTGGCGAATCAAGGTAACAACACCGAAACGGGAGAAATAAGCTTGATAAAGACATAGACCAAACTGCTGAAGGAAGGTTGAACTGAACTGTCCTTCACAGCAGATCAGGGGCAATTGACTCTAACTGCAAACTAATTTACCAGCTTGAAAAGAAAACTAGAAATCAGACCTGAAAGGACATTGGACTTAAATGAAAGGTCTCAGAGTGTGCTTCATTGATTCTATTAGTTTAATGACTTAATTCTACTCCTACTGTATTGTTCCCCTTTTTTTCTCTTTTCCTTTTCCTTTTCTTCTCTTTTCTTCTGTCTGTAAACTATGTCTTTGTATAGAGGAACAGCACACCAATAAGGTGGTTGGATAGCTGGTATGTTAGCATCACTATATGTTTTATTTGTGTTTGTATGAGAGTTGGTTCGACTGTAGCTGTGGTCCATCGTTTTTATCTGTTTCAGTATAGGCCTCTCTCTCTATTTGTTGGCAAACTCGTTGTTTCCCCCCTTACTCCTCTATCTCTCCACTCCCCTCTTCAACCCACTATCTGCTCCATTCTCTCCCCTCTGCTAACCACATTTTATTTCAGGGAGTAAACCTACAGCCCCACTGCACGGACAGATTCCAGGGCAGTGGGAAGTGGGTTCCACATTATCCACACGCCTGTCAGCGAATACCAGGACCTGCAGACAGATTTTGAATCACAGCTCTCCCCTTAAATACATCTCAAAACTGCAAAAAGGACCACCTCCAACCTACAGTGCAACTTCAAAATTGAACAAAGTAAGAGGACATACATAAAGAATGGGAGATTGAACAAACAGAAGTAAAACCAATCCCTTTACCCCTGAATAACAAAATTAAAGAAGACGGTGACGTGGAGGGAAGGAAGAAGTAGGGAAGTGGAAAAACCGCACAAATGAAGAAAAACCAAAAGAAGAATATAGGTCTTACACAGACCCCTGGGAGATCAGACAATGAGAAAACAGATTCTGGAACACAGACAATGAAGAGTCCCCAGAATGACTGGCTACATGCAACAAACCCAGACATCAAGACATTAATGGAGAGAATTAAAAAAATTGAGGAGAGACAAGAGGAAAATAGGAAGGAGCTGTTGTCAGAAATGACAGCAGTAAAGAATACTGTGATGGAAATGAACAACAGACTAATAAGCATGGAAAGCAGAATCAGCCAAGCAGAAGAAAGAATCTCAGAGCTCGAAGACCAAAACACAGAACTAACCCAAACTGTCAAAAGCATAGAAAAGAAGCTCAAAAAGACAGAACAAAACCTGCAAGAGATGAATGATCACTTCAAGAGACCAAACCTAAGAATAATTGGGCTTCCTGAGGCAGAAAGAGAAACAGAAGCCACACTGGAACAAACATTTCATGAAATCATTCAAGAAAACTTCCCTCATCTCAGTAAAGATGAAAAAATTCAAACACAAGAGATTCAGAGAACCCCTGCAAGACAACAAATGAGAAGACCAACTCCCAGACACATAATAATTCGCCTAAACAAAGTAGCTATGAAAGGGAAAAAACCCCTAAAGGCAGCAAGAAAAAAAGGGCCAGACTACCTACCGGGGAAAACCAATTCGAATAGCAGCAGATTTATCCACAGAAACCCTTCAGGCCAGGAGATCCTGGAGCCCTATCTTCAAAGTACTAAAAGAGAAACAATTTCAACCAAGAATAACCTACCCAGCCAAACTAAGCTTCATTAGTGAGGGAGAATTAAAATCTTTTCCAGACATCCAATCCCTAAGAACCTACGCTCCCACCAGACCACTGCTACAAGAAACACTTAAGAAAGTACTGAACACAGAAGAAAAAAAAAAAAGGGCAACAGCATTCTTCACAAGAGTACAGGCAAAAGATTAAAAACACACCTGAACCAACCCCAAAAACCCAAAGAAAGACAACAAATAAACAGGAACAACTCTGTAAGAACCTTATGACAGGGATCAACTCTTGCATTTCAATTATTAGCCTAAATGTGAACGGACTAAATGCACCACTGAAAAGACATAGATTGGCAAAATGGATAAAATATCATCAGGCAACAATCTATTGCTTTCAAGAGACTCACCTCACTAGAAAGGACACCCACAGACTCAAAGTAATAGGATGGGAAACAAACTTTCAGGCAAATGGAATACAAAAGAAAGGAGGAGTAGCCATCTTAATTTCAGACAAAATATCCTTCAAACTTTTAAAAAATCAAAAAAGATACAGAAGGCCACTACATAATGATAAAAGGTTCAATCCATCAACAAGAAATATCTATCCTAAACATATATGCACCCAACATAGGTGCGCCAACTTTCATAAAGCAACTTCTTGGAAAACTAAAGAAAGATATTGACTCTAACACTATCATAACTGGGGACTTTAATACCCCCCTCACAAACCCCAGACAGATCATCAGGACAAAAAATCACAAGGAGATCCAACCTCAATGTGACTTTGGACCAAATGGACTTAATTGATACCTACAGAACACTCCATCCAAAGACCACAGAATACACATTCTACTCATCACCACATGGAACATATTCTAAGATCGACCACATACTCGGCCATAAATCAAGTATAAGCAAATTTAAAAGGACCAAAAATTTTACCAAACACCTTCTTGGACCACAGTGGAATAAAAATAAACATTGACACCAACAAAGTCCCCCAAAACCACAAAGACATGGACACCAAACAGCATGATGCTAAACAACTCCTGGGTCAATGACGAAATCAAAACAGGGATCAAAAGATACCTGGAAACAAATGAAAATGAAGAAACATCTTACCAAAATCTCTGGGATGCCCTGAAAGCTGTAGTAAGAGGGGAATTTTATCCCTACAAACACACATGAAGAAAAAGGAAGGAACAGAAATTCACAACCTAACAAGCCACCTAAAGAAGCTGGAAAAACAAGACCACAAAAACCCTAATTTCAGCAGAAGAATCCAGATCACCAAAAAAAAAGCCCAAATCCAGGACATAGAAGACAAAAAAATAATTGAAAAAATCAATGAAACAAAAAGCTGGTTCTTCGAAAGAATAAACAAGATCGATGGTCCCCTAGCTAGACTGACCAAGAAAAAACGAGAAAAAAACAAATAAGCATAATCAGAAACACGAAAGATGAAGTCACATCTGACCCTGAAGAAATACAAAAGATCATTAGAGACTACTACGTACACTTGTATGGAAATAAACTTGAAAACCACAAGGAAATGGAGGACTTTCTGACATCACACAACCTACCTAGGTTGGAACAAGAAGAAATTGAGACCCTAAATAGACCAATTACAATCAAGGAAATCGACTACGTAATAAGAAAACTTCCTACAAAAAAAAGCCCTGGTCCAGATGGCTTTCCAGCAGAATTCTACAAGACATTCAAGGAGGAGCTGATACCAATCCTACTGAAGGTATTCCAAGCGATTGAAAAAGATGGAACTCTCCCCAAATCATTTTATGAAGCAAACATCACATTGATACCCAAGCCAGGTAAAGATCCAACAAAGAAAGAGAACTACAGGCCAATATCTTTGATGAACATAGATGCTAAAATTCTCAACAAAATCCTAGCAAACAGGATTCAGCAATACATCTCAAAAATCATTCACCATGACCAAGTAGCTTCATTCCTGGCATGCAAGGCTGATTCAACATTCGTAAAACCATAAATGTAATTAAATACATCAACAGATGTCAAAACAAAAACCACATGATCATATCATTAGATGCAGAAAAAGCTTTTGATAAAATCCAGCACCCCTTCTTGATAAAAACCCTTGAACATCTAGGCATACGGGGAACATACCTCAAAATAATAAAAGCCATCTATGAGAAACCTACAGCCAGCATACTCCTAAATGGACAAAAATTGGAACCAATTTCCCTGAAACATGGAACTAGACAAGGATGCCCACTCTCTCCCCTCCTGTTCAACATAGTATTGGAAGTCCTGGCTAGAGCAATCAGAGAAGAGGAGGCAATCAGAGGTATTCAAATAGGAAAAGAGGAAGTCAAGTTATCTCTCTATGCAGATGATATGATGGTGTACCTTGAAAACCCAAGAGAATCTGTTAAAGGCCTCCTTACATTGATAAAGGCCTTTGGCAAAGTCTCAGGATACAAAATAAATGTACAACAGACAATCGCATTTCTCTACACCAATAATAAACAAACAGAAACCCAAATAAAAAACACAATTCCATTCACAATAGCCACACACAAAAAAATGAAATACCTTGGCATCTAACTAACCAGAGACGTGAAAGACCTTTACAATGCAAATTACAAAACACTGCTCAAAGAAATCAAAGCTGACACGAACAAGTGGAAAAATATCCCATGCTCATGGATTGGAAGAATCAACATTGTGAAGATGTCCATCTTACCTAAGGCAATCTACAAATTCAATGCAATACCCATTAAATTACCAATAACATTCTTCTCAGACCTAGAAAAAACAACACAGGAATTCATATGGAAACACAAACGTCCAAGAATAGCCAGAACAATCCTCAGCAAAAAAAACAAAGCAGGTGGTATCACAATACCAGACTTCAAACTTTACTATAAAGCTACAATCATCAAAACAGCTTGGTATTGGTACAAGAACAGGCATATAGATCAATGGAACAGAATTGAGATTCCAGAAGCAAAACCTCAATTCCTCAACCAGCTCATCTTTGACAAAGCCCCCACCACCTACCAATGGGGAGAGGAGAACCTATTCAGTAAATGGTGCTGGGAAAACTGGCTGACCATATGTAGAAGATTGAAACAGGACCCCTATCTATCCCCATGCACAAAGGTTAACTCCAAATGGATCAGAGACCTAAATGTAAAACCTCAAACCATAAGAACCTTTGAAAAGGAAGGAAATACTCTCATGGAAATTGGAACGGGCATCCAATTCCTGTACAAAACCCGAAACCCACAGGACTTAAGAGAGAAGATAGACAAATTGGACCTTATTAAACTGACAAGCTTCTACAAAGCCAAAGAAACCATCAAGAGAGCAGGGAGACAGCCTACAGACTGGGAAAAAGTATTTGCCAACTCTAGGTCTGACAAAGGCTTAACATCCTGGATCTACAAGGAACTGAAACGTACTGAAAAGAAGAAAACAAGCAACCCCATTATAAAATGGGCAAAAGATATGAACAGACACTTCACAAAAGAAGACATTCGAGCAGCCAACAAACACATGAAGAAATGCTCAACCTCACTAATCATCAGGGAGATGCAAATCAAAACCACACTGAGATACCACTTAACTCCAGTCAGAATGGCAATTATCAACAACTCAAAAAATAACAGCTGCTGGAGAGGCTGTGGGGAAAAGGGAACACTTCTACACTGTTGGTGGGAGTGTAAGCTAGTGCAACCTCTGTGGAAAGCAGTGTGGCGATTCCTAAAAGCTCTAAAAATTGACCTTCCATATGACCCTGCAATCCCCCTACTGGGAATATACCCTAAAGAACACAAATCACTCTATAAAAAAGATACCTGCACACGTATGTTTATCGCAGCGTTGTTCACAATAGCAAGAACCTGGAAACAACCATGCTGCCCAACAAAAGAGGGCTGGATTAAAAAATGTGGTACATATACACGATGGAATATTACGCAGCCATGAAAAAGAACAAAATCATGAATTTCGCAGCTACCTGGATGGAACTGGAGTCTATAATACTGAGTGACCTCTCACAGAAACAAAGATCAGAATATCACATGTTCTCACTCATATAATGGACCTTGAACATCCATTGTAATAGTATAAGAAAATGACTGATGGTACTGGGAAATTATGGGGGGAGGGGGATGGGATTAACAGTAGCTAATATCTATCTGGGACTGGGAAAACACCTCTTATCAATAGGGTGCCTGAGTGAAACGTAATTGTACACCTAACTCTTAACTGTACCCCACAAAACGATAATAAAAAATACTGATTTAAAATAAAATAAAATAAAATTTGTAATTAAAAAAAAAGAAGTTTATTTGTTTGTTTCCCATTACCTAGAGTACTTATTAGGTTGATTAATCCAGGAATTGTTTTGCAACACATATGTAATAGAAGGGTAGAGGAGCAAAGGCAAGCAAAATAATGGTAAGAGGGTGGAAATGATGAATATGAAATTTAACTTGGACAGAGAAGAATGCAAAGACACCTGGGCACGGAATGAATGGTAGTGAGAAGGCCATGTTCTAGAAGTCTCAAGGTTTTCGAAGAACAAACTGGTAATAACTGAATTGCAGATAGATACACAGTGGAATGTCTAAATTTGTGATTTACAAGGTTGATGAGTTTTGGACTACAGTATTTCAAATTTTGGGGTGATTGTGCTTCAAAAACAATACAATGGTTTCCTTTGAGGATATTATTTGGAGTAGGTAAGTCACAAGCATGATAAACTTGCTGGAATGAATGGCTAGACATGTGTCTACAAATAATCAAGAGGAATTACAAGGAGAACTGTGGAAGATAAGAAAATAGGAAAAGTGAGTAAAGGAATTGTCTGCCACTAAGAAGCTTTATTTAACTATTTATTTAAATAAGAGAGTGCTAAGAAAAGATGTCTGCAAGCAGCCTGGCCTACATCTTCATTAAATATTGCTCCTTTTAACAATACAAAGTTTCTTTTTCTCTATTTAATGCTTTTTAAGTTAAAATTTCCTTTGGTCTGATCTCCATTTTGCTAGGTTTGCTTCCTTTTACATTTAAATTTGTCCAAAATATACTTTTCTGTCCTTTTATTTCATCCTATCTGGGTCAATTTGTTTTTGATCTTTCGAATTTGAAAACATATAATTGGATCTTTAAACAAAACTTTAATTGATATCTCTGCTTTTTAATAGGGTAATTCAAACAATCTCCATTTGTAAGTGTAATGTTGGTGATACTGTTAACTTCTTTTATACTTTCAATTTTCTATTTTTTTTAAAAAACATGTCTTAATATTGTGTCCTTGCTACACAGATGTCATTTATACATTATTTGCCTATTGGCTGTATAGAGAATTTTGGTTATGTACATGGGATTCTAGAAAAAACTTTTTGTGTCTGATTTCCAGTTCTATCTTTTGTTGTTGTGCGGCTTTACTTTTGTCTACTTCAGTTTCTGGATCTTTAAAACATGGATAATGATGTCGCCTCATAGGATTGTTAAGAGAATTACAAAGGTGATTTCATGGAAAGATGTGTAAATTTGTGTAGCATATTGAATGTTTTTTTAAAATTAGCTTTTGTTATAACGTTTGCTTATTTGCTTTTATCCTGGCTCAGGATTTAGAATACACAAGTTCAATTTTTCTTCCACTAGAGGTCCTCTATGTATTTATAAAAAGCACACTTGAGCCAATTTTCTCTAATTCTTTTTTTTTTTTTTTTTTTTTGAGTTGGAGTCTCACTGTTGCACAGACTGGAGTGTAGTGACCGCTCCCGGCCACCGCAGCCTCGACCTGCTAGGCTCCAGTGATCCTTCCGCCTCAGCCTTCCGAGTATCCGGACTTACAGGCGTGTGCTACCACGCCCAGCTGATTTTTTATTTATTGTAGAGATGTGGTCTCACCAAGTTGCCCAGGCGGGTCTCGAACCCGCGGGCTCAGACAATCCACTCACCTCAGCCTCCCAAAGGCGCGGGATTACAGGCTGAGCTTCTCTAATTCTTAAACAAGATTTCCTCATTAATTTTTAAGGGTGTACTGCAGACTGAGCTTCATACCTTTTCTCATATTATTCTCCATGGTGAAGCATCATAATCTCAGAGAACATTCTGGTCTTCAAGACCTAAGGTTTTTCTGTGTCATATCTGGAATATCAGAACAGTCATTAAAAATTGAGATATGGTTGGTGTGCTGGACAAATTACAGTTCCAATGATCTGTCTTTGCATTCTTCTCTATACCTCCATGCTTGAATTCTTGATACCTAACAGTGTGCTGAGGAAGTTACCTGGAGTGGGACAGTGACATAAAAGAGTAGTGGTTGTGCAATCAAATGATATTGACTTTGTTAAAGGTGAAATCATAGGTAAGATTACTTCTCAGAGTTTTGTATTTTTGTTAAAAAAGGGGGGGATATAAAAATACGTATCTCAGAAAGTTGTTCTAAATAAGAAATACTTTATAAAAACCTCTTTGAAAAACAGTATGGTGATCTCTAAAAGACTTTCCATGTGACCCAGCAATCCTCCTACTGGGAAGATACCCGGAGGAACTCCACTCATTCTGCAAAAAAGATACCTGCACATGCATGCTTATTGCAGCACTATTCACAATAACAAAAATATGAAACCAACTGTGCTGCCCATTGAAACTGGATTGAATAAAAAAAACAGTGGTACATATACACCACCATGGAATATTACACAGCCATAAAGAAGGTCAAACATATGAACTTCGCAGCAACTTGGATGGATTTAGAGTCTATCGTACTCAGTGATCTATCACAGAAACAAAGAACAGAGTACCACATATTCTCACTCAGAAGCAGATCCTAATACCAATACTATAAGAAAGGAATTGGCAGTAGCTGGCTATTGCTGGGGTTGGGGAGAGACACAACATCAATAAGGGTACATGATCTCAAATCAGGCAAAGTGAGGACCAAAGGGAGGCCCAAACTTTACCTGTATGATGACCACCTGAATACCTAATACTGAATTGTACCCCACATCTGTAAAACAAAATTAAAAAATTAAAAAACATTTTTTTCAAAAGCAAAACATAAAGAAATACTTTATAAAAGCCCAGTGCATAGTAGGAGCCTATAATTGTTAATTATCTCATTTTCCCAATTGTGACCCACTTCTTTCCATTTTTTTTGTATTCCTGCATGTAGTTAGAAAACTTTTCTCTATACTCACATCTATACAGCAGCAAATTACACTGACCCAGGAAGATTTCAGGCATTAAAATGGGATGCAATTTTATGCAGTTTGAAGAAGATTCTAGAGTAATTGGGTGATTAATATTAGAAGTATTGAGTCTGTAGAATCTTTCTCAAAGTGATGAGCTTGTTTTTAATAGCAGTGAGAGGTTCTTTCTAGGAATAGGAAAGAAGAGGGCCAGCCTGAGGAAGGGGCGGACAAATAATTATTGTAAAATTATCTCCTGTTCATTGTATACAATTTGTTTTTAGGACCCAGAAGCTATTCATCAGATCTCAATTGTCATGTTCAACTTGAGTAGCTACAGCACAGGTTCCTTCATCCTTCTGGGCATCCCTGGACTTGAACAGTACCACGTCTGGATAAGCATCCCCTTCGGCTTTATCTATCTCATGGCCATTGTGGGCAATAGCATCCTCCTCTACCTCATTGCAGTGGAACACAGCTTTCACGCACCCATGATCTTTTTTCTTTCTTTGCTGGCCATTACTGACCTTATGTTGTCTACCACATGTGTCCCCAAAACTCTCAGCATCTTCTGGTTTGGTCCCCACAAAATCAGTTTTCCTGGCTGTCTTACCCAATTAGTTTTTCTGCACTACAGCTTTGTGCTGGACTCAGCTATACTGCTGGCTGTGGCATTTGACCGCTATGTGACCGTCTGGTCACCCTTGAGATACACGACTATTCTCACCCCCAAAGCCATTGTCAGAATTGCTGTGGGAATCTCTTTCCGAAGTTTCTGTGTTTTTGTCCCATGTGTTTTTCTTGTGAATCGTCTACCCTTCTGCAGGACACATATCATTCCTCATACATACTGTTAGCATATAGGTGTTGCCAGGCTGGCCTGTGCTGATATCTCCATAAACATCTGATGTGGTTTTTGTGTTCCCATCACGACAGTGATTACAGATGTGATCTCATTGCCATCTCCTACACCCTCAGCCTCTGTGCTGTCTTTTGCTTCCCTTCTCAAGATGCCCGCCAAAAGGCCCTAGGCACCTGCGGTTCCCATGTCTGTATCATCCTCATGTTCTACATACCAGCACTCATCTCCATTCTTGCCCATCACTTTGGTCATAATATCCCTCATACCTTTCACATAATGTTTGCCAACCTTTATGTAATCATCTCACCTGCAGTCAACCCCACTGTCTGTAGAGTAAAGACCAAGCAGATCCGGAAGAAAGTTCTTCTGTTTTTTTCCAAAGAATTCCAGTGATATTTGCTTGAGGTCTAGGAAAGTTCCTAGTGTATAGTAGGTCAAAAACTGAACATGTAACTGGTGAATCCAGAGAAATGACAGACCAAAAAAATTCCTTATGAATCAGAACTAGAGTTTTGCTTTCTTTGTTATTGTTGGCCGAAGTCTACTCAGTCATTTCAGTGATAGCAAAGTAAATTCTGAGTCTAGGAAATTATATATATATAATTATATATATATAATTTATATATAAGTTATATATATATAAAACTTCTGGAAATGAAACTTTTGCAATTCCTTATGATTGTCCTTAAGATTGTTCTAGAGGGATTATAAAACTTTTAATAAAAACAATAAAATGATTGGCAAATCTGATTTTTTAGATTTATATATCATAGTAGTTTATTTATATGAAGGGAGACCTCAAAACCTCAAAATTTATTTATAAAAAATTGTGTATTTATTCTTGCATGTTTAAACTTTAGCCACCTTTAAAGTACTCTCTGTCTGATGCAATACACCTATCAAGACACTTTTTCCACTACTCAAAAGAGTTTTTGAACTTTTCCATTTTGATCCCTTTTAGTACTTTTGGCATTTTTTGTTTTACCTTCTCCACATTGGCAAAGCATTTCTCTTTGAGGACTTTTTTCATTGGTGGGGGGAGACACTCAGCAAGTGTCATAGTAGAGCAGAAAATCACTACTGTGACAATTCAGCAAGACTATGTATTTTTAGTTTGGTTGGTCCTATTTATTTCTAGACAACATCAAGTATAGGTCCTGGCATATACTAGGTACATAAACAATGTATGTCAAATAAATAAATGGCAAATACTCATGAAATTATTAATTTAAGAGTGCAGGTATTTACCTTAGGCAAAGGAAAAAGGTAATGGTAAAACTCAGAATTCCCTTTTCACTCAATATTGAGAAAACCAAATGAGATGTGGGTGGTTGGAGCTTCCTATAAAAATTGAAAGGAGGAATCTTAAATTCCTGTGGCTAATAAGATGAAAAAGCATGTACAGACAAAGTGGGCCTGATACTTGACCAATTGGAAGCATTGGTTCCAAATCTCTTTTTCATGTTTGTATCTTAATAGAGAAGTGTATTTCCAAGCCAAAACGGTATTTTTATATTGTTTATTATATCTTCACATCCAGTACGCCTAACTTGGTCATAGTGAGTCATCCATCCACTCATTCAGACAATGAATAATTATTTGTTGGTGTTTGTTAGGTACCAATAATAGTTGATATCTCATTTTTCTGTCTGATCTAATATGACCTCAAGGCCTATTGCTGCTTTCTTAACAATATGCTGGATTCACTAGTCAAGTGTGAGCACCTTCCTCTTTTACTCCAGTAGTCCCAACATTCATCACTTTCATTTGACTTAAAATGCCAGAATTCCACACAGTCTTTTACCTTTAGACTGCTTTTCCAACTCTGTGCTACTATCCTATTTACATGTTATTGGATTTATACTTCTACAATAACTTTCAACATATAGTTTTAATAGGAAAGGTATGTCCTTTTGGACTTGAGAATTATGTTTTAATTTATATTTTATTTTACCATGCGACAACAGCTACATGCATTTTTTTAAAAAAATAAATTATTTGATGTATTTTGAATACCATAAATAAGTACAGTCAGACATTGCTTAATAATGGGAACACATTCTGAGAAATACATTCTTAAGTAATTTTGTTATTGTGCAAACATCATAGAATGTACTTATTCAAACCTAGATGGTCTATCCCACTACACACCTAGGTTATATGGTATAGTTTATCATTCCTAGGCTACAACCTGTACAGCAAGTTGCTGTATGAATATCGTAGGCAACTGTAACACAATGGTAAGTATTTGTGCATATCAACATAGAAAAGGTATTATAAAAATAAAGTATCATAATCTTATGGAACCATCATTGTACTCTTATTTGTAGTCTGGAAATACTGTTATGTAGCACACAACTGTACTATGAGATATAAAAGGAAAAGTAAAGGCAAAAAAATCCCAAAGATAAAGGTTTTTTTAAAAATTATGACAAGAAATAGGCTGGAAATGCACTTTCTACCTGCTATGAATTACTATTCTCTCTCTTTTTTTTTTTTGAGTTTTTTTTCTGGTCACTCTATTGACCAGACTGGAGTGCAGTGGCCGCTTCTGGTAACCGCAGCCTCGACCTGCTGGGCTCCGGCGATCCTTCCTCCTCAGCCTTCCGAGTAGCCGGAATTACAGGCATGTGCTACCACGCCCGGCTGATTTTTTGATTTATTGTACAGATGAGGTCTTGCTGACTATTCTCTTATAACATAACTCACCTCTGGCTTTTTAGCAGTCTGTGTGAGAGATAGGCAGGATTAATTACATAATTCACAGTGCCTATAAATGAGAAGTCAGTTAATTGCTCAGATAAGCAAAACTACTTCTGATATGAAAAACAGAAAAATAGCTTTAAAAGTTCTTAGATAAAAGACTCTAAGTGTTGTAATTAATCACATTCTTACAGTGCACAACTTTCCAGTCCTTTATCCTTTATTGAGAAGTGGAGTACCCTCAATTTCTATTCAGCAAAAGCCAAACATTTTATAAGGAGCCAATACAACGATAATCTTTTGTTTTAATTCAGATATTCTAGAACATTGGAATACTGTTAGATTCCAGGCAGTCTATTCATTGATTCACTCAACACTATTTAGCAAATATTTGACAAACATTTTAGATGTCTGAAATACTGGCAGGTACTCTGTGTACAAGGTTGAAAAAAACAGAGAGATTCTTATCCTGGTGGAGTTTGTAGTTTTGTGAAAGGGAAGTAGAACTCAATCATATAAGTACCCATATAACTTCAGACTGTGTTAGGGTTTATGATAGACAGAAATTAAAGACAGGATTTTCAGGCTATCAGAGAAAACCAACTTTAAGTTAGGATGAAGAAAAAATCTCCCTGTAATAAATTATATTTTCCTTTAGAAAGATGAAAATCATGAAAATCATGAGAAGTGAATCAAGTAGGAGAGGAGGAGGATAAGACCCAGGCAGAGGGATTACTACATATAAACACACAGAGCTGAAAAAAGGCTGGGTCCATCGAAGTAACTGGAAACAGTGATGGGGTGGGTTCAGCAGGAAAGAAAAACAAAAGATAAGATCATAGAAAATCCAGATCATTCTAAGGAGCTTGTTTATTATTCTAAAAATAATAAAAAGCCATGGAGATTGTAAGGAAAGTGGCAACAAAATCCAAATTGCATTTGTTGTTGTCATTGTGCTGTTTTTGAGTTGGAGTCTCACTCTTGTCACCCAGGTGAGTGCAGTGGCACGCTCATGGCCACCGCAGCCTCAACCTGCTAAGGCTAGACGATCCTTCTGCCTCAGCCTTCCGAGTAACTGGAACCACAGGCATGCGCCACCACGCCCGCCTAGTTTTTGTGATTTATTGTAGAGATGAAGTCTCATCAAGTTGCCCAGGCTGGTTTCGGAACCCTGGGCTCAGGCAATCCTCTCACCTGGGCCTCCCAAAATGCTAGGATTACAGGCTGAGCCACTGCTCCCAGCCCAAATTGTATTTTAAAACATTACTGATAAATCTGTTGGTTTTGTTTTGTAGTTGGTGATAAAGTTCTTGATAGTTACTGGGATGGGGTGAGGGTTTACTGAGTTCACAGCACTCTACATTGCTTATTAGCATACATTTCAACCATTAACAGGATATGCAACCACTTTTGGTCAAAGACATATTGAACCTCTTCAACTGCTTAAGGGAAAGGCAAAATGAACTCCAATTAGAAATGAGCTGATAGAATACCTTCCTGTAGGGCTAAGGAGGCCCTGTAAGTTTGATTTTATGTTGTAAAAAATGGTGAATTGGGGACTGAAGTAATTAGATAGATAGGGGCCAAAGTTCACATGTAAAAAATATTACAACAGATATAAGGAAATGTCTATCTTAATCAGTTAATTACTTAATCATTAAAAAAATAGCAACACATTTTCAAGTTACAAAAGTTCTTATATACATGGTAGTAATTAAATTGTGGGAATTTCTATTTTTAAATATTTGATTTTTACTTCTTTATGACAACTAGATAGCAGGACCAGCTGTCTGCACCTAGGTCATGCCAATAGGACCATGACTTTTGTGTATAAGATAATAGTTGGTTTGTTGTTTTAGTTGAGGTTAGGGTAAAGGGTGGCAAGCATAGTTAATTTTTTTAATGTGTGAGTTATAAATAAAAAGGTCAGAGCACCAGAGTATATTTTTATTTTAGTTCACTGGAAATTATTAGCTGATTATTAGCAAACTATTTCTATTAGCACAGGATCTTATGACAGCATTAAGGTCTAAGTTCTAGATAATCTTATGTTTGCATAAGTTGTTGCATAAAACTCACGCAAGTTACCTAGAACCAACTCCTTTCTATACAATCAACAGTCAAAAGTGACTTTTTTCATAAGGAGATTAAGAGAACATCAAAGGTTAAGAGCTGGAAGTCTAGGCCAGAAATTATGGCTCATGCCTATAATCCCAGCACTTTGTGAAACCAACGCAGGAGGGTGACTTGAGCCCAGAAGTTCAAGACCAGCCTCTGGTCAACAAAGTGAGACCTCATCCATACAAAAAATAGAAAATTAGCTGGGCAGAGGTGCGAGTATCACTTAAGTCTAGAAATTTAAGGCTATGATGAGCCAGGATTGTGCCTCTGTACTCTAGCCTGGGGGACAGACTAAAACTCTGTCATACACACACACACACACACACACACACACACACACACACACACACACACAAAATAAAAGAAAATAAAATTTTTAAAATGTCTTCACGTCACAAGCCTACTAATTCCTTCTATAAAAATAGTGGCCTGGGAAAACTCAACGTGTAGCAGAAAAACAAAACACTAACATGCAGTCTACTGGCATTGTCAATAAATAATTAGTCTTGCAATATGGGGTACAAAAATACCGCCATTTAAAACAGAATTGTTTGTATTCTCTGTCCAACCAGAAGGAAAAATGTGTATGGGTGAAATAAAAACAAACAATTTAGCAATTTTGAAATCCAACATAGAGGGCTGTTGTTAAATGTTTTTGTAGGCATAACATAGAGAAACTGGATTTGCCAAACTCAGGAAAACTGACTTGGCTGTCAGAATTGTGGCGTCAAAGCCCCATAAGTAAAAAGTGAGGTCTGGGACTACAGAAAATCCTGACAGTACCAATAGACAGATCTAAGTTTTTTTCCACAGGAATATATTTTATTTACATGTTTTTGCTAGTAAAAATTATAATGAAATTTCAGTTTGATTTCGGCCCTCAATAATGAAAATGTGGCAATCATATGAAGATACAGATAAAGATAAAGGTGGAGAAAATAATAAGTGCTAAGACTCTGCAATAAGAACAAAATTTAAGCTAAGAAAAGACAAAATCAGATGCACATTTTAGAAAGATGTCTGTCTGCATTACGGAAAATACATGGAAGTATCCAAAAATGGAAATAAGATGCTCTTTTAAGGAGCTACTAGAGTAATTTAGGCAAGAGATGATGGTAGCTGGACAATGGAAACAGAAAGAATAAATTAAGGAGACGTTTAAAAGGGAACAGCAATATATTTTGGATTTAAAAAAAACCCTATACAAATACTGAGATGATATTTGCTGACCTTAAATTCCTAAAACAGTGTGAGTTATTTGTTCAGAAAAAATAAAAAATCCCCAAAGAGGGGAAAATTTGTGTGATATTGGTTGTGGTTTGGGACTTTAAAGCTAACATGGGCTATTTAGTCAAAGATGTTTCCAATGTGTAGCCATTTGATGCCCTCCAGGAACAGTCTCAGGTAGTCTTTCTAAGGAAATAGCATCCTGAACTTGTTCCACTTCTGCCCCAAAAGAGACAGTTCTAACCAAGTTTTTTGCTTTCCAGTTTTTCTGCTCATATTCACACATGTACTGGTTCTTCAGTGGGGGAAGAAAAGGCATACCGATACACTGCAGAGTTTATTAATACAAATTCTGAAGCCCCCTACTCTAGAAGATTGTATTAAAATTATTTGAAGTGGGTCATCTGATCTTCAGTTTAGCAGGTGCCCTGGGTTATTCATCTACGTAATGAGTTTGTCACTATGTTAAGCATTTTTACAAACACTGCCCTTCTTAATTTGTCAAGTCTTACATAATCTTAAGAGGCAGGTACTAATATGATAACCTTTTTATGGAGGTTGAATAACTTGTTGACGGTTCTTTATCTAGTAAATGAAGGCATGAGCTTGATAACTAGATGGTGTGACAGACACACACATGACTTTCTACTCAGATATACATCAGTTCACAGTCATATGCAAATAAAGCACTCCAAGAAGTGTTAATTCAAAGATATGGACAGAATTAATGGAAACTTCTTCACCCTCTTCCCTTGAGGGTGAGAAGAGAAGGTATCATGTCCCTAAGGCCCTATTTACTTTATTCCCACAATGAACAGTGAGCACAGAAAATAAATGGGCAGGGAATCAACATCTTTATCAGTCCTTCTTTTCTGTTCTGCTCATTTTTTCTGTTGGTGAGTTAGCTTCCTTGCAGATTTTCTGTGTGTCTGTCAGCACACACTTCTTTCTCCTTGTCCTGATCCCCAAGATTCAGTGAGTGTTGGCTGTTTGAAGGAGTGTTGCCTGTTGGGACAAGATTTGGAAAGAGAGAGAATATGTGAAAAGTCAGGGCTCTATTTCCTAGAGGCCATGAACTGGGCTCTGTAACGTTCTTCCTATAAATTGAGATAATGGATTCCAGTACTTGTGCATAGGCCCCATTGAATGAGCACCAAAAAGAACATCATAGATTGACAATTATACAGGTGGGTTAACTATGGCTACTTATTGTACTGTTCAGACAATTTCTGTGTCATATGACAGGAACCCATAGCCCTAACCTAAAGAGTAGGATTAATTGGCTGGTTATGTGTGTATGCCTAGGGGTGCTTTTATTAGTTTTTATGCATCTGTTTCTGTTTTCTTCTTCACTGTGTGTTATGACTGCTAATCATAATACTAATGATATAAAATGCAACATAATAAAAAGAAGTAAAATGTTGCATGCTTACTATGTTCCAGGCACTGCATTAAAGTGTATTTTGAGGTGTGTCTTCTTTTGTTCAAATAATCATTGTAAAAATTAGAGATAAAATTTTTAAAAACTGAGGAACTCAAGGATCACGTAGTTCAAATAGCTTTCCCAAATTCACAGTTAGTAAATTGCAAAACCAGAAATAAGTTAAACTGTGGAACATAACTTTCTGGGGCTCCAGAGCACTCACTCTGTGCCAATGTTTTATTAAGATACTGTGAACAACTATGTATATGTGTACGCCTCTGCTATAATACCATTATCATATCAAATTACTTTGCATCATTTAATAACTAGTTTATATTTACATGTCCCTAATAATTTACTGAATTCTATACCTGGTGTGTTTAAACAGAATCCAATCAAGAACCTCATTACTTTTGGTTATTCATTTTCTTAAATTATTTTTAATCTTGTAATAAATGTTCCACATCTGATACCCCATCTTCTTTTTAAAAATGTCATTGACTTATTGAAAGAAGAAAAAACTATGTTGTAATTGTCCCACTTTGTGCATTTGTCTGATTGTAGAATGACAAGTCTTAAGAGTTAATTTTTTACATGAGCACCCATGTGTGTTTGTGAATACTTTTGATGACTGCATAAACATCTGTTGCATTTGAGTATATGGAAAGATAAAAAACTGGAGAAGACATTTGCCCACATATGTATGAATAAAGAATGGCCTCAGACAAGCTGGGCAAGCTGTGATTCAAAATCTATGGTTTTAGGATATGGATGTCATATGTTGTGCAGGTATGTAAGCATCTTAGAAGAGAGGTTTTCAACATTGAGGCTGAACAACTTCATCAGGTCTCTAATGTTAGGGAAATTATATGCTCCCATTGGATAAGAGAACCAAGATAATGGTAACTAAGCTAGAAAACATGAATCCTCAGCAGATGGGGGTCTGGACTGTGTTCTCAGAACCTAGAATGTATAAATTGTGGAAACACTGTAGAGGAGTTTGAGTTGCTATAAGAAAGGTGCTTTTACTTGTAGATAGAGAAGGATGAGAAAGAAAGAAAGAAAGAGAGAGAGAGAGAGAGAGAGAGAGAGAGAGAGAGAGAGAGAGAAAGAAAGAAAGAAAGAAAGAAAGAAAGAAAGAAAGAAAGAAAGAAAGAAAGAAAGAAAAAGAAAGCATCCCACGTTTCTTGTCAAAAGCAGAAGAGTGGAGAAACTAAGGCTTGGTCTTTGGGATGAAAGATAGTGAGCTGGACCTAAGAATAAGAGTAAAAGTGAAGATAGGGATAAGGTTGAACATAATTCTTTTTTTTTTTTTTAGGTTAAGATTGTGAGGCATATGGCCATCAAAAACCTTGTCTTAGTGCTGATCCTGGAAGTCCTTGGCCTTAATGCATGGTTGGTTACCTGTGGAGTATAAATAACTTTTTATGTAAATTCAATGGTGTAAAGGAGATAAGCATTTGGGGGAAAGGGAGAAGATATTGAACTTACTCTTTAAAAGATAAATTTTCAGAGGCAAGGTTTTAGGAATTTACAAAGTATATGGCAATGACAAAATTCAACTATGAATTATTTTGTTTATGTTTTCCTTGTACATGTGTATATGTTTGCCTGTGTGTATATATGTTTTTGTGTGTATGTGAAAGAGAGAATGAGAGAAGGCTTATAATTATGTGAGATTATGAGTGGACAAATATATGGTGACAATATAAATGACAGAATATAAGTATAGATCAGGATATGCTTGAGAATGTAAGTATTAAGGTTCTGTGTATGTTTAAGAATGTGTCTTCGGTAATTTTGTCTATCTAGCAAAATGTATGTTTATGAATAAATAATCCTGTTTTGGACAGAAATCTTGACTGATAGTGTCATTAAGTCCAAAGAATTCGGATATTATACACTTGTATAGCATATAGAGAACGGGAAAACTATTATTATTGTTATTATTATTTTTGAGGAGAAAGGGCCCATGAACCTCAGCTATAGGAGACTTCAAATTCAAATTTGTTTTACATGTTATCCAGCATAGCAGAAACTCAGCTAACGTTTGCTAAACTGAATTAAGTTTTTGAATGGCAATGAAGGGGTGTTGACTTTACAAATCTAAGAGTCATAATAATCAGATAGCTTTGAAAGAAATAAATAGTAGTCTTTGGGCTGAAATCAATATTCCATAATGCCATAACAAGTAGATCTTAACCAATGATGTTCACAAAGTCATGTAAGCTATAATGCACTAACCCATGAAAAAGTATACCTTATACATTGTTAATTTTTATGGAAGGACCATGTATAAAGAAGCATGTAGCCAGTATAGAAGGCTTCCTGGAGAAGTTGTGTAAATAGGAGATGCCTAGAAGAAACAAGAGATTATCTATAGGTTGACTAGCAATACATCTAGATATGTCTGGGACAATCTTGGTTTATGCATGTTGCTATCACTATTATTAATTTCAACTTTTGTTCATTTCAAAGAAGTCTTGCTTGAAGACCAGTCTATCTTTAGGAGTCTATTATGATGATTGGTTGGAAGTGAGAGTGACTCAAGTTTCCCTATTTTTTCTCAGGACTTGGGACTTGTGACATCTTGGTCAGCCATGACCATTTTCAACCTGAGCAGTTACAACCCAGGACCCTTCATTCTGGTGGGAATTCCAGGCCTAGAACAATTCCATGTGTGGATTGGGATTCCCTTCTGCATCATCTACATTGTAGCTGTTATGGGAAACTGCATCCTTTTATACCTCATCATGGTGGAGCGTAGTTTTCACAAACCCATGTTCTTCTTTCTCTCCATGCTAGCCATGACTGACCTTATCATATCCACAGCTGCTGTGCCTAAAACACTCAGTATATTTTGGCTGGCGGCTCGGGAAATCACATTCCCAGGGTGCCTTACACAAATGTTCTTCCTCCACTATAGTTTTGTTTTGGATTCAGCCATTCTGATGGCCATGGCATTTGATCGCTATGTGGCCATCTGTTCTCCCTTGAAATACACAACTATCTTGACTCCCAAGACCATCATCAGGATTATTATGGGCATCTCTTTTCGGAGCTTCTGCATCATCTTTCCAGTTGTATTCTTGCTGATACGACTGCCTTTCTGCAGGACACACATCATACCCCACACATTCTGTGAGCATATAGGTGTTGCCCGGCTTGCCTGTGCCGATATCTCCATCAATATTTGGTATGGTTTTTGTGTTCCCATCATGACCATCATCTCAGATGTGATTCTCATTGCCACTTCCTATACTCTCATCCTCTGTACTGTCTTTCACCTCCCCTCTCAAGATGCCCGCCAGAAGGCTCTTGGCACCTGTGGTTCCCATGTCTGTGTCATTCTCATGTTTTACACACCTGCCTTTTTCTCCATCCTTGTCCATCGCTTTGGACACAATGTTTCCCGGACATTCCACATCATGTTTGCCAACCTAAGTATTGTTATTCCACCTGCACTCAACCCCATTGTCTATGGAGTGAAGACCAAGCAGATCAGAGAAAAGGTCATACTTTTGTTTTCTACCAAGGGTACAGAATGATGTTTCACTGAACAATGGAAAAGCCAGGATACATTTATAGTGTACAGAAAAGTAGCAAGAATGGAAAAGTAAATAATATTTAAAGCAAAAACTTCCTGAAGTTGTTTGTTTACCAGAAAAGTGGCAAAAATGTTATGAAAGAAATAGTCCTATTAAAAAAAAATCCTTGGTGAACTCTTTGACTGTGAAATAGGAGGTTGCACAGGATATGATCTCAGGAAGAAGAAGGTGAAAACAGAAAGTTGAGTTACTCTAAATGGAAAAAGCAAAAATTTGGAAACAAGGGTTTGCAACTATGATGAATGAGAACTATATTAAGTAAAATAGAGACACTGCAGACAGGAGACTAAAAGTAAAAATCTGAGAGAAATTTCTTAAATGTTGAAAAATGGTTATTTAGATCATTTATAATATTTTATTGTAATTATTTTATTTTATTGTAACCATTTTATAATTCACTGTAATTCCTTTTAAATGTTTCATCCTCACACACAGATAAAATTTTTTTAAAAAATTAAAAGTCCTCAGCTCAATATCATACAAATAACAAATTATATCAGCAGGGCTATAATGGGAATGAGATAATTAGAATAGTGATCAATGCCAGGATTGCTTGCTTTGGTGCTGGGAGAGAAGAGTAGCTTCCAGACTCAAAGATACATTGAACTGCAGAGGTAGTACAGTGAGAACATAAACAGAGATCTAGGAAGAGACCTGGACTTTCCACAGTACACAGATAATACCTCAAGCCAGTCCATTTAGAAACACTAAAAGAAAAATTTAGCCACACAGGTTGGAGGACTTATAGAGAGCTCTAGTCTCTAAATTGTGATTCCTTGATTACAACAAAGAATCAATTACAAGACACATTTCAACAGTGAGAAGGTAGAATGAGGAAGGGAACAGACACTGCAATAAATAAACACATCCATGGTACTATGCATCCACGTTTCATAAGCATTAGAACTAAGGAAATACTATATGTTGTGATCAAAGAGAGAGCATATAAGCATAATTATAACCCATTAGGAAATGTGGAGCTGATTTATGCCAGTGGTACTCAACCCTATCCTCAAGAGCTGGTTTCTGAGAGGCGGTCTTAAGGTGTACCTCAAGACTTGAGTGAAGAAGTTCCTTGTCTTCTTTCTCTACAACTATAGCAGATCTGACATTATCTGGTTTTGTTTGTGCATCCAGTACCTAGTAAGATTCAACCTGAAAAATAGAGTTCTTCCAATAAATCTTGTGAAAATTATCCATTCATATGGAAAATATTTATTGAGTACCTTCTATATTTCAGATATTGTTCTAATCATTTAAGACTATGCAGGCTGACATTACAGAGAAGGTGCTACCTTGCTTCCACGGTGCTTATATTCTAGGAGAGGGACAAATAAGGAAGAAAACAAAGAAATTAATTCATCATTTTAAAAATTGCCACAGAGTAGATTAAAAAGTAAGGCTGGCAAAAACAAGGCCAGTGTGACTGCAACCAAGTGAGCCAAAAAAGGAGATAGGAGAAGAGGGAAGGAGGAGGCCAGGGACAGATCCTGTGTGACTCAAGTTATCCAAATCTCATCCTCAGAAGAAGAAACCGAAGTATACAGAGTGGAAATAACTTTTCTAAGGTATGCAACAAGGAAGTTATAAATGTGGAGCTAAAATTCGATCTGTTGACTCCCAGTTCAGTGATATTTCCACTAAACACAGCCTCATGCTTATAAAAATATACTCCAAAGGAAGGGAAAAAAAATAGGAATGTCAGAACCTATATTTAGTGTCGTTATGAACTCTAGTTATCTTTTAAAATTGAAATAAATTTACTTTTTAGTTATTTCTAATTTTTGAATGAAGAAGTAATGCTTAAATATTGTTATGGAATACAATGTGATGTTATTATACATGTGTACATTGTGAAATTATTAAATAAGGCTAATTAACATATTCATCACTTCACACATCATTTCATTGTGATAAGTATTAGGTTAAGAAAATGGGCAGGCCGGGCTTGGTGGCTCAGCCTCTAATCCCAGCCCTTTGGGAGGCCGAGGTGAGTGGATTGCCTGAGTCCGTGGGTTTGAGATCAGCCCGGGCAACTTGGTGAAACCTCATCTCTACAATAAATAAAAATTAGCCAGGCATGGTAGTGAGTGCCTGTAGTTCTGACTACTTGGAAGGCTGAGGTTGAAGGATCGCCAGACCCCAGTAGTTCGATGCTGGGGTGGCCATGAGTGTGCCATTGCACTCCAGCCTCGGCCATGGAGTGAGGTTTCATCTCAAAAAAAAAGAAAAAAAAGGAAAAAGGAAAAGACATAGACAAATAAAAATAAGACGAGAGGCAGGCAGCTCAACAGTAACACAGATTTATTTCAAAGAAAGACCCGCAGAGTGGGGCGCCAGATGAGATTGGACCTGGAGTCCCGCTTACAGCCTAGAGGCAATTATAGTGGGTAGGTGGGTGGGTGGGGGTGTGCCTTTAGCTATTTTGGATGGGGAATTTTTTGCCTTTAGCTTGTTTCTAGTGTAGTATGGAAGAAGCTTTAAGGTTAAACCAGCTGCTGCTCAGCAGGATGTGCTCTCGGGGTCTGGGCCCAATTGATCATTTCTTGTCCAAGGTTGCGCTAGCAAAATGTCAGGGACTGTCTAAGATGGCATCCTTAAGGCTAACTTTCCTGCCTTTTTGTATGTGTATATGTATAAACGGGAAAAGGAGGGTACGTAGGGAAGAGGGGCGTCAAGAAGAGGACCGTTGTGGGCCATCTGGCTGCTTCCTGCTGAGGTGGGGCGTTGTCCTTGGGATTTAAGTTGTGTTACGCCATCCTCGGGGTTGAGGCTGAACAGTTGCTGATACTGAAGTTTGTGAAATCTGGATCCCGCAAAGCAGGAGGATGTTGTTGGCATGTTTTTCTGCACTAGCTCAAACAAAGGCATTTAGTCGTTAGGAGACATAACCAGAAATAAAGTTAAAAAGGGAATGTTCAAAGTTGAGCAAGAGAAGGAGGAATAGAGATCTGAGAAATGGACTATACAGGACATCCAGTTAGAGAGGGACAACCTGGATCACCATGAGTTGGTGGCTTGTCGTTTGAGCTTTGTCTCTTGAGTTTGAAATCTGTGCGATGCCAGACTCACTGACATAAAAACAGCATTCTTCTTGAAGGTGTACACAGATTCCCCCTTTTTCAGCTGTTTGTTAGGAGGTCAAACACTCTCTTATTGTGGAGCATTACCCCTGCTAATGAATTTAGTAGTCTTTGGAGACTGATTATGAATGTATATATATTCTCTAAAGTGTCATAGAGGACTACGGATATTTGTTGAAAATACATGGTAGTGGTAGCTATGCCTGCCACCCCTGTGCCCAAGGTAGTTGAAATACTTAATCCTGCTAGTGAGACTAGGAGTTGATTTGCCCTTTTGGATTTAATTGGAGAGGAAGAGATTGGAGCTGATAAAGGGATTTGAATATCTTGATTATCAGGTAGAATGCTGATGTCTAGGGATTGGTGTATTAAAACACATATCCAGTCTAGTTAGCAGGTAGGCAGAGATAGGAAGAAGTGCGGCATAGGAAAAAAAGTCTTGGGGTGGGAAGACAAAACCTATAGGTGATAGAGTTTAATTATAGGCTTCCATCTGTTTTGTCTACCCAAATGGAATATTTACTTGCAAGTGTAGCTCTGGTGAGGGTCTGGAAGCACATGTTAGTGGGAGAGACTATGAACTCAGATTGTTTAAAGATAAGAAGAAATTGAAGTTATTAATGTGAAGCACTGAATTGTGAGAGGTTTAGAAATGTGCAGGCTGATGTGTCTGTAGGTTTTCTATATGGCATTCCCTATGCAACTGTACCTGGTAGGCGATGTTGACAGAGGGACGACACGGAAAAGATCTGAGAATTTTTCATGGCAATGGATGGAGGGCCAGAGAATCCCAGAGAGTATGTCCAGGCTTTGAGGTTTTGTGATTGGTGGTCTTGTGTAGGATGGAGAATGAGTGTATTTTGGCAAAGATGAGGGAGAAGAGTTCTTTAAAAGGACTTGTGAGAAGGATTAGGGAATAAGTGCTGGAGATAAAGAGGTGCTAGGTGGTTAGTAGGATTTGAGAGGTCCCAGATTGGAGGTTTAGGGTGTTTTGGTAGAAAATGGGTTAAGAAAATCTGCAGTTTTTGAATGTGTTTCTAAAATAAAGGTGTGAACCCAACTGGGTGAATCTGGCTTTGGAAGTTTGGGAATTGGTCTTTAGGCAATTAAGGTCACTAAAAGGTACCAAAAGAGAATCTGCTTGATGTAAATTCATCCTCGTTTGGGCCCAAGTGGCTAGGTTGTCTGGGCTTGGGTTGACATACATAGCCATCAGTTGGAGTTAAATGAAAGCTGTGTGCTATTTAGATTTGGTGAGCGAGACTAATGCAAGAAGCCCAACTATTAGAGAACAATGTAACTGAGAAGAAGATGTATAAGGTGGCTAGGTTTAGAATAAGAGACCAATGGAGGAAGGGATTGAGTTTCATGGTGTAGTAAGGAGGTCATGAAACAAAATACATGTTAAGAAGGAATACCAAGTGATAAGGTCAGGGGAAAAATCACACAGATCTCCTTGTAGCCAAAGATTGGCAATTGCTGAGAGTAGTTTTTCTACTGAGGTAAGGGGACCATCAAGGGGATAAAAGGCAAGGCCATGGTGGAGGATGTACAAGAAATTATTGAAGGTAGGGTTCATTAGCTTAGGGCAGCAAGAAAGTCCACAGGGTGTTGCAGTTTTCTGACAAAAATATCTTATAATACAGGCTAAGATGAATATTATAGCAGCAACTATTGGCAGTATTATTAAAAGAACACCCATATGTATGAAGTTATTAAGGGCCCTTCCCGGCGTTTGACTTAGGAGATTCAGGAAGTTCAGGAACGTTTGTCAGCCGAAGAGAGGTAGGTCCTGTGGGAAATGAAGCATATTTAGGAAGCTTTGACATGGTTGGAGGCATGTGAAATGTAGAATCGGGGGCCCTTTTAAATTTTGAATTATGTATCCAGTGTGTAAAGTTGATAACTTTGGCTGCTGTGGGTGTGGTAAGTATAACTTGGTAGGGTCCTGTCCATTTACGGTTTAGTATAGTGTTGGAGTCTGCCACATATTCATTCCCCTAATTGTAGGCTTGGGGAGGAAATAGGAGTGCCTAGATGTGGTTTGGGAAGGTTGGCATCTGCATATTTTCAAAGTTAATGTCTGGTGATGTGTAGGGTGGGCCAGATGTTTTTAATGAGAGAGGGTCCCAGTGAGGGAAGATTGTGTAGGACATAGGGTTGACCATACTTGATTTCAAATGAGCTTAGATTGACAAGCTTTCAAGGGAGGATTCGGAGTTCTGTTAGGGCTAGGGGCAGAAGTGTGGTCCAGGGCCTTTTAATTGTTGAGTTAATTTTGTTAGGTGTTGTTTTCAAAGTGTGTTGGCCACTATACTTACTGGAGAATTGTGGCCAGTAGGGAATGTGGAGAGTGCATTTGATTCCTAGACCTTTTGTTATTGGTTGGGTTAGGGCCACAACAAATGAGGGCCCATTATTGGACTGAATGGAGGTAGAAGTCCAAATCATGGGATAATGTGTATTAGGAGATCCCTGGCAACATCTGAAATTTTTAGGAGGTAGTAGGAAAGGTTTGTATCCACCCTATAAATATATCTACAATTGTTAGGAAGTACTGAATTTTGTTTGACAGGGGGCATGTGGGTAAAGTCGATTTCCCAGTCTTGGCCTGGAAGATGTCCCCTTGCCTGGTGGGTAGGAAAAGAGGGAGGTTTGACAGTCCCCTGAGGGTATGTTTGACTGCCTGTGAGACAGGCTTGGGTTAAGTGAGCAAGATGGAAGACAGAGATGAAGTGAAGTGAATGTGAGTTTGTAACAGTTTCAGCAAGGGACGATGTCCAATGTGAAAGAGGGTATGTTTTTGTGTGGTGTGAGAATATCTTTTTCTTGAGATTGAGGAAGAACCAGCCTAATTTGTAGGAAGAACCTTCTTTCCTTGTTTAGAGCTTTCACAAAGGTAAGGTCTAAGTTGTGTCGAGGGTGTAGGAGGGCAATAAGGTGGGGAATATAGGTAGCAGGGATAGAGGTAGCAGCAGCTTTTGCTACCAAATCAGCAAGAGAATTTCCTTGTGAGATTGGGTCTGTGGCCTTATGGTGGTCTTTGCAATGCATAATTGCTGCAGCTTGGGGTAACTTGGCAGCCTGTAATAATTTGTGAATGAGTTTTCCATTGATGATGGTGATTCCTTTGGTGGTAAGGAATCCTCTTTCTTGCCATACGGTGTTATGAGAGTAGAGGATACGGTAGGCATATTTTGGAGCCCATGTAGATGTTAACTGTTTTGTTTTTGGCTAAAGTGAGTGCTTGTGTGAGGGCTATTAATTCTGCTTGTTGGGACGTTGTATGTTAGGGAAGAGCATTGACTTCTAGAGGCTTGCTTTCAGCAATGATGGCATAGCCAACTTTGGGGCTGGAGTTTTTGTAGGAACTTCTGTCTATTAACCACTTTGGTACAGAGTTGATAGGAGTTTCAGAAATGTGCTGGAAGGATTGGACAATCATGTCTAGGATTTCAAGACATGAGTGTTGGGGTTCCTGGCTTGATGTGGGATTGGGGAGAAGGTGTCAGAGTTAAGGGTCCTGCATTTTTGAAAAGAAATTAATGAGTTGTTAATAAAGACTGCATGTAGTTGTTGTAGGTAAGAGAGTGGGAGAGATTAAAAAGAACAGTGACTTAAAAGATCATGTATGTTGTGTGAGGAGGAGATGGTTATGTGTTGGTAAAGTGTTAGTTTTAGTGCCTCTGTGGTAAGTACAGTGGTGGTGCTCAGGACTTGGAGGCATGACAGCTAGCCTTTGTTGACAGAGTCGAGTTGTTTTGAGAGATATGCCACGGCTTGTGGAGTGTTGCCATAGGACTGACACAAAAGTCCAAGGGCAACATTGTGTTTTGTGTAGACATTTATAAGATGAAAGGTCTGGTAGGGTTTGGCAATCTTAGGGCTGGGGCTTTTAGGAGGGCCTCTTTTAGTTTGTAAAAATGTGAGTTAATGGGATGTGAGGGGTTAAGCATTTGAGGGTAGAGCCTTGTGAAGCCAGATAAAGAGACTTAGCTAACAGGCCAAAATTGGGTATCCATTATCGGAGATATCCTGCAGGCCGAAGAAGGAAAGGAAGACCCTTTTCATGACGTGTATAGGAATGTCCTGGGTGAGTTGTTTTCTTTGTGTGGAGATGGCTTGGGTTGTAGGAGTTATAGTCAGTCCAAGATAGGCTATTTTTATTTTGATAATTTGAGCTTTGGTGGGAGAGACTAGATATCCATGTTTCCCAAGGAAGTTGAGTAATTGAGAGGTATGTTGAATGCAAAGGTCATATGAAGGACTGCATAGTAGAAGATCATCTACATATTGAAGAAGGGTACCGGGAGTTAAGTTTAGGTTAGACAGGTCTTGAGAAATGGCTTATCTAAAGAGATGAGGACTGTCCCTGAAACTTTGTGGCAGGACCGTCTAGGTTAGTTGGGTAGGGTCTTGTGTATCGGGATCTATCCAGGTAAAGACAAAGAGGTTTGACAGGCTGTGTTAAGGAAATTAGTGAAGAAGGCATCTTTTAAGTCTAGGACTGAGAAATGTGTGGTGTTAGGCAGGGTGTGAGAGAGCAGAGTGTAGGGGTTTGGAATGATGGGATGAATGGGGATGATGGCTTGATTGATAATACACAGGTCTTGAACAAATTAATAGGAGTTGTCTGGCTCTTTAACAGTCGGTATGGGGGAGTTGTGAGGAGAGTTTTTTGGCTTTAGGATATTTGCCTGGAGCAATCTAGAGATAATGGATTTGAATGACTTTAAGCCAGATGGACTTAAAGAGTGTTGGGGTTGGTTAAGGTAGGGTGAGGGATTTTGTAGATTGACCGTGATGGTGGTATGATGGTATGCAACATTAGCTGTGGAAATATCCCAAACTACAGGATTTACAAAGTGAATGAGAGTGGAAAGGAAGGATATGGAGAGGAGGTGGTATTTGGGTGGCAGAGTAAAATGAAGGGGGTGGAACTGCAAAGGGGGTTGTGAGAAGTGAACTGTGTAGAAGCTTGAAACGTTGTTAGGATATCACTTCCTATTATAGGTGTGGGGCACTGTGGAATGACTAAAAAGAAATGAGTGAAGGTTATGTCGAATAGAGTGCAGAGTTGTGGTTCAAATTATTCTAGGAGTGAAAGACATTCCATCTACTCTGACAATAGAAATGTATTCTGGAAAGACTGAATATGAAGCCCCCATATACAATAAGAATGAAATAGGCTTACCAGACACTGACAACGTTCCTCTGGGTTCTGCGATGGCGCTGATGGTGAGGGCAGTGGGGGCAGTGAGCCCTGGGCCTCGTCAGTCTTCAGCAGCCAAGCCAAGGAGTTCAGCCAGTCTTGGCTATGGATGAGAAAACTTGGGAGTGTCATAAGTGACAGAATGGGAGGCAGAGTCTCACTGATCACAGTCAGTCTTCCAGTGCCCTTTATATCCACAAATAGGACATGGTTTGGGAGACGGCATAGGATTTGGACATGCTCTTCTCCCATGCCCTGACTGGTCACACTTGAAGTATGGTCCTGGTGGTTGATGGGGTGTTTGTTGAGGTTTGGGTGGTATTTTAGAACCATCGGAACCCTGTTGGAGGGCTGATGCCAGTAGTTGGTATTTGTCCTGATCTCATTTTAGTTTTTGAGGCTTTTGCTCCTTCTCTTTGTTGTTAAAGACCTTAAAGATTTTTGTTTGTTTGTTTTGTTTTGTTTTTTTAAGATCCTGATGTGAAGTGTGGGGGCCACCTTCTAATTTTGAAGTTTTTTTTTTTTTACATATGTCTGGGGCTGAATGAGAGTTGAGGTGATGGTACAAGTAAATTTTGCCTTCATCAGAATCTGAGGTAAATGTTGTGTACTTAATCATGGCCTCTGAAAGGCAGGAGAATAAAAGGGTATAGTTTTCTTTGGGGCCCTGAGTAATTTCTTTGATTTTTTTTCATAATTAACTACCTTTAGAGCTGCTTTGTCTATCCCAGCTAATAGGCAAGTTATCATGTGGCCCCTTTTCTATCTGTCTGGGAAGTTATTTGATAATCTCAGGAGGACGCTATGGGGCACTGACATGGCACCTATAGGATTATAAGCTGATGATGGAAGGTGTTGGCATGGGATTGGGCTGCTGCCTAGATATGTTCCCTCTCCTTCTGGGAAAGGGACTAAGAAAGAATAACATGTAGGTCTTGCCAGATTAGGTCATAGGACTGGGTAATATGGAGGAATTTTTATGATAAGTAGCAGTGTCAGAGGTAAAGGAGTCAATATTTTTCAATTTGAGAGAGGTTGGGATATGAACTCATACTATGCCTTCTGCCCCAGTCACCTCTCTGAGAGGAAGGACAGAAGTGGAACTTTGGATTGACTGGGGGTGGGGGACATTGGGTTCAAGAGTGAGTGAGAGGGGAAGAGGGAAAGGAAGGAGGAGGTTGTGAATAGGGAGGTGGAGGAGTGGAGGGTGGTGGTGAAGTAAGAAGAATTGGAAGTTGAGGAGGTGGTTGGAAAAGAGAAGGGGGTTCATTAGCAGGATTGAAGTCTGACAATGATGATTTGATGGGAGAAATTAGGATAGTGGGGGTTTGGGGTTTCTTGCTTAACAGGGGAATCTGATAGGGATTACAGGTTTTACAAAGGGAGGGCTTAGATAAGAATAGGGGAAAGCTTGGGCATACGGGACAATGGGTCATTTTCCCTTACGTTGGAGAAAATTGTCTAGGTCATGGAGAATTTGGAAGTCAAAGGTCCCATTTTTGGGCCACTGGTTGTTATTGTCTAATTGATATTGAGGCCAAGCCATATTACAGAAAAAAATGATATGTTCTGGCTCCAGATTAAGACCTAAATTTATGGTTTTGAAGGAGATGGCAAAGAGGACTTTTTCAGGGAGGTTTAGGGGAGGCTTGATCCATATTGGAGAAGTTTGGAGGGGTGAGTGATCTGAATCCCAGGAAAGTGAGAAACAGTGGAAGTATGGGGTGACCCACACAGACTTCAGTTGTTTCCATGAGGAGCGTGGAAGTCACTTCAAGAGCATCCCCTTAAAACAACATCCTGGGTCAGCCAGGGGTGACCAGGGAGACCTCTTACTGGGGCTTTTGGTAGAAATGTGCAGAGAGAGGAATCTGGTTTTGGGGGTAGAAAAACTCCCTGATCAGTGATTGGTATTGGATGGAGTGTCTGTCAATGGAGAAGGTCCTGCTAGAGCCACCCAAGGCATAGGGAAGGAGAGAGAGAAAACTGGGAGAGAGAAGAGGATGGGGGAGAATGGGGCTATACACAGGGACAACTTAGGAGTTTGCCTGTGGTGGGACCTAAATTCTGTTCCCGGGTTTCAGCACCAAAAATGATAGGTTAAGAAAATGAACAAATAGTAAGAACATTTAAGATTTACTCTTTTAACACTTTTGAAGCATATAATACCTTGTTATTAATTATAGTCACCATGTTGTGCAACAGATCACTAAACTTTCTTCTTCTTGTTTAACTAACTCCCCTTTTCTATCCATTCTACATGCCCTCTGGTAATCACCATTCTACTCTCTTCTTCTGTATGAACTCCAGTTATCTAATATCAAACCACATACAACTGTACAAGGATTCTGCTTTCTCTGCCAGTTTGCAAAGAACACTCACAGATATCTGAAAATTTTCTGGTATGCTTTTATTTTCTTCTGGTTATTTCCATCTTGCTGGGAACATAAATTTGGCAAAAGCTGATATTTTAAAAAATTTGCTAAAGGAATAATAAATAAATAGATTCCGAGCTGAGATATTTAAGTACATATTCCTTTCTTCCTGATGGGAGTTGCATCCCATGATTATTCACCAAAATACATGACTGACTCCCATAAAAGACTAATGGCCTAGAAAACCCCAACAAGGATTTCTGGTAAGATGGTGACAAAACAGGTCAGACTGTGGAAATCTCCACAAAAGCAAGTGTCCATAAAAACTCTCCGTGTGAGTGACTGTGTGCTGGTGGGTGAGTGAAAGTCCGTCTGAGGGGATACCTGGGTTTATGCACCTGGGGCTCTTCTCTGGAGGTGACTACAACCCTTCATTGCTCTGAGATTGGAGCCCCTGGGGTGCAGGATTATCTGATGTTTTCAGGGTTCTTCTGAGAAGAGGCAGTGGAAAACAGCTGATCCTCACCACCAGGCTCCCGGACCACACCATCACCTGAAACAGCAGAGTGGCATGAGCCCCAAGATCATGGATCTTGAGAAAATAAACTCTAAAAAGATAGAACAAAATCTCCAAGAAATGAGTGATTACTTAAGAGGCTGAGCCTAAGATTAATTGGAATCCCTGAGGCAGATAGATAGAGACCCTGGATTAAACATTCCATGAAATTATCCAAGAAAACTTCCTTCATCTCATCAGTGATGCAACCATTTAAATACAAGAGATTCAGAGAACCCCTGCAAGACAACAAATGAGAAGACCAACTCCTAGATACATAGTAATTCGTCTACACAAAGTAGATATAAAAGAAAAAATCCTAAAGACAGCAGGGGAGGATGGTCACACTACCTACTGGAGAAGATCAATTAGAATAGCAGCTGACTTATCTACCGAAACACTTCAGGCTACGAGAACTTGGAGCCCAATTTTCAAAGTTCTCAACATTTTCAAAGTTCTCAAAAAGATAAATAATTTCAACCAAGAATTACCAATCTAGCTAAGCTCAACTTCATCAGTGATGGAGAATTTAAAATCCTTCCCAGACCTTCAATCCCTGAGAGTTTATGCTGCCTCCAGACCAGTTCTACAAGAAACAGTTAAGAAACTTTAAAAACAGAAGAAAGGAAAAAAATAATGACAATTCCCTTCTATGGAATGCAGGAAAAAGATTGAAAACACACATGAATCAATCCAAAAATCAAAAGAAAGACAACAAACAGATAAACAAACAAACAGCAACAGTAACAAACTCTATAAGGACCTCATGACAGGAATAAGCTCTCACATCTCAATAATTAGCCTGAATGTGAATGGACTAAACGCACTACTGAAAAGATATAGAATTTCAAAATGGATAAAATATCATGAGGCAACAATATATTGTCTTCAAGATACTCATCTCACCAGAAAGGACACTCACAGAGTCAAAGTCAGAGGATAGGAAACAAATTTTTAGGTGAATGGAACACAAAAGCAGGAATTATGATCTTAATATCAGAAAACATACCCTTTAAGCTATCAAATATTTTAAAAGATGCCAAAGGTGACTATATAATGGTAAAAGGTTAAATCTATCCACAAAAAAATCCAACCTAAGCATATGTGCACCCAACATAGGATCACCAACTTTCATAAAGCAAACTTAAAAAATATATTGATTCTAACACTATCATAGCTGGGGACTTAAATACCCAATTCACAACCCTAGATGGATCATCAAGACAAAAAATCAACAAGGAGATTCAGAACCTCAACATGACATTTGACCAAATGAACTTAATTGATACCTACAAAACGTTTCACCCAACTACCACAGAATATACATTCTACTCATCACCACATGGAATGTACTTTAGAATCAACCACATCCTCAGCCATAAATCAAGCACAAACAAATTCCACAAGACTGAAATACTGCCATGCACCTTCTCAGATCACAGTGGAATAAAAATAAATGCAAACATAAAAAAATTCCCCCCAAACCCACAAAGACATGGACACTAATAGCATGATGGTAAACAACTCCTGGGTCAACATAGAAATCAAAACAGAGATTAAAAGATACCTGGAGACAAATGAAAATGAAGAAACCTCTTACCAAAACTTGTAGGGTGCCATGAAAATAGTACTAAGAGGAGAATTTATAAATCGATGAATGCACATGAGGGAAATGGAAAGATCACAAGTTAACAGCCTAACAAATCACCTATGAAAGCTGGAAAAACAAGGCTACCAAAACCCTAACTTCAGCAGAGGAATCCAGATAACCAAAATAAAAGCCCAAATTCACGACGTAGAAGACAAAAATATAATAAAAAAAAAAAAAAGAAAAAAAACTTGTTCTTTGAAAGGATAAACAAGATTGATGGACCCTTAGCTAGACTGACAAGAAAAAGAGAAAAAAGCCTATATAAATACAATCAGAAATGCAAAAGATCAAGTCACAACTGACCCCAAAGTCATACAAAAGATTATCAGAGACTACTATGTATACTTATATGGAAACAAACTTGAAAACCTAAAGGAAATGGAGGACTTTTTGATGTTATGCAACCTCCCCAGGTTGAAGCAAGAAGAAATCAAGACCCTAAACAGAACAATAACAATCCAGGAAATTGACTATGTCATAAGAAAACTATCTGCAAGCCGGGCTCGGTGGCTCAGCCTGCAATCCCGTGCCTTTGGGAGGCTGAGGTGAGTGGATTGCCTGAGCCCATGGGTTCAAGACCTGCCTGGGCAGCGAGACCTCATCTCTACAATAAATCAAAAAATCAGCTGGGCATGGCAGCGCATGCCTGTAATTCTGGCTACTTGGAAGGCTGAGGCGGAAGGATCGCCGGAGCCCAGCAGGTCGAGGCTGCGGTGGCTGGGAGCGGCCACTGCACTCCAGACTGGGCGACTGAGTGAGACTCCAACTCAAAAAAAAAAGAAAACTATCTACAAAAAAAAGCCATGGATCAGATGACTTTCTAGCAGAATTCTACAAACATACAAAGAGGAACTGATACCTATCCTATTGAAAGTATTTCAGGCAATTGAGAAAGATGGAACTCTCCCCAAATCATTTTATGAGGCTTTCATCATTTTGATATGCTAACCAGGTAAAGATCCAACAAAGAAAGAGAACTACAGGCCAATATACTTGATGAACATAGATCCCCAAATTCTCACAAGATCCTAGCAAACCGTATCCAACAACACATCTCAAAAACCAACCATCACGACCAAGTAGGCTTCATCCCTGGGATGCAGGGCTGGTTTAACATCAGGAAGACCACAGATATAATTAAATACATCAACAGATATAAAAACAAAAACCACGTGATTATATCATTAGATGCAGAAAAAGTTTTTGATAAAATCCAGGACTCCTTGATAAAAACCTTCAAACATCTAGGCATAGATTAAACATTCCTTAAGATAGTTAGAGTCATCTGTGAGAAACCCACAGCCGGCATACTGCTAAACAGACAGTAATTGAAACTATTTTCCCAGAAAACTGAAACAAGACAAGGATGTCCACTCTCATCCCTCCTTTTCTTTCCTTTCCTTTCCTTTCCTTTCCTTTTCTTTTCTTTAAAATTAGAGTCTCACTCTGTCACCTAGGCTGGAGGGCAGTGCCATGCTCCCAGCCACTGCAGCCTTGACTTGCTGGGCTCCTGTGATCCTTCTGCATCAGCCTTCCAAGTAGCCAGAACTACAGGTATGCACTACCACACCCAGCTAATTTTTGATTTATTGTAGAGACGAGGTCTTGCCAAATTACCCAGGTGGGTCTTGATCTCGTGGGCTCAGGCAGTCCTCTTCCCTCAGCCTCCCAAAGTGCTGGGATTACAGGCTGAGCACTGAGCCCGGCCTCATCTCTCCTTTTCAACATAGTTTTGGAAGTCCTAGCTAGAGCAATCAGGCAAGAGAAGGAGATCAGAGGTATCCAAACAGGAAAAGAGAAGGCCAAGTTATCCCTCTTTGCAGATGACATGATTCTATACCTCAAATATCCAAGAGAATCTGTCAAAAACCTCCTTGCACTGGTAAAGAACTTTGGCAAAGTCTCAGGGTATAAAATAAATGTGCAAAAGACAGTCGCATCTACATGCCAACAATAAGCCAACAGAAATTCAAATAAAAAGCACAATCCCATTCACAATAGCCACACAAAAAATGAAATTCCTTGGCATCTTCCTAACCAGAGAAGTGAAAAACCTTTACAATGGAAATTACAAAACAATGGTAAAGAAATTGAAGATGACACAAACAAATGAAAATATATTCCAGGCTCACGGGTTGGAAGAATCAACATTGTTAAGATGTCCATCCTACCCAAGGCAATTAAATGCAATACCATTAAATTACCAGCAGCATTCTTCTCAGATGCTGAAGCAACAATACAGGAATTCTTATGGAAACATAAACAATCCTCAACAAAACAAACAAAAACCAAACAAAGCAGGAGGTATCACATTCCCAGACTTTAAACTTTTTCATAAAGCGAAAATAATCAAAACAGCCTAGTATTGGTACAAGAACAGATATATAGACTAATGAAACAGGATAGAGATCCCAGAAGCAAAACCTCAATTTTTCTACCAATTCATCTTTGACTAAGCCTCCGCCACCAACCACTGGGGAGAGGAGAACCTATTTAGTAAATGGTACTGGGAAAAGTGACTGACCATGTGCAGAAGATTGAAACAGGACCCCTATCTCTCATCGTACACAAAAATTAGCTATAAATGAATCAAAGATCTAATCATAAAACTATAAGAACCTTAGAAAATTCAGGAGACACCCTTATGGAAATTGAAACTGGCAACCAATTCAAATGATCAAAACCCCAATTGCCCATGCCATAAGAGACAAGATAGACAAGTGAGACCTCATCAAACTGACAAGCTTTTGCAAAGCCAAAGAAACCATCAAGACAGCGGGGAGACAGCCCACAGACTGGGAAAAAATATTTACCAGATGTATATCTGACAAAAACCTACCAAGGATCTACAAGGAATTCAAACATGCCAAAAAGAAAAAACAAACATCCCAGTTACAAAGTGGGCAAAAGATATGAATAGGCACTTTTCAAAAGAAGACATACGAGCAGCCAACAGATACATGAAAAAATACTCAACCTCACTAGTCATCAAAGAAGTGCAAATTAAAACCACACTTATATACCACCTAACTCCAGTCAGGATGGCCATCATCAATAACTCAAAAAACAACAGATGCTGAAGGGGATGCAGGGGAAAAGGGTACACTTCTATACTGTTGGTGGGAGCGCAAACTAGTACAATCTCTGTGGAAAACAGTTTGGGCGTTCCTAAAAGATCTAAAAATTGACCTTACATATGACCCTGCAATCCCCCTACTGAGAATTTACCTGGAAGATCTCAAATCACTCTATCAAAAAGATACCTGTACATGTGTGTTTAATGCAGCATTGTTCACAATCGTCAAAATATGGAACCAACCATGCTGCCCATCAAAAGAAGACAGGATTTAAAAATTGTGGTGCATATACGCAATGGATATTATGTAGCCACAAAGAAGAACAAAATTATAAACTTCACAACAACTTGGATGGACTTAGAGTCTATAATACTGAGTGATCTATTACAGAAACAAAGATCTGAGTACCACATGTTCTCTCTCATAAGTGAACCTGGAACAATTATCGTAATTCATTAAGAAAAGGATTGGGAATAGGGGAAACTGCCAGGAAATGAGGGGCACACCTCATAAACAAGGGTACCTGCATAATGAATATTTGTATACCTAACCCTGAATTGTATCCCACATCTTTAAAATAAAAAAAAATTAAAAAAATAAAAGAAAACCTCAACCACAGAAGGAACTTTTATCTATATAGTGGTCTCATTTTCCTTATGCCACCCTCTATTTCTGGCCAAGTTGTATGCTACTATGGCTTTCCCCCCCCCTTTCTTTCCTGGCACAGTTCTTTTTTTTTTTTCTATAGTATTTAATTTTTCTTTTGTTTTCTTTTTCTGGTAATGCTGTATCGTAGTTTTTATATGTGATCTTTCTGATAATTTCAGTGTTTGCTTTCTGAGCTCATTGGATCTGCAATAGAATGAAAATGTAGCTAAATACGCTTTGCAGATCATAAAATACTATTACAATGTTAGCAGCTATGTTAGTATTTTTAAAATTTATATAAATTTAATTGGTATAAGTTCAGTTTTATTACACAAATATATTGCGTATTGGTGAAGGCTGGCCTTTAGTATATCCACCACTTGAATACTGTCCATTGTACCTATTAAAAAATCTTTTATCTCCTACCCCTTCTACTCCCAGCTTTCCAAGTCTCCAATGTCTATCATTCCACACTCTATGTCCATGTATACACATTTTTTTAGCCCCCACTTATCAGCGAGAACATGCAATATTTGACTGTCTGTTTCTGAATTATTTCACTTAAGATAATGACATACAGTTCCACCCATATTGATGTAAAAGACATGATTATATTCTTTTTTAATGGCTGAATAGTATTTCATTATGTATATATTATAGTATACCACATTTTCATATCCAGTTATCTGCTGATAGATGCAAAATTGATTTAGTGAATAGTGCTGAAATAAATATATAAGTGCAGGTATCTTCTTGATAAAATGATTTCCTTTCCTTTGGGTAGATACTCAGTAGTGGGATTACTGGCTTGAATGGTAGTTGTACTAATTTACATTCCCAGCAACAGTTGGGAGTTCCCTTTTCTTTACATCTCTGGCAACATCTTATTTTTTTATTTTTTTATAAGAGCTATTCTGACTTGTGTAATATAATACCTTGTTGTGATCTTAATTTGCATATCTTTGATGATTAGTGTGATGTTGAACTTTTAAAAATTTGCTTGTTTGTCATTTGTATGTCTTTTGAAAAATGCCTATTCCTGCCCTTTGTCCCTTTTAATGGGGCTATTTATTTGTTATTGCTGTTGTTGTTGAACTGAGTTCCTTGTGAATTCTGAGTATTCATCCCGTCAGTTGCATAGTTTGTTTCTCCCCCCTTTCTACAGGTTGTTCATTCACTTTGTTGAGTTTTTCTTTTGCTGCGCAGAAGCTTTTACATTAACTAAACTAAATTAAGTTCCATTTGTTTATTTTTGCTTTTGTTGCTTGAGCTTTTGCAGTCTTAGTCATGACTTTTTGTTTTTTGCCTAGACCAATGTCCAGAAGAGTTTTCCCTGGGTTTTCTTATAGTGTATTTATAGTTTTAGGTATTACATTTAAGACTTTCAACAATGTCAATCTTGAGTAGATTTTAGCATATGGTGAGTGACAGGGGCCTAGTTTCATTCTTCTGCATATGGCGATCCAATTTTCCTAGCAGCATTTGAAAAAGGTATTTTTTTCCCAGTGTATGTTTTTGTCAGCTTTGCCAAACATCAATTTGCTGTAGATACATGGCTTTATTTCTGAATTCTCTATTATTTTTTCATTGATCTGTGTATCTATTTTTACATCAGAACCATGTGGTTTTGGTTAATTTGGTATAATTTGAAGTCAGGCAATGTGATTCTTCCAGCTTTGCATTTTTTGCTTAAGATTGCTTTGATTTTCAGGCTCTTTTCTAGTTCCATATAAATTTTAGTATTGCTTTTTCTAATTGAGTAAAAAATTTGTATTTTGATAGGGATTTAATGTAATTGGAGTTGTATGGTCATTTTAATTATATTAATTTTTCAAATTCATGAGCATGAGATGCTTTTTCATTTTGTTTGTATTATTCAAAATTTGTTTCATTAGTGTTTTGTGGTTCTCCTTGTAGATATCTTGTATCTCCTCAATTAAATATATTTCTAGGTATTTAATTATTTTTCAGTTATTTTAAATTGATTTCTTTTTTGATTTGATTCTCTGCTTGATTTTTTTTGGTGTATAGAAATACTACTAATTTTTGTATGTTGATTTTATATCATGAAATTTATTGAAGGCGTTTATCAAGTCTAAAAGATTTTTGGTAAAATCTTTAGGGTTTTCCAAATGCAAAATCATATATTCAGTGAATAGACATAATTTGGCTTCTTCTTTTCTAATTTGAATGCCTGATATTTCTTCATACTGGTGCTATGAGGAGGATTTTCAGTATTATGTTGAATAGAAATGGTGAAAGTGGGCATCCTTGTCTTTTTCCAGTTCTTACAGGTAATGCTTGCAATTTTGCTCACTCAGTATGATGTTAGCTGTGGGTTTGTTGTATATGGTCTTTGTTATTTTGAGGTAATTATCCCTGATGAACATAGACACAAAAAATCATCAACAATATACTAGCAAACTGAATGCAAGGGCACTTAAAAAAAAAGGTACATAAATACCAAGTAGGGTTTGCAAGAATGATTCAACATAAGCAAAACATAAACAGAATTAAGGACAAAAACCATATGATCATCTCAATAAATGAAGAAAAAACATTTGATAACATTTAGCATACCTTCATGATAAAAATTCTCAAGAAGTATTTTTAAAAAGAGACAAAACAGGTTTTTTTCCCCCAAAACTCTAAAAGTTCATGCCATATCTCAATAAAATGTTTCCCCTTAAAAAAAACATAGAGATGAAGCTTAAAAAGACAAAACAAAGCCTTTAAGAGATGTCCAATTACATTAAGAGGCCAAACTTATACCTGATCAGCATACCTAAGGCAGAAAGGAAGACAGAGAACACCTTGGAATAAACATTCCATGAGGTTATCCAAGAAAATTTCCCTCATCTCATCAGACTTGACCGTTCAAACACAAGAGATTCAGAGAACTACTGCAAAGTGTCAAATGAGAAGATCAACTCCACACACATAGTGATTTGCTTACACAAGTAGGCATAATATAAAAAATCCTAAAGGCAGTGAGAGAGAAAGGTCAGACTACCTACTGGGGAAGACCAATTAGAATAGTAGCAGATTTATCTACAGAAACACCACAAGCTAGAAGAGACTGCAGCCCAATCTTCCAAAATTCTCAAAAATAAACAATTCTAACCAAGAATTTCCTACCCAGCTAAGCTAAGCTTCATCAGCAGTGGAGAATTAAAATCCTTCCCTGACATGCAATCCCTAAGAGGTTAATGCTGCTTTCAGACCAGCTCTACAGGAGATGCTTAAGAAGGTATTAGGCACAATATAAATTTGGGTTATTGCACTATTCTGGAATATCAAAACATATGACCATAATCCTATAAGAATATTTTTGTTGTTGAATATCTTTTGTGTATACACAAACAAAAGTTCATTTAAACTAGGGACTAAGAACAAATGTAAACTGTGAGTGTGATAATGTGAAAGATTTGCCATTATCACATTTTATTATGTTGCTCTAAATGGGAGGGTGTGCATTTTCTGAGGAAAAGGAGGTATTGTGAAACTAATAATGTCCATTACTAGGACAGAATAGTTTCTCCATGTGGCTACAGCAGGCATCTCAGATAGACAGAGTGTGTCTTTCAACTGACTCATCCTAAATCACACGATCTTGTGCAGTGTAGTATCAATTCTGCTGGTGTTTCACTAATCGTTATAATCATTTTTGGGGGAAGTTACACTGATACTCCTTGTAAAGAGGAAAAAGTGCAGAAGAGCTAAGTACTGCTCAAAGTTACACAGTAGTGGAGCCTTATTCAAAAGTAGGTTCTTTCCACCAAGTGGCTTTGCCTCTTTAAAGATAAGGGGCAGAAAGAATACTAAAGAATAATAGCTGTCAATTTCCAGATGGCAACTGGGTTTGTTATTTGTGTAAAGCACATGTCCATTCGAGTTTGCTGCTGTTGCATTCAGTGATTCTGCAGAGACTTCCTTGCTCAGTGTCTACTTTCTCCATATCATGAGCATGCCAAACACACAAACCTGGGGCCACGGCAAGTCTGCAGAGATAATTTCAGATCTCTGCTAATTCCTCATTAACAGTTCACAGCTGAGACAAGCAGATCCTGAAGTTGCCAGGGGCTCAGAATCCATGCTCCCTGTGGTGCTCACAGAAGAGACCCATACATTCTTCTCGCCTACACCTGCTCTCTCACAGGCTTGACACTCTTGGAATCTCCTAGGTCCCAGGAGTGCTGTCAGCTGAAGGGTCAAGCTAGAGCAGCAGGAACTGAAGGAGGACTGGATGAACAGAGACAGATTGCCCATTCTTCATCTTTAATCCCACAGCAAAGAGGTGAGAGGACCCTGTCCTGTGAGCAGTAGAAATTCCTCAGCTGAATCAGTCACACTTGAGGCACAATTTGGGGGCTCCTGCAAAGGTGTCTTCATCTGGCCCCTACATAAATTAATTCCACATTGAAGGTCAAAAGTGCCAATACCCAAGGAAATGCCATAAGAAGGCCCTTTGAACCAATGGAAATGAGTCTCTCAGACTTTTTATAAGATAACACCTTTGGGATGCAAAAGACAGCTTGTTGTGAAGGGCTGGTGCAGCTATTAAGTTTGAGAACTGGTCTGAGTCATCACCATTCCCTTTCTCTGTCTCTCTATCCCAGGTCAGAATGATGTAGAAAGATGGAGATTGAGAACAATGACACCACATTTCCAGTTTTATTTAGAAATAATTTTGTAAGCAGCCTAATTCCTTTAGCTCTATTGACCAAATAAGCACTTTCTTTGATCTAATCTGAATTTTTCATCCTGCCTTTCAGCCGTTCCCCCCTCCCCAAATTTTGGCCATTCTCCTTCCAACCCATTTTTTAAAAAATTAAGATCTCTTGAAGGATTATTAATTAGATGATAAAACAGAAAACTAAGAATTTAGTGGAAAGAGACTTAAGAGGAATGGATTCAAGGAGTGATGAAAGTGCTTATGATAATAGCAATAACATTGAACATTTGTTGAATATTTACTGTATTACAGGCACTGTGTGTCCTATGTAATTGCTTTCCAGTGGCCATTTATTTAATCCTCACACTGTTCCATGTAAAGCAGATGCACTTATTATTACCCTCAATTTAGAGATAAGGAAATTGAGGCACAGAGAAGCTGAGCATCTTGTCCAAAGTCATATAGTTTATATGTGACAAAACTAGGACTTGAACCTAGTTAAACTGGTTTCAGAGCCTGCTCTGGATTTTACCTCTGTGCTGAAATGGGAAGAAACTGGAACAAGAAAAAGGTAACATTGTGTCACCTTTTCCATTCACTTCTCCCTCTTCCAAAATTAGAGGGAAGACCAGATATTCTGATTAAACTGTGGTTCTAAGTTATTAATTGATTAACACCAAAGCATACAGCAAACCCGAGACTGAACAAAAATTGTTCAAAATTCATTTCTTGAACTCTTGCACTATGCTTTCTTTCTTCTCCTAGTGTATCAAGCTGTGCTTCACATGCTGTTTGGTGTTCTGCTCTGGTCTGCAGAGAATACCTTGTCCCTCAAGCCTCTGAGGCAAGATGTGGTATGTGAACCACTTTGAATAGAATGACTCTTAGGAGCCAGGGTTATCGACAGAACAAAAATGAGGAAGACTTCTTCATGAGCTCTGGCCTGGAATTCTATGGAGGAGGAGATAGTAGATAGTGGGCACAGTCTCAGTCTTCAGCTGGTTCATGCAGGTCTTTGGACCACCAATGACCCAAGGAGTGTGTGTGTGTGTGTGTGTGTGTGTGTGTGTGTGTGTGTGTGTGTGTGTGAATGGAGTCAGAACAATTCCTTAGAGTAGGAATGAGAACACAGAATCAAGTCTGTGTGAGAATTCAGGCAGCTCCTTCTGCCAAGAAAGAAATGGTTGTCGAGAGAGGAATAAGGTTAGGAATCTGGGAGAAGAAAAAGCCCTGGTCTGGATCCAGAAAATCATGTTCCTAGCCTCAGATCCATGCGACCCTATCCTTTGTGCACATGGGCTTCCTGATTCCAGAAAGGAGCATGGCGTAGTGTTACCTCATGTAGTGAGCCATACACATTTTAGACCCAGACCTGTGACTGTGAGCTCAGAGTAGAGATGACACTTTATTTCTCCCTCTGCATGATCCTCACTGAACTCTTAACTTACAGAGGAAGCAGAGCTGGTGAGGCCTGGATATGGGGCAAGGGCCTGGGGAGACAAGGAGCAGAGCAGGCAGGTGGCAGATGAGAAGGTGTAACTGTGCTTGTCGAGAACCAGATACAGGACAGAGACTGAGGCTGGAGGGAGCTAGGAGGGTCCTAGCTTCCTCCCCCTTCCCTTTACTTAGCTAATGGAGGGAAATGGAAAGAGAAGTGTATGCTTTGGACCTGGGGGAACTGGCAGAGTTGTCCCTGGAATTTTGCCAAGAAGAATTGTCCTAGAAGAGCCCATAACCCTAGTACAAGATTTCCTTAAGTGACCCCTGCCTGGGCACTGGTTGTGCTTTCCCTGTGGTTTTGGGAGAGACGTTCCCAGCCCCTGAGCAAGTTGACATCCTTCTTCCCTGGTAAATGCTGCACCTGATCTGTGGTGAGTTGGGCCCTGGCATCATGTTCCCAGGGTCCAGAAGAACCAGTAGGGCCCCATTGTGAGGGGACAGGGCCAGGTCCCAAGACTTGGCAAAGCCTTGTTCTTCAGAAGCAAGCTCTGTTTCCTAAACCAACAAGACTCTCATATGACAAATCTACTCTGGGTTTTTGCTGCTCTCTGCTTTGCAGGTGTTTGGATATGGGGATGCGAGGGAAGGTGAAGGAGGCGCTGTTGCAGAGTGCAGAAGAAGCTTGAGACTCTCAGCCAGGCCCGGAGATCCCATTCTCTGCTCACCTTTCTCAGGCTCCTCAGTCTTCTGGTTAGGATATCAGATTCTATCTCTCACGAAGTTCAAGGACATGACTCTGGTCCTCAGGTGGAGCATGGAGAGCCCACCTTACCTTAGAGTATTCTTTCACGATGTTCCTGACCCATTTAAGTCCAGGTAAGCACAAAGTCTGCCCTCACCTTCCTTTATCACCACCTTAACCTGACCACTAGTTGCACCACCATTGTGGCAATGTGATCTGAGTCCCTTCTACTACAGGCTATCCCTGATGTTCTTCTATGTCCTTAGTGGGTGTCGGATTTTCCCAGACTGAGTTCTGTAAAACTGAATATTCCTATGGAAAAAGGACAGAGGATAGAGGAGCCAAAAAAATTAGGAAATGTAACACTAGTTAAAGAAAAAAATTAATCCTAAGAACCAGATATCTAGAGCTCTTGTGAACCAGAGCTGGATGGAGGAATGTCAGAAACCATGGAAAAATGTACTGGACACACTGGGAGAAATATAATGCTTAGGAGAGTGGATCTGAACTTTTTTGTAAATCAAATGTGTTTTCTGGAAATGGATCGTAAAGCAGGAGCTTTGTCCGAGCATCTGTCTGTGAATGAAGTAGAAAATAGTTCCTTCCTTCTGGCTTATATCTCCCTTAGGGTGGAGGGAAAACATAGACTGTACTATAGTTAACAGGATTAGGCTTAGAGAACACAAAAGGCTTCCTTTGGGACAAGTGACTAGGAAAAACATACTTCAGTGAACCCATGTGCCTGGGCTGATGAGGGGATGAGCATTCCATCCAGAGGAGAGTACTGTAGGGAAACCACGGTCTGTAGCCAGATGGGTTTTAATTCAAATCCTGGTTCTTCTATTTACCAGCTGTGTGACCTGGAGTAAGTTTATCAGCCTCTCAGGAACTAATTATTTGACCCATCATATGGGAATGTAAGCAAACCTACAAGAATGTTAGACAGTCCATAGTTCAATGTATGCCAAATCTTCAGAAAAGAGCATGACACAGACAGGGCACTCGGTAAGTGCTATGCATCCTAAGCCCCGTCCTCACCCCACCTGTCTAAAATCTTTGCATAATTGGTGATTCCTTCTCACAGGCCTTGTTTATGTCCTACAGGGGGAGAGTCTGATGGAACTTGGAGATGGAACTGGATCCTGCACTGTTGGCTCTCAATCAGACTGTGCTGATCTCTGGGTCTGGATCCTGTGTCCTGCTGGGTGGCCAAGAATGGAGGTTCCGCACGCCTGACTTTCTGTACCTGTGTGCCTGCTGTACATGGCAGCTTTAACAGGAAATACCCCTCTATTGGAACTGGTGGCAACTGTCAAGGCACTTTGGGTCCCCATGTACCAGCTGCTGTGACTTCTGGCAGCTACATACTAGGTTTTGACCACATCCACAGTGCCCAAAGCTCTGGGTGTACTCTGGGATTTGTCGGGTGAGGTCTCCTTTGAACCCTGACTAGGCCAGCTCTTTGTTGCTCACAGGGCCTTGATTGCTGAGTCCTCAGTGCTGCTGGCCATGGCCATGGACCGCTATGGGGCCATCTGCCAGCCTCTGCACTACAAAGCATTGCTGACCCAGCATGTGGTAGGCCTAGTGAATGTTGCTGTGGCCTGCAGTGACTGTGTCATAGCACCTCCTATAATTCTCCTCCAGAGACTGCCTTACTATGGTTGACTGACCCTGCCTCGTACCTATATACCTACTGTGAACACATGGATGTGACTTGGCTGGCATGTGGAGACACGTGTCCCAACATCTGGTACGGACTGGCTACCACACTGCTCTCCCCAGTCCTGGACCTAAAGCTCATAAGTGCTTCCTGTGCCCACATTCTTTGTGCTGTCTGCTACCTGCCATCCCATGGTGCCTGCCCCAATGCCCTGGGTACCTGTGGAGAACATGCCAACATTATTGGTCTCTTCTACACACCTGGCCTCTTCTCCTTCTTGACTCACCGCTTTGGTCACCACACAATGTGCAGCCATATCCACATCCTACTGTCTAACCTCTACGTGGTGGTGCCTTCAACCCTCAATCCTGTGGTCTATGGAATGCAGACCCATCAGATCACTCAGAGGCTCAGGCACTTGCTTCGACTTTTCTGGGCTGGGGCAGTGAGGATGGTGGACCCTGAGAGGGCCTTCCTGCAGGAATGAATGTGCTCCCTATTTTCTCCAGTGGGTACCCTCAGATGGCCAAGTGATGCTGCAGGACCTATCTGGGAAGGGCTCTAGTCAAGACATCTTTGCTGTCTGCCTCCAGGTGGCCCTATACTCACCCCAACCCTATTTCTGTCATGTAGGCAAAATACATCTGAACTGACCCCTCACATCCTGGCTTTACCATGCCCAGTTATTCCTGATCTTGCCAATTCTGAATTGATCCCAAAAGATGGATCACACACATATAGAAAGAATTAGGCCTGAACCATGAGATACAGGGAGGTCAAGGACACAGCCTGGGGCTAGGATCTTGTCTTTCTTCATCAGTCTACCCAGTCAGAACCAGATTAGTGAAAGGTGGGTCTGAGTGGGGCCTTTTGTACAATGCCTGACAAAAAGCAGGATCTCTATGTTTGCTGAATGGATGAGGACAGGAGAGGCTGGGGAAATGGCACAAAGAGAATAAAATAGGACACAGCTCTGGAAATGGACATGGTTTTTGACCTGGATGATTCATACTTAAAGCTTGGGTGACTGCTGGTTTTGGATGAAGAGAGAATAGATGATATTGTGGCTGCCTTCCTAAGCCCTTTCACCATTTTTATCAGATGCTGGGATTACTCCTGCTTTTTCAAAAGCTATTTGTAGACAGCAAAATATGAGACGATGACTCCAGTGCCAGTTGCATGCCTCTTGCACCACCTGTTCTGTCTCTCTTCATCGCTTTCTCTATAAGGTGATGTAGTTTTACTGACATTCACCGGGACACTGATCCTGTACAGATTTCCTGCCTCATGTAATTGAGGTCTCTTCCCCCTCACATTTCCCTCTTACCTTCCTAAATTCTGAAGTCCTTTGAGACCCATAGTTATAGCAAGACCAGGCTAAACAGTTAATGAAAAGTGAATCTCAGGCCTTGGACATGAAGTCAGAGTGTGAGAATCTGTGAAACAATTCTCAGCAAAGATTGCCCAACAGAGCCCTGGCCATGTCTTCCTGAGGTTGTACATTCACCTAATTTCTCAAATCATTTCCCAGAATAGAAAGTAGAGCCGTTATACACCTTTCTTTGTGGGTATGCTGAGGAAAGTTCTCCAAAGGATGGGATGAGTAAGCAGAGGACTTGTATAAGTGGCCATAGTATCTAAAGTTGGGTGTGCTGTGAAAAGTAGGGAAGCAATAAAGAATACAGATCATAGAGCTATAGAGACCAGATTTCTCAACAGAAAAATGGGACAATATACTTTTCAAAGTGTATATGGTATCCTCTTAGGTGCTTGAGTGAATGTGAAACTCCCCACTGCCTGAAAAGTACTCAAGAGAGATAGCAGGGGATAGAGAGTAATTTAGGGTGACCAGCACCAAGAACACTGAGCTGTGATTTCTTGTCCAGGTTTCAGGAACCAAACTCTTCCTTCTTTCTAGGGACAACTTCAGTTGGGAGGCCAGGGGAATGGAGGCTTGATAGCCTCCTGTAGCAGGTTAGAAAATATTGGGAGGGGGAATTTCTTGGATCAGAGGCAGTGAGGCTGCTGGCATTAATACTAGGGGGATTAGGGGAATCACTCGAATAGTGGAGTGAGTGGAAAAGTTTAGTGTACCTGGCACAGTGAAGGAAGCACCTTTCCCCTTCTTTAACATTCACAAGAACATAACAAGGAGTGAAGTATAATACCCATTTTATAGTTGAAAACAGGTTGTGAGAGCTTTAAAATACCATATTAAGTCACACAATTAATAGATGGCAATGCTGCAAGCTGCCCCCAGGTCTCATGATTGAGAGCTGGGGGTGAGAAAGGGCACATAGCAGAGCAGTCCAGTACAGTATGCTGAAGCAATATCCCCCAGACATACATTTTGGCCCTGATCCATGTGCACACAACTAAGTAAATGGCTTCTGTTCTTGAGATTGAACAGGTAGGGTTGCATTTCCTTCTTGAGTCTTCTTTTCCTCCAAGTTGAGGGAATGACCATAATCCCTCCTGAAAAGGACCCATCCCAAGGCCCCCACAAGATGTCTCAGGTTTGCCTTAATCTGTTTGACCAGGAGGGCCCAGCAGGGTAGGATAGATCTCAGCCTGGGGATGGATAAGGAAGACCCTGTTTGTAGTAAGAAACTTATTCCCCTAATGTTTAGAGGCACTAATCTGTCACAACCCTTTTCTCTATTTTCCCATACTCCCTCACACCTCCTCGAGTTCCCTTTCAGATGTGGAAATATGTATTCCCTCCTACTGATACTATTCACTTGGACTAGAGATAAAAGCCTGGGAGCCCCAGGGTCTTACACTGCTCATACAGCTGATACAAGATGCAGCCTGGCCCAGCTCTTCTGATCATTCTACTGCTGCTGCCCTTGGCACTCCTAGGACAGCTTCAGGTATAGCCAGAAGGTGGGGGGATTGTTCTGTGCTGACTTCCTTCATCACTCTGCTTCTGTTCAATTACCCTCAGATTTTGGGAGAGAGTGAGGGTAGAAAGAACCCAGAAAGAAGGGAAGGTGGATAGGACACCCTGTCTACTCTGGTTTCCCTTGACTTGAGTGAGAGAGGGAAGACAAAGATGAAGACAATAGAGGAAGGAACCCCAGGCTGTTTCCCTGCTCAATTTTAAGGACTGTTTTCTGCAAAAGTGTGCCACCTTTTTCCTGTGCTCAGGATGCTGGAGCTAAGGGTAGCCTGCCCAGGCTATAATAGGCTACACAATCTCTCTGTATTATCTCCCAAAGTCTAAACTATTGGCTAGAGTTGCAGGCTGAAGGCATCGCCAGATTAAGTTATGTGTGCTAAGGTTAGAAAAGCTATAGGTGGGACTTCTCAGAGAAGGAAAGGGGCCATTTGCATCTAAATTCTTGGAGATACTGTAAGGAAACCCCAGTAGGTATCATGGGCCCAATAAATGGGAGCAGAGGGATGGACATATACTACAGTATAAGTAGAGAATTATAACTAATATGACGACATTTAGCATAGAAAGGCCAAGCACTGTTCTAAGTACTTTACAAATATTCTCTCTCTCTCCCTCTCTCTCTTTATAATCTCTATCTTTCTATCCATCATCTATCTACCTATCTACCTATCTATCTATCCATCTATCTCTATCATCATCTATCTATCTCTACTGCTTTACCTATAATTCTTAAAGTAAAACAATAAGGTAAATTTCTTAATTTCCCCCATTATACACATGAAGAAACTGGGGTACAGAAAGATTAATTTACCCAGGGTCACAGGGTCACAGGGGAAGAATTAGAACTCAGATAATCTGGCTATACAATCAGTAAGTTAGTGAGCTTAGGGCTTAAGTGAGTGAGCGCATAATATGATAGGCAAGGGGGAGAATATATCAAATTGTTCATCTCTGTTCTAGAACCTTTCCCTCTCTATTTAACTGAGGCAAGAGGGTTGCTTCCCATCCTCACCATTTTGTCCTTGGCTGCACACCCAGCCCAACCTAGCCTGGAGCTTTGCCACTCTCAGGTGTTGTAGCACAGAATCTAGGCAAACATGAGACCTGGGGCAGCTTGCAGCATTGCTATTTGTTAATTGTGTGACTTAATTGGGTATTTTAAAACTCTCAGAACCTCTTATTTTCAACTATAAAAATGGGTATTACACTTCACTCCTTGTTATGTTTTTGTGAGTGCTAAATATTCGTTCAGACTCTGGTGCCTCATGGTGCTGTTACTACAGATTTTCCTTCTTTGATGATTTGGGATTCCATCCCTACTGGCTTCAAGACTAGTTGAAGTTTCAGGAATCTGTCAAATACCTGGATCAATCCAGAGTACTGTGGAGAACTGAAGTTTTCTAAGTCTATCCCCTAACGCTTCTCTCCAGACCAGCTTTGCTGTCTCCCAGAGCCTTGAAGAAAAATCAGCTTGCAGCAATGTGAATTGCAACCAGATACAGCCAGTGCATTAGGTAGAGTGAGCGTGGCCCCACAAAAAGGTACTGGAAAGGGATTCAATTCAGGGAAATCTGGGGAAGCGTAGCTCAATCTCCTGACATAGGGATGCCTAGGCAGTCAAGAAGAATCTTCTGTGCAAAGATAACTCCTCTGTAGCATTCCAGAATAGGATCAGTCTCTTCTCCTGCCTCATGTTTGCCAACAGCACATGGTGCCCCAACATACTTCTTTATGCTTAGTGTGCCCATGGCCATGCTTTTGCAGCTGGTGAGAAGTGTGTCAAGCTCTGCAGATGAAGGTGGCACATGCCACTGTGTGGTCCACGTGCCCAACAATACCATCCCTGTACAGCATCTGGAAAAGTTACTAAGTACAGTCCAGGAGCTCATTGGCAAGTATGAGCAGAAGCAGTCCAGGGTGAGTGCTGGAGGAGGGGCCAGGGCTAGGATGGGGCTGGGGTTGGGCCTGGCTCTGGGGTTGGGATTTATTCTAGCACAGCCTCTATGGGACCCAGAATGGGGATGAGTCCTGGCAGTAGAGAAGAAGCTGAAGGAAGCACAGCCCTCACCTTTGAGATGAATCCTTAGAATGAGTATGAAATTTGGTATTGTTCTTGGAATCTCCAATGGTAGTAACAAAACATAGAGTTTTACGTTGGGGGTGCCTCCTGAACTAATTGGTGACATAATGTGTATGGGTCTCCTGGAATATGGAAAGAGGGCAGTTTAGGCACAGGTATAAATAATCAAAGGTTTGGAAGTAGGATGACCAGTGCAAAGGATAAAGAAACAAGTCTGAGATGAAGAGCTAAAATAGGGACACTGTGTGGAGAAACTTGTATACCAGCTTGGCAAGCTTGGAATTGATCCTGTAAGTTAAGATGAGTGAACAGAAGTGTTGCATCAGCAGTGTGACATGGTTGTTGCTTTTTGTAATCTTCTCTTGTGCTGTTCCTGGGAATGGTTGATGAAATGTGACCAGAGTGGGAGTGGGAGTCTATCCATTCATTCACTCATTCACTAAGCCACTCCTTAGAGAAGTGACTGTAACCGGGCAAAGGAATAGAGAATCTGTGTTTTATGGGGTTAAGGAATTTTTTTCCTGCAGTGAAAAGAAAGATATGAGTGTCCTCAGCTTTGAGTGGGAGTAACACTAATGCTCACCTCAAGGACTGTTAATACAAGCAAATAAGATGACAGGAGAGTCCTCTGTAGGCTGTATAGATGGGAGAGCCACAGGTGTGCTGACATTTGGGGGAATATCTTGTTCATCTCCCATGCCCAGGTTAATGAGTATGCACGCGCCATTGAAGAGCAAGATAAAGAAATCCTGGAAATGAGTCACATGCAGGAGCCCAGAAATCCCCTTACTTCTCCCTATGAGACCCCGGGCTTCCACCTGCTGCGCCTGGAGCTGGAGGGAGCACAGGAGTTGGTGACCCAGCTTAAGGCCATGAGAGGAGTTAGTGGGAACAGAGGTCTGCTCCATCAGCTTCAGAGTCAGGTATGTGAATGGGTTAAAGAACACCCCTCCTTGGTACCACCTCGTCTTCTCTAGCCTCATATATTGAACTAGTTCCAAAATTGCTTTTTTTCTGAAAAAGAAAACCATGAGCTGAAAAATATGAGGGCTTGAGTTAAGTTCTGAGGAACACTCTATGACCCACCTCCCTGGCATCTCATTTTCGCAGGTGTCTAATGCCAGTCTCACACTCAAGCTTCTGGCTGACTCTGACCAGCGTAGCTTCAGTGCTCTCCAACAGGAGGTGGATGTTCTTGAGAGTCAACTAAGTGAGTGTGAGAGGGAAAAGGAGCAAGAACAGACCTCCAGACACCTTGGATCACCCGTACCCCCTGGTGAGTTCATAGACGAATTTCCTAAGATCTTGTGTACCCAGAAACCAGGTTGGGAGTGCAAAGTAGCCTATGGTGTGCTGAGGGGGAGGGCAACAAAAGTCTTGATGGAGAATAAATATTTCATTTTCCTTGTTTCATGTCACTGAGTGATATAGACCAAGACTAGTACATTCTCACATATGGGAATACCCATATACACAGACATATGAATACTGCATAAACAGACATACACATTAACCTCTATTCATGCAAAATCATTCAGTTTATATTCTTGTATATGCACTCAGGTACATGAACATACACTCAAATGCACATGTAGTTATTATACTTTCACACTCTTCTCTCTGTGGATTGTGTGCTTTACACAATGCTCATACCTTGCCTGCTGTCTCCTATAGGTTCTTGTGCCCATGGAGGCCTCCAGAAAGTCAGCAGACCCTTTGTGGTGAAGCTTAATTGGAGAGGCTACTCATACAAGGCATGCACCTGGGGCCGAGACTCGGCACCCAATCTAACCTCTTCCCTTTACTGGGTGGCTCCTCTGCGTACAGATAGCAGGTGAGTCTTGGATAATGTCTCTTCTCCAACCAGGTTAATTCCAAATGTCTTCTGCCCTTACCCTAACAGATTTCTTTTTACCCCAGCCCAGCTTCCTCTCCATGTTTTAGGCGTGTCCCTGAGCAAACCTAATTTCAGCCCAACTGTTCACCTTTCAGCACTCCTCTCATGAAATAAGCATGACCCAGATTGGTCTGAGCTTCCTTCACAAGCCCATTGTTTGGAATTTTTAATCCCATAGTAACCCAAAGATAGTTCTTTCTGTAGTCTGATCCTATGTCAAGAACAAACTCTTCTACACCTGGGCCTCAATTGGAGGCAGCTCAACTGGAGAGGCTTTTCATACAAGGCAGGGACATAGGGCTGAGAGCCAGTGACCAACACAACTTTTCTTTATTGAGTGGCTGCTCAATTGCCTCTCCAAATCCTAAATTGCCTCAAAATCCTAAATTCTTGCTTAGAAGTTTAGAGCATGACCCTGACCAAGCTTGAGACTTGCAGCCAAGCCAATCTGAGTTTAAATCTCAGTACTTCCACTTAAGCTAAGTGATCTCAGAGAAATGGATTAACATCTCAGACCCATTCTTAGTCATATGTAAAATGACAATTATTAAATTTATGAGAAAAATAACATGATTACATAGGAAATTAGAAGCATAGTTGGCGCTGATAAATATTTATTAGATGAAAGAATGGCTACATGGATAAATAAATAAATTGTCAGCCTTGCTAGGAAGGTAGGCACAACTCCTAGAGTGTTTAAAATCCGTTCATGTGGTATAGACCTGGTTGAATAGGAGGTCCTGGGAGGGAGAGATGAGTGTAAGTTTAGTCAGTCATTGAAGAGCTCTGGTTGCAGTTAAACTCAGAAATATTAGTATTACTGATAATAATGTTCCCCGATTTCTATAAATACTTTGTAACATATAAAATAGATTTACATGCTTCTGAATAACCTCTACATTTTTGTGGGTAAGTCATGACTCACAGATGAGGGTGTTCATAACTCACAGATAAGAGTCCCTCACAGGTACTTCCTGAAGTGACCTCATGACCATAAATCTCCCTGAATCCAGCTCTGGAACTCTATCCTGATATGGGACCCCTGCATTTCAAAGGCAGTTGGAGTCTAGGTACAGAACAGTGTTCATGAAGAATAAAAATAATAGCTACTATTTGTTGATTGCTTACTTTGAGACAAACACTCTAATTTTTTTCTTTACATTATCTTTATTTATTTATTTATTTTTGAGTTAGAGTCTCCCAGGTTGGAGTATAGTGGCACGCTCGTGGCCACCCTAGCATCGAATGCTGGGCTCTGGTGATTTTTTCTGCCTCAGTCTTCCAAATTGCTGGAACTACAGGCACGTGCTACCACACTGGGCTAATTTTTTGATTTATTGTAGAGATGAGGTCTCACCAAATTGCCCAGGCTGGTCTAGAACCTGCAGACTCAGGCAGTCCTCTTGCCTCGGACTCCCAAAGTGCTGGTATTACAGGCTTGAGCCACTACACCTGGCCTGCATTATCTTAATTAGTCCTGGCAATCAATAAAGTAGATTCTTTTGTTATTTCTTTACAGATTTTACTTATAAACTATGTGACTGAGCAAATTACATAACTTTCTAAAGCCTAACCTCTTAATCTATGAGAGTAAAACCTAACTTATGGTGTTGTTATTATAGATAATGCATATATAGTGCCTAATAGGTGCTGTAGCTATTGGTGTATTTATCATTTCTATTACTTTTAAAATAATTATTTTGTCATAGTATGTAGTAAGTAAAAGATGGATTATAAACAAGCTGTTTGATTCCAAAGCCTCTGCTCTTAATTAGCTCATTAATCTGCCCATTTTTATAGCACTTTATCACCTTGCTTATTGCTGTCACCTAATGGTTCTAATGTGGGGGCCTTGGCCTAGGTACTTTGACTACTATCGGCTGTATAAGTCCTACAATGACCTCGTGCTGCTGAAGAACTATAAGGAGAGAACGATGGCCTATGGTGATGGCAGTGGCAATACCGTGTACAAGAACTTCATGTACTTTAACTACTATGGCACAAATGACATGGCCAAGGTGGACCTTTCCTCTAACACCTTAGTGCTGCGGCGCCCACTGCCTGGTGCCACCTATAATAACCGCTTTTCCTATGCTGGCGTGCCCTGGAAGTCCTTAGATTTTGCTGGTGATGAGGAGGGGCTGTGGGTGCTCTATGCCACTGAGGAGAGCAAGGGCAACCTGGTTGTGAGTCGTCTCAATGCTAGCACCCTAGAAGTGGAAAAAACCTGGCATACCAGCCAGTATAAGCCAGCCTTGTCTGGGGCCTTCATGGCCTGTGGGGTGCTTTATGCTTTACGCTCACTGAGCACCCGCCAAGAGGAGATCTTTTACGCTTTTGACACCACCATTGGGCAGGAGTACTATCTCAGTATCTGGTTGGACAAGATGCTAGAAACACTACAGGGCATCAATTACTGCCCCTCAGACCACAAGCTGTATGTCTGCAATGATGGTTATCTAATAACTTATGACCTCACCTTTCTGACACTGAAGCATAGGCTACCAAGACCACCAGTCAAGAATCCTTTCTCTGGGGCCCATGCTCCACTAAAACCTGCCAAACCCAACAAATCCTCCAGGCCCTGAGACCCCCGAATAGAAATATGTTTTCTTCCTCACCTACAGGAGGACCGCTTCCCAAAATGGCCATCCACCCCAATGACTGGGAGACATTGATTATCCCTAGTTAGTTCTTTATACCATTAACATCTCAATAAGCACATTAAGGTTCCCTTTAATAATAGTCTAGGTGGATTTGATTGAGAAAAAATAAAGAAAATATTAGCTAGGAAAGTGGTATACCTCTTTCTGGCGTTTTGGTATCACATATTTCTTTCTGAAAACCGTAACTCTAGCTCCTAGAATTTTAGGGTTCTGTGACCTACATTTGTCAGCCTCACGTTGAGAATATCTGATTCTAGTGCAAATGACCCAAAGGAGCTTGACATTAAAGTGGGAAATGGAGGCTCCCTCTCTTATTCTTACTCTTCTGTGGGTTCCCTAGGGCAGAAAAGGAACCGTGTCTTGGTCTGAAACTTATTTGTTTCATGTCCTGGTTCAATCTCACTTTTGAGTGTAATTGAGAGAGGTGCTCTCAATTGAGAGAGGTGCCTGAGTTTTGCTCTAGGATGTTTGCAACTGGTAACTGAGTGTGAGGAGGGTCTGACATGGATTGGACTATGGGTCTACACTTTCTCAATAAATAATTCTTAGTGTGATAGCAGGAAGTTTCCTGGCTGACTGTTGTCTCTTTGCTTGCGTTTAGCACACAGAGAACACATTGGCTCGAACTCTCTACTTGCCCCTTATCTGTCAGTATGGTGCTCCTACTCCTTTTGGCAGGTGAATGGGATAAAATCCAAACTCTAAAGTCCTCCCAGTAACACAGAGGATGCATACACTTTCACATATACATTCAAAAATATACATTCAATAAGACATACACATTCTCACTCACGTAAATACTATTTCCTTTTACACTCATACATCAACATAGACATGAACACATATTTTAACAAATCCACTAATAGAACATTCACCAGTTTCCCAAGTAAAAATCAAACATCATCTCCCAAATTGGCATGAGACTGAGAATCTGACTTTTTAGTTGCCTGAACCTATGCCTTTAGGAATTTTACTACTACCTGCCTACCTCCACGGCCACCTCTTGATTTATAGATGTTGCTCCTCCTTAATGCTTTTTCACAAAGGTAGGTACGTAAAACTGGGTTAGGACATTGAAACAAATCATTCTAAACATCCTGTTGTAATAACACGGAAAAGACCAAGTGCCATGTGAATAAAAAAAGCAGTTTACAAGAAATGTTCACTCACATTTTGGATGGAATGCCTCTGCAGGGAGCCTTTCTGCCTAGCCCTGCTCCTGTTTCCTAAAGAAAAGGTAGTCATTTCTCTACTATATAGAAATTAAGTCTAGAATGCCAAAATATAGATTCCAGAAAAAAAAAATAAAGCAAAAAACATGACATCCCCTTCCACCTAAGAATTCTATTCTTCCTCCATTTTTCTAAGGCCCACATTTCCAGATCACTAGCAGAATCAATGGGCTCCTTTCTATGGAAAAGACTACATTCTTACAGAAATGTGATTTTATCTATGGCTTCAGTAGACTCAACTTTTCATATGTGTGACATTCCTATAAGGGACCTACACATATATCACACAGAAACATATATCGCACACTTAAAAATTTGGTATTTACTAGTTCTATTCTGATAACTTTGTCCCATTTTTTTCTGGGAAATTGTTTCATTTCATTTTATTATAGATACTTAAATCCCGAAATCTGTCCTCTTTCCCCAGCTGGTCCAGGCCGACTGTGAGACTAGAGTCGACATCACAATATCCCTTTTCTTAAGAGTCATGTCCTTGATGGGTGGGGCAGGAGGAGGGGTAGCCTTGGAATGAGTCATCACCATTTAGTCCACTATAGGTCAAGAATGAATCAGTAGCCACGCCAGGCCTCAGCTGGGCCACATCTGGAGAACTGGGGTGAAGGCACAAACATCACAAAATACCTTGCCCCAACCAGGTCACTCATTCCTTTTTGGGCAACAGGGAAATTAGCTGTTGTACCTGAGACAAAAGCCAGAGGATACATTTGTCTGCCTTCACCCCTTCTGCCCCTGCTTCCAGCTGCTTCCCATCTGCTCACCAGCTAAGACTCATGCCGCATGTCATCTCTTGAACATCCAAGATGCTTCAGAGTAGGTGTCCTTCAGGTCTGCCTGCAGACAAGAATATCTCTTTGAAAGTCACTCGAGTGACAGTGAAGACCCCAGGCAACCAGAAAGACTTTGTGGTAGCAGATGACACTTTAGTGAGACAATTCAAGGAGACGTTATCGGCTCACTTCCAATGCCAAATGAACCAACTAGTGCTGGTCTTCATGGGTCGTCTTCTCAAAGACCATGACACACTGAGCCAAAGGGGCATCATGGATGGCCACACCATCCATCTGGTCATCAAGTCCAAGCATGGCTCCAGATTCCTAGCCCATTCTTCCCAAAACCTGCCAACCAACGAGCTCTGCCACCAGGACAGAAACAACAAAGGTAACAGCAGTGGGGCACACCAACCAGCTGGTGTGAGTCAAGCTCCGGTGGAATCCTCCTACTTTGAGGGGTCTGATGCACGCAAGATACATACCCAGAACCCAGAAGTGGGTTGTGCAGGGCGCATAGCACAGATGCTGGAGAATCCTACCATCCAGCGGTTTCTTTCCAACACAGAGTTTATGCAGCAGTTCATTTCGGAACATCTAGACATACAAAAATTGATGCAGCAGAACCCGGAGGTCCCCCACCTTTTTGACACTTCTGAGATCCTATGGCAAACTCTGGAGTTGGCCAGGAACCTTGCTGTGATCCAAGAAATAATGCAAATTCAGCAACCTGCACAGAACATTGAGCATTTACAGAACTCACAACCATTCTTGGACTTAGAAACAATGCCAGGTAGGAACAATGCCTTGGGTCAGAATGATGCTAATTTCAATGATCAAATGCTAAACAGCATACAAGATCCTTTTGGGGGCAACCCTTTCACAGCTCTCCTGGCAGGACAAGTATGGGAACAAGTACAGTCCTCATCCCCACCTCCACCATCATCTCAGGAATGGCAGGACCAGCACCCACAGCTCCCTGTAGCCCAGGTCATCCACACTAGTTCTGATGGTTTATCTTCAATCAGTTCAGCTAGTGACATTCTCAACAAGGTCAACTCTATTTCCAGGGCTAATAGTACCACAATTTCTACCCAGGGTCGGAGCCATATCTGTGCCACTCAGCAGCCAGCTAGGATACCTGCATTACGTAATATAGAGCTCATCCAGAAGCCACAGGAAAAAGACAAGGATGCCACTATCTCTCTAGGCAGCTCCATCCAGAGATTAGAAGATGATATCCAGCTGTCAGATGAGCAGATCAGCTCTTAGATCATAGGGGGTGTGATGCAGTTGCTTATGAACAACCCCTATCTGGCAGCTCAGATATTGTTTATGAGCATGCCCCAGCTGAGTGAACATCAGAGGCAGCAGCTGCCTACATTCCTGCAGCAGACAGAGCTCTCTGACCTGCTTATAGCCCTAGCCAACCCCAAAGCATCACAAGCAGTATTGCAGATTGAGCAGGGTCTCCAGCTGTTGGCAACAGAGGCTCCTGTTCTTCTGCCTTGGGTTGCACCTAACTTATGGGGCTTGGGTTGGCTTTCTGCTCCCAGCTGCAGCTATCCTGACACAGTGCCCTGGGCCTGGAATGGGCCAGATACAGCTAAGCCCAAAGGGCCTGAGTGCTGCCATAAGTCAGGAGCAGTTCTGCAGAGGCTACAACCCCTGGATGGGGACCCTTCCCATTCTCTACAAGCCCCTGAGATTCGTTTCAGCAAGCAAATGAAATCTCTCCAAGCCATGGGATTTGGGAATCACCATGCCAATCTGTGGGCACTCATTGCTACTGAGGGGGACACCAATGCTGCTATCCGCAAGCTCAAGAGATCCCAGGGATTCTAACCAATGTGCCTACCTGTTTACTTGTTGCCTGCTGACTGACTCAATTGACCACCTCATCTGCTTTTTCCAACCTCTCCTGATGCTTTCAACTAGGAGATGTCCTGGAATAGGAGTTACCAACCAATGTTGTCTATACTGAATAATAATAGATCATTGGCCATGGCTGGAAGATCTGTGAATAAAATGGCTACATCCACTTGCCCCCATCTGAGGTTTGACTTTGTTTTTTTTTTTTTTTTTGCAAAAAAGCAACTAACTGTGTGTGATATCCCTGTCTCACTTACTATACGTACATGAACACACAAACACACATACAACATGTACATATTAATATAGAGATAAAAATAATCAATGTTGCATACCATGCTCAAATATCCAGGAACATGCATATGTTGCCTCAGACAGGTGTACACATGTACACAAGCTCACATAGTGAAAGATTCACATATGTAGGCACATAGAGTTCACATACAGGTACATGCAGCTATATGCATACACACAAATACCTAGAGATACATTAATAGACACACATGTAGAAGATGACAATCATAACATACTTATACAGAAAAGAAAACATATTCCATAGATAGATCTAAATATTTAGTCGTAAAGATTATCTTGGTTTCTCAAACCCAAAGTGTTCAAGTTTGAAAGTGGAAGAATAATCTTTTGGGCCAAAGTAGAAAAATCCACAAATCAACCAGGTCCTAATAAATAGTTATTATCATTAGAGCCTCTTACTAATTGCCATTGCCGCCATTATAAGACTTTGATGTGTGTCATTACTCTTCCTTTTGCCTACAGAAGTTGCCACCCTCACCGCATAGTCCAGTCACCACAAACCCAGCGTTTCATGGGACAGTCACAGCACTTTTCAAGGGCACCATATCCTTCAACATATCTTATGCTTGTAGCTTGTGTTTTTTTCACAGATGTTAAAGTCCCATATTCTCCTCCTGCCTCACCTAGAGTATCCCAAGCTGGCATCATATGCCACCAATTATTCAGCTATTAAATAATTTAGTGAGCTTGTGCCATAACTTAACAAGTCAAAATTGTTCTAGGCATTGAAGAAATAGCAGTGAAAAAACAAAGGTCTTTTATTTATGGAGTTTACTTTTTTTGTGTGACGATACAAGACAGTATTCAAATTAACCTTACAGCTATGTTAGGTGATGCTAAGTGCTATGAAGTGAAATAACATAAACAATTCTAAATAGGCTGATCAGGAAAGGCCCTTCTGAAAAGGTGACATTTGAGCAAAATCTGGGAGAATTGTACATGCAATTCCCTGGGAGAAGGACGATCCAGGCAGAGAAGGCTTAATGACAGAATAGCAAGGAGGTAATGCTGCTGAAGTAGACAAAAAAGAAAGAAAAAAAGGAGGTGGGGAGGATATCAGATGGTGAAGAGCTTTGTGGGTGAGATGAGGACTTTGGATTTTGCTATGCATGTAAAAGAAAGTCACTGGTGGGTTTTGAGTAAAGGAATGAAGTAATTCAATGTATCAAATCTGGTTGCAGAGTTGAGTGAAGGACTGTGGTAGAAAGAAACCAAGGAAGCAGGGAAACAATAAGAGACTTTTGCATTAAAGCAGGTGAGAAATGCTGTTGTCTGGGACCAGGGTAGGAGCAGTGGAAGTGGTGAAATCTGGTCTCTAACAGGGACCCACAGAGATTTGGGTGCTCAACAGACATCTCTCCCCAGCCTTGACATGGCCGTCAGCAAGAGTGAAAAATCAGCCCACAAATTTCTAAGTACGTCTAGCAAGCTCACTGACAAAGACTCCAACCACCCACAGCTACCAAAAAGATAAGTCTCAAGAAAGAAAATGAATTCTTCACCTTCCTATTCAATATGATTATGTTTTGCACCCTATTTGTCGCTGCTGTTTACATAAAAAGCCCAAGCTATCCAAGGTCATCTTATTTTCATCCTAATATGCTCTAAAAATTCCTCACCTGGTTCATTTTTCTACTCGCTACCACTTCTCCAAACCTTTCCACCCTACCATTTAGGATGCATAACTTAGCAATAGCAAAACCCACATATATCAACAACCTTCTGTCTAAAGTTTCCCTTACCTTTTTGCTATAATGGAAATCTGACTGTTCACTGAAGACACTGCTACTGCCACAAAAGTAGCTGCTTCTTTCTTTAATTTCTCATGGACTTAGAAGTAGATAGGTGTCATTTGTAAGTTCTTGCTGCCGCTTTCTTTCCTTCCTTCCTTCCTTCCTTCCTTCCTTCCTTCCTTCCTTCCTTCCTTCCCTTGTTGAATTTCACTCTATCACCCAGGCTGGAGTGTAATGGCATGTTCTCGGCCTCCACAGCCTCGACCTGCTGGGCTCCAGAGATCCTTCCGTCTCAGCCTTCCAAGTAGCCAGAACTAAAGGTGTGCGTTACCACACCTGGTTAATTTTTGATTTATTGTAGAGACGAAGTCTCACCAAGTTGCCTGGGTAGGTCTCGAACCCATGGGCTCAGGCAATCCACTTGCCTCGGCCTCACAAAGTGCTGGGATTACAGGCTGGGCCACCGAGTCCGGCCTCTTGCTTCTTCTTGACCCTAGTTCTCTTGCTTCAAGACTTCTCCATGATCCATTAATGTACCTCTGGCATAATATTCCTTCTCGTAAACTCATTGTGGTTATACCCAACTCTGCCTAATCTCTGTGTAGGCAGAGAAAAATATACAACTGTGCTGACTACTTTCATTTACATTTATTACCAAAAGCCTTAACTGCCTCTTAGCAATCCTAACTGCAGGTTCCCAGCCTGAGGACTCTCATCAGAAAATGAATTAGAATTACCTGGAAGGTGTGTTGAATCCCAGATATCTGAGCAACTTTGCAATGCATTCTGAAACAGTAGAATGAGGCCCAAATTACTCATTTTTAACAAGTTTTTGGGTGTTGCTGATGCTGCTGTTTTGGGGAACACACTTGGACATTTTCTGTCTTAGTCAATTCACTATTCTTTGAGATGATCATTTCATATCTTTTTTGCTCTTCTCAAATCTTCACCATCCCTTTTCTATTCTGAATTTTAGCTAAAGTTTTGCTTATTTTAACAAAAAATAACAGTCAGAAGGGAATTCTACCTGTGCCTACTATCAAATCATCCAACTTACTTACATTTGTCCCTATATATTCTGCCCTCTATTCTATTATCATGAAAAAAATTGTCCCTTTTCCTAAACCAAGCTTTCTACATGGACACTTGCTCCATCTCTTTAACCCATCTACTCAAGAACGTACTCTTATAATTGTTTTCCTTTTCTTGAGCATAATTTTTTTCTGCTTGTTAGATTGCTCCCATCAGAATAAAAACGTTATATACTGTTCTCATTTTAAGGGGACAAAAAACCCTAAAAAGCCTTTAATCCCATTTCCCCATATAGCCGTCATCTCCCTTTTTGCATTTATAGTTGTACTGGATCCAATTCCTTTCCAACTGATTTGTTCCTAAATACAGTCAGTCAATCTTTTTGCCTCTACCACTCTTCCAAAGCTGGTCTCTTTATGGTCTCCAATTCTCTGTTTTTTTAAAATCCAGTGGCCAATTCCCAGTCCTTATCCTGCTGACCTACCACATCATTTGACACAGTGGGTTACTGTCTTTTATAAAAAACTCTTTTTGCTTTGGCCTCTCTTTGTTTTTCTTACTCTCTTTCTCGTTTTCTACCTTTTTTTTTCAGTTTCCTTTGCTAAATTTCTCTGATTTTCCAGAATTCTAAACATTATGAAGCCATAAGACTCAGATTTTTAAAAATATCTATTATTTTTTCCTATACTAACTAGCTAATCTTGACCAATCCATAATTTAAAGTACTCTTTATGTGTTGATGAACTCTAGGCTTATAATATTCAACTACTTTCTTACATCTCCATTTGAATATAAAATAGACATCTCAAATATATCTAAACTTGTTTAACAACCTGCTAATTTTTTATTTAGCAACCTGTTTGTTTCCTGGTCTTTTAATTTTATCCCAATAAATATCCAATCCTTTCTTGGAATTTCCCAGGGAAACAGTATTAGTTAAAACAAATTAAAAAGTCATGTCATTCTTGACCCCTCCCTTATACTCAAAATCTTATCCATCAGCAAATCACCACTTTGAAAATATATGAAGAATTTATGGTTAATTTTGTACCAGACCGAAAACAGGGACATTAGATACCAGGAAGAAGCCCGTGGACTAGGAAGTAGCTAACTTTGGGTCAGAATGGGGACACAAAGGACTGAGGAGTGTTTTACAGTGGTCCAGTCTCAGTCTGAGTCTCCATGTTTGAGATTGTGTGGGAGCAGGGTTCCTCCTGAGAAGGAGTGGTCAGCTCAGGAGGCTGACTAAGAGGAAGGCACTTGAGGTAAAGGAAGTAGAAGAGGTAAAGCGTGGTAGAGCAGGAGCTCCCAGGGATTCAGAGCACCTTGGAGAATCCCAAGAATCCATTGTGTAAGGCTGTGATGTCAGTACTGAGGTCACAGAATTCACTCGATAGAGTGGGTTCTGATCTACAAGGCCTCAGGATTGGATGTGCAGCAAGATGAGGGAGATTTGGAGCCCTGCATAAGAGAAAGGACGGGGCCACAGCTGACTGGTATGTATACCCCAGACTGGGCCCTTCCTCCTTTCTTTGTCCCCATACTTATCAATTACAGACCTCTTTCCAAGGGCCCCAGATTTCCATCCTTGACCCCTACGCTCTCAATCTCATAATCCCCTGAAAGTGCTTTTGCCCAGGAACCACATAGCCCCTTCCATGTAGACCCTATACCATTCCCTACTTTGATAATCAAGACCCTCTTCATGTTTACTTTTCCTACTTTCACCTCTGCCTGAAAGGGTGATGTTGGTCTCCTATCCCCATTCCCCCAGCTGTGTCCCCACAGATTTGGGCCTTCTGCTACCACCATGGCCAAAAGCGGAGAGGCCCTGCCACAGGGCAGCCCAGGGCCAGTCCGGGATCCCCACCTCATCAAAGTGACAGTGAAGACACCCAAAGACAAGGAAGATTTCTCAGTTACAGACACATGCACCATCCAGCAATTGAAGGAAGAGATATCCCAACGCTTTAAGGCCCACCCTGATCAGCTGGTTCTAATCTTTGCTGGCAAAATCCTTAAGAACCCTGACTCACTGGCCCAGTGTGGAGTCCAAGATGGCCTTACTGTTCATCTGGTCATCAAGATGCAGCGCCGCGCCATGGGCACTGAGCGCCCAGCTGCCTCTGTCTCCACCCCAGGCCCAAGTGCTGGGTCACTCCCTCAGCCAAGTTCCATTTACCCAGCAGATTGGCCTCCTGCCTTTAGCTTAGGTGTGCTCACGGGCCTTAGTGGGCTGGGCCTGAGCTCAAGCAGCTTCCTCGACCAGCTAAGCTCACTGATGTGGCAGCGTGCATCCGTGCCTCAGTTTGTGACTCAGCTTATTGATGACCCCTTCATCCAGGGTCTGCTGTCTAACACAGGACTGGTGCGCCAGCTGGTTCTTGACAATCCCCATATGCAGCAGCTGATCCAACACAATCCAGAGGTTGGGCATATTCTCAACAACCCTGAAATCATGAGGCAGACATTGGAGTTACTACGTAACCCTGCCATGATGCAAGAGATGATGCGTAGCCAGGACCGGGCACTCAGTAACCTGGAGAGCATCCCTGGTGGCTACAATGTTCTTCGCACCATGTACACGGATATTATGGATCCAATGCTTAATGCAGTGCAGGAGCAGTTTGGTGGCAATCCCTTTGCCACTCCCACTACTGCTAATGTTACCACTAGCAGCAGCCAACCTTCAAGGACAGAGAATTGTGACCCCCTTCCCAACCCCTGGACTTCCACACATGGAGGTTCAGATGGCAGGCAAGGCAGGTGGCTTAGGGACCAGGGTGCATCTGAAATTAGAAATAGGGTTTCAAGCTTTCTGGGTAATATAGGGCTTTATGACTATCTCTATCAATTACATGAGACCTCCCAGTCCCTCGGAACCTATCTGCAGGGGATTGTATCCAACCTCAGACCAAGCCAGGAACCACCACCACAAAGAAACAGAGTTTCCCCAACTTCCTCTTCATCCCAGGAGCCTAGGTCAAGCCAGCCTCTCCCCAAGGAGTCAGCAGTAATCAAAGGAAAGTCCTCTTGCCCAGCTTTTCTGAGATACCCTGCAGAGAATGGTACTGGACAAGGTGGAGGCAAAGATGATGCAGGGAAAAGCTCTACTGGCCACAGCACAAGCTTGCCTGATCTTGTCTCGGAGCTAGGAGATTCTATCAACAGGATTCCATTTGTTCCTTCTTCCGTTTCCCCTATGACAGCCACTCCTGGAATCTCTGAGCCTCCCTGGCTGCCACCACAAGCTTGTCCAAGATCTTTGAGGCCAACTGGCATGAATCAGATCCCACAGTTACAGTATGAGATGCAACGACCACTGCCACTGCTAATGCGCCTTCAGGCAGCTATGGCAAATCCCCGTGCCATGCAAGCCCTGCTGCAGATTGAGCAGGGTCTGCAGATCTTGGTGAATGAAGCACCTCATGTCCTACTCTGGTTCATGCCTTCTCTAGCAGTGGCAGGAAATACAGAGTCTAGAGTAGGCACTTTTATGTCTGAGAATCCCCCCGAAAACCTGGGTCCAGAGGTGTCCCCAGCACAGGGCTCTGTGGAGCTGGGCTTCTGTTCCATACCCTTCCTCCAGTTGCTGCAAGCTTTAGCTAGTGCCAATCTCCAGCAGCTACAACCTGAGACTCGTTTTCGGGTGCAGTTGGAGCAATTGCGGGCCATGGGTTTTCTGAATCCTGAAGCTAATCTCCAGGCCCTCATTGCCACTGGAGGAGACGTGAATGCTGCTGTGGAGAAGCTGAAGCAGTCATAGGAGCCCATTCATTCAGACCATCTCTTTTCTCTGTGCCCTTTTCCCATATCCTATTTCCCTAGCTCTTCCATTCTTGAATACAGCTGCACTATAAGCCAAATTTACTATGATGCCCTTTACTGTGGAGACAACGTTGTTTCAAAGGCAATGAGAAAGACTAAGGGCCAGAAACAAGGTGGGGATGCTGTGTGGGAGCCAATCACCCCCACCACTGTACCATTCCTGGGTTCCAGTCTGAGCTCTGTTTATGCCTATCTTTAGATGAAATTACATCCAATCTCCAGTGTCAGCTGTTTCTTGAGTCTGATTCTTGTGGGCCCTAAGAAAAAGGGAGAATATGGGTGAAGAGGTGGAGACAAAGAGTGTCTCTACATGAACAGAAGGGCTTAAATGGGAAACTAAACGTTTGAAATTAAAAGATGCAGAGGTATGATGAACAGAGGAAGAAACTTGCGACAATCCGTTGAAGCTGAATCCTGCAAATTTCCCAATGTCCTTTCAGAGTTTCTCCAGATTTTGTGTCCAGTAGTAGCTGCCATCATGTTCTCTGTTCTTTGGAGTTTCCTACCACCAGCCTGACTGAAAAGTGGGTGTGTTTCTTTTTTCTTTTTTTTTTTGAGTTGGAGTCTCACTCTGTTGCCCAGACTGGAGTGCAGTGGCCGCTCCCGGCCACCGCAGCCTTGACTTGCTGGGCTCCGGCGATCCTTCTGCCTCAGCCTTCCAAGTAGCCGAAATTACAAGCCTGTGCTACCACGCCTGGCTGATTTTTTTTTTTAATTGTAGAGATGAGGTCTCGTTGCCAAGGCGGGTCTCGAACCTGCGGGCTCAGGCAATCCACTCACCTCAGCCTCCCAAAGGAGCGGGATTACGGCTGAGCCACCGAGCCCAGCTGGTTTCTTATTTTTATTGTCCTTGAAGACTTTCCCACAGGTGGCTGTCATTTTTAGGATTTGATTCTGGTCACTGAGTGGATAGAGGTAGGACAGCAGAGATTCATGCTGAGTTCTAAGATGCTTGAATCTCACAAGGTTTATAAAGACCCTTGTAGCCATATTCAAAGAGTTAATTTCTTGTGGTTTATAGCTCAAAAATTTACTACCTACCTTGTGCACAGCATTCTGCTAGCTATCAAGAATCAATGGAAATAAAACAGACACAATTCTGCCCTCGTAAGCCTACCATCTCATAGCAGAAACTGTTCAGACTGTGAGGATATGAAGAATACTCATTCTATATAATCTCAAACTATGATAAATTCTGTAAAGAATAAGCTGGGGAGTTGTGAAACAGCACAAATGGGCTGAATCGAGTCTGGGAAGAAAGGAAAGGTTTCTGTGAGTGTATGCTGTAAGCTGAAAATGATAAGAATGAAGTAGGTAAAGTTTTGAAGGAGGAAGGAATCATTTTCCTCAAGAGGAGTCATCATGTACAAAGACACTGAGGTAGGAGGCACACAACACAAGAGAGAGGCCCTCGGCATCTCAGACTAAATTATTGCTTGCATTCAGGAATGTGTACTTCTAGGGCAAAAAAAAAATGTTGTAGTTTATAAATCAAGCACAGGAACCATGCTTTCCAGTTCACATGCACATAAATGTGCCCATGGGATCACAGGGGTAAACACACTGTGAAGAAATGCACATCCACTTGCATATACATTCACATGCACTTGAACTCTGTGTACGTGTGTTCAAGCAGATGTACAAAACACAGCCTGTTAAATCAGAGTTTCATCACAGAATGGAAGTGTAAGCATAATAAATGTTCATGCCATATTCCTTTCAGGGAAGGGAAAGCGTTCTCAAGGGAAGACACCATTATGGTAAAAGTGGCTGTGGTGTGTGTTTAGATGTCAGACTCAGAGTGGGGGTCATTTTAGGGCTTGGGAGAAACAGAACCTTTGCCTAGAGCCCAGGATACTTTGACCAGCCTGTCTACCTTTGAGCTAATACTATGTAGCATAAAAGAGAAAACCAGCTTTTGTGAACAGCTATAATTCAGTCTCTAGGTAGAGCATGAGGCTTTGAGGTCCCCTCATCACCCCATTCCACTCCCTATCAGTGGGGAGTCTTGTCCAGATCAGAGAAACTGTTGTTTATGCTGGTGCTAGGAAAAAGGAAGAAGAAAGTCTTGCTTCTCCACTTCCTGCAACTCATAAGGCCTGTGCTGTGTGGGGCTGCCTCTGACTGGAGAAGATGTACAATAAAACCCTTAATTGCCACCACTGGAAGGCCAGGTATGTCTGAGAAAACAATCTGATGAAAATAAATGGCTTTCTATCTGGGCCAGAGGAAACCTGAGACACGTATGAAGTTAAGTCCTGCTGACCAGGGCAGTCAGCAGAAGGGTTGGGTCTAAAAGTTCAGGCTACAGAGGAGAGTGTTCATTTAGAGGTCTGTTCTCTTGCCATAACTTCTTGAGAACCCTTCACAGTTGACTGGGTGCCTGGAATCAGAGACTGAACTCTTTTTTTTTTTTTTTTGAGTTGGAGTCTCATGCTGTCGCCCAGACTGGAATGCAGTGGCCACTCCCGGCCACCGCAGCCTGCTGGGCTCCGGCGATCCTTCCACCTCAGCCTTCCACCTCAGCCTTCTGAGTAGCCGGAATTACAGGCGCGCACTACCACGCCCGGCTGATTTTTGATTTATTGTAGAGATGAGGTCTCGCCAGTTGCCCAGGCGGGTCTCGAACCCATGGGCCCAGGCAATCCACTCACCTCAGCCTCCCAAGGCGTGGGATTACAGGCTGAGCCACCGAGTCCGGCGAGACTGAACTCTTTAGCCTCGTGCCCAATTCCAAGATGGTAAAGGGCAGCCGTCTTCCCTGCCCCAGGAACCTTCTCCTGGATTTACCATCATGAATTGGGCACGAGACTGAATTTAGCCTCGTGCCCAATTCCATGATGGTAAATCCAGGAGAAGGTTCCTGGGGCAGGGAAGACGGCTGCCCTTAATCTAGCAGCTAAATGGAAAGCACTCAGTCAATGATTGAATGAGTATTAATGATGAGTGAATGAATAGGTGACCAAATGAGAGGATGGTTGGGGGGACTGAGCAGATACAAATAAAATAGAAGATGTCACAGGACCAGAGCTTCTGCTTGGAAAAAGAAAGGCTGCTGGAATTTTGGAAATAGGAGATTCCTGCAGGTTGATGTTACCAAAAGAGTAGATCTCCTGGGACTTCATATCTGCTGCGCCTACTCTGTCTCTCACTCTGCCATATGTGGTCTGGATCATAGAGGGATAGGTCAAGGGGGGGTTATGAAAATGGAAAAGAGAAGATAGAGTCACAGAGCTTTGGCCAGATTGGGCCTGTTGCCTTGTTTCTTCCAAAGAAATTGTACCCTTTATTCAAAACAAGAGATTTGCTAAAAAGTTAAAAACAAAAACAGTGGTAAAGTCTGTAGTGCTGAGTGCTGATTTGCATCACAAAGAGCCAGGAAGGTCTATCTCAGTTTAAGAAAAGGTGTTATCCAAGCAACAGAAAGTGCTTTTATGCATCTATATTCTTCCCTTTATTTATTTTTAAAGATGGTCTCCTAATCCATCATGAACATATGCCCATATTTTTTTCTAGATATTCTAGGGTTCATAACTTATTTTTAACTTTAATAACAGCTAAAACTTATTGACCTTTGCTATATGTCCGATCCTGTTCCAAGCATTTTACTAATGTCCAATTCTATACAATAATTCTTTAGTACAGATAGTAGTAGTGTCCCTACTTTACAGCTGAGGACAGCTAAGATACATGAAGACACAACACTTGCAGTTATAAAGCTTCTGTATATTATAACCAGGATTTGAAATTAAGACAACCTAATTCCAGAGTCCATATTCTCAACTACTGCAACAAATCAAGTTAATCTAATGTATCCTTTAATATTTGCTACTCCCCACCACCACCCCAAAAGTGCAACAGGGCAAGATTTTTGGTTTGGATCTTTTGCATCCCTGAGTCCTGCAAATATCTAAACTGAATTGAAATGTGCTCTTTACCATATCCTACAAATGTGTATATGTATATTTTTGTTTTTTTATTTCATCTGCTAGTACTATACTTCAATTATTTTAACTCTGAAATAGTTAATGCCAAAAGTACAATGTTTAGCTTTGCAAAATATCATTGGCTAATTTTTTCTGCAATTCATTAGTTCAATAAGTGCTTTCTGAATACTTATTATATGTCAGAAAATGCACTTGTTGGTAGGAATACAATGATAAAGTTAAGGAGTTTGAAGTATAATACAGATGCTAGACCTCAGAAGTAATAGCTCTTATAGAGTTCTCACTGAAAACTAGGCAATATTCTACAGTTTTCACATATATTAACTTACTTCTTACAACAAACCTGCAAAATCAATAATCTTTCATATTCATTTTTATTTTATTTTTCACATTTCTTTTTCATATTTGCACTTATGTATTTTATTTTCATAGGGTTGTGTAGTAATTGGTAGTATATTTTTTATTTCAGTGTTTATATTTCTAGTATAGAGTTACAAATAATTTTATGTTCTAATCTTTTTTTAATTTTTTTAATTTTAAAGATGTGGGGTACAATTCAAGATTGGGTATACGAGTGGTCATTGTACAGGTAAAGTTCGGGCCTCAATTTGGTCCCTATTTTGCCTGGTTTGAGATCAGTTACCCTTATTGATGTTGTGTTTGTCCTCCCAATAGATAATATTATTAAACCTATTTTACAGACGAATAAACTGAGGTATAGAAATTGTAAGTTCCTAGTCCAAGATTCCATAGCTAGTAGATGACAGAGCCAGGGTTTGGATTTGAATAAGTTTTTCTGGAGGTCACACCTTTTTGTTTTTTTGGAGTTGAAGTCTCACTCTGTCGCCCAGGCTGGAGTGCAGTGGCCGCTCCTGGCCACCACAGCCTCGACTTGCTGGGCTCCAGCAATCCTTCCACCTCAGCCTTCCAAGTAGCTGGAACTACAGGCGCACGCTACCACGCCTGGCTAATTTTTGATTTATTGTAGAGATGAGGTCTCTCCAAGTTGCCCAGGCAGGTTTTGAACCCTCAAGCTCAGGCAATCCACTCACCTCAGCCTCCCAAAGAGTGGGAATACAGGCTGAGCCACCGAGCCCAGCTGGAGGTCACACTTTAAATCCCTATCTTATACCACTTTCTATTATATAAATGATTATTGAATTATAGTCATGATATCATGCAGAAGACAAGATATTTTGCTAGTGCATAGCAGAAGGAGGGATATATTTTTAAAAGGGCAGTCAGAGTCTGTCTCTCTGGAGGGATTGTTTATGCAGAGACTTGAAGGGTAAGAGGAAGTCAGACATTCAAAGAGCTAGGAGAACAAAGTTTTATGTTAAGGGGAAAGTATAAAAGAGAATTCTGATTTTGACTAGAGAACAATATATTTGAGGGAAAATTAAAGACTGCCAGTATGTCTAGCATACAGAGAATGAGAGGAAAAGTGCTTTAAGGTGAAGTGGGAAAGAGGTGAATGCAAGAACATGAAGACTTTGCCACTCATGCAAAGGATGTGAAATTTATCGTATGTGGAGAATGAAAGAGAGGAGCCAAGTCTGAAGATTCCTGCAGTCATTCAGGTGAGAGTTGGTGTTGGCTTAGACTAGAATTCTTGACGTGGGCCAATGACAAGTAGTTGATGATTGAGAACATATTTTGTAGATTAAATTTATAAAACATTACAATAAGATTGGATGTGCAAGATTAAGAAAAGAAAGAAGTTGAAGATTTATTTATATTTTCAGCTGGTATTAATAGAATATCTTTCTTATGCTAAGTTCTGCCCTAGATGTTGGAGATAAGCAACGTTCTGGGACCACAAGGGTCCTGTCATCCTGGAGAAGACAACCAAATAGTCAAATAGTATATTTTCAGGCAAAGGAAGGGACTAAGAAGAAATACAGAATAGGGAAACAGAGATTGACAGGTGAACTTTTTTTGTGTGGAATAATCAGGAAAAACATCACTGAAGAGAACACTATGTAGCTATATGATAGGGAGTTATTTCAGTGAAAATCAGGAGCAGGAGTTCCTAGACAAAAGCAACATCAATTGAAAAGCAGCAACAGGTTTTGTGTATTCCAGGAATAACACAAGAAGTCTGCTGTGACTGGAGCAGGGAGCTAAGAAAATGGTGTCAGGGACATAGGCATGTACCAAGTCATTAGGGCATTTTAGTCTTGGTAAGAAATTTAGATTTTGTTTAGTATAATTAGAAAACTTTGGGGGTTATGGATAAAAAGATAAGTTGAGGCCTTGCATGGTGGTCATGCCCATAATCCCAGCACTTTGGGAGGCCAAGGCAGGAGAATTGCTTGAGCCCAGGTGTTCGAGACCAAACTGGAGAACTAGTGAGACCTTATCTCTTAAAAAAAATCGGCTAGGCAGAGGTGGAAGGACCTCTGGGCCCAGGAGACTGAGACTGTGGTGAGCCAGCATTGTGCCACTGCATGTCAGCCTGGGCAACAGGGTGATACTCTGTCAAGGAATGAGATGAGTATATCTACATTTTTTAAAAATCACATTAGCCCCACGCCTTTGGGAGGCTGAGGTGAGTGGATTGCCTGAGCCCACGGGTTCGAGACCCGCCTGGGCAGCGAGACCTCATCTCTACAATAAATCAAAAAAAAAAAATCAGACGGGCATGGTAGCGCATGCCTGTAATTCCGGCTACTTGGAAGTCTGAGGCGGAAGGATCGCCGGAGCCCAGCAGGTCGAGGCGCGGTGGCCGAAAGCGGCCACTGCACTCCAGTTTGGGTGACCAAGTGAGACTCCAACTCAAAAAAAATAAAAAAAAAATAAAAAAATCACATTAGCTCCTGTAGTGACTCTAACAGGCCAAGAGAGGAAGTAGGGAAAACAACTTGAAGGCAATTGTCTTATGTATTGACAGTATTAAGATAATTGGATTCCAGACATATTTCAAAGAAAACTCACATAGTACTTGCTGAAAAATTAGATGTGAGACACAAGAAAAAGAGAGGAATCAGTATCTGTGATTTGGACCCATACAACTGAATGGATGATAATTCTCTTAGAAGTGGAGTGCGCTGGAAGGAATGGCAAGTTTGAGGTTTTTTCCTGGCAGCAAATGTCTTGTTTGCAAAATTATCTGAGAAACAGAAAACTATGGGAGAAATAGGTTTGTAGAAAGAGTCCAGAGTACATTTGCTGGGGACTAGCTCCAGCCGGGTTCAGGGTACCCCAAAGGTGGAGACGGCATCAGCAATTGGGGGGAAGAAGAGAGAGAATGAAAGAGACTGGACTCCGGTCTAGTGCAGAAGCGGTGTGTGTGTATTGGAAATTACAATGGGTCTTTTATACACAAAGTCAGATGTGGGAGGGGCGTCCCCCACCCATCAGAAACCTTAATCCATGAAAACGTAATCAATGATTGCCTTTAAACCCTTTTCATATGATAATCTTAAAATCCCATAACAAAGGATAACCTAATCTGTGACTGACATATTCTATAAACCTTTTTCATCCTAAACTGATTGATTTATGCCAAGTTAAACAATTTTATAGAAGCTTAAGTATTTACTTTACAAATGAAAGTGGCCCATCCCAGAATGTTTGGAATGTGGCCCAGTCCAAAGTTCACAGTGGACTACCTGCAAGTAACCCAGCTGCATTCTTTCAATAAAATGGCTGTCTTCTAAAACTGTATTCTACAATTTACACCTTCAATAAATCCTAAGATCATGACCCAGAAGCCTGTGACCAATACTAAGGCTCTTAGATGTGACACGAGTTTGAATTATAAGTTGTGTGAAAGCCAAAACTGCAGTTTGTGGAAGAATGGGAGCCATGAGCTTCTAAAGTTAGCTTGTGTTTGTCCAGGTCTCAGAGTTTTTATGTTTTGAGCTCACAGGAGCTTAATCTGGTTAGTGCTGAGTAGAAATGGGGAGGAAATGGGGTCAATAGCTCCCAAACGCATCCTAGTGGTCTCGGGGTCAACGGCCCTTCCTGATCCCTAACACTCAGTGGGCCTCCGTGGCCGGCTCCCAACATACATTCACTAGTATGAGCAATCCTATTTATAATGGCAAAGGATTTTATTATATAGTGCTCCACATTCATCCTCTTCTTGGACATTTAGGTGAGTAAATAATCATAAACATAAATGACAATAGACTATTATCTATGTCTTTAATCCAATTCTTGTTTTTTTTTTCTCCCTGTATTATTCCTGTCTACCACCTTTTCTTTCTTCCTTTCTACAAATATTTTATTTTGTGCCTACTATATTAGGCAATGAGTTTGTAGTAGCAAATAAGGTAATATTCCTGTTTTTATGGGGCCTATAATGTGGGGCTTGTAATATAAGGGGCCTATATATTACAGAAAATAGAACTAGTAAGCAAATAAAAAATATAACAGAAATTTTGAGCATATGATCAAAATAGACTGATAGGATAGTGAATGATTGAGAAGATCTTGGTAAAAAGGTGATCTGAATGATAAAAAAAGGTCAGCTTTGTAAAGATTAGATGGAAGAATATTAAAGGCTTATAGAACAGCCAACACAATGACCTTAAGAAGGAGTTGGGCACTTGGTGAGTTCTGGAAGCAAAAGGGGGGCCAGTGTGGCCAATATCTGTAGGCAAGTGGGAAATCGTCATCATCAGTAAGTCTAGAAGACATTCAGGAATTTAATCATAAGAGGCCTTGCAACTGGTCAAAAAATTTGGAATTTATTCTAAGGATGATAAGAAGGTAGCCTTGGTGCTCCTATAGGGGGATCTTATTCCGTTTAATTAAGCAAACATATTATAAGTAACACTTGGTTCAAATCATAGAGTACAGGAAGGGAAGCACCGGTCACCAGCAGGGCAGAATGAGAGAGTTCTCATTTGGTGGGGTCTTTATAGCGGCCCAAGCACAGGTTAGTATAGCCACCCGTAAGTCAGCTTCTCCCAAGTGACAGTTTCAGGTAAAATCTACATCAGGCAAGTCAAAGAGATGTTGTAGACAGAGAATTATCTCAACCCACAGGAGCTAATCTCTCCATACACCCATATTCCAGACTTTTGCAAGTAACATTCCCTATTATAATTTCCCCATACTCAAGGAAGCCTAAAACACAGAGCTCCCATTAAATGTTTATGATTCATTGTAATTTCTTCCAGTTCAGAGACAGTTTGCCAACCAGGGGTTACTTTTTTATCACAAGCAATGTTGCCTAGCTTCAACCTAAAATAGCAATGGGAGAGAAGCTCTTAAAATATGAGTTTATTTGGGAATAAACAGGGGATATAACCTGGCATATGTGTGCAATGATGTATTATACGCATATTCCAGAAGGTTAATACAAAGAGACATTTAAAGACAGAAAGGGGAAGGTCATGAATGTTGTTTTGAGACAAAAGTTTATTGGCTATAGGTGCTTAACACAGGTGATGACATGTGTATAGGCCATTGTTAGAAGGTCTTTTTTTTTTTTTGAGTTGGAGTCTCACTCTGTCGCCCAGACTGGAGTGCAGTGGCCGCTCCCGGCCACCACAGCCTCGACCTGCTGGGCTCCGGCGATCCATCCGCCTCAGCCTTCCAAGTAGCTGGAACTACAGGCGTGTGCTACCATGTCCGGCTAATTTTTGATTTATTGTAGAGATGAGGTCTCACCAAGTTGCCCAGGCGGGTCTTGAACCCTCGGGCTCAGGCAATCCACTCACCTCAGCCTCCCAAAGGTGCGGGATTACAGACTGAGCCACCGAGCCCAGTTTAGAAGGTCTTTATAGAAGTGACTTGATTACAAGGTTGCAGTTTATTAAGGTTATTTGAAAGGTTATAGTGAGGACTGGCTGTTATTAGAAATATGTCCTCAATGAAGTGTCCTTAACTTCAATGTTGTGCCTTTGGTGAAGTCTCATGTGATAATTATTGTTATCAGACATATGTGTGAGGAACCCCCTTCATAATCTTCTGGCTTCATTTAGTTTGGTTTTGACATAAGTAACTCTATTTTGTCACTGACAACTTCACACTAGCAATATGATTGACACTTTAGAGTTATTGATTTGTCAGGATAGCAGAACCAGTAAGTTAACTGAAACTCAGGTTCTTATGAAACAGAAAAAACAGACTTGTTAACTCTTTACCCATATATGTCAGATCATATATGGCACCATGGTCTGAAATAGGTATCAGTGAGCATGATGATTTAGAAGAGGTTCGTGTAGAGTTCACTTAGGTAGCTTCATGTAGCATTTCACTGTAAGAGAAAAGAAGCAGGGCAACAGATATGTGAAATCTGAGATACAGAAGAATAGATGAATATAGCTCCTCATTACCACTGTAATTCTCATAAAGGTACATATATGAATTGGTCAGTGCATCCTTACAAAATAGTCTATCAGGTCAAGAGAGTCCAGAGTTGTGGGCTTACTGCCTTTTTTACCACTAGGCTAGGCAGGGACCACATCAGCCTACAAGAGCTTACTTACCAAAATTAAAGATGATTCTTTTCAGAGTAGATTGCATATTTCATGTTCTCATTACACTGTCATCACGATCATGGCATTCCTAACCACAGATTAGAATTTAACTAAGAGAGTGATATAACTGATTTCCTTTGGCTGTTAAGTTGGCAGTTGATCATGAGGGGTAAGGGTAGAAGCTGATAGACTAGTGCAGGGATTTGCAGAAGTCCAGGTAACAGATTGTGTAGACTTATGTAGTAATAATACAGATAGGGTGATAGATTCAGTATATATATCTTAAAGTTAGGTGGACAAGATTTCCTGATGGAAATAACATGGGACAAAAGGTTTTTGACTTGAGCAGTTAAAAGGACAGTGATCATATAACTAAGTAGGAAAATAACTGGGAATAGTGGGGAAGGACAGGTTTATAGGGAAATATCAAAAATATTGTTTTGGCCATGCTTAGTTTGAGGTCTCTATTAGACTTTAAGTGTAGATGACAAGTTTAATTTCTGGGTGCATATCGAGACTGGAGATTCTTAGGCATGCATGGGTGTTATTGAAAACCATGGAGAAGATTTTCTAGGCAGACTGTGCAGACAAAAAAAAAGAGTGAAGATGGTTCTACTGTATGACTGACTATTTATTTTCATAAGGTAAATTTATGCAAATAGAATTATTCTTGGGTCACAAAGTAATCAAAGGTTTAAGCTTTTATTATTATTATTATTATTGTTGAATTTTAAAATAATTTTGGAGTGACTGTTCTTTCATATTTCCCCATTAAAATGGATAAAGAGGCACAGGGGCCAATTTTTCATAGGAATAATGAAACCTAGGTCAAAGGTCAAGTGGTTGAACAATTGTGCCCTTTTAGCCCCTAATTTGCCTCTCAACTTGCACTTCACTATAGAAGTTCAGGACCTGCTTTTGCAACTTAGCACTTTCTTGGAAAGTTCATGCGCAAATGCATCTCATGTCTCATAAGCAGTCCTGGCCTATGGGACAATCTATGTTTAATAAGTCTCAGGAAAGTATAAGCCTTTGATTTAGCCTCCAGCCCTTATGGAATGGGGGTAAGATCTAAAATTTATAAAAACAAGGTAAAGCCTGGGACAGAACAGCAACTCATGTAGGGGTTTATTTGACAGACTGAAATTTGAAAAGGAGTTATTTGAGATGAACATTATGTCTCTCCATTAAACCACTTATCTGGGACCTATGAGGAACATGAAAGTTTTACTGAATGCCTCTTTCAAGGACCCAGCGTGGTGTATTTTAAGAAGTGAAATGTATGTCTTGGTTGATGTTAGTACTGCTAAAGCCACTGCTGTTCACTGTAAATACTGTCTATACCTTTGAAGGAAATAAAGAGTGTTTTGGCAATGCCTTGAATCATGGCTTTACTGTATGTGAAAACATGATTTTGATATTTTGGCTATATTCGTGAAGAAAGAAATTCCTAGAGTGTTTTGTTTTGTTTTCTGTTTTTATCTTGAAGGGGACATTTAGTGTTAAGGCAACTGCCTTAAGTTTGGCTAAGTATGGTGTTTATTGTGTCCTTATTAGAGACATCTTGGCTAATGGATAGAAAGCAGCAACATTCCACAAAGCTCTATCACCTTTGATGGTTAACAGTGCTGTTCACACAATTCACAAACTTCCACTGCTGTTCACTCAGTTAATCCCTAGAATCTCCCCAGGTAACCAAAGGGTTTGGGGAAAGGGTGACCTCCTTCAGCATCTTGGCATTTGACAAGGAACTAAGAACAGGGAAAGGATCCCTGTCTGCAGGTGAAATATGCCAGCGGGCTCAAGTTTAGTTCCATTTTGTCTTAGTGAGGCCTTGGTAGATGTGCCAAGCTTATAAAGGTCTGTTTCCATAACTCAAAGAATAATGGGCAGATGGAAATGGAGAGTCATAGGCTCAGCATCTGTAAGAATCTCTATTTCCAAGCGAGCTCAGTCGTAGTCACTCATCTGTTGTTTTAATGATGAACAGCACAAGGTGAAGAGGGGAAAGTTTTCCAAAGCCTTACTTTGTTTGGGGCACATGTTAAGTGCCCAATAATTGCTTTCTCTGCCATTTTTATTATAGATTCAGAAGTTACAAGTGCATGTTTGTTACATGGACATATGTTGTAGTAGTGGGAATTGAATCTCAGGTTGCCCATTCTCCTGATAGTGAACATTGTATCCAATAGGTAATTTCTGAACCATAACCCCTCTCCCTACTTCCCTTTTATTGGTGTACCTGGTATCTGTTATTTGCATCTTTGTGACCCTTTAGTTCTTGCATATAAGTGAGAGCAAGCATTATTTGGTTTTCTGTTTCTGAGTTAGTTCATTTAGGATGATGATTTGCAGCTCCATCCATGTTGCTGTAAAGGACATAATTTCATTCCTTTTTTATAGCTGAATAGTATTCCATGGTGTATATGTACCATATTTTCTTATCCAGTCAATCCTTGGTGGGCACTTAGATTGGTTCCATAATTTTGCGATTGTGAATAGTGCTCAGAGAACGTACAAGTACAGGTATCTCTTTTTAATATATTATTTTACTTTCCTTTGGGTAAATTCCTAGTAGTGGGATTGTTGTGTTGAATGGTAATCTCATTTTTAGTTGCTGTTTTCCATAGAGGTTGAACTAGTTTATAATACCACCAATGGTGAATGAGCATTCCCTTTTCTCTGCTACTGTACCAAAATGTGTTGTTCTTTGACTTTTTAATAATAGTCATTCTAACTGGTATAAGGTGATATCTCATTGTGGTTTTAATTTGCTCACTATTGCTGATCATCAGAGAATAAGGGGCGTTTTTTGCATCAGAAACCCTGTAGTAACTTATAACCATCTCGAGCAGTCCAGGAACTTGAGGAGGCATAAAAGAAGTTTGCCAAAACCTCTACAGTGCAGAAGTTATTTAAAGCAGTTACAAGAGTGTCTGTTGATTTGTAAGTCAATTTGTAAATAAGGAATATATTGCTACCAGAACTCTCAAAATATACCAGAATTTTGTGCCATTAATAAGTATGTCAACTGCATTTCCTTGGAATAGAATATTATCAATATAATGTCATACTTGTGCTCCTGGAGTAAGAAGGATATAGTTAAGATCTTGTCTGCAAAGATTTTATGTGATGGCAAAGCTGTTGAAGTACCTTGTGAGGTACCTGGAAAAGGTGTATTGAGTCTCTTTGACAGTGGAGGCAAACTGTGGTGGAGGACTCTGTTGAAATAATGCTAAATAGAACACATTAGCCAAATCTATGAGTGAAATATTTACTGACTGTTGACTGAATACAATCAGTAATTTTAGTAACATTGGTTATTGGGCATAAGAACCTTACTGGATAGGAGGGAGGACCAAAATTATGACTGTAGTAATCTATTATAAAGCACCCACTATTTTTTTCAGAGTTAAAAATAGACAAAATTTGACTATCAGATGGAGGAGCCGTGGAGATAATTACGTCTTCATTAATTTAGGTTTCATATATTGTTATTCCCTGACACCCCCCTTTTAGTTCTCTTTTTAGTTTACAGTAGGCAATATTATTTTAATATATTATTAGTTCATAAGGTCCCATCTTATCAAACTAATCTGCAAGTGCCAAAAACTTATTTTAATTTTAACTTATTATTTATCATGTTAGAGCATCTCTGCCCAATATTGAATATTTAGAGGTAATGGATAGTATGACTATAGAAAATTTATACAAGGCTACTGTTAAAGTGAGGCATACCTGTCTTTCCCTTATTTTATATTTAGTTACCCCCTTAATATTATAGGAGCATGTAGTTTAACTTCAGCGGGATTCTCAGGCATAAGTATAACTTAAGCCCCAGTTTTGACTAAATCCATGAAGTTTGTCAATTTGTGCATTTTAGTAAATCATAAATTTAAGTTAGAACCTATGTGGTAGAGGCACAAAAACCAATTGGTGGCCTTCTAATCTTTACACACACACATATATATTTGTGTGTGTGTGTGTGTGTGTGTGTGTGTGTGTGTGTGTGTGTGTGAGAGAGACAAGGTCTCACTCTGTCACTCAGGCTGGAGAGCAGTGGCATGATCACAGCCCACAGCACTGCACCCTCAAACTCCTGGACTCAAGCAATTTTCCTGCCACAGCCTCCTAAATAGCTGAGACTACAGGTGCACACCACAACATCTGGCTAATTTTTTCTACTTTTTTGCAGAGACAAAAGACTTTATTGCCCAGGCTAGTCTCTAACTCCTGTCCACAAGTGATCCTCCTGCCTCAGCCTCGTAAAGTGCTGGGATTACAGATATGAGTCATTGTGCCTGGCCAATATAAATTATTTTGGATTTCTAACAATATCATATTATACAACATTTTAATTTAATTATGTATTATATATACATATCCACAATTTATTTATTACATATTTATATTAAAATAGTGCATACATGATTTATTTAACTTTTATTTTCTTCTCCTGTATCTAGGAGTTGGTTTTAAAATTCATAAGTAATATAGGGCTAGCATTATGTTTTCTAGACCTGGCATTTGTTTAGTACTTTACAAACAAGTTTTAAAGTTTTTGGGTTTTTTTTCCCTCTTGGACTTGCAGCCACTTAAAGCAGCAGTCTTTCCTCTCCCCATCACCTACTTTTAAAAAACAATTTTTTGTTTCAGGATTTTAGTCACCTGAAGCTGTGGTCTTTAGTTTCTGTCTTTAGCTGATTAGAGACAAAGGGAGAAAATAAAGGGAGCCAATGTCTCCATGCAATATCCTCAATTGCAAGATAATCAGTCCCTTTACTCCTCAACTCATTTTTAATTTTTAATCTCTTAAGCAAATCTTTTAGAATAGCAGTCTCTCTCTCTCTCTCTTTCTCTCTCTCTGAATGTTTTCCTGACAAGTCCCTGGTAGTTCCATCTAGGATGTCCCAGTCAAATTTAGAAGGTCTGGGGTTTACATTCAGGATAGAATACAGGCTTCCGTTTTGTATTTTAAATCATTGCTTTTGTGACACCTTAATTATTTTTTTTTACTTATTTTAAAGATGTAGGGTACAATTTAGGACTAGGTATACAAATGTTCATTATGCAGGTACCTTTGTTGATGAGGTGTGCCCCTCCCTCCCCTGGCAGTTTCCCTCCAATGCCAATCCCACCCCCTCTCCCCTGGCAGATTCCCACTACTGCCAATCCCTTTCTTATAGTATCATGATAATTGTTCAAGATCCACTTATAAGTGAGAACATATGGTACTCTGTTCTTTTTTTCTGTGATAGATCACTGAGTATGATAGACTCTAAATCCATCCAAGTTGCTGTGAAATTCATATGTTTTTCCTTCTTTATGGCTGCATAATATTCCAATGTGTATATGTACCACATTTTAAAAATCCAGTCCAGCTTTGGTGGGCAACATGGTTAGTTCCATGTTTTTGCTATTGTGAATAGAGCTGCAACAAAGTGACACTTTAATTTTAAGGAGGTTACTCTTTTCACATCATTAGGATAGCTTGTCAGGTATAGTAGTCTTGAGTGGCTGTTATTTTCATTAATTATTATGGACATAGTATGAAATATTCAACATATAACAAATATCTGTTCTGTGCCAAGCTGCATGGGTTGCTCTCCTGGCCTACAAGTTTTCTATTGAAAAATCTGATAGTATTAGTATAATAGTTTTAGAGGATTCTTCCTTGTATGAGATAATATCCCTTGTATGTGCAGATTTTCTCTTGCTGCTTTAAAATTTTTTTGTCTTTGATCTTTTTTTGAGATAGGAACTAGAGTGCAGTGTCATGATCACAGTTTACTGCATCCTCCATCTCCTGGCCTCAAGTGATTCTCTTATCTCAGTTTTCCAAGTAGCTGAGATGTAGGTGTGTGCCATCACATCCAGTGAAATTTCTTCTCTTTCTTTCCTTTTTTTTTTTTAAAGAGATGAGGTCTCACTTTATTGTCCTGGCTGGTCTCAAACTCCTAGCCTCAAACAAGCCTCCCTCCTCAGCCTACCACAGTGCTGAGATTACAGGCACGAGCTACCATGCCTAGCCTGTCTTTAACTTTTGACAATTTAACTATAATAAATTTCAGTGAAGACTTCTTTATCTTCAACATATTTGGGGTTTGGGGCTTCATAGGTCTGGATGTTCATTTTCTTTCCTAGATTTTAAAAGTTTTCGGCATGATTTTTTTAAATAAATTTTTTTCTCTTTTTGTTTCTCTGCTCCTGGAATTCCATAATGTGTATATTGCTTTGTTAGATTAAGACTTTGTTTCTTTGTTTTTCTTTTTTTCTTTTTTAAGTTTTGCTATATAAGTGTCCTGTGGGCTTTCTTTAGTTTTTTTTATTACTTTTTTTCATTTTTCTCCTTTGGATAATTTCAAATGATTTGTCTTTGAGTTTTCCAATTTGTTCTTCTGCTTGATAGAGTCTACTGTTGAATCTGTTAATTTTTTTAGGTCAGACATTGATTCTTCAGTACCAGAATTTCTGTATGTTTGCTTGTTTGTTTTAGCACTTTCTATCTCTTTGTTTATGTATTAGCCTTCCTGATTTTGTTTTCTTGTCAATCTGTATTCTCTTGTAGCTCACACAACTACTTTAAGATGCTTATTTTGAATTCTTTAAGGGCAGTTTCTAGATGTTCGTTTCTTTGAAGTCAGCCACTGGTGCTTTATTTTTTCTGTTGGTGATGTCATGTACACACACACACACACACACACACACACACACACACGCATATTCTTCATGTTCTTTGTAGCCTTATGTTTCTTACTTTGACTGTCAAGAAGTAGTCATCTGCTTTAGTCTTTAGTGACTGGTTATGGGCAAGAAAGATCTTCGCTACTGAGTCTGGATAGAGATTTTGGAGTTCCCTTAAAACTTTTCTGTGAATGCACTCATGCCACTACTTTTGTTCTCTTTAAGAGGGAAAGGTTTAGGATTGTGTGCCTTTTCTCAATTCCTCAATGTCAAGCCAGTTGCTTAGACACTCTAATTTATTTTCTTACAGCAGTCCCTTGCGATGTTCTAGGTTGTGTGTCTTCTCCATCACAGCTGTTGAACTGGCTGCTAAGTTGCATGTTGTCTATGGGATCTCATGCACACCATCTGTAAGGGTGTACAAAGTGCTGGTGAGGTTTTGCGAGATGTACACTGGCTAGTTTGGGAGGATCTTCAGGCAAGTAGTCCTGAGGTACATGTGGGTGGGCCTCTTGATGGAGTACATGAGTCAGTTAGCAAGATCCATTGCTGGTTATTGAAATCTGCGAACCAATTTCTGTGTGCCCCTACCCTTCTCCCTGCTCCTAACTATCCCCAGATTATTCATTTGTGCTGATTCCCTTGGTGTTATAGAAGGGGCAAAGCAGAAGCAGGCTTCAAAGGCGGCATCCCACAAAGCAGCCTTTTGGTTTCTTTTCTGTGGAGGAATTGTGAGCCAAGGAGATCTCTCAGCATCAATCTGTAGAACTGCTCTTCCTACCTTCTTTAATGCATTTACTCTTGAAATTTTTGCTCCGCTAGGTTGTCAGAACCTCTGATCTGGACTCCAGAACTCCCACAAAGATATTCTTGTCTTTGGATTCTTGTCAAAATTTGTGTTTCCATTTTGTCTCATTCTCAGGGAATGAGAGTTGAAAACTTCTGCTTTATTATCTTGCTAATGCCACCCTTGACAGAAAATTTTATGGGTGTCATACTTCGTCCAGCAGTCTGGAGTTGTCTCAGAGGACTGTCTCAGAGGATTACCTGCTGTTAAGTATAAGTGGCAACAGTTAATGACATAAACCTAATACAGCCTGATGTGTTCATCACAGTAAAAATAATTGATGTAGAGATTGGTCTTTACCTTAAGACTTCATTTTCCTACAGTGGTCAACATAGTGCCTTAGAAACTCATTATTTTCTGCTTTTATAGCTGGACTATGTCCTCTCTCTCTCTTTCTCTCTCCTTTTTTTTTTTCACTTTGATAGCTCAGATCCATCCAGACAGGCTTCTCTGTCATTCCATTTTCTCATTGCAGCATCATTGGTCTCTCTACCAGCTTCCAGAACTTAGTGTGAACACAACTTCTAGAGTGATCTTTCAAAAAGGAAGTCAGATTATATCCCTCCTTCCCTCAGAACCCTTATTCATTCTGAGCAAAGCCGAATCCTGCTATGGTCTGCAAGGCCCTAAGGGGCTGCTCCCTTGTTATCCTTTTCTGATTTATTACAAAGCCATTTCCTTCTCACTCATGCCCTTCACACACATTGGACCAGGCCTGCAATCTGTACCCAAGGAGCCTGCGCCACATTGCCACCTTGCTGGTCTCAGAACCACCTTCCCTTCAAGACACACTCTCCCCACTGTTTCTGTAGTGCCTAACTCCTGTAATTCTCCAAATGTCCTTCCCCAATCTTTATTTTATTTTATTTAGTATTTGTTATTATTATTTTTTGTATCTGTCCTCTTAAGTGTTAAGTTTCCTCTTCAAGTATGTTAGTACCTTAAATTTAATCACTGTGAAGTCAAGGGTACCTGCACAATGAACATGTGTACACCTAACCCTGGGTTGTATCCCACATCTTTAAAATTAAAAATTTAAAAAAAAATAGTTAAGTTATACAGACCTAAATTCAAATTGTTACTTTCTTATGATTTCTTATGTCTCAGCTCTAATCCTCTGAGTTGAGATCATAGTCTGTTTCTCTGAGAGTCACCTTATTTACATATTTTTGGGGAAATATTATGATGTCTTTTTAAGAACATGTAGATGGATTACTCAACTTGGAGGGTCTCAGTAGTGCAAGCTGCCTACGGATCCAGTGAAACTGCGTGGACTAATTATACATATCTTCATTCTATTCCTGTGGAAGCAGAGGCATGAGACCTTGGCTTGGCCATGGTCAGTGCTAACTCTTACATCAGTGTCTTGTCCTCTCAGCCATATTCATTTATCAAACTCAAATGATAGAATTTTTAATAGTAGAGCAGGTTGGTGTGAAATATCTTTTTAGACAGAGAAATTTAAGTTTTTGTTTCTTTTTTTCTATTTTAAAGATGTGGAGAACAATTCAGGATTAGGTAGATAAGTGGTCTTCATACAGGTAAAGTTTGGGTCTCCTTCAATCCCCACTTCACCTGGTTTGAGATCAGGTACACTTACTGATGTTCTGTGCATCCTCCTCCCTCCCCTGGCAACCAATTCCTTTCTTACAGTATTATGATAAATGTTCAGGGTTTGCTTATGAGTGAGAACATGTGGTATTCGGTTTTTTGTTTCTGTGATAGATCACTGAGCATTACAGATTCTAAATCCATCCAAATTGCAACGAAGTTCATAATTTTGTTCTTCTTTATGGCTGTGTGTATATGTACCACATTTTTAAAATCCAGTTCACTTTCATCAGGATGGCCATCATCAATAACAAAAAAAAATCACAGATGCTAGAGAGGATATGGGGAAAAGGGAACGCTTCTACACTGTTGGTGGGAGTGTAAACTAGTACAACCTCTGTGAAAAACAGTGTGGCGATTCCTAAAACATCCAAAAATCGACCTTTCCATATGACCCAGCAATACCCCTTCTGGGAATATACCGGAGGAACTCAATTCATTCTATAAAAAGGGTAACTGCGCGAACATGTTTATTATAGCACTATTCACAAATAGCAAAAACATAGAACCAACCATGCTGTCCATAGAAAGTGGGCTAGAGAAATTTAAGTTTTTTTAAAATTGCTGCTTAAATCAAATCATAAAGAGTTCAACCTCATGAAGGTGGTAGAGACTCCTGCCCTTCCCCCACTCGGGTCTACATTTCAACTGTGATCTCATTAGTGACCTCATATCCCCTAAGGCTGGCCAGGAGAAGAGCAGTTGTCACCTCTATGGGAGCCAGGTGGCTGCAGGGCTACACTGGGAGGTGTCGCCTGCAGGACGTGGGTGAGAGGACATCCCTGGACACCTACTGGTCCCTGCACCCAGGTGTGCTCAGTGTCACATCTAGGCTTCTACAAGTTTGTGCCTCATAGCTCTGCATTTTGTTCTCAAGGAAGTATGTCACGAGCTAGGGAAGATGCAGGGGACAGTCAGTTGATGTCTGGTCGGGGGCCACCATCACGTATCATCAGAGTGTCTGTCAAGACCCCACAGGATCACCAGGAATTTATACTGGCAGAAAATAGCAGCATCCACCACTTTAAGAAACTAATCTCTAAACGCCTCCATTGTGACACTGACCGACTGATACTCATCTTCACTGGAAAGTTGCTCCGTGATCGAGACATTCTGAACCAGTGTGGCATCCATGATGGTACTACAGTTCACTTGGTGATGAGGAACCGTTTGAAAGAATCGGCCAATCTTGGAACACTGGCAGGTCCCACAGGCCACTACACCCATTGCTCTGAACCATCAGCCTCTGAGGGTGTTGGGATGCTAGCCAGGATGGGCCAGGTGGCCCGAAGCTTACCTGATCTAGCCAACTTATTTGGCCAAATGACTCAGCCCCTGATGGTTGTACTTGAGCCTGTAGTGCAGCTTTTGGAAGACCCTGTGGTTCAAGGCTTGGTAAGTGATAAAGCAGCTAATGCTAGCCATGTTCCTGAATCCTCGAGGCCAGTACAGAGAAGTGAGCCAGCTCTCAAGGCTCTGGAAACCTTGCAGAACCTAGCCCGGCAACAGGAGCTCCTGCAGGCAGACAAGCAGAGGCTGGAGGAATCGAAGGCAGTGCCCGGTGGAGACAATGTCAGGCGTCCAGTCTGTTCTGATATCCAGCAGATCATGCTCTTCACTATGGCCCTACTAGTTGCCTTCAAATACCACATCCCAGGTTCAGAGTCTTGCAGAGGGAAAGCCAATGATCACCACAGTGCTGACGCCACTACCATCATCTCCACTCCTTCTGAACCAGCCAGGTCATTGGCACAAGAGGTCAGTGCAGGAGTTATTGCCCAGTTCAGGGGTGCCACCTCAAATCAGGTCAATTCAGGGTGCAGGATGGGCATGCAGGACTTATACTCAGGACAGGAGCTTCCCTCTCAGGACAGCCAACAGCCCAATGAGAAAGCCGCTCTAACCAGTCAGTTGAGACCTTCACCCTCTGTTTCGCGTAGATCCTTGCATGGACTGCAGCAGAATCCAGGTCTGCTGCATCAGCTGGCAACTGGTAGCCCCCTGCGACATTATATGCCACTACTTCCCATCCTCACTAATCCTCGAGCACTGCAGGCATTGATACAGATAGGACAAGGCCTACAGACACTGTCCAAGGAAATGCCTGGGCTGGCACCTTTTTTATGGAACCCAGTCAGACACCGTGGGGCTAGAGGAGTCCCTGAAAATAGGGGTGGAAGACAAGGTCATGGACCAGACCCTGGGCAATCCACCTTGGCTGCTCTTCATCTCCTCCATGCACCAGGCAATGCCTGCTCTCAGTTCACCCAGTCCTCACTGTCCTCGACCCTCCTCACTGAAAGACGCTACCAGCAAGAACTGGTGCGGCTGAACGCCCTAGGTTTTGAAGATCGTGATGCCAACTTGCAGGCTCTGATGGCCACAGACGGAGATATCCATGCTGCCATTGAGAAGCTGATAGGGTGTTGCAAGTGTAGATCCTTCCAGCTGATGCTCACAATGCACCACCCTGCGGAGAGCGAGGAAAAGAAAGGGGAAGAGGAGGGGGAAGGGAAGTAGCTTGTTTTGGGAATTCCTCCTACTCAGATCACGTGCGCATTTGGATAGCCCTTCTCTCACTGCCCAAGCCTGGTCCACATTAAAAAGTTTGCTTGGATCACATGTGTGATGTAAATTTGGGGGTGGGTAGGCAAAGGGAATAGTATTTGGAGAAAAGATTAATCATGTTATATGGTCTTGAGACTGAAGTTCACCTATTCTCATGTCCCTAACCTAAGAGTCTTTTAAAAGTTTGGACATGGGATGGGGAGATCCTAAGTTTGGTTTCTGCACTTGTGCTCAATCATCAAATCAACTGTCCACCAGCGTCACCATCATCACCATGAGCCACCTCTATTCCAACTCTGGAATAACCCTGAAGGAAGCCTGCCTGTTGCTCTCCCAAGAAGTCGTGACGTTCCTTAAGGCCTCTTTAAGCCTCTCACTCTTTCACCTTCATGCTTTTCTGTCTACTGGCCCAGTTTCTTGATATCACAGGAAAGATGTTTAACTTCTTTATCAGCTAGGGCTTTTTCTTTGAAATCTGTCTCAGCCAGGATCCTGCTTTATGATGTTAACCTCTCCTACTTCAGAAGCAACTTCCTCTCCTATTCAGACTTCTTTTATCTTGCAAAATGCTGACTCTGCCACCTCATCAGGTACTTGACTTTATTATCTCCCCTTTGCCTCTGAATTTCTTGAAAGTGTCTCTCCTTTCAGTGTTGATGTTATGCCACTCTCTGCAGTCAAGGACTTCTCCCTGGTAAGGTTGAGATGCTTTCTTAAAATTTACTCATTTTTCAGCTTCCCAAATTTGTCTACAGAATTGGACATACAGATCCCAGCCTCTTGATACTGCTTTCTTTAATCTAGTTTCTTATCCATTCTCTTATAAAGAGGTGCTGTCCAAGAGTATGTAATACTAATTTAAAAAAATAGTTTGGCTATTTCCATGGATCTGGCTCTTACTTCTGTAAGAATGGCTGCTAAATTTATAAGAATAATATTTTTACTTCCATAGCCCATTGACCTGCCTCTTAGCTGTCTCAGGAGAATCTCTGGCTCAGTATATCTAAATATAGTTCAGGAGCTTTTCCTTGGCCTGTATTTTATTTGTTTTTTTGAGTAGGGGTCTCACTCTGTCACCCAAGCTGGAGTGGCATAATCAGGGCTCATTGAAGCCTTGACCTCCAGGAATCAGGTGATCCTTGCACCTCATCCTCCCAAGTAGCTTGGATTATAGGTGTGCACCACCATACCCAGACAACTTTTTGATTTTTTTTTTATAGAGACAAGGTCTCACTATGTTGTCTACTGGTTTTGAACTTCCTGGCTCAAGCGATCTTCCTACTTCAGCTTCTCAAAGTTCTGGGATTATAAACATGAGCCAGTGCGCCCAATCTCCCCTGGCCTGTTTCTACTTTAAATCCTCTTTCCTATGTGCCAGCAAAAGTCATCAATACTTGCTCCATTCACTCAATTACCGTATATGTAAATTTCTGATCTGTTAGTGATGTGACTCATAGTAGACAGATGAAACCTATTCCAAATGCAGGATAAAAGCTTATAGAAAAATGGGGGGATGAAGGAGATCATATTGGAGAAGATACTAAATGGAAAACTAGGGACTAAAGATTTAGAGCCGACCTCAGTATTCAGTTGAGTTTGGGCTGAAGGATAGCTGAGTCTCATGCTTCCTGGGCATTGGGAAGGATGGTCATTTTGGAGGCAGATAATGTGACTTAAATGTGCGGTGATTCTCCTTAATTCTAGAGACCTGAAGGTTGTGGAAATCGGGGATTGTGGACCAAATATATCTGGGGCCTCACATACCAGCAGTGAGCCTGGTATATAGTTTACATTTTCTTGTAGCACAAAATATTGATCTGAATTTCTCAGATCAGTGATCCATGTTTGGTCCCAGGGAGAAGTAAGAGTTCTTGGGGTGGAGTGGGATTGATGAGAAAGCAGTATTCTGGGATCCTAGAAGCATTCATCCCCCTTCTCCATCACACAGGCCTAGTGGCGAGACTCCTGAGTGGAGTGAGAGATAACTGTTGGCATTATTGTTTTTTTACTGAGTTTTGGGCCTTGCTAAACCTGACTGAGAGCTGCCTACTGGCTTATATAAATCACTTGCCGTCATCCCACAACTTACTGCATTACAGCTTCAGAATGTTAAGAGCCCAAAACAGAACTTTAAGGAGTGGAGCTTGCTGGCAGGACTAAAGTATCCTCTATCTGTCTGTTATCTATGGTAAGTTTAAGCTTTGGCTTTGGTCAGCAAGAAAAAGTCATTAGGTAGAACTGTCCTTTGTTATATTCGTAAGGTATCAGTCCAGAGTAGAGGCTGTAGCTAGACCCCTCAAGGTATTAGCAAATGTGTGGTCCCTGCATCCCAGATTCTCTGTCTAGGCAGGGCAAAGGGAGGCAAAGAACTCCTGGGAATGCCAGATTTGGAGAAAAGGTTAAGGATCTGTGTTAAAATAAGTCTTTTCTGTGAAATCAATGTCGGAGAAGGAGTAAAAGTTTAAGAAATGAGGAAGGATACTAGGAAGAATAGGTGTGTTGAAACCCCAAATAATCATATCTACATGTATCAACCTACATCATCATATACAATAAAAACATAGTCACTGGGACGTGGAGTAGAATCATAAGCTAGAATAAAACTAGATAATATGGAAGATATCAAACTGGCCTACAGGGAATTTAATATAGTAGAAAATAAACTTTGATAGTCACATACATAAATTTCAACAGTCATATAGGATCAGAGTTAGAGATATAGACATTAAACTACTTCTCCTTAGCAGCAACTACTTACTAAATGTCTACTATGTGCCATTTGTAGATGCATAATACAAAACCATATGAAACTTTAAACACAGATAGTTGACACATAGACATTTATTCACACACAGAAATGTAAAAAATAAATGAAAACCACAAACTAGAATGATACAATGATTTCACAGTTTTTTATAGGAAATAAAAATACTTTGTTTTGCTCAACATGGTACACTTAGAAAACTTAAGTGCCACTATCAGTTGTTACTGGAAATTTTTTTTTAATAGAAATTTAGAACATGGTTTCTTAAATTATATCCATGGTGAGACACTTGAGGGAAAGCCAAGGAGCTTGGAAATAAGGACAATCCTAGAAACTATTATTTAAGCACTAGAAACTATTCACTTTTGAGATATTGCAGCTACTCTTTTAAAACACTTGCAAAATAGGGGTGCTATTTTCGTTTTGCTAATGGAGAAACAGGCAGAGAGAGGGTAAGTGATTTTCCACAAGTGTGGCTGAAATTTCAAACTAGTTCTTCTGTTTCTAGCACCCTCCAATGTACTCAGGTCATGAGTATGTGAAATGCAGAGTGATCATTAAGGAAACAGGATCTGGTCAGACTGGAAAGAATTAGATTTGGAACACTAACGATAGAAAAGCTTAAAAGTCTGCCTAGAGGATGAGATCTTATAGAGGACAGAACCGTGGCATCAGAGTTGGAGGCCTGTGGAGGTAACTGCTTCAGAAGATGACTAAATACTGTCCTACTCAGGGGAGTACAAAAAAAGAAATAGATGTCTATTTGATTCATTGAAAAGTACTGGCTGGGCTCGATGGCTCAGCCTGTAATTCCAGCATTTTGGGAGGCTGAGACGAGTGGATTGCCTGAGCCCAGGGTTCGAGACCCACCCCCGGCAACATGATGAGACCTCATCTCTACAATAAATAAAAGATTAACTGGGCATGGTAGTGTAGTTCTGGCTACTTGGAACGCTGAGGTAGAAGGATCTCTGGAGCCCAGCAGATCGACGCTGGGGTGGCCGCAAGTGTGCCACTACACTCCAACCTGGGAGATGGAGTTAGACTCCTACTCAAAAAAAAAAAAAAGAAAAAAGAAAAATACTGTATGTGGGTATATAAGTGAAGGAATATATCCCAAGAATAAAAATGTAGCAACCTAAGCACTAAGAATGTGCCCAGTTCCCTGAAGTCTACCTCTATCTGCTCTATGTGAAAAATAATATCTAGTTAAATAAGTTTCAACTTGGCCCTTTATATTAAAACATGCATGGGGGAGATGCAATGTAGGACAAAAGAAGTGGACAGGGGAGGCTCCTCAAATTGCTATTATTGAAGAGGATGTCCTTTATACATTAATTCAACTTCTTAGATTGGACTGTGGGCAAAAGTATCTAGTTCTTCCTTCAGTGGGCTGCTGATTTTGGTCTGTGGAATGATGACGTTATGTTCTGTCCTCTGCCCATTTTTGTCAGTGTAAGAAAGGGGAGAAGGAGAACGAAAGATAAAATAACTAGAAGTTTGGGAGAGATATTAGATTCTTAAACAGAGTCATGGTCAAAGAGAGGTGATGGGAGCAGAACTGTTGTTTAGTGGTTAATTAAATTGAATGGAGACACTTGTGAAGCGTCTTTTGCCCTAGAGAGAGATTTAACATGGAACTGTTTATTTACTTACTTACTTATTTATGTATTTAGAAGTAGTAGTAGCTGCAATGTCTGCGACATCAAATGGGGATCCTGATAGCCTTCAATAGCAGTAATGTCAGTGTGCCTGAGACATTTAACATGATGAAGGGATTCCCAAACCTGAAGGCTGCCCACTTTTAGATTTTTATCCTTTTTTGTGCCATGTACCCAGTGGGACTGGCTAGAAATGCTGCTCTCATCCTGGTCATTACCATGAACAGTGCCCTTCATGCATCCATGTACCTCTTCCTTTGCCTTCTCTCACTCACAGACCTGGCTCTCAGTTCTACCACTGTACCCAACATATTGACCATTTTATGGCTTAATGATGGTGGGATTTCCTTTGGTGGATGTCTGGCCCTGATGCTCTGTGCTCATGTTATCTATGCTATGGAGTCCTCAGTTCTTCTTGCCATGGTCTTTGATCTATATTGCCTATCTAGAACCCATTAAGATACACCACGATTCTCAACGATACTGCCATAGGCAAAATTGCCCTTGATGGAATAGTCCATATTGCGGCTATTATCTCCCCTTTTGTTACCTTGCTGAGAAGACTTCCTTACTGTGGTCACTGTGCCATGTCACACACATACTATGATCATTTGGGCAGTGTTTGACTGGTCTGTGCCAATTTCATTGTCAGTATTGTCCATGGGCTGATTGTGACTCTGCTGGCCATATGCCTGGATTCCATCCCCACTGCCATCTTCTGTGGCTTTATCCTCCATGCTGTCTTTTGTCTTCGAGTCCATAATGCCCTGTACATGTCTCTGAGTACCTGTGGTTGCCACCTTGGTGTCATTCTTATTTTCTACATTCCTATCTTATTTTTTTCTCATCACCACTTGTCACCACTGAGTCCCCAAATGTATGGATGTGTTTCTGACTAATCATTATTGCTGGTGCCTACTTTGCTAAACCCTATGGGGCTAGGAACTTGAGATTTGAAGTCACTTGAAAATGATTTGGTTTTACCCATGAATCTGGAATAGAAGATGAGGAGAGTATAAGCGCTGTGGTGGATAGTTGATAGTTGATATATTTATGATTATGGGTGGAATGGAGAAGATCTATGTTGAAAACTATAGTACTTGTGTTCTTATCTTGGACATATTACTTAGACACTTAGGAACTCAGATTTCTTTACCATTATCTCATGTCTCATAACTTTATGAACTCATAAATCTAGTACACAGGTGCATTCACTTTAAATATTGCTGTGGGAGCCTAGAGTTCTGAATCCTGGTCCTGCTCCTTGTGCTATCTTCTTGGGTCACCAAACCTCACTTTCTTTCCAAAATAATGTGAGGATCACAGCAGGAGGTGATTAGCGTGAATGTGTTTGGTGGGGGGCTATATTGTAGGGTGGACTTTTTGGACAAATGAAGACAGGACTTTAGAGGACAAGGCAAGGGGTGTACAAAGGTGTTTTAGAGCAGAACAGAATTTACAAAGGCAATGAGCACTAACTCCCACTCCTACCTCCAGTTTTTTTGTATGTTTTTCTCTTCCTAAAATTATTGTGCTACTGGGTCCCTTTAGCATTTACTGCATTGAAAAGCAGAGGGTTTTCACTTTGTTGCTGTGTGTTCCTGCAGGCTAATATCCTAAGAAAAAAAACATGTATTAATTTTTTCGTGTATTCACTAAGTTATTCAACAATTAACACCTACTATATTTCAGGCTTAGTCCCAAGGTCCCAAGTATAGTCAGATCACAAAGGAGGAAATCTTATAAAGGCAATTTTTATCCAATGTCTTAAAAGATGGATCTGCATTTGCCAGGTGAACAAGCCAGAAGGCGTCCCAAGTAGAAGAAATAGCATAAACAAACAACAAAGAACTTTAAATGTCTGGTGTGTTGAAAAACTATACCATCATTATGGCTAGGAGTTCATAATAAGAGTTGTGCTTTATATATCTGTCTGGCATGTTTGAGAATATACCCTGAGGACAGCAGGGACCTTTGAAGGATTTAAGCAGGGAGTGGCATATTCTGATCTATTTTTAATCATAAATTTGAAGAATAAGATTGGAAATTAGCATGATTGATGATAGGTAGATAAATAGAAAGACACAGTTGCAATCTTTTGGAAGAGGTGGTGGATTCTTCCTAAACACAACTAAAGAAAACCGTAACTGAAAATTTAACCTACATACAGATAGGCTGGCTTTCAGTTCCAGTAGCATCCGCTAAGTTTTACTCAGGCTACAATGCCTTATACACAGACTTACACAATATCTTTCCTGTGAAATACATTAGCTTCCCACTGCCCATCTATGGAAGATATGTTTCAAGACTCCCAGAGGATGGCTGATATAGTGGATAGTATTATATATTATCATATATGTGCTATGTTTTTTCTATACGTACCTATGATAAATCTTAATATGTGAATTGAACACAATAAGAGATCAACAATAATTAATAATAAAATAGTACAATCACAACATGTACTGTAATAAAAGTTATGTGAATGTTTAATTCTGGAATTTTCCCTTTAATATTTTCAAACTGCAGTTGGGTGTTGGTAACTGAAACTACAAAAAGGAAAACTCACGCATAAGCGTTGGAGGGGTTATTGTACTAGAGTCAGAGTACAACTGCCTCAAGAACTGGTCTTAAGTCTGGTAACAAATTCTCTCACTCCTCACACATGCTGGATTACCAAAAGTCATATACCTTTTCCAGTTTGTAACACACATAGGTTCCCCTGATAAAAATCTTGAGTGAAACATCTGTTTCTAACTTTTCAGTCTCTAGAGCATCAGGAAGGGAGGAAAAAAAAAAAAGATGATCTAGCTTCAATTTCAGGTATTCTCTGTGTTACTTGAATGACCTTATATTGGTTGCTTGAACTGTTTATTCCAGTTTCCTTAGTTAGTAGAGGGAAGAAATGGTATTTGCAGTTTAGGGTTATTATAAAGATTAAATAATCTAAATGAATCTCTTCTTCTGTGTCTTTGCTATCTTAGACTTTCATTGTCATTATTCAACCTGTTGGCATAATAAAGACATCATTTATTTATCATTAATTCAGTAAATAATATACATACCAGTATGATCTTTAATATGTTTAAAATGATATTTATTGAGTACTATTAATTGTGTACAAGGCACAATGAAATGCTTACTATGGTGAAGTTTGGTGAATCGATCCAAAAGAAATAGATCAACATTATAGATTATTTTAAGTCATTCAGTTATAATGAAATCTAGCTTAACTTTATATACGTAAGGATTATTAATCAAATACTATCAATACCACTAACCTGTTTTGAATGATTTCTTTGCTTTGAACACTATAATAAGCACATTACTAAGGCCTAAGAGGGGATTTAATAGGATGCCCTAATACATTCTTATAGTTTATAGATTTTTTTTTTTAAGCTAAGATTTAAGCCCATGGCCATCTGAACTCAGATCTCATATTCTTTTCATTATAAAATACCAGCTAATGAAAGAGATATTGTTGACAAATGGCATTACCTTGCACTGTTAGTATCTCTGAATCACAGGCACTTAATTCAAAACGCAGATAACAGTCATCCTTTTGAACAATTGAGGAGAGTATAAGTGAACTTATTTATTTTAGAATGGAGGTTACTAAAACATTACCACTAAGAAAGTAACTTGGATCCTGAGGTGGCTCCCTGTAACCTTAAGGGATAACTTTATGTTTAGTTAAAGAAAAGGGTCCTCAAAATGGAGGATGGAAGAACTATAAAAGAAAATAAGTTTTATTATGTTCTAATCATATCACAAGCACAGTATAAATATTATACAGTTGGTATGTAATATAGTTATCACAATAACACTGTGAGGTGAGATGATATAAGAAAAGGTCTTAGATAAGTTAAATAACTTGACTAATAATATTTGTTTATTGTGTACTTTACATATTGGGCATTTTATTACATTTTCTAAGTTGTTTATTTCTCACTACAACATTTAGAGTTAGATATTTATTACCTTATTTTATAGTTGGCCACACCAAGGCACAGAAACAGTTAGCAACACACTCAAGGTTACAAAACTAGAGAAGGCAGGATTCAAACCCAACTACTCTGGCTTTATACTTTGTGTTTTTAAACTATACCTCAAATAGTGGAAGTCGTATTCAAATTCACTTCAAACATTCATTTTCTGTTTCACCTGGACCCACAGAATAATATTCACACCTCCAAACCTAGCCTCCTCTCAAGATCTAGAATTGACTTGTTCTGTAGCAAGCCATATCTACTTTTGAGACAAGTATGAAAATATTATCACCTTTCTGGGTTTTTTAGAGTTTCCCATGGAGGAAACCATGACAAATCAGTCCTTTCACATTATAAGGTGTCCATTCACATAAATGTATCCAGGGAGCTATGGTGCTCACTTATTTTTCTTATCGCCAACTTTTGCTTAGCATTTATATTGAGATCTTCCCCAAATGAAGCAGTCTTAGAAGTCGACTACGAATCTCCTTGGTTCTAGCTCCATAGATAACAGGATTTAGCACAGGAGGCACCAGTACATAGAGGTTAGCCAGGAAGATGTGCACATGCTTAGGGACTCGGCCGTGACCAAAGCGATGGGTGAGGAATGAGAAGAAAGCAGGGATGTAGAAAACCAGGATAACACCAAGGTGGGAGCCACAGGTACTCAGAGCCTTATGCTGTGCATGACGGGATGGAAGATGAAAGACAGCATGGAGGATAAAGCCATAGGAGATGGCAATGAGGATGGAATCCAGGCCCATGGCCAGCAGAGCCACAGTTAGCCCATAGACAATATTGACAGTGATATTGGCACAGGCCAGTCGAGCAATGCCCATATGCTCACAGTATGTGTGTGTCATGACATGATGACCACAGTAGGGGAGTCTTCTCAGCAAGAAGATGAAGGGGGAGACAATAGCAACACTACGGAATATCCCACCAAGGGCAATTTTGCCTATGACAGTATGGTTGAGAATGGTTGTGTATCTTAATGGGTTACAGATAGCCACGTATCGATCAAAGGCCATAGCAAGAAGAATTGAGGACTCCAGAGCATAGATAGCATGAACACAGAACATCTGGGTCAGGCATCCACCAAAGGAAATCTCACCAGCATGGAGCCACAAAATGGCCAGCATCTTGGGCACAGTGGTAGAACTGAGAGCCAGGTCAGTGAGTGAGAGAAGGCAAAGGAAGAAGTACATGGGTGCATGAAGGGCATTGTCCATGCCAATGACCAGGATGAGTGCAGCATTTCCAGTCAGTGTTATAAGATACATGGCACAGAAAGGGATGGCAATCCAGAAGTGGGCAGCCTCCAGTCCTGGGATCCCAGTCAGGAAGAGAGTGTCTGGGAGACTGTTATCACTGATGTTGGAAGCTGACATACTTCTTGGAAAATGAAGAGCTCTAGCCAAGTGGTGATATTATGCTCGCCCTGTAACATCAGATATGATGTTGATTCGCATAAAATAAACAGCTTTCTGGGAAATAATTATTTTGAATGAGAAGAAATATTTGTTATTTTTACTTTTGAACAAATCTGGAAAGATTCCACCACATATAATCCATTTCTTAAAGCTTCTGCTGAGTCCTATATTCAACAATGATGCTTTTGAGTTTTATATTCAAAGCACCAAGCTAAATATTTATTCATCTGTATAAATAGACCCTTCCAGACTTATATTCCACCACTTCCTGCACCAATAGTCCACCTACATCTAGGATATTCCTTGTCTCTTTTTCATTCATACATCTTCTTCTACATGGGGGGGTCTCATTTCTTCATTTTCCTTCTCTCTCTCCTCTAAGTTTCAGAGCAAGGTTTCTCACTTTTCAGAGGCCTTCCATTTTTATTCTTGTCCTTAGTGATCTTTATTATATTTTTCATTCTTACACTATCATATAAATACATATTGGGATAGGATTCTGCCTTTAAGCAATACTCTATTTACTTTAACCTCTATATTTCTATGACTCTGTCTATACCTAGACATTTTGATCAATGCTCAATAAAGAATTCTGAAAATTCTTAGTAACAGTAATTTATATTGACTTTTTGACTTAATAGTGTATTCATGTTCTTTTCTGTGTTTGTAATGTATCTTCCCAAATATATACCGAATACCTTCTGTATATGTATCACCTGAAGTGCCTAAAAAGAGGCAAGGCAATGTGAATATTCTTCCATATTTCATGATTATCTATTTACAGTGATTTGAGCACTCATATGGTTGTAGAAGGAAGTGTGAGATAAATCCGATAAGCATGTTGAGAAGACAACACTCTCAAGTATAGCAAAGCTAGTTCATCGTCTTATAAGTTCACCAGCATAACGGTTGGACTGAGGCCAGATCAGAATGCCAAGGGCCAATAGAGGCAGACAGAGGGAGAGAGGGGAGTGTCTTAGAGCCACTCGTAAAGATATGCTGGAATGGGAGTTTGGTTTTGGTTTATAGAGATAGCTAGTATAACATACATTGTCTCTGTAACATGTGTTAAAAAAATTCTGAGCAGGAATACCAGGAAACCTGAATTTTTGTCCTGATTTTGCAACAAGATGTATGTGACACCTTGAATCAATGCCTCACTTCTCTGGGCAACCTCAATAAAGGAGGAGCAATGACTGTTATTATTCTCTACTTTTCTATCTGTTCAATTTGTAGCATTAGAATATATCCCCAAAACCTTTCTGTGCCTCAGTTTTCATTGAGTCTAAATTGTAATCAGAATATTTGCCCTAACTTCACAATATTCTTTGGCTGAGCAAAGGTTAATATTCATAGAAGTGTAAGTTTGAATGCCCCAAATCATTCTTTCAGTCATTTTTTAAATAAGGTTTTTTTTTTTAAAAAAAAAAACAACATATACTTTGAACAAAACAGAATATAATTATAATTTATACCCCTAAACAATCAGAAGAACAAATACAGAGACGTACACTGATATGATTTAGATAACCAGGTATATTACTTGCAAAAATGAAATTGAGTCTGTCTCCTAATTCAAAGTTTGGTGCTTTCACCTTTTTTTACTGTCCATTGATATCTCTAATACTCTAATACTAAATTCTTATCTCTTTCAAACAAGGAATTTTTTTCTAATATTGAGTCCTAATGCTGCAATAGTTGTACTCATTTTCTGAACTCCAAAGAGGTAAAGTGAAATAGGACTAGAAAGATTGGAGTAAGAGCAGATTCCTCCACCCCACTTTGGGAAACAATGGGAAAAGGATATTGAGCTGGAGTGCCACTCTAGTCCACAATGGAGGCACCCTCCAAAACTTGTCTCCAGGTTTTTTCTCTGAGTCACTATGATCACAGAGTTCTTAAGGCCCACTTCTCAGACCTAGATGTCAATAAATTAACTCTGAACTCATTCACTGAATATTGCATTGGGAAATTTGATTTCCAGTACTTACCTACATGAAAGACATGCATTGCAGGTGTAGTGTGCTGAGGTTGGAGCTTTGTGAGAAGGTGTATTGTATAAATGTGAAGCTGTGTGGGTGACAATGTGGTGGTACAGGACCTTGGGCAGGAGGTATACACCTGAATGCAATTTTTTTAAAAGTATAGACTGTTTTTTTGCAGGTCCTGGGCAGGGGGGGAGGGGGAGGTGGTGTGTGAAAGAGTGGAGGGTCTAAATGTGTAATCTGTGTTGAAATGCCTGATCCTTTCTCAGTCTTCTGGGATCATTGAATGTCTTCAGCTCTGCTTTGTATTTCAGCCTCCTCTGGTCAAAGTGCTTGTTAAGTGAGGTTATTTATTGACGCTCTATGTGATGCTCAGGTGTGAAAACTCAGGAGGCCTTCTCTAGGGATTAGATCTATGGTGCATCTATTGAAGGAAAGAAAGAGAAGAAGCAGTTGATAATTGAAAAACGAAAAATGCAGGGGAATTGTCTAGTGACTTTTCAAAAAAAGTGAAAATTAAACATCTAGTCTGTATGTGTTATCTTCCATATTGATTTTTTTTTCTCTTATTTTCTTTTCTTCTTTTTTTCCCTCCTCTTGTTACTTCTGGGCATTTCCTTGAATTTCCATTCATTGTGAGGACATAAGAATTCTGTGCTCATGGGTATTGGGAAAGATTTATGTGAATGGTGCAGCAAATATGGTGGCAGACATACACACACACACACACACACACACACACACACATTCACACTCACTATTGTGCCATCAGACTTCACTTACTATACTCATGCTTAAAGATAAAAATATTAAGAATTTCATGACAGTAGCAAAACAAAGCATCAAGCAAAGCATAGGTCCCTTCTGAGTATGGCCCACTGCAGCCAGTCCTTTTCGGTGATGACATCAACACTCTAGCTAGAGTCCCTAGAATTTTATGACATTAATCATTTATCAAGTCCTTACACCAAAGGTCGTTTCCAAATAAGTTTCCTCCCAGGATTAATTTCTCCCAGGATTAATTTCGAAGTACTGCACTTTCTTTTTCTCTCAAACTGTTTAAAATCAGCAGTGGGCTTCAGAATTTTTGAATAGCTATTTCCTAAAAGAATTTTCAAAACACTATATACTGTTTTAACAATTTTAAGTCGACATCAAAAATTGTCATTAAAAGTGTAGAGAAAAAATGTAATGTCTAGTATATTGTGAATACTGACAATTTTAAAATAAAAATTTCATATCTTTCTATTAAATGTATCCTATGAGATCTTTATACTCTATAAATTTCCAGCTTAACGTTGTCCATTTAAAAATATGTGAGCAAGTTTTTCTCAACTGTCAGAAATTTAATATTACAGCTTTGTCTTAATAAAGTTGTTCCACTATCCCATATACACATTTTCTTACTTAAATTTGTCATTATGTTCACTTTATCTTACTTATAAATAATATACATACAATATAAAACATAAATAAGAATGATTTGTTAATAATAGGCTTCAAATGTTAAAATGTTTGATTATTACAAGTACTATAAGGATACAAAAGCTGCATGGGAATCTTTAAATTTTGTTAATTATTAAGTGAAGGCCTAATTATTTTGGAACTACATATTTTAATGAGATTGATAGGACTTTTTTTCTTCCCAATTACTTTATGTCTCTATTCAAGCCAATATTGAGAGAATTACATAGACTTTACACTCAGTTATTCTTAATTTTACTTGTTAAAAAAAGTGAGCTCTGAGAACATTTGTATATATTAATAACTTAGTTGGGAATGGAGGGACTTTTATTTATGCAATGTAGGAATTACAACATAATTGAGAGTGACTGCTGTAAACAGCAACAGTCTTAAGAGAGGCAGCGCCTGCTTATCTGAAACTCAAAGGAGGTATTCACAAAGTTGGGACCCAGGCCTCTGGAAAGAGGGTCCAGCCCAGTGGTGCTGGTGTATATGAGGAAATATGATGAATTTGGTTAAAAATACGGGACAAATAAAAAATACAAAATAAAACCAACTGCTTCTATCAGAATCAACTGCTCTTGCCAAGGAAAAAAAACAAATGCTTGAGTGACAATGACAGAAATAAAATGTGAATAGAAAAATCAAATCTCTTATTCCTCTTCCAGCGTTCCAGTTGGACTCTAATGTCTCCTATTTTCAGAACCTAACAGGCAGCCATCTGGCAGAGGAAAAATGTCGTCCCCGTATAGGCATCATAATACCCAACATAGAATGGTGCTTTTGGAACAGAGAGGCAGTAGCTTAATGCTGTGGAATCCTATTTTCTGTCAAGTTTATAGCTCAGTGCACTGATTCCCAGGTTCCTTGAAAGAAGCTATCTCCTGGTTGCTGCTATCTTGCAGCAGTGGTTCCATGTCCTAATCACTGCCCTATTCTGGGGTGTTGTTTAGGCTGCTGCTGCTATTGCTGTGTTTTTGAATTCTGCTGGCTTTATTGTATTCAGGAATGAATAAGGCAACCAGAAAAGATGTTAGAACTATGCTTGTCTCAAGTATAAACAGCATGCTCGAGATGACAGCTTCCTGCAGGGCAGCATTGTTAGAATTCGGCTTCAGGCGCACTCTTTCAGTTTGACTTGGGACATGTGAATTTAAAACCGTAAAGTAATGGCCCCAGTCCATTGCATAACTCTCTTATTCCAGTTATGATTCCCTGGGCAACTTTTTGCTGATCTGCCTGCCTTCCTAGAGATGAAGATACTGATTGCTGGAAAATGTGATATAGAATGTGAGGCTATGGTCCCTACTGCCCACATCATACAGGCTTGACATCCAAACTGGACCAGGCTATCTGGAACATCTAAAAGTCCAAACAAAGCAAAGGAAGACGGTATTCTTACTACCTAATTATCTTAGGAAGATGTTAAGAAAACTGACCCATAGTAGACAGAATTCCTACCAAAGTTATAAATACTACAATTTTAACAGATTCACAACCTATGACTTGCCTGAGATGGAGAAAAACTTGACTACTGTCCAACTTTGGGAAGGTATGAAAGAGATATGGTGATGCAGAGTAGTAAGACTGTAGAATCTTTTCCAATGTTTTTCAACGATATGAAAGTGCCTTCTTGTTTCTTAGAAATCTGACCTCCTGGGAAGTGGGTCTCATTTTCTCTGCTAAAGACTCCGGAACAGCCTAAAAATGATGAAGATGTCCAGAAAAGCCCCTGCTGTGGTCACCAGCACAATGAGGCTGTCTCAATAACTGGCAGAAAAGTATGTTCCAACGGCCTGGCTGTGGACCAGACTAGCTGCAAAGGTGGCTGAGACTGATATAAACAGGACTTCCCTAATGCTTCAGAGTGACATCAGCTATCTAGGCAAATATCAGGAGAATGTGACTAGGACTCCAGACATAGAAATCACCATAGAATACTACCATGGACTGATCCTCATCAGTGGGATGGGGAAGCAGGTCAAAAGTCAGTGCCAGGAGAAAGGGCTCCCCTCCACAGGTAAGACAGGGAACGTATGAGCCAGCAACTCAGAAGAGAACAGGCCCTTGATAACCTTGAATGAGACCATTCTTTAGGAATGTGCATTGAGGAAGTGTCTGTAGGCAGTCAGCAATGGAGTCGTCAATAGGCCCCACACAAAACATTCAAGGAAGATGACAACAGCAGCAGGGTATACCCTTGATCAGCCACAGTTTTGTGGCCATCTGCTGCCCGTGGCAAGGCACTTTGCTGAACATCAGTACCCAAGGTTGCAATCACTTTACTGGGCTCTAAAGAGACAGATAAAGGTACAGAGCCTCTTCTTTGAGTGGAGATTTTCAATGATGCCCCAGCTCCTAGGTAAAAGAACCCTGGGTGGAGAAGTCTGGAGAGCAAGAGTCACTGTCATGTTCTCTTTCTCCTTCTTCCCAGCAAATTCTTGCCTCCAAAGGAATATTTCATGTGGTTATTATAAGGAGGCTGCTACTCTGTGAGCATCTGTGGATGTGAGTACTGGAAAGATTAGGTACAATCAAGATTATATTCCAGGGAAAAGTTGGGAAAAAGACATTGAGCTGGAGTACCACTCTAGTCAAAATGGGGACAGCCTCCATAAATTGTCACACTCATCCTCATCTCTGAGTTACTACGATGGCTACGTTTTTGAGATCTCCTTTCGAACCTATCTAGACCTCAATACTTGAAACTGAGATCTTTCTTTGAACACGGTTTTGGGAATATTTTTTCAAGAACATACCCGTGTGAGTGCCATGCATTTGAAGGTTGAGCATGCCTAGGTTACCACTCTGTGATGGGGTGTCACAGATTAGATGTGCAAGTCAAAATGTTAATAGGACAGACGAGGTAGAGACATGTATTCTGAATAATTCCTGAAGGATACTCAGCTGTTGTTCAGATTTTAAACAAAAGCCAATCTATCCACTTTGAAAGATTCAGCAGTAAGAATTGCATTTTTTAAACAATCATTCTGTCAACAGAGGGGAGAGGTGATTGGGTGCAGGCAGATTTGCTGCAGGAGCTAATTAGGATTCTGCTTGGTAATTCAGATGGTAAATAAATAGGCAGATATAGTATGAATAAAGTGACAGAAACACGGAGAATTCCAGTTTCTTTACATCCTCATCAATACCCATGAATTCTCATACGCTGGCTGGTGGGAATGAAAATTGGTAGAGCAACTTTGAAAAATAGCTCTGATTTTCTTCAAATAGTTAAACAGAGTTACCAATAACCCAGTAATTTTACTCCTAGGAATATTTAAAAGAACTGAAAACACATTTTAATACTAAAGCTTTGCACAAATATTTAGAGAGGTATTATTAATAATAACCAAAAAGTGAGAGCAACCCATATGCCCATTAACTGATTAATAGACAATTACTAATGTTCTTTATTCATACAATGGAATATAGATCAGGAATAAAGTACTGATATATACAGTAACACAATTGAACCTGTAAGATATCAATTATACTCACAACTTTTTTTGAGCACATGATAAAATTTTTATCCATTAAAGATCCTGGAACATGCCTCACCCACCTGATAGTCACTGCCGTCTTTATCTTTTGTGCTGCATATTCTTTCTTTCCTAGTTTATTGCCTGTTTCTTTGTCTTTGCCTATGTCTGCACAATCTCCCTTTAATTGGAGAAAATAGAAAAAGAAAAAAAGATAAACTAAAATCAACTTCTCTGATCTTTGTGTTAAAAAATTTTTAATGAATAAATGAATGAACTTTATTTGAACGCAGCTCTGTTGCTTAGTGGTATTATAATTTTGAACCTAACTTGACCTCCTAAGCATTCAGTTTTCTCATCTGTGAAATGGAGAGAGAGTTCCTTCCTCTAAATTTGATCATTACAATTGAAAGGGACAATGCTCATATAGTTCTTGATGGGATTTAGGAAACATTGAAAACACTGAATATCACTGATGATGATTATATTTCTATCATCTTTGATTTTAGCCAGTCCTACACTCTGGCTTCTGAAAGTCCCCTGAGAAGAGGGCTCTGAAGTGGAAACTTGGCTTGGGGAAAAGATACCCTGGAGAGAAAGGTCAGGAAGAATGAGTTATGTTCTTGGTTAATCATTTATCAGCACTGGGCTCCTTGCTACTCAGACTCCTCATTTGCCAGAGGAGCCTTAGAACACTTTCCTAATAGGACCTCAGGAACCAGAAGTATGTGGTTGTGGGGTCAGGTAAGCCCTGCTCAGCTAGAAGATGGGGTGTTGCCTTGTCCTTTGTATAGAGTTCCGAGCCACCATAGGAATAGATAGCAAAAGGCTTGCTGTGAGATCCCACTGTGAGAAACCTATTTCCCACAGGGCTTGACTGGTGAATATAATGGCTTGTTCTAGCCCCTCCACTGCTCAGAGCTTAAGAGGTTACTCCCATGAAATGTGATATGAGTATAGGGTCTTTTACAGCCTTGGCCAGGCCTGCTGAAAGCACAGCTCATTCTCCCGGAAGCACCTGGGTGCAGGCTAGGACATTGCTTTGCAGTTGTTCTTCGTCTTAATTTTCTTTGCCTTTTTCTTTTTCATGCTCCGTGTTCCCTATCTCTCTAAACTTCCCTCTCTGGTCTTCCATTTCTCTTCCCACACCTGTCCCTTCCCATTTACATACTATTTTCCTTACATTTTTTAATCCCCTTCTTTCTGTTTCCTTCTTACTCTCTGCCTTTCCTGCTACCTTATCCTTCTCTCTCTCTGACTCTTTGTCACTACTCTCTTTATCTTCTGCCTGCACTTTTTGTTTGGCATCAACGTGAAAAAAATATGAAACAGAGAATATGCTAGCATCAGCAGAAACCACTCAGTTAAACACTAACATCTCCAATGAGGACATAAAAGCGGAACTAAAACTGAGCTTTTCTACAGCAGCAGGTTATTAGTTAAGAATATTCTAGACTTCCTTGCAGTGGAGCATGTGACATGGTGGAATAGAACTCAGGGATGCATTGAAGAACTGGGTGTCCTAATCGTCTCCTAAATTCATCTCCTCTAAAATCCTCAGTGTCCATTTCTTTGTGTGGTACTAATGGGAAAATATTATAATTTTACAGGTTTTCCAGGGCTTATCTGATTCATTCTCCTTACCTCTTCAAATCAAATCCAGCAATCTCATCCTTCAGCAGTAGGTCCTGAAACTTTTTCCCCAGACTGTAATCCTTCTGGTAGGGAATTTCTTCCTGATGTCTAATTTGATTATTCATTGATATAATACTTATGCTAGAGAAAAATAATTTTTTCACTCAAAGATCATATAAAATAATATTATAGTGGTTAAATAAATTACTCACTGGTGGATAATTTCACTTAAGCATTAGGAATTATTCATAGGAATCAAAGGAGATCTTATATCTAGGTCATGGAAATGATAGGTGAAGCTACTTATAAACAGGGTATACATGGGTTTTTGGATATACTACAGAAATAATATGAAATATTTTAACATGCAGCTCTTCCCCCAGTGGCTACTTCAACAGTGCAAGAGAGCAAGGAGAAGGGTGTAAAATGCATTGTGTTACGTCTTTATCACCTCTTTTCACAGTCTTGTTGGGGCTGGTGGAAGGCAAAACTTCTTATTTCTACTTCTATGAAAACTTGATGTTCTATGACAGGAAAAACAAGAACTGCTATGGAAATGAAGAAATGCTATTCTTCAGCAATTCATAAGAAAAATAAGGTAATGGGTAGAATGTTTTAAATGCTTTAATTTTTTTCTTAATTTTTCTTAGTCTTTTATAGTTTACTTTTGCTTGTCTGTATCACCTATTATGCAATAATATGTGATTTTAAAATTATATATTTAAGGTTTATATATACATATGACATGGTTTTTGTCACAGAAAGTACAATGTACAATCAATTTGCAATCTAAACATACATTTATGTATTTATTTGAGTCAGGGTCTCACTCTGTTGTCCAGGCTGGAGTGCAATGGCACAATCATGGCTCACTGCAACCTCAGCCTCCTGGGCTCAGAAGATCCTTTCTCCTCAGCCTCCCAAGTTCCTGAAACTACAGGTGCATGTCATCACACCGAGCTAATTTTTTGATTCTTTGTAGAGACAAAGTCTTGCTATGTTGCCTAGGCTGTTCTTGAACTCCTGGGCTCAAGTAATCCTTGGCTTCCTAACGTGCTGGGATTACAGGTGTCGGCAACCATGACTGGCCTTAAACATACTTTTAACAATAACAGCAGTACACTTATAATTCTTATGAATAGTCAGGACCTGTTTCAAGTTCAACTTTTTTCTCTTTCTCCTTACATCTGAGTGTGTGTGTGTGTGTGTGTGTGTGTGTGTGTGTGTATACGATATATACATATGTATATATATCCCTATTTTTTTCTCTACCTTAAAAGTAAAGCAGTCAGACAATTCAAAAATTTGTCTAAAGTCATATAGTTATGAAGTGGCAGCATTAGAACTTAAGCCCTTAAGTAGCGTTTTATGATGCCTCACATGAGTTCCTGATTTTCCAGGTTTCTGCAAGGATTTTTCATAATTAAATTAGAGATTGTAGTCTGTGCAAATACTTCGGATGGGAAATAGATGACAAAGTTTGAGTTCTAGCCATGTAATTTCCTCATCTTTCAGACTGGGTATAAATATTAATATCTCTTGTGGATTAGCTAAGACCATGACTTTGGAATTGGAGGCATATGAAAGAAACCTAAGTGGCATCCAGAAGGCTACCAAAGAGGATGAATGAGCTAAGTCAACCTTTCTGAAAAAGTTGCAATCTATGTATCTTTTTAAAAAAATCTGCCTGGCTCGGTGGCTCAGCCTGTAATCATGTGCTTTGGGAGGCTGAGGTGAGTGGATTGCCTGAGCCCATGGGTTCGAGACCCACCTGGGCAACTTGGCGAGACCTCATCTCTACAATAAATCAAAAAATTAGACAGGCATGGTAGCGCACACCTGTAGTGCCAGCTACTTGGAAGGCTGAGAGGAAGGATCGCCGGAGCCCAGCAGGTTGAGGCTGTGGTGGCTGGGAGCGTGCCACTGCACTCCAGTCTGGGCGACAAAGTGAGACTTCAACTCAAAAAAAAAAAAAAAAATCTAAGAAAAAGACCTCTCTTTCAACAGCTGAGATTTCATAACTTCCTGGCAATTATCTCAGTAATTTTTTGTAATAAAATATGTGTAATTTCAATTTCTAAACTTGGATGTTGCCTTTTCCAACCTAGGAACAGTAATAATCTTAGACACACGGTGCAGTTCTCCAAACAATCAACCTGGTGGATGACTGTTTTTCTCAGTCGCTCATGGGCAACTTCAGCATCAATGCCTCTGATGTTCCCAGCTTTATTCTGATGGGTTTCCCAGGAATGGAGACCGTGGAGCCCTGGTTATCCATCCCTCTTCTACTTTATGCCATCTCCATTGTGGGCAACACCCTGATCTTTCTCATTGTCAAGGAGGAGCAGAGCTTGCACCAGCCCATGTACTACTTCTTGTGCCTACTCATTAAATGATTTGGGTGCATCCTTTTCCACATTGCCGACTCTGCTGGCTGACCTCTGCTTCCATGCCCGAGTGATCACCTTTAATGCCTGCTTGGTCCAAATGTTTTTCATCCATTTCTTCTTTTGGACAGAGACTGGCATCCTTCTGGCTATGAGCTTTGACCACTATGTGGCCATCTGTAACCCACTGCGCTATGCTATAGTACTCATCAATGCCTGCGTCATGGTGATGGGCCTGGGTACTGTCCTCCGCAGCTTTGCTCTCATCCTGGTTTTCCCACTGCTGCTACACAGACTGCCCTTCTGTCATCCCCGGAACATTCTCTCCCATGCCTACTGCCTTCATGTGGATGTGATTAAGTTGGCATGTTCTGATGTCTCCCTCAATAGCCACTATGGGCTGTCCATTGTGTTGTTCACCTTTGGCCTGGACTCTGTACCCATCCTCATCTCCTATGTGCTCATACTGCAATCAGTGTTAGCCATTGTCTCTCGAGAAGAGCGCATTAAAACATTCAATACTTGTGTGTCCCACATCTTAGTTGTGTTCATCTTCTACGTGCCCATAGTCAGCGTGTCCATTTGCATCGTTTTGGGGCTGACTTGCCACATGCTGTCCATATCCTCATGTCTATTCTCTACCTTTTTGTGCCTCCCATGCTAAATCCTATCATTTACTTCATTAAGACAAAGGAGATACGATGTAGGCTTCTCAAAATGCTTTTCAGGGTCAAGTTCTGACTCTGGCAGATCTAGAAGCCCTGGATGGTCTAGTGTTGAGGATATAGCCAGCCAGATTCCATAGTAGAAATGAATCAACCATGGGTATGTTAGTGCTGCACTTGAAGTTCTAGGATCCATAATCTATCATTTAATGTAGTGTATTATATTGAACCAGCACCTGCCAGGATCATCTTGCTTATCCAGAAACAAACAATGTCAGTGTCCTTTGGAGCCCCGCCCCCTCAAAAAAGGTCACTCTTCAAAATGTTGAGCATCTCTGCAAGGTGGAATTATTTTCTGGAGGAGCTGGGAACTAACTTCAGGATACTTAGTGACACGCTGGGACTTCTGGTTATGGATCTACACAACTCTGAAAGACATGGAGAAGACAGGAGTAACTATGAACTGAATGTGCATAGTTACCAATATGCAAGTGTAGCATGGATAGTTGATTTCTGATGCTGCCAGAAGCCAGAACTTTTGTCAACCTGATGTTTGCTAAGTTGTGAAATTTTGAAGTTTGACACTTACAGTATTTGAATAGTCAAAATTAGAGTTTAGGATTTCTGATTTTTTTTTTCACATGGGAGATGCTGATACATCTAGGCATTTGGCTCTGCCAACCACAATTGAATTCAACTGTCCTTTGCTTATATCTCCTATGACACTTTTCTTACTCTTTTGTGACTGCTTTCATCTTATGTAATCTGAGCTTTCTATGGCAGCAATCTTATCTTACTCTATTCTGTCCATCCACATTAGTGTTATGATGGGCCCGCCATTCAAATAGCATCTGGTGGTGCTAGAGTAATAAGGAAAGAATAAGAGAAAAAAATGGATCAATAAATAATTATGAATGGACAAGGAAAGGAAATAATGAACAAACAAATTAATGAGTGAACATATAAACTAATAATGACTTTCCTCAAATCAAAGTTTCATAGCAGAAAATGTTTCCTCTCCCTCTGCCCCATAAATCTCACTATGAGGGAAAATATCGATGAGTGTAAAGATCCTGAATAAATGGAAGAAAATTTTCTAAGGCTTCGTTTTCTCACCTGTAAAATAGAACATCAAACTCTGATTTATCTACCTCATAGGCTTGTTTTGAAAAGTAAATAAAAATTATATGGAAATATATGTGCACAGCTTATTTTCTCATATAACTTTTATTCAGCAAGAATAATACAACAGTCGGGCTGGGTGGCTCAGCCTGTAATCCTGCACCTTTGGGAGGCTGAGGTGAGTGGATTGCCTGAGCCCACGGGTTCGAGACCCGCCTGGGCAGGCGATACCTCATCTCTATAATAAATCAAAAAATTAGCCGGGCGTGGTAGCACACACCTGTAGTTCCAGCTACTTGGAAGGCTGAGGCGGAAGGATCACCAGAGCCCAGCAGGATGAGGCTGTGGTGGCTGGGAGTGGCCACTGCACTCCAGTCTGGACGACAGAGTGAGACTCCAACTCAAAAAAGTAAAATAAAATAAAATAAAAAAACATTAGGTGCATAGACTATAGTCTAAATAAATATTTTGTCTTAGATTTTCCTGAGCCTTAAGTGACTGTGAACACTTGCTTTGTGTTCCCAGTGTACTCAGATGTAATCATGCTAATTTGCTTGGTTAGTTTGCCTCCTTAACTCGATTGTAAGCAACTCATGGGCAAATGTCACATTTTATTAACTTTGTTGTACTCTCTAGCCTCTAGAATAAAACTGGGACTATACCAGACACACACAAAAATAAATGAGAAATAAATTAATAGATAATTATATATTTTTACATATTTACGTAGTGGCAATATTTTATACTTTAATAAATTATCACATTCTAAAATGTTTTACTCTAAAATATATTATACTTTTATGACAGAAGAACTTTACATAAAACTTTTGCTATTGATCAGAGTCTAAATGCCATATACATTATGGATATAACCAAAACAAATAAAAAATAAATTGTACTTGAAATGTTCAAATGTGTCATAAATGTACCTTGCATATTAATAGTGTTTAGATCTTATGAGCATACCCAAAGCAATCTGATAGAGTAACAGCATTGTGTCTGGCCTTCAATGAATGTTTAATACATATTTTTGGATGTATGTTGTTCAATGATTTTGGATTTGCCACAAATATAATGTATTAAAAAATTGCTTCTATTATAAGTGGGAAATATGATTGATCCTTTATATCTAAAGGACTTTCAAGCAATGATTTGGTTATTTTATGTACCTGTGAAAAGCTGCCTAGGAACATCTAGACTAATGTTTCCCCAATACATTTCATAAATCAAAATGCTCACAATCTGTCTCTTGGTCTTGGAAATCTGCCCAATCTAAAAGGAACTCATCAGACATGTGCTTCTGACAGTCCTTTTCAATTTAGTCTATTAAATAGAAAGTTCATGGCTCTGTCTCATTCTGTCATTTACACCTGTAGATATATCTCAGATTATTTCTCTAGTTTACTGATGAGAACTGTATTACTCTAGTATTCTTGTCATCACAGGACTCTGGTTTTCAAGGTCATAGATACCTCTGATCTGAAATCTTGGCTTCTGTAACCTCTTCTTATGGTTCAATCTCCAATGCTCAGGCAGTAATTTTGGTTTCATAGCCCACTTTTCTAAAATTGTGCCATGAATTTCACCTAGTCTCTTTAAGCAAGACCAGAGTCACCCACCTATTGTGGGCTGGGAGTAGGTCCAGAGGCCATTCAGTGTGTGTCTGCTTGAGCTGCTGGAAGCAAATGCCAGTATATTTATGCAGTGGAAGAACAGAAGACATTTTTCAAGTTAGTACTGGCAAATAGAAAATCTCATAGACCTACAACATTAGAAGGTATTACTAAATGAGATTTGGTTCTATGTAAGGTAATTTGACTTGTTGCCCTCTAGGTTCACATCTACACATTCAAAAAGCCTCTTCTGTGCTGAACTTTGTCTTATCTACACATGCACCTCACACCATATGTTTGTGTCACTCTATAGTTTGAAGAGTGTATGGGGCTTCACATCCATTCCACTCCACAGCAGGAAGTGATTCCAATATGGAGTATTCATTTATAGACTATTTCTTACATCCCTACTTCTAACAAATCTAATGGTAGATATAGAAAAATCCAGGTCAGGTTTAAATTAAAGACTTCAGAGCTTGTACCCCACATTTATATAATAAATTAAAATAAAATAAACTTCAGGGTAATGGAGAAACCTAGACACATAGTCTTAATTACTGGTTATGTTCTGTTTCCTAGATGAGGAAGTGTTTACAATTAGTCCCTTGATAAGTAAGTGACTGTATTTTCATCCCAAGATGAAAAAGAGAATCATCACTGTTGCATAAAATCCTCTTATAGTTAAGGATCTCAAGATAAAATAAACTCTTAATGGGTGCCTAGCACAATGTATGACAAAAAAAAGTTTTTTTTATAGAAAAGTTGAGAAAAGGAGAGAAAAACAGGGTTGCATAGAAATAAACAAAAAACATTATATTCAATTAAAAATAACCTTCTAAAGTAAAGTGTGAAGGAGGAAAACCTTTGGCTAACAACTGTAAAAGATGAAAGAGAGAGAGAGAGAGAGAGAGAGAGAGAGAGAGAGAGAGAGAGAGAGAGAGATGATCCAGGAAACAGGATTTCAGCCCAGAAGAGTAGCTGGGCAAATCTATTGATGACAGCTGCATAACAGGTCTGGGAAGCAGATCATCCAGACTGAAGCAAGAGAATAGCAAGCTGCAAAGTGGTCAAAAAAATTAAAAAGCTTTTAATAGAAGAGTAGTGTGATTAACAGTGTGGGTAGATTTGGAGAAATCATAAACTCATTAGTTCTATTAGTTAGCCCAATTGTAATGGACACTAGATACTGGTCATAGGTGATTCCATATTTCCCATTTTACATCTTCTTTCCTCTAAAATCACTCACTTCTATTACTTTCAGCTTATGATCTCACTTTTTATTTTATTTTTTTAATGTTGATGTGATTAGACAGGAACTCTTAACTTTCTATTATCGAGTTGGAATGTGTCATGGTGGAGATATCACTATCTTCCAAATTACTTGGCCCAACCATGGTCACTATTTATAGTTATCATAGGCTATTCATTTCTAACTCACTTGTTAAGCCTTAGAAAGTCTCTTTGCTCTGCCATTCATTCTCTTTTCCCAGCATTCCCTTCCAAACCTTCATACCTGTGTTTGTATTGTTATTATTAGTCAGTAATGATGCTTCTGTTTTTTTTTTCTGCCTGGCCTCTTCCTTTGCCCAAGACTCATTGTATTAGTTTCTATTGCTGGTATAAAAAAAACCAACATATTTATCAGCTTAAAACCCTAAATGCGTAGGGTCTCTCAAGGCTGAAATGAAGGTATTGACAGGACTGCTTTAAGTTGTTGGTTCATCTCATGCCTCTGTGGTTGTGGGATCAAGGCTTCCATTCCCTTGCTCGGTTAGGCGGATTCCCTTGCTGTGACTAGGTCTTTCTTCCTAACAACAGTACTATAGCTGCTCACATTACTTCTTATGCTTTTTATTTGGCCTCCTTCAAGTAATGTGGACTGAATGCCTCTTATGCTTCAAAGCTCTGATTTATCTGCCATGTCTTTTTGTTACCAGCTCGAGAAAGTTATATGCTTTAAGGGTTCATATGGTTAGTTTAGTTCAACCTGGATCATTAAGAACAAAACCACCACCACCAAAAAAGCAACCTAGCTTAATGTTTATAATCTTAGTTGCATCTGCAAAGCTTTTTTTTGCCATGAAACATAACATAGATTTGAAACATAAACATCTTTTGGGAGACATTCTATCTACAATATTCTCCAATAATATTTGGTAATTCTTTGGCAGTCAAAAGAGCTATCATGCACCTGGACATCTTCTCAGACTGCCCTAGAATACTACAAATCCCTCTCTTTTGTTGTCACCTAAAACCATCCCTGTATCTTTTACCATTTTTATTTACTGAATTTTAATTCTTTTGGAGTGTCTCAAACTAGATTATAACTGGTGTACTTATCCATTTATACAGTCGCATGACTAAAATTATGTATAACGCTGGATAAGTGTCTAAATTTATACTTGTGTTAATATAATCTTCTCAACCTTTTTGGCATCAGGGCCAGCTTCGTGGAAGACAGTTTTTTCACAAACTGGGAGTAGGGGGAGGATGGTTTCTGGATGATTCAAGCATATAACACTTATTTTGCACTTTATTACTATTATTATTACATTGTAATACATAATGAAATAATTATACAAATCACCTTACAAAAAAAAGAGTCATAGACAGAAATAGTAAATAAAATAATGGGTGGGTCCACATGCAGATTAGAATCAGTGTCAGATTCTGACCTGAAACCTGCCACCAGATGCAACTGTACAATGAAAGTACCTCAACTCACTACTCACTGATAGGGTTTTGGTATGAGTCTGCAAGCAATTGATTGATTATGTGCAGTCAAACCTCACTGCTAATGTTAATCTGTATTTATAACTGCTCCTCAGCACTAGCATCACTGCCTCAGCTCCACCTCAGATCATCAGGCATTAGATTCTCATAAGGAGGGCACAACTGAGATCCCTTGCATGCACAGTTCACAATAGGGTTCATGCTCCTATGAGAATCTAATGCCACCGTTGATCTGACAGCAAGTGGAGCTCAGGCAATAATGTGAGTGACAAAGAGTGGCTGTAAATACAGATGATGCTTCACTGGCTTGCCCAATACTAACCTTCTGCTATGCAGCCTGGTTCCTAACAGGCCACGGACCAGTACCAGTCCATGGCCCAGGGCCTGGGGACTCTTGCCTTATACTACAGACTTTGAAGGTAGGGATTGTGACCTTGTCATAACTGAACAGACAGTTTATTTTTTCATAAAGGAGAAGTTGAAGAGAAAGACATATGGCAAAGAAATAATGGGTGCAGAATTTTGGTAAATCCATCTGTATTGATGAGGGCTCAGGTGAGTTTTTGACCTTTTCCTATGAGAATCAGTATGACTGTGAGAAGATCTAGGAGTTTATTAGGTAATGCACTGAATACTTTGGTCTGATTTAGCTATGAGTGAGATTCTTAAAAAGCTATTGCATTTTCATCCTGGTTGGTCTCAGATGAGTATTAGATATGTGAGAGGTTCTTTCCAAAGCCAGCTTCCTCATTGTCCTCCCTGATCTAGTTCAAGTGTGTCTCCTGCTATTAAACACTATTTCATATAGATGTATCTGCTAATGTTTTCCTAGAAAATAATTGTTTAAGCTATTTAAAATATTTATTTTTATTATGCTGTACAGTAAGGGCAATATCTATTTCTATTTATTTTATTTTTAGGAATTAATATTTGGACCTTAAATCTAACCAATAACATCCCATGAGAGATATATGGTAGCCAGTAAGCTAAATGATTTTATGTACTATCTTGTTTAATCATCTCAATTGTTCTGTTATATAAATATGATTACTACCAATTTTACAAGTAAAAAAATTAAACTTTATGTGTGTTAAAAGCATTCTCAGCCGGGGTCGGTGGCTCAGCCTGTAATCCCGAGCCTTTGGGAGGCTGAGGTGAGTGGATTGCCTGAGCCCGCGGGTTCGAGACCCACCTGGGCAAGCGAGACCTCATCTCTACAATAAATCAAAAAATCAGCCGGGCGTGGTAGCGCATGTCTATAATTCTGGCTACTTGGAAGGCTGAGGCGGAAGGATCGCCGGAGCCCAGCAGGTCGAGACTGCGGTGGCCGGGAGCGGCCACTGCACTCCAATCTGGGTGACAGAGTGAGACTCCAACTCAAAAGAAAAACAAAAAATCAGCCGGGCGTGGTAGCGCATGCCTGTAATTCCAGCTACTTGGAAGGCTGAGGTGGAAGGATTGCCGGAGCCCAGCAGGTCGAGGCTGCGGTGGCCGGGAGCGGCCACTGCACTCCAGTCTGGGCGACAGAGTGAGACTCCAACTCAAAAAATAAAATAAAATAAAATAAAAAAGCATTCTCAAGGCAAATGATGAAACCTAGACTCAAACTCAGGTCCATCTAGCTCCAAATTTATCAACTAGTCTTTTTTATCTGTATTGTCTCTCTAGTAGATATTTAATAAATATTTGTGAAAAGGAAGCACAGTTCAATGTCCTAAACACTTTATTAATCAGAGTAAATATTTTATATAATTTGATCTATAATTACAGTATACATGTGTTCAGCCACACTGTCCCTCCCAGTTTTTTATTATGCTTGAGGTTAATTTCATGGATGCCAGGCTTGAGTTTAACATATTCTAATTAATGTAAATGCTGGAATTAATTTATATGGTGCTTAAGTACTCTATAACATTTAGCAAAGCTTATGGGTAATAATTATAGTTGTATAGTGGAAAAATCATAAATTGATTTAGGAGACCTAGGTTTAAATGATCACTGTGTGACTTACAAACTATAGAAATATGAGACATTATTTTTTTTTTAACTCTGCTTCTTATGTAAAATGAGAGGCTAGATACAATGTTTACGCAGGTCCCTTCCAGTACTGATCATTCCAGCTTACCCCTTATGAGCAATGAAATGCTAAGTAAGGGAGGTGTGGAACATTCCAGATGTTCCATATTCCCCCTAGTCCTTGAGAACCTAACTGATAACAACTTAAGGGACTTCTGGGATGCAACCATATATTGCTCAGGTCAGGGAGTTGGTAGAGAGAATTGAGGGGTATGAGCACAGCATGCAGTGTCCCCAGCACTGCTCTGCCTTCCTCTGTACCTTCTATGAATAGAATTCATTCAGGTGGGTAAGTTAGGGAGTCAGATACTCCAAATTCAGGCCCTAAGGTGTTATTTTCTTAGTTTAGAAATTCCTGAGTGCTACAGTACAGCAGTCTGAAGGAGGAAAGGCTTTTTCTAATCTGAATCAGCTTTCTTTTTTTCCCCTTCATACTCTTACCTTCATCACCTTCTCAGTGCTGTATTTTCTGTCTTTTGCCTTTGGTCTCTGAACTTCCATTGTGCTTTCTGCTTCACACCTTATTTTTTAAGGAAAGATACCCCATCAGGGTATGATTTGGATGCAGATGCCTTGGTGTGAATAATCACTGCTGTATGTTTTTTAGAAAACTCTGGTGTCAGGCGGTACATAAAAAGACATGGGATGTTTTGGAAGCCACTTGCTAGGACCCTATTTAGTGTTAAAAGACTTCAAATCATAAGTGTGTTTATACTGCATATTGTGTAGGAAGAGATTGTAGGTAGGGAAAGGGGCTCTTAAGAATCTAAAATAAAAAAAAAAATTGTATCCTAAGAACAAAGAGTAGAGGAGTCCAGGATGTGAATGGAGGAGTGAAGGCAGAAGAAAGCCTGAAGGTGAGGGTGGTAGAGCAGTCTTTAGGTGCAAAAGCTTGGGTCCTAACAGTTGTCACAACTTTTGACTTTGGGCTTTTCACAGTCACATTGGGAAAGTTTCTTAGCTTCTCCAATTTACAACAAAGAAGTCGATACCCAGAAAAGGTGAGTGATTTACTTACTGAGTACTCTCTGGAACAAGCCCTTGCACTAAGTGTAGTTGAGCAAGGACTGAATATGAGTCAGAGTTAAGTTCCTGGTGCTGGTGAGGCAGAGGATAACATAGTATTTACAAAACTGTAATGCAAGCTAAGCAGGGAAATAGACACAGGAGGAGATATAAGACAGATCTGTGAGTGGTAGGAGAGCATTACATCTGTTAGTAAAGACCAGCCAAGCATTCATGGAGGAGGGCATTCTTGGACCTCAGCCCTGGAAGATCGATTGAATGGTTATGTTCATGCAGGCTGAGCAACCTTGGAGAGCTAGGAAGCTGCAGATCAAGTTTGGATGATGGCAAGTAGACTAATCTGGGTGTCCTAAAGTGTAAGAAAGAGAATTTTGGGAATTGAGGCCATAAATACTAATTTAGAACCATAGAGGGCCTTTAATTTGATGAGGGACCATTTAAGGTTTCTAATCAGAACAGTGTTTTTCAGATTTGATTTTTAAAATATTAGTTCTACTTCAGATTAGAGATGAATAGAGAGAGGCAAGATGTTTATTAGGAGGCTGTTACTATGTTTACTAATGTGATTTCTTGAGTCTAAGGTGAAGTACTACAGTTAGAGTGAAGTGGAGAAAGGTGCTGACAGAGACACTTTGGTGTTGGTGTTTTGATTGGCTGTTACATGGTGTAATGTAGTAGATAAAGGATAAGAAGTCAAAGCAATATATGAGTCTCATTCCTGAACATAATGATTGCATTGTTCAAAGAGATAGAGAATACCAATGAGAAACCATCCTTTGAAACAGAGAACTGATTATTAATCCCATGGTATTCAGGAGCTAGATGCGATTTGGTTGTAAACAATTATGAAAAACTTACTTTCTAGTAAATTAAATGATTTGTGGACAACAGTGGTGTCTTAAGCTACATAGATAGAAGAGTGAAAAGGTGGGTGGAAATATGAAAGTCTAGTGCACTTTGATGAATGCCTAGAAGGTTATTTCTATGAATTTAAATGTTTCTGTTTATCATCTGTCTGAATAAATGGATGAAAGAACTGAGAAACTACACAAAAGCAAGAAAAGCAGGAGTAGTGAAAGTTGAGTAACATATAAGAGTGGGAATAAAGATTATGTTTCAATGAATAAGTGGATTGCTTTGAAAGAGAGCAAAATAGTAGTGATCTGAAAGAAGAGTTTTGTTTTGTGTTTCAAATAAAGTGATTGATATCCACAGATTGATTAAGAAAAGAGTTCATAGCTTTAAATGTGAGAAAGAGCATAGTGGTAATAGACAAAGGTGGAAAGGAGAGCAAAGGTACCTGCCATGCCAGCCAGATAAACTGAGACAACAGATTATTCCAGAAATCTTGGTAACAATGAGAGGTAAGGATGCGTGATTTAGTGTACAACATCAATTAATGCCATAAAATGGGGTTCTGTGTAGTATATAAAAGTCTTACAATGTTAGGCAGAGACTATACATAAAACTCTTTTTTGTCTTCTTTATAGGATAGTAACTCTAGAATCTAAGCAGGAGTCCCAACATGGGAGGTAAACCCCACAACAGCTCAGGGTTGCCTCCCTTCATCTTGACAGGACTCCCAGGGTTGGAGACTACCCAGCACTGGCTATTTTTGCTCCTTGGTGTCCTCTACATTGTCTCCATTGTAGGAAATGCTCTCATTCTTTTCATTATCAAGGAAGAACGGAGCTTACACCAACCTATGTATTACTTCCTGTCCCTGCTGTCAGTTAATGACTTAGGCGTGTCTTTCTCCACACTGCCCACGGTACTGACCACGTTTTGCTTTCACTTAAAGAAGATCAGTTTTGATTCTTGCATGGCCCAAATGTTCTTTATTCATCTCTTTTCCTTCATGGAGTCTGGGATCCTGCTGGTCATGAGCTTTGATCGTTATGTGGCTATCTGTAACCCGCTGCGCTATGCCACAGTGCTCACTGATGCTGGTGTGGCGCTCATGGGGATGTCTGTTATTATCCGCAGTTTCTGCATGGTTTTACCACTGCCTTTCCTTCTGAAAAGATTACCCTTCTGCAAGGACAACATACTCTCCCATGCCTACTGCCTGCATCCAGATCTGATCCGCCTGCCCTGTGGTGACATCACAGTCAATAATATCTTCGGTCTTTTCATTGTCATCTCTACCTTTGGCCTGGATTCTGCATTCATTCTCCTCTCCTATGTGCTCATACTCCGTTCTGTACTTGCCATCGCCTCCCAGGAGGAACGTTTAAAGACACTCAGCACGTGTGTTTCACACATGTGTGCTGTGCCCATCTTCTATGTGCCCATGGTTAGTGTATCCATGGCTGCTCGCTATGGGAGGCATGCACCACAGTATATACACACGCTCATGTCTTTTATCTATCTCTTTGTGCCTCCGATGCTCAATCCTGTCATCTATTCCATTAAAACTAAAGAGATTCGTCGGAGGCTTTCCAAAATACTACTGGGAACCAAGTTTTGAGCAGGAGACATGTTGAAAAGCCAAGATTCAGAAGATGTTTATTTTTACTCCAACAATTCGATTTTTCAAGACTTGCTTAGATAAGGTGTTTTTAATATCCCTTTGGGCACTAACCCACCAATAGAATTCCCTTCAACAGATGTTGTTGGATGGCAGCCTGGCACAGTGGTTAAGTCTCAAACCAACAGGTTTTGCCAAGGTAAATTGGGTCATAATTTAGTAAAAACTAATGGTTCAATTTCCTTCTTTTAAAATCCAAAAATAAGCCGGGCTCGGTGGCTCAGCCTGTAATCCCGCGCTTTGGGAGGGTGAGGTGAGTGGATTGCCTGAGCCTGTGGGTTCGAGACCCACCTGGGCAACTTGGCGAGATCTCATCTCTACAATAAATCAAAAATTAGCCGGGCGTGGGGTGGTGCGCGCCTGTAGTTCCAGCTACTCGGAAGGCTGAGGCGGAAGGATCGCCATTGCCCGGCAGGCGAGGCTGCGGTGGCCGGGAGCGGCCACTGCACTCCAGTCTGGGCGACAGAGTGAGACTCCAACTCAAAAAAAAAAAAAAAAAAAATCCAAAAATATGCATCCCCATAATCAATTCCTTATTTTGTTACATGTTACTGTTATCCTTGTTTAAAGTGAATCATCCCAAAGGAAATTACTACCATGGATACACTGCCATAATGGAAAAAGGTTGTTTTTCCCAAATAGTATGTAAAGGAGATAGTAGTTAAAATCATATACATACATACACATAAACATTATAGCTATGCATGACAATATGTATTTCATATAACACACACTGTCCACCTGGTGTTTAAAATTAGATACAAGTAATTGCATATAAATTATATTGTGATTTAACTTTAAATAATATTAAATTTTGTTAAAGTTTGTATTGTTATATATATTGTATATATCTTGTTTTGAAAACAATTTAAACTATTAAATTGTGTATAATACAATTGAATTGTGTGCATATTTAAATACAATTTAAAAATAATAAAATAGGAAGGCTATGTAGTAAAACATGAAATACAATGATATATTCTGTGTAAATTCATAGCTTTATAAGATTGGGGGATATTTTTTATGATTAATAAAAAAAAGAAAGTTAAGATACAAAGCTTTCAATTTAAATTATACATTAAATTATTATAAATTATAAATTATAAATTAAATTATTCAATTTAAATTATACAGTATAAAACAATGAAATAGTTTATAAAATAATTTAAATTAGGTAAACTGAAATAATTAAATTAATGTGAATTAAAAAGAGTGAAAATAATCTAATAACTGATTCATTAACAAGTTCTTAGAATAGACCACTCTCTTGGAAAATGTAATTAAATGAAAAATATAACTTAGATACAATATATATTACTAGATCAATATTTTAAATTACAGTAGAATATTCTATAAGTAATTTTAAATCTTGATTGAATTGGCATTTTGGGGGAAAAGTACAAAATGCAAATGATGGGGTTAGTAATAGTTGAGAAACAAATTGCAAGTTATCAAACAATTATACTTCCACATTCATCTAAAACAGAAGTACAAGAACCTTTTTCTCATTTTTTTCCCCAAATCACAGGAAACATTATTTTTCTTATATAGTTCTTAAATTGTACAAAAAGCTGCAAAGCTATGCAAAAGGGCAAATATAGTGTTTACAAATTATACAGAAAAAAATTATATCAGTAAAAAAATTGTAAAGTTAAATGCACTAATAAAAATATGTGTAAATACTAAAAGTTGTTAAAAACAATTAAACTTAGACAAAATGTCATATTTGTCTTTCTATATATTTTCTAGTATTAAAATAATTACTCATTTTTCAGGAATTCCTCAAATAATTCTCTACATTAATGAGCAAAATAATAACTATGTAAATAATAGACTTCAGAAAAGGTGAAATGAAACAACAACAAAAATTCTACATAAAAATAAAGTAATTTACTCTTCTATATTTTATTTATTTATTTTTTTATTTACTTATTTTTTTATTGTGAAGTTGTGGGGTACAGTTAAGGGTTAGGTATACAATTGCGTTTCATTCAGGCACCCTGTTGATATGGGATGTTTCCCCGTACCCAGACAGATATTCCTCTATATTTTCTTAACTTGTTGGATATACTTTTTGGTTAAAAGAAAAGGAAAAATGTAAAAAAAAAAAACAACCATTACTGCTTATCATTTTTTAAAGGACTCTGAAAAATGCAGAGAAACTTTCTTTTTTAGGTTAGAAAATAAAGTTTATTTAAAAAGTAAATTAGAGAGAGAGAAAGAGGAGATTCACCTCCTCAAGGTAGGGGAGTGTCTTGCCTCTGTGAAAGGTGAATAATAAACTTTACTTCTTTCTACTTAAAAAAAAAACAAAACAGGGGTGGGGATCAAAGATAGAAAACATGGCAATGGACATAGCTCAAAGAGCACATGGACACACCAGAGTCTAGTAAGGCAATGGCAAATGGCTGCTTGTGGTTGAATCCTTTTTCTTTTTTTTTTTTTTTTGAGTTGGAGTCTCACTCTCTTGCCCAGACTGGAGTGCAGTGGCCGCTCCTGTCCACCGCAGCCTCGACCTGCTGGGCTCCGGCGATCCTTCCGCCTCAGCCTTCCAAGTAGCCGGAATTACAGGCATGCACTACCACGCCCAGCTGATTTTTTGATTTATTGTAGAGATGAGGTCTCGCCTGCCCAGGTGGGTCTCGAACCCGCAGGCTCAGGCAATCCACTCACCTCACCCTCCCAAAGGCGCAGGATTACAGGTTGAGCCACCGAGCCGGCTGTTGAATCCTTTAATCCTTCCCTTTGATGGGGGATGGTCATTAAGGTGACTGGGTAGTAGCCTGCTCCACATCATCACCAAGGGCATGTAAGTGCAAGCATTGATGTCCATTGGTGATGGACAACAGGCAGATAAGCAGATGGGAGGGTTAGTCACATGATTGCCATGGTGGGGTCTGTCTGTTTCATGTAGGTCACTAAGGGGTGATTACTTTAACCTGGGTCCTATGGATGCAAGTAAATACTTGAAACAGAAAAGCTAATTAGTAACAAGCTGGGGATAGAGAAACTTTTGACAGAAATGAGCTGTTTTGACTTACTCCTTTATCTATAATTAACACTAAATCCTTAAATCCTGACAACTGTCATAGCAAGATTTTGACTTAGCAGCTCTCTGCTTCTACATTACCATGATTGCTACCTTATTCTGGGCCTTCATTACCTCTCCCTTCGTATCACATTTTCTTCTAATCTGATCCCATTGTTTACCTTTTTTTTTTCTCTAAAGGTTTCTTATATATAGCTCAAGGATTGAGTCCAAAACCTTGAATATATCTCTTAATAATATAATCACTGTAAGTGCCCATCTTTCTTGTCTTATTATCCTTAATTATTTTTCCCATCCCCAAATAATTTGCTCTTGCTATACTGAACCACAAGTGGTTCCTGGACAAACAGGCTGCTTCATGCCTCTGTATTCTTATTCTAGTAGCCTCTATTTGCCCATGTTCATATGCCCAGAAACTGCACATCATTCTAATTATTCATCAAAATCACATTTATTAGATAGATGCCATAAGCCAGACACTGACTCATCTTTTGGGTTCTCTACTCTATGAAGCATTTATGGACACTTCCTTTACTACTTATCCTCTGCCTGTTGGCTGCCCTTGCCTTCAACAATGACAAAACAAGTGTTCTGTTATTTTTATGCTTCTAACATTTTGTGTAGTATTATATCACAGCATCTAGTTACTATTCTCTCCTTTTCTGATTATTACATATTGCTTTCTGTTTGAATCATAAGCCTCTTGAAAGAATGGATTGTATTGTTAATATTAAAAACAGTGTGGACTTTGTGAAAGTTATGGTCTTGGAAAAATCTCAACATCTCTAAGACTCAATTTACTCACTTGTAACATTGACTTTAAAAAAGATTGTTGAGTTTTTAAATAAAATATAAAAATAATGTATGCAAAGTGGATAGTATGCTAGTTGGCATACAATAGTACTTGATAATGGAAAACTCTTATGGTAACCAGATTTTTGTACTCAGAGCTTAGCATTATAACACATCTATAGAAAATTTCAGTAAATACTTTTAGATTGCATAAATAAATGAATGTGAGCTTATTGTCATTATTAACAAATCAAATCATCTAACTTGTAGATACATAGTAAATGTTTAAATGGAAAATTACTAAAAATTGAGATAATATGCCAAATATAAGAAAACTATTAATTTTCAAAATATGGGAAAATATTTTAATTAACAAATAATTCAACTTTTAAATTTTAAAAATTATTTTTTCACACATATTTTAATACTAAATGTTATAGAAAAAAATTTAAAAATATTATTGATAGATCTAAAAATAAGATTGAATGAATGGAAACAAAGCATGTGCCTAAATAGAAAAATTAAACAAATATTATAAAGGCACCAATTCTTCCTAATTAAAATTACTTACTTCTGAATATTTTTAGTAACACAACAAAATAAATTTAAAGCTAACTTACAATTCTTATACAAGCAAGATTGTCTTCTTTCAACTTAGTGATCTATTACAGAAACAAAGAATTGAATACCACATATTCTCACTCATAAGTGGGACCTGAACATTAATCCCAATAGCACAAGGTGGGGGTAGGGGGGTGAAGCGGGACTGGTAACAACACAAAAGGTACCTGGTTTTAAACTGGGGGAAATGAAGACCCGTTGGAGGCCCAAACTTCACCTGCACATAGATTACTTATGTACCTAATTATGATTTGTTCCCCATATCTTTATAATAAAATAAAGAAAAAAGTTCCAAAAATTGAGAAAATGGAAACAGAAATATAGTAGACCTCCAAAGTGTTAAAATGTGAAGGAACAAACAAAAAAAGCTATACTAGTTAAGATAGAAGATATGTTGCTAAAATGGGTTTCTAATATAGGATAGCTGAGAAGAATGTATAAACCATTGTAAAGAAATTTCTAAAAATAAGATACATATTATCAAAAATAACATATCATGTTATTATTAAACAATTGCTCTTTTGTCTAGAAAAAGTATTCGGAAGTATTAGCAGAAATTTGATTAGTAGTCCTTGATTAGATTTGGGAAGATGTATTTTCTACTTATCTATAATATATATACATTATATTTGCAATAAGAAGAGACAGCAAAAAGGAGAGACAGAGGAGGGAAAAGGAGGAGGGAGAAAGAGAAAGAAAGAGTGAGAGAGGAATAGAGAGGAATGCAGTCAACCGAGTAATGTTGGAACAGAGCTCCAAGGAGGTGAGCTACAAAGGGAAAGATCTGAGTGTTGATGCCCTGCTTGCTAGTCCCCACTGAGTACTTTCCAAGTGCACTGCTTTTCTTATCTCAAGGGACAAGTGTTTCCTTTTGCTAGCAAAGTCATTCCCTTTCAGTCGTGACTATGAGTTGCAGAGGGCCCACCATCAGTACCTATGAGGCCCTGATTCTAGGCCCCAAGAGACTCAGCCCTCCTGGCACTCAGAGAGTTTGCAGTACATTGGGAATATATTATACTTTACCCAAATTCCTCTTCATCAGAAATCTTGCTCACCAGAATATTTCATGTGTAGTTGGAGGAGAATATCAGATGATTAATCTGAAACAGAGTAACAGAACATTTGATAATAGGGTAGGGTAGACTAATCTCATCTGATCTCTTCATCTATCTGGACTAACTAGTCATTTAAAATCTCTGATGCTCATTTTAACAGGTGCAAAGTAATACAATTAAATTTCTTTTTTTGTACTAATTTATTGAGTAAATTAGTATATAATTTTGTACGTAATTGGTATACAAAAAGCTTGCATATTTAGTATATACAGCTTGATGAGTTTGGGAATAAGTATACAGCCATGAAGCCATCACCAAAATCTATGCCATAAACATATCCATCATCACCTGTAAAAGTTACCTTCCATCTTTCTTCTTTCTTTATTTTTGGTGATAAAAACACGTAATATTTACCTTCTCTACATGTTTTTAAGTAGACAATACAGTATAGCTAACTATAGGCTCTATGTATGTTGTACAGTACATCTCTAGGACTTACTCATTTTGTGTAACTGAAACTATGCATCCTTTGACCAGCACCCGCTTTTTTTTTAGATTAGAAAATATAGTTTATTTAGAAAATAGATTAGAGAGAGAGAGGAGATTCACCTCCCCAAGGTAAGGGAGGAGGCCAAAGCAAAGAAAACATGGCAGCCGTAGCTCAGAGAATACATGACCTGGCCAGTGCTTAACAATACAATGGCTAGAAAGTAAATTTGAGAGAGAGAGATTGGAGATTCACCTCCCCAAAGTAGGGGAGGGGGCCAAAGCTAAGAAACATGGTGGCCATAGCTCATTTTTCATGCAGTAGATGATCAATAAGTGGTAACTATTTTTTGTATTCTGTATTTGCTGTAATCAGGTTAAATCAGTTAAATCTTAAATGTCTGGAAATCATCTTTTATAAAGATGCCATTTTATTTCCGTCTTCTGATCTCTTCTAATTAATTCTAAGAAGGCAGACCTATTTTTTTCATTTCCAGGTAATGGGAGATAATTTTCCCTGCATAGACTTTTCCCATTCTCATATGCACATTTACACATACACATATACAACTAATGAACACAAACATGGACATTACGAGCAGACACTAACAAAAGCCTTTAGAGGCACTAAATACTGAACGATTCTGGTATTGTTCTACATAGCTTTTAAAACAATTTTAAAAATTAAACTTTAAATAGGTCTAAAGAAGTTTAATAAAGTTCTAGTTTTTCATTAGGAAGACTTTTATGTTTAAATAAATCGTATATTGTATATATGCGTAAATGTATCTATGTACACACACCATATGTAATGAACTTGAATGCTTGACTTTTCTGATGCTCTAAATGTATATGCCTACTCAGTTTATTGAATAATCAAGTATTGATTTTAGGCATGATGAAATATATTCATAAGGCTTTCTCTAACAATTAAATGAGCTAACCTTTATTGAAGAACCTAGCAGAGTCACAGACATTTAGTTGCTGCTCAGTAATTATCAGCTGTTCTCTCTTTTTTCCCAGTCATGATATTAAGAGATAGCATGAACACTGGGAATAATTAGGGTCTGCATCAAGATAATTATGTCTAAGTTCTAACTCTGTAAATAATTTCTCTGTGTACATTACTAAGCTTCTTACCCCTTACAATCTCAAATTATTCATTACAAAAGTTTGGATGTGAAATAAGATGGCCCAAAAACACTTTTAGTTTTAAGACCTAGTGTTTTAAAAATCAGCCTGCCCTCAGATGCCCCAGATCTCTGAGAGCCAAGTGGCATTTCTACCTTCTATTCATGTTCTTTTATGGCAGATGAGAAATTGGCAAGTTTAAAACAAGTACATTTCTGGCCAAACCAGAATTATTTGCTGACTCTAAATAATTAGGCCCTTAGTGGTTATGCTATTTTACTTTTTGAAATTAATTTGAGTTGCAGCATGGTTAGTGAAAAAAGCCCTAATCTCAAAATCAGTGAGAATCAGTGGGTCTGCTATTCAATTTAGCTCTTTTGTTGACTTCTTGAATGGGTTCTTTCTGGGCCTCAGCTCCTCTATAAAAAGAAGAACTGGATATGTTGATCACTCAAGTGCAACCCAGTCTTCACTCTTAATTTCTTTAAAACCTCTAAAGGGAAAAAATGACAGACCCTGGAGGATCCACCCACTCAAGACTTTTCATATTTCCTGCCTACCTATCTCTTGGAGCCCTTGGACTTAACAGACCCAGGGGACTCTTAAGATGCAGCTTTATAGAGCTCAGTGCAGGGAGTCGGTAACGGCTGGCAGTGGGGGTGTGCAGTGTGTGAAGTGCTTGGTGTTTCTGTCTTCAGTGGACACATCACCTACTTATTTCCTTCCATTCACCAGAGCTACCTGAACAGGTAAGTGGGCACCTTAGCTCTTACCCCACAGAGCCTCGTGGGAACCCCATTCATAGCTTCAAATTCCTATATTGACTAAGATATCAGGAAGAAGGAAAGACTGTCTATGATTTATGTTTAGAGATTTTATTTTCTCTGCACTCCATTTCTGTCCCCACACACATATTCCCCATGTATAGACACGGTACCTGAAGTCCCACTGTCCTGGACTCATTCTTACAGCTTTTCTCTAGGGTTCCTAGCATGCATCAACCTGGCTCAGAAGGACATCTTCTGAAGTACTTGTTTGGTGTGGTTAACCCATATTCCAAGATTCTCGTTAGACAATGAATACAATGCTGAGACAAAAGAAAAGAGCCTTTGATTGGGAAACTGAAAATGGAAAGACAGATTGTAGACATAGCTAGGGACTCTCAGTCCCTAAATATTTCTCTTTACCATGACTGTTTTTGTTGTCACTTAGTACATGCCTTGTACCAAGAACTTGAATATGCCCTTTCTATGTCTTACTCTGTATACATGTTTCTATTCTATAGATTTAAAAATAAGATATAAAAAAGTTAACTAAGTTCACAGATAGTATGTGGCAAAGCTGAGATTAAACTCGGTTATTAGATGTTAGGGGACTTATTTTACTTATCCGAATTACTTTCTTCTTAAAAATGTAGCTCATAATACCATCTTTCTAAGATAGTTTATCTAATTAATCGAGTATTTTTTTAATTAACTCTGAGTCCTAATCCAGGAGTCTATATGCCCAGTCACTTGCCTAATCACTGAGGATAATATGAGGAGAAACACAGACAATTTTGGAAACTTATAATTTATTGGAGGAGAAAGGTACTAATAAAACAACCAAACACATATAATAATGTGCTATAACCTAAAGTGTGCCTGCCAGGCATGGTGGCTTATATTTATAATCCCAGTACTTTGTGAGGCCAAGGTGGGAAGATCACTTGAGTCTAGGAGTTTGAGACTAGTTTGGGCAACATAGTGAGACCTCAAAAAATAAAAAAAAATTAGCTGGACGTGATGGCACATCTGTAGTCTTGGATGCTTGAGAGACTAAAGTGGTGGGATCATCTGAATCCAGGAAGTGGAGACTGAGGTAAACTGAGATCATGCCATGTATTCTAGCCTGTGAGACCCAAACTAAGAAAGAGGTGTGATAAGAAGAGCCACAAAGAAAAATATGTTTGGGGATACATAGGAGAGACAACCATGAACAGAGAAATAATGAACAGTTAGAATAATTGAAAAATGACAAATTCCTAGGTAGTGTTGCTGCTTCTGTATGTCATGGTAAGAATTTGAATTTTTTTTTTTTTTGAGTTGGAATCTCACTCTGTCACTCAGGCTGGAGTGCAGTGGCACACTCACGGCCAACTCAGTGTTGACTTACTGGGCTCCTGCGATCCTTCCACCTCAGCCTCCCAAGTAGCCGGAACCTACAGGGATGCGCTACTGTGCCCTGCTAATTTTTGATTTATTGTAGAAATGAGGTCTCATCAAGTTGCACAGGTTGGTCTCGAACCTGTGGGCTCAGGCAATCCTCTCGCCTCAGCCTCCCAAAGTGCTGGGATAACAGGCTGAGCCACTGAGTCCAGTCAGAAAAATTTTTAGTAGAAGCATAACATTATTTTATTTAATTTATATTATGAACAAATAATCTAGCTGCTTTGTGGAGGATGGATTAAAGAAAGGCATGACACTAAGCCAGGTGTCCAATCAGGAAGGTTCTGAAGGCATCCTGGCTAAAGATGCTGAGGGATGTGTTACAGTTGGAAATGAGATGGGGAGTGATTTAGCATATATTGGAAAGGTGACAATAGATTAATAAGATTGTGGCTGGGATAAGGTGAGATATGTCAAGGATGCCTCCTAGATTACGTGTGTGTGTGTGTGTGTGTGTGTGTGTGTGTGTGTGTGTGTACGCTTTACATGAGCACAGGAATAGATGGTGATGGATTTAATGAGATGATGGCTATTGAAGAGCATCAAGCATGGTGATCCACAAAAGGTTCAACTTTGCATTACATTATGCTTGAGATGCCATTGAGTTCTTACAATTGATTGTCAAGCAAGGAATTGAGAGTGTGAATCTACAGCAAGAAAGGAAGCCTGGGTAGGAGACTTAAATTTGGAATCATTAAAGTATAGAAGAGAGACAAGGGGTAAATTATGAAATTGTGAAAGGGAGCAGAGAAATGGGAGATTACTATAAGAATATGAGGTGGTAGTAAAGAAGTTTGCTTTTATTGTTTGTTTGTTTCCTATGACAGTAACTCCTGAAATTGATCCTTCAGATCGAAAAAAGTTGTAAGACACGTCTGAATACTGACAAGAGTGATCTAAATTCCTGATTCTAAAACTTAGCTGCCTGTTAAAATTTCCTGGATGTTCAAACAAATGCTGAGACCTACCTGAAGAGAGTCAAATTTCGTTGGTACAGGTTTGGTCTGAGCAAATACGTTTTCAAAGCACCTCATTTGAATCTAACACATAACAAAACTTGAGACTCCTTGATCTAAACAGAGGAAAAGAAAACAAACAACAATCATGTGAACATATTGGAGAGAAAACTCCAGAGCAAACAGATGTGGAGAAGAGTGAGATTTTTGACGCTTGGTGAATAAGTGCGGGGTTCAAAGAATAAAGAGAGGAACTGGAGTAATGCTTGAGTATAGGAAAGAAGAAAGGCATCTTAGAATATAGACAAAAAGTCACTACTTGCACAAGAGGGAATATATCACTAGGTAAAGATACTAAAGAAAACTTCATGGAGGACATATTGTACCTGACTTATTGAAGAATCTGATGGCTAAGAACTGTTAGGATGAAAGGGAAAAAACATTGTTCATCATTAGAGGAATATTTGAACCTATGTGAAAAATACAGACCCAGAAAGAATAAGGAATGATATCAAGAAACAAGTCAACATATTTCTATGGGAAAGAATCTGGAGCCCATGAAATAGCTAGGGGGTACATAGGAGGTCTAAGATGTAACCTGTTTTATTATTTATTAATTTTGTATTTTTTTCCTTACCTTTTCATGTGCATTGGTAGTGAAATCTAAGCATCATTGTCCCTCCTGTCCTAGGCACCCACCACTTTGGGTCTCCACTTCTTCCCCTGTCTGCCTTCATTCTGGTGGCTTACCCCTGGGAATCACTCAAGGAGCCTGATGGGAAGCTTTGGGGCCAACATCTCAAGTGCTAACAGCTTCACGCTAACAGGCTTCCCAGAGATGAAGGGCTTGGAGCGCTGGCTGGCTGCCCTCCTCCTGCTGCTTTATGCTGTCTCCATCCTGGGGAACACACTAATCTTCTTCATCATAAAGGAAGAGCAGAGCTTGCACCAGCCAATGTACTACTTCCTGTCTCTTTTGTCTGTTAATGACCTGGGTGTGTCCTTTTCGACATTGCCCACTGTACTGGCTGCTGTGTGTTTTCATGCCTCAAAGACTACTTTTGATGCCTGCCTTGCCCAGATGTTCTTCATCCACTTTTTCTAGTGGACAGAATCTGGGATCCTGCTGGCCATGAGTTTTGACCGCTACATAGCCATCTGTAACCCCTTGCGCCATTCTGTAGTGTTCACTGATGCCCGTGTGGCCCACATTAGTATATCCATCATCACCCGCAGCTTCTGCATGGTCTTTCCACTTCCTTTCCTCCTGAAGAGGCTGCCGTTGTGCAAGGCCAATGTGCTGACCCATTCCTACTGCCTACACCCAGATATGATCCGCCTGCCCTGTGGAGATACCACCATCAACAGCCTGTATGGCCTATTCATTGTCATCTCTGCCTTTGGTGTAGATTCAGTGATCATCCTCCTCTCCTATGTGCTAATTCTGCGCTCTGTGCTCACCATCGCCTCCTGGGAAGAGAGGCTTAAGACACTCAACACGTGTGTGTCACATATCTGTGCTGTGCTCATCTTCTATGTGCCTATGGTTAGTGTATCCATGGTCCATCGATTTGGGAGGCATGCTCCTGAATATGTGCACAAGTTCATGTCACTGGTCTATCTCTTTGTGCCTCCGATGCTCAACCCAATTATCTATTCCATCAAGACTAAGGAAATTCGTAGGAGGCTACACAAAATGTTACTGGGAACTAAGCTTTGATCAGGAAAAAACCTCCTGGAAAGTCTAGTACCTTAGGAATTCTTTGTTGATATTGATATTTGCATGTACCAGGCTAATTTTTTGGAGCCTTTCCATCTCCTTCTGTACATAAACCTATAATTGGGTACCTGCCAGGAGTTATTTGGTACAGCCTAGCTACTATTGGTAATTCAAAACATTAGGTCACTCTATGTTGTAATTACCCATCATAGACTGCTTCAAAAGACTTCTCTCAGACATAACAAGAAAGAGGTCTTTAATTAGATCTTTTTTATTCCAGTGTACTGATAACATCTATCCTCTCAAGTAAGTCTCAAAAACAAACAGACAACAATTAATGCATATGTTAGTTATACCATGTTATAATTGGATATTATGTTACTTGAGATCATAGGTATAATCCAAAAATTAAGAAATAATAATTGTTTTAAATATCTTTAAAGCTTTAAAAATTAAAGATAACTAATAGCTGTAACCAAGTTTCCACTTTTAAAATAAGTAAAAGTATTCCAATTTGATTTGAATAGATTACAAATTCTTGCCACATTATGCAATATAAACTACATAACACTTGAAATTCAGAAGTTTAGAACAAGGATAAATTTTTTTTTTTTTTGAGTTGGAGTCTCACTCAGTTGCCCCAACTAGAACGCAGTGGCACGCTTCCGGCCACCACAGCCTCGACCAGCCAGGCTCCGCGATCCTTCAGCCTCAGCCTTCCAAGTAGCTGGAACTACAGGTGTGCACTACCACACCCGGCTAATTTTTTGATTTATTGTAGAGATGAGGTCTCGCCTGCCCAGGCGGGTCTTGAACCCGCGGGTTCAGGCAATCCACTCACCTCAGCCTCCCAAAGCGTGGGATTACAGGCTGAGCCACTGAGCCCGGCAAGGATAAATATTTCATTAAGAAGTTATATGCTGCCATTTCCTCGGACATAAAGAGAGGAGAGTTTCTTCTAGGTAGCTAGTCTAAATGGAAGGCTAACAGAGGTTAGTGGCAGATGGAGGGGAGGCAAGTAACTTGAGTGGCAGTTGTTGCTTGCCCCCCCAGTCTGCTGTAATATGGGCTCATGTCCTATAGCATGTAGCCCTGCCCAAAGACTTCGGTATGAGCTAGTGTAGAGGAGGGATAACTGAAGGATGCCAGCAAATTAACAGAAAATAATAGCCATAAAGAGAGAGAAATCCTTTGAAATATATGCCAAACACAACCCAGACCACATAGGCAGGTGGGCACTTGGTAGAAGTAAGCACAGTATGAGGACTTTTACTGGTCAGTGGACAGGCAGTGGACAGGCCATGGCATAACTCAATGCTAACAGATGATTGGAGAAAGCAGACACTTAGGTAAAAAGTTGCTTCTTTATAGAGCAATAGCAATTTACATTTTTGTCCTCACAGCATTATGAAATAACTCTCCTAAAATAAAGCCATAATGTCCAAGTAATTTTCTGAACATAACATCAGTATAGAGTTGAATTGCTCCTAGACAACTACTGAATGCCAAATTAAACAACCAGGACAGAAAAACAAAACAATGTAAAAAGCTACAGGTGACCTCTTCAACAAAACTAGGTAGCAGGGAAATCTCAAGAATCCTAGAAATGCTTGTCCCCAGTTGGAGAGGATGCAGAAACCTGGGCAGATGGCTTTGAGATTGACTGGTAAAACTGGGAACAATCCTTTAGGCTCATAAAGTCACATAATAAGTCACATAATAAGGCTTGTAAATGAGAAGAGTGAGTACTTCTGTACCATTGAAAGATATTTCTATTATTTCCAACATAAAAATCTTTCAATTATTTTTATTTTTATCATTTTATATACAGATATATACTCTGTTTTACTGCTGTTGGATGAATATTGATATATTCCCTAATTAACAGACTTATGTAAAAATGCTTTGTTTTCTGAAATAAATTGTATTTGTTCAAACTGGTAAAATAATTATTTTACATTATGTATTGTCATCTAAGTAACGATAAATTTATAACCTGTTTATAATATTTTTGTATGGACTGAAGGCTGAGAGAACTCAATAAAAAATTCTTTTGAATAAAAAATGTCTAGATCTGTTTAAAACAGAGCAAGATTGTCCAGTTTATACCTGAGTAGTGTCTTATAGCTCTTTTTTCTTTTATAGTTATCAGTTTTTGTTTCTACATTATTTGAAAAATGTTTTTTATAAATATTTGAATCCTAAATGTTGAACCATTTTTCCTGCTGCATGTAACCATGAATTACCATAACTTGTTGAATAAATGATATGTGAAATATTTTCAATCTAATGCCTACAATCCAGTTATATAAAGTTTTGAATTTGCTTAGCAGGAATTGTTTTTCTTTGTTTCAGATTTATTTTACTTGCTATTTCCATATTTAGTCAAACAATTGCTTATTAAGTTTCTGATTTTCAGATTTTTTGTTAAAATCACACAATAGATTTTGTTTTCACAATGATATGTCAAATGTAGAAAAATTCACTTGGTAGTCTACCAAGTTCTAACATGCTCTAAATTTACCAAAAAAATTTATCTCAGTCAGAAACATTGGGCTAAGCTATTAAGACTAATAAAAAGTTGACTGGTTTTCATAGTTTCTTATGGATTTTTCATTGTAAAAATATAAATTGCCACCAAAGAAATATATTTTTTTCATTGCTCCCAGCTTGTAATTATGGAATATTTGCCTTTGATGCACAGCCTTGTTGTTTTAGCCTATGTTCTGTCCTCATACACGTCACACCACATTTCCGTGTCCACCAATGACACTACTCCTTTACAGTGCAGCAATTCAAAACATGGTGAAACACTGGAAGTTGGCATTTTAAAGGAATATTTAGTTAGGGAACAAATCCCAGGAGATGTTTACATAACCTTCCCACATCTCTTCAGGTAGTTTTTTTTTCTCACAAACCTTCATGACTAAGTCCTATAATCAATGAGTTCTCAAATCTAACACCATGCTTGGCACATTGTAGGTTTCAATAAATATTGTTGAGTGAATAAATAAATTGATAAGCTGTCATGTTCTTTATAAGCAAATAAACACAAATACAAAGCTGGGAGGAAAAGCACTTCAACACCAGAATCATATTTACTCTTCCAAGAATCTCCACATTGTTTTAGACCTGGGGTTGAGTTAAGGACAGTGACTACATATTTCCGCTAAGGAGAATGAAGACTCAGCACTTTAAGGGGAATTTCCTGAGTAGCATGGCTGGCAGTCAATGATAAAATATCAAGATTATCTGATATCCAGCTTTGCTTTTTGCTTTTGTGTTAGTTGAGATCTATGACTTTGTCATCTAAACCTTTAATAAAGTCTGCCACACACCAATGCTGATACTCATCTCCAGAAATTCATAGGAAGTCTTGGCTGGGGATTATACTTTACATTAGAAGAGTGTTGGTGGCTTATGCAAATTTCAGGGAAATATCAAATGTTTTAGTTTGTTGTGGGGGTGGGGGTTAAACAACAGACATTTATTTTCACACAGTTGTGGAGTCCAGATGTTTAAGATCAAAACTGGCTTCTAGTGAGGGCTCTCTTCCTGGTTTGCAGACGGCCATCTCCTCACTGCATCTCCACATGGCCTTCTCCTTTGTGTGTATGTTTTGGAGAGCAGGAGGCAGACAAGCTGTCTGGTGGCTCATCTTATAAGGACACTAATCTTATTAGATGAAGGCCCCATGCTGATGATCTCATTTCACCTTAATTATGCACTTAAAGGGCCCATCTCTGCAGAAGTCACCCTGGGAGTTAGGACTCCCGTCCTCATTCTTGGTCTACTCTCCCACTGAGGTGTTTGCAGCTCCCAGCTCCAGCCCAGGGGTTTTCAGTCAGTGAATCCTCAGGTTTTTCTCCCCACAGAGTTTATCCTTCTCTCTGATTCAGAAGCCTCTGTACTAACATGTATATGGTCTTTCTTGTATTTGTCCTTGCTTCCATTCCTCTTTCTTGGTTCTTCTTTATTATTATTATTCTTTATTTTAAAGATGTGGGTACAATTCAGGTCTAGGTATACAAATGTTCATTATACAGATTCCCTTGATGATGAGGTGTGCCCCTCCCTCCCCTGGCAGTTTCCCTCAAAAGCCAATCCCACCCCCCTCCCCTGGCAGATTCCCACTACTGCCAATCCCTTTCTTATAGTATTATGATAATTGTTCAAGGTCCACTTATAAGTGAGAACATATGGTACTCTGTTCTTTTTTTCTATGATAGATCACTGAGTATGATAGACTCTAAATTCATCCAAGTTGCTACGAAGTCCATATGTTTGTCCTGCTTTATGGCTACATGGTCAGTTTATGTTTTTGCTATTGTGAATAGAGCTGCAACAAACTTGCGTGTGCAGGTATCTTTTTGGTAGAATGACTTGAGTTCTTCTGGGTATATTTCCAATAAGAGGATTGCTAGGTCATATGAAAGGTCAATTTCTAGTTCTTTCACAAATTGCCACACTGTCTTCCAAAGAGGTTGCACTAGTTTGCATTCCCACCAGCATTGTAGAAGTGTTCCTTTTTCTCCGCATCCTCGCCAGCTTCTGTTGTTGTTTACTTTATTAATGATGGCCATTTTTACTGGAGTTAGGTGGTATCTCAATGTGGTTTTGATTTGCATTTCTTTGATGATGAGCAGTAAGGCTGAGCACTTTTTCACGTGTCTGTGGGCTGCACGTATATCTTTTGAGAAGTGTCTATTCATGTCTTTTGCCCACTTTTTAATGGGGCTGTTTCTTTTTTTTCCCTTTTGGCATGTTTGAGTTCCTTGTAGATCATAAATGTTAGCCTTTGTCAGATATACAGTTGGCAAATATTTTTTCGCATTCTGTGGGCTGTCTCCCTACTCCCTTGATAGTTTCTTTTGCTTTGCAGAAGCTTGTCAGTTTGATGAGGTCCCACTTGTCTACCTTATCTCTTATGGTATAGACATTAATATCAAATGTTTAAGTATTGTCAACTGATGCCTGAATTATACATGCACAAATCAAAACAACGAATTAAGTTAAATAGTGGATAATTTATTTCTTCTTTTTTAAAATTACATATAAAGTATTTGTGAACAAGTTTTCATGCATAATACAAACAAGGAAAAAACATTTGTATTATATTATACTACATTATATCATATCATATTAAGTATAAACTTAAGGCACACCACCCACCCCTAGTGTGACAAACCATGAGACCAAATCTTGGTTTCTGGCATTTATGTCAAATTACTATTTGCTTAATTGTCTTCTTTTTCCACTGCAGAGTTTAATTCCTTGGAAAAGACTTTTAATTTATTGTTTGAAGTTAGGAAGATAATAATTCATAAAGTAACTGCTTATCACATAATCTGTGAATTGTTTCTAGAGAATCTATATGTATTTATGAGCAAATACTCCACTTAGCTGTCTGGAGGGCTCCTTGTTGTCTGTATCCAAAAGTACAAGTCCCAACAAATAGACTTCTTCTTACCTGAGAATGAAGTAGAACACTATAGGATCTTGGGTTCAGAGTATATCAGCACATTAGAAAATGTGACCAGATGGCAGTGGAATATTGGATATTTTCCTCATTAGGAAATGCCTTTGCTGCAGATAACCTAACTCAGAAGATAACCTCTTTGTGCCTCTGCTTCTGCTTATTTATTTATTTAAACAATATTTAGGTGAAGAGAACGTCTCATTCAGCTGAACTATAACTGCAATTGCAAAGCAGACTTGTCCCAGCAGAGTTGATCAGATCTAGAGATGGCTTAATTGAGGTAGGGCAGGACTCTCTGTGGTATTGAGAAAATGAATTTTTGATTACTCATGACTAGGGGCCTGGACATCTACCAAGCTTTCCTTTCTAAAGGTTCCCATTCCCGGGGTTCAGAAAGAAATTAATTCTATAAATTCCAAGCAATAAGAATTTCTATATTTTTTTCATTCTGTATTAGATTCCAGTTATCGTAACCCTTCTATGAGTCTTATCCATGAGGCACAAAGATCAATATCCCCATCCTATCATAATTATTTTTCTTAGTTTCTCCTCTCTCTCTCTCTCTCTCCTCTCTATCCACCTATCACTGGCCCTGGAAGATTAAAAATGTATCCAATGCAAGGCAAAACAAAAGCATTACCTTTATTACTCAGATTTTTTTCTCCCCATAAACCTCAAATTAGTCTCTTAGTAAGCTTAGCTGAACTATGTTATGTATATAATGTTAGAGGAGGCCTGAGGGGTCTAAAAAAAGTATAAAACTTTTGTTTTTACCTTACTCTAGGTCAAAATTAAGGTATTTTTGCCTTTTCTATAGGGAAAATGTTGAGTTCAAAGAAAAACTTGTCAAATAATAAGAGGCAAGAGGTTTCTACCCAAGGTTAAAAAAACAAGGCTTAGCCTAGGCTTTCTTAGAATTATTGCTGAGGAGTGGCCCTAAGTTGTTCTTATGGTGCCTGCCTCATGAGAGAAGATGACATTTTAAAATACCTTTTCCCTTAGCCCCAGAAAGTCAATAACTGTCTTAACTGATGATAAAGAAAAAAAGGAGGAAAATAAAGTGGAAACAAGCCAAAGGCTTTTTTGAGAGGATCATACTCCCTTTTCTTTGTTCCGTTTCCTTTTGTACCAGTGAGTTATAAAGTAAGATCAAAGGATGACACTTTATTCTCTTTGAAGTAGGAATCAGTGAGTGTTTACCTTACCTCAAGAAACTAAAAAATATTATTATTTGGTGTTGAACTAGGAGTGTCTTATATAAATCAGAAGTTATTATTTAAATTGACTGAAGTACTGTACTTTATAGGTCACTAAATCTAATTATCCTTTGAAATCATGCTAAGTTATGCTATTCAATAATTCCCCTCTAAACAATATATTTAGTGAACTAGGACACTTATGAGTCTTTTATTGTACTTATGAACCTTTATGAAAATGTGTATTCCCAAATACTTGCATTATATCCATTTGGAAACAGCTCCTACTTTCTGCCCCTGTCACTTCTCTTTGATATTTCCTCCATAGAGCTTTGCACAAAAATAAAAACTCTAAACAACTATATGCTTTGCTGCCATGTGATCTCCAGACCGGTTTCCCTGGCAAGTTAGATTAGACTCCATGGAGCTAGGGCATCTACTTTTCTTTTCTTTCTTTTTTTTTGTCTAGAAGTAAACCTAAACTTGATCTGAGCTTACCAAAATTAGGCCAAGAAATTTGATCTCTCTGGTGTCAAGGAAAGAGTATATACAGTTCCATTCCAAAAAGTGGATATAAGAGCAAAGAGTCCATACATGCTGTTCAGATATATATATATTTCTAAGAAAATCTGAAATAATTATTTTCTAGTAACTTAAGCATAAGTGCTCTATTATCTTAGGCTTTTTTTGGAGTTGGGGATCTTAGAAGGACATAATTTCTGACAGTTTTTAACATGTCATTGTGTGAAAGGAAGTTAAAATCCCCAGAAGAAAAAAGAAAGAGCAATCATGCCCCCGACACAGTGCCCCCTTCTTTCCTTCAAAAATCTATCATTCAGATATCTCAGATATTGAACATTGTTTTCCTTGGGGAAGAATTAAGTGGTGGAAACATAAAAGAAATGGAGAGGAATCTGGAGATCCTTCTAAAATGTCAACATCTGTCAGTTTTCCTGGGTCATATTCATTCATATATTTTGTGGTAACTTCTGACAGCATATCAAACTTCACTCTGTGAAGTTAAAGCAATGTGTGAATGTTTGAAAATGACAGTGGAGGAGAAAGTAAAGACAGCAATAATAATGTTTGTGATGCCAATTAGGCAAAGGGGCTGGCTGTCTTTGTAGGTGTTGATTCTACACTAACACTGAAGATAAATTAGTATTGAATCTCATCTGGATCACATATTATCTATATTAGTCTGAACAATTTAATTCTCTATGCCCTATAGCATTTTTATGAATATGAAGTGAACTAATGCACATAAGTAATTTAGAATAGAACCTGACACATTAAAGGACTCAGTACCTTAATTATTATATTAGTAAAAGTCATTATTGTAGAAAATAATTTTTATCTTACATTTAATCTTCCTTTGTAAAACTTGTCCAATCATTCAACTGTCTCCAATATTTATCTTTCTATCAATGTCATTTGTATTTACTGAATGTACTACTTATTTGGAACTACTTGTTTTATTTTGTAAGTTTTGCATCACTATCTCCTGGTCTTCTTCTTCCCCAATACGTACATCTATCTTATACTTGATGATGACGATGATGATTATGATGATGGTGCCACTGATCAGTGCCCGTGGTCACATTAAACATCAGACTCAAAAGTCAAATGTAAAAGTCACTTTTTCATGCGTCTAAACATGTGGAAAATGGCTCGACGGATATCCTTTGTCTTGGCACTGTAAATGAGAGGATTGAGCACAGGAGGCACAAAGAGGTAGACATTAGACATGAGGACATGTATATAACGTGGGGTGTGTTTCCCAAAGCGGTGCACTGTGGAAACCCCAATCATTGGTACATAAAATGCAAGTACAGTCAGAATATGTGACACACATGTGTTGAGAGCTTTGAGGCGTTCCTCACGGGAAGCAATGGCCATGACAGAGTGCAGAATGAGCACATAGGAGAGGAAGATAAAAAACAGGTCCATGCCAAAAGTGGATATGAGAACAAAGAGTCCATAGATGCTGTTGATAGTGATATCAGCACAGGCAAGCTTCATCATGTCAGGGTGTAGGCAATAGGAGTGGGAAAGAACATTGGACCCACAGATAGGCAGCCTCTTAATAAGGAAGGGAAGTGGGAAAAGGGTGATGAAACTCCGAGCAACGACAGCTAAGCCCATCCCAGCAATGACTTCATTGGTGAGCACAGTGGCATAATGCAAGGGATCACAAATGGCCACAAAGCGGTCAAAACTCATGGCCAACAGAATACCTGACTCCATCATGGAGAAGGAGTGAATGAGAAACATCTGGATTAGGCAGGCATCAAAAGCAATGTTGCGGGCATTGAGACAGAAGGTTCTGAGTACAGTGGGCAGTGTGGCCATAGACACAGCCACATCACTGAAGGACAACATGGATAGGAAATAGTACATGGGTTTGTGAAGTCTAGGCTCCACTCGCACAGCCTGCAGAATTACTGTATTTCCCCCAAGGGCCATAGCATACATCACACAGAGGGGCCCTACTAGCCACGACTGAAAGCTCTCTAGACCAGGGATACCAGTCAGGAGGAAGGATGCAGGGTGAGTGACATTGAGTAACTGCATGGCAAGAAGAACCTAGGGCATTTCTCAAGGCCAGATCTTCTGATGTGGAGAATTCTAAGAGTTGCACTTAAGGACAAGAAACCAGGAAGCAAGAGACACAGCAATGATGTCTACACAGGTGGAAATTCATGCATTCATGAAATCACTGGGTTTGAAATGACAAAGGAAAACTTCTTTTCTTCATATTTTGTGATCATCAGGATACAGGCTGAGCTAGAATTTCCCTCTGTTTATGAAAAAAGGAAGATGTTGACAACTACTTCAATAATATTTTAGTTACAAAAATGTTTAAACTACATTATCTACAAATTTCATGTCTTTTAGAAGCATTATTCAGTAGAAATATGTTAATACAATTCAGTTATCATAAGAGCAAATCAGGAACTTGAGTTATTAATAGTTCTTGGAAGTACTTAAATATTTTCTTGAAAATGTTGTTTAATTCAGGTGTGTCACGAATTGATGAGAGCATTCCCCAGAGCTAGTTTGAATTATGTGTGCTTGGATGGAGAATGGAGGGGGAAAGTAGAGTGTGGAGGTAATTAACTGCCTCTGGACATCAGCATTTTGGGGCAGATTGCTGCAAACTAGCATCAACAAATATAAACAAAAAACACATGTATTTGTGAAAAGGCACACAACTCTCACTTTTAAAAAAATGTGTGTTCTCCCCTACATATGCTATAAGTACACTAACCTTCAGTCTATGGGAGGTCATTATTCTAAATACAAAATTTTACATCCTTACATAGTCATATGCACTCTCAAAATACCCATTATTCACAAAGACACATTCATGTACCTTTACAACATGAATGTTGTCGACTTGGGAGACCTCTGTACTCAAAAGCTACAGAAATGCTGAAAAGATATACTAGAGCTTATTCATACTCTAACAAAACACCCACTCCCACTTTATCTCTCATAATTTTACTTTTATTATACAGATATATTCACACACTCCCTTTCGGCCTTTACACTCTTTAATATGCACATGTAGTCTGCACTGGCATATATGCAGCAATTATATGGACATAGGCAGTCAGGTGTACACATAGATTTGTGTACTCACACAACATTTCTACTTACATATTTGTAGATGCTCATTGTTATTAATCCACTCATCAACATAGCACTTCTTAAACCTTCATGTATTGTATTTGTTCACAATTTTTCTTATACTGGTATTTACCGATTAATTCCTGCAGTCTAGGAGACTGTTATATTGTTTTTCTCCTGTCATTCAGATGTTTTTGAAATATTTTCTTGCTTATTGTCTCATGGTGGATGAGGATAGAGAAGACTGTAAGGTTTTTCATTTAGCAGACATGTTTCAGAATTATTATATGGCACTTTTCTTTGGGAGAAGGATTCTAGAAATACATACATGTTCTCTCTCCTTCACCAACCTCTGACAAAGGAAAGTCAGATGATGTTCTCAGAGTTCTTTCGAATGGAAATGAAAGAAGTAGTCAACTTGGGGGCCCTCTGTACTCAAAAGCTACAGAAATGCTGGAATGATGTGCGATGCATCACTGTTACTCTAGGAAGCACATTTGAATTTTCCCCAGCAACTCAGGGTTCACATGTACTATGTGAGTGGCCAATCATCTGTGTTTGCACTGATTACATTCCTTCTGGTCTTAGAGCTCAGTCTGTGTGTGTCAGTGTCTCCTCCAGAACTGGGTTTTCATGGGATCTACAACTAACCAATCTTTTTTATCTCTTATTTCACCCATGTGACTACACCCCCTTTCTTCATATAGAGTCTCATAGAAAGTAATCAGAAAACATGGAAGAAAACAGTGCTAATATAAAGGTAACAGAAAGAGAAGGGTGAAGAAAGTAGGCTGGAAACAGAATTCTGTGCAAAGCTCAGGTCAAAGTCATTCTGAGTCTGGGGACCGAAGTTTTAGTATTTATAGAAAGAAGGATGCCCAACAGTCCCAGGACCACAACCCATTTCCAACCCAAAGACCACTGACATTGTGGGTTGTTTAGATGGATAAGAATAAAACAATACTGAGAAAGAAAATGAATACCTATTGAATACATGCAACATGTTGGGTACTCTGCAAAAAAAAAAATAATAAAAAAGAAGCTTTACATCCATTTACTACTCAATTAACCTTTAACAGTTGTGGACAGAGGCTTACTGAAATCAGCTTGCCTCATAGTTTATAGTGAGCAGGTAATAAAATCACAATTTAAAGATTTTTAAGATTGTCTACTCTCTTATCAAGGTCTTTGAGTCACCATTAAAACACTGGAAAGGAAGTTGAAAAGGAAAATAGAAGTATGCATTTCTGAGAAAAATTTCATGGGAAGAAAACGATGCAAAAGTACCTTTCTCCACGGCTGGACTCAATTTTTTCTGCTAATAGAGTGTAAAACCTTTATATTACTGAAGCCAAATTGGAACTAGATTGGTTTAAAGGAGAAGATCCTGGGTATCAGGAGTCCTGGAATTTAACCCTGGCTCTGGTAGATACTGGCAATATGAGCCTGGAAAAATTAATTTCTCTTTCTACTCCTATGTCTTCTTTATGGCTGTTTTTAAGGACATTCTCTGAGATTCATTATAGTGTTTATGTTCTTTTAGTTTATTTTACTTTCAATTTCTGGTCAAGTAAAAACAAGTCTGTCAGAATTTGCTGGAGTGCTGAAAGAAAATAGAAATCAAAAGAGAACTGGATAAAAAATGTGGTACATATACACGATGGAATATTACACAACCATAAAGAAGGACAAAATTATGAACTTTGTAGCAATTTGGATGAACTTAGAGTCTATAATACTGAGTGATCTATCACAGAAACAAAGAACTGAGTACCACATGTTCTTACTCATAAGCAGACCTTGAACAATTATCATAATACTGTAAGAAAAGGATTGGCAGTAGTGGGAAACTGCTGGAGAGGGGAGTGAGAATGGCAGTAGTGGGAAACTACCAGGAGAGAGAGGGGTACACCACATCAACAAGGGTGCTTACATAACGAGCATTTGTATTCCTAACCCTGAATTGTACCCCACATCTTTAAGATTAAAAATTAAAAAAAGAAAGGAGGTAGAGAGGGGCTGGAGGGATGGATAGAGAGACTGTCTAAATGTCATTTTCAATGTATGTCATGGGTAGTGAAATACTAGAAATAATTAGTGATTCATGGTTCATCTAAAGTTTATGACTAGTTGAGTTCTATCTTTGAATCTCCTGGGACTTTTATGTATTTTGTTAATTTAGAATTCATAAGGCAAGAGCAAAGTTAGACCATGTGTGATTCAGTTGTTAATTTGTTGTCGGATAGGTTGTGACCATTTTGTTCCTAGATTTCTGGACCCTTTCTGTGTCCTGAGTTCTGCTTCTCTCTCTGATTTGCAGCAATGTAAATGAGTCACATAGACTTTGACCTTTGAAGCTTGGAGTTGCAAGGAAATTGGCCATAGCAAGTCAGCAATCTAGAGAAATACAGTGAATTGCCCAGGAGTACACAGTTTGTAGTAGTGCCAGAACAAGAACCACAAGTCCAGGGTCTTCTTTCCTGCTCTTCTCACCTTACTGGGGTGCTGCTATCAGACATCCTCCAGACAGTCTCTCCCACTTCACATTGCTCTACTCCTTACCTAGCTTTACCCTTTCTCGGAGAAGGCATCAGGAGAATCAGCTGGCTTATTCCTACAGGGTTTCAGAACTCACCAAAAGACAGATGAGACACCCACAGAAGAGGTTCTTCTCTCAGTCTGTTAAAGTTAATTTATGCCTGCCACTTTTATGTCGCACTCTAAGCCCTGCAGTGTGTGGGTTTCAGGGAGTGATGCTGACTTTGTGTCTGAAAATTCTTCAGGGAGGTTTTATAGTCTACTGAGACCTTAATGACTACTGAGAATAAAGCATGTGGTCTTTTAGCTAAAAATAATAACTCAACAATCTGCCAGACCAATTCTCTACCCAGACTAAGACACCATCTGGTGATGGATGGGCAGGCACTATAAGAGAGGAGCTTATAACTTTCTAAGAGATTACAGGTTTATGTAATATATTGACTAAGCTCATAATTTGAGATGCAATCAGAAAATAATGTTTATTTTCTGTTTCATTTTTATTACTGGATTAAAAACTCAATTTTCCAAATTTTATGGCTATATTCAGGATAATAAACTATCCTCTGGTATATAATTGGAATATTTGGCCTCATATAATAAACTTTCCAGCATTCAGTGTTATAACCTTTTCTCTTCTTCCATTCTCCACTTGCTAATCATGGTTTCCGGATTTTCCTCCAGGGAAGAGAGAGATGGGGAAATGGAAAAGTTCACAAATTGTTAGTGCACAGTTAGCTGTTACCATGTTAACTGCGCCTATTAAATGTTTAAAACTGACACTTTCTGGCATTTGGCGCTTTCATAAGTTATTCAAAAGTGTCTCCTCATCTTTTACTTGTTCTCCACTTGATTTAAATGTATCTTTCCTCTATATAGTTGCTCATAACTCTATCTACAACCCAGACTGCCCTTGTAGAACCACACACATTTTTGGACAGAATCTAAGACAATACCATGCCAGCTCTCTCAAACAGCAGGAAGTAATAAGACTTCCTCTATAACAATAAATGCCTTACCCCAATGCAACAATAGTCTGCCCTTCAATCTTGCTATCAAAACAGAAAGGCATGTGTACTAATTTTAGATTTTTTTACATACATATACTGGGTGTATATCATATTTAGTGACTATTGAGTTAATATATACCAGTCACAACCTAGCCTGGGGAAAAAAAACTAAGGGTCCCTTATAGTCCAGTCAGAATATAAGAACCATACCGGTTCCTTTAATTGAGAAAAAGTAAAGAATTAGTAACCAAATATTAGAGAACACACTAGATAAAAAGGGAATAAGAGCATGTCATTGGAGGTAGCTTCTTTAGGAAGTAGCTTCTAACCCAAGGGATGAAGCAATATTGGGAAAAGAATTGGAATTATTAAATATTACAGCTTGAGAGAGGGATGTTGCAAAGCTGAAACTAAGACTTTTGAGTAGGGGGCACTGTTTAGGTGGTGCTGAGGTCTCAAGAATTCAGAGAAGAGGTTCTCTATGATTAAGACTTACTCCACCAAAATGGGGATTGAGGGAGAGTCTTCTCTGGCTTGTTCTGAGGTCTTTAGGAGGGCATTGTAAGACTGGATCTGGTAGTGTTGGAAAGCTGCAAAATGGAACCAACTAATGCCACTGGAATTGACCACTGGTGCTTGAACGAAGAAGTGCTACTGGGGTAACAGCAATAGAAAGCAAATAGGAGGATACACATCCCTTCTTTCTGCCCAGCTTCTTAGTGCCCCTATTTGCAGGTCTTGGGAGTTGGTTGGTATAGAAGAAATACAGTTTGGAAGGGTTCCGTCCCAATGACACAAAAATGATAGTAGAAGATGGGATTGAGACCAAGAGGCAATAACATAATAACCAGTACAATAAAACAGAATGGATTTAATCCTGGAAATTGTTTACACAGATTTCAAAAGAAGAAACTGACCAGTATATTGTAACACAGCCTAGAGATCTGCAAGAGCAGGAAGGTACTACCACCCATAGACTGGAATGACAAAGGTAGTGTTATCAGAACTGCAGCCAAGGTGAGCCCAACCAGTAGGCACTGGAACCATAGAGAAGATGCAACCCATGCTAAAGACTCTTCCCAAGGTGGGTGGTTGAGTGAAAACATATCCTGCATTCATCAGTGTTTTCCACTAGGTGACTCCATCTGGAAGACAGCTAAAGCAGGAGTTTGGAATATTCTTTGGGTTAATGATTGGACTTCTGTGATAAAGAAAGGAGCCTCAGAAGGGCAAGGAGCCTATACTTGGTATAGAACAGAAGCATAATTTATTTGCTCCACTCTTACTGTATTATTATCATTGTATAATACATGATCTCACAGGGGCTTTATAGTCAGTTCCATACCAAGTGTCAACTCACTGTAATCCATGATACATGAGAGTATTTGAACTTATTTAGTTCTGGCGAGTAAAGATTTTGTTGTAGAAAATGATCTTTTCTCTCAAAATCAGATAACCAGATTCCCCTGGGAACTACTTCAGGATTGGTACAGTAACAAAACCTACTTAGATCCCTAAAACCTTGCTTACTAAAGAAGAATTCACACCTCTTTCCTCATAGCACTATTCATCTCTGCCATTGAAGCAGTGATCATGCTCTATTATAGTTGGCTCTGAATGTTTCTGTGGCCTCCACTAGAGAGAGAACTTTGTGGAGGAAGTGCCAGATGTCTCAAGAATGGGACATAGGTATGGAAGGGAGTGTTTATTTTTTGAACTTAAGCAGTTGACCTTGGACAAAATAAGCTGCAACCGAAAATTTTGATTTTTGTTTTCAATCATATGAAAAATTTCAATTATGCCAAATACATAAAATTTATACCATAACACCCTAATAATGAGTTGTTATAAAAGATGCTCAGGGTTAGTTTAAAGAAACTTGAGACTACTTTTAGTAGTTAGAATATTCATTGCAGTTTTGAACATGGTTTTTATTTTTAGAAAAATGGCCTATGCTTTGCTTTATCTTTTTTCATTAAAATTTTTCAGCATTTTATTTAAAAAATTTCAAACACGGAAACCTAAAAGAATTTCACAGTAAATACCAGTAAATCTACCACCTATAGTCTGTCGTTAATATTTTATTATGCTTGCTTTCTGATACACATACTTATGCATTCATCTTTCCATTCATCAGTCCATCCTATCTTTTTGATTCATTTCAAAGTATGTTGTGACACTCATATACTTCATAACTATTTCAGCATTTATATTATTATTTAGATTTCAGTATTTTGTATAGTTCTTTGATTTTTTTTCAAACATATTATACACAACTTTCACATGCACATTAGATACATGTTGACAAATGCATTGACTGTTGTGAAATATGTTTATGACATATTTCTAGATAGCGTTTGGAGGCATATTTATCTGGTCTAGTATGTGGATTAGTTTTTCAATATTTATCTTCCTTGAAAAAATAAGTGCTGTGTCTATTGTTCTATATACCATCAATGCTGAGAAAAATACCTAGAGCAAAAATATTGCTCAAGAATATGTTTTTCCACATTTAAATTTTATATGTAAATTTGTGAGTAAATGTGGGGATCTGGAATTGTTAGTTATTTTGGAACCTGTTAACATGAATGTAGATATGTGCTTAAAATATATAATATATGTAAGCAGAGGAACATATTTTAAACATATTTGAGTATTTCTTCAAGTATGTGTAGAGTTCTCTATTTGTCTATTTATAAAACTATGTCTATAATTTAAATTAATTTCTGCAATCAGTGAAGGGATATATAGATTATAGGATATTATTAGTGACTAGAACATTGGGCACTTGCCTGAGCATATTTATGTTTGTCTGTATGTGTGCGAATTTGAAAGAAGTAATGTGAATATTATCAGGTAAACAGATAAATATATCTAAGTGTATATTTGTGAGGGTCTCAGGATGTCTATGACTATGTATGTTTGTGTGCACACATTCATGCAGTGTGTTTGCATTCCTTGAGAAAGAAAGAATTATCATACTAATGGGTACGGATGATGACATAGGGGATGATGGGACCAAGAATGAGATTCTTTTGGGAGCAATTTTCTTATGGCTTAGATCACTAGTCATGAACATCACCCTCCCAATTGTTTTCACCACTCCACCACCACACACATACAATCCCTGGGATTCTGGGGTATTCATAAGTGTATAAGTCAGAGCAGAATAAGCTGATGTCACTTTGCTAGTTGGACCTGCAGCACATTAGATCTGGCTGCAAGGACAGCATTTTCTACCCAGTGAGTGTCCCTTTCTTCAAACTGCCCACCTGTTTTCCTCATATAGACCTTATTCAAATTTTAACAAATCTATTGAAACTCCAAGCAGATTCTGATGCTTATATCTACCCTCCAAGTGTGAGCCAAATCTGACTTCATCCAAAGTCTAGGATCACAGACCCCTGATGTCAGGTTTTCATCTGAATTACAACCATAACACCAAACCATAAACCATCAGGTTTATGGGCTGATGCATCATTTATAGATCTTTGTCTTGAGGGTATTTTATATGTGTTTAAATCCTACAATTTGAATTATTGTTTTCTATACCTAGTTTTTGGGTATTCAGCTGGAATAAAAAGATCACAGAACCAAATGAACTGACGTCGGTAAAAAAAATGTGTTTTTCAGTCTTAGCTGGATTTTCAGAATTGTGCATGTCATGGGAATATAATTGGTGATGATATTACTGTGGATTTTTTATTGCTGAAGTATGTATTTTTGACACCATTTGTGTCTGTGTGCAACTTATATAAATATATGTTTAGGAGGGTTTAAACATTAGAGAATAATTGAAATATATTGTATAATGCCAACGAATAGGTATGAGTCTTCCCAAGTTCTGTGGTATGACAGTGTTTTGTATGAGCAAGGGAGTATATGATAGTTTCTGTGTAGGTGTGGATGTGACTAGTGCTTATAAATACTTGGCACTTTTAAGTGTGTAAGAGTGTAAAAATGTATATTTCCTGGTATTCTTGAGTGGCCATGTGTGTATGCATGTCATGCATAAACTGTGAATTGCTTGTGTCTGTCTATGTGTTTTTGACCTTTCTTACAAGATTGGTCACATTTAGGAAGGAGCTTTCTTACAAATTGGTCACATTGACTGACACCCACATGGATAAAGAAAAGAAAACAATAGCTATTAAGTAGCTGGGGGACATTGTTTTTTATAAGGCAGACGTTTTAAAAGTTGATTTCCAGACTGAAGAAAATCTGGAGCGTAGATGAAATATTACCCTTCTGGGTTACCCAGGTTGTATGCCTGGGTTACAAACAGCGAGGTAAACATATCTTGCAGAAGGTTCTTATTATCTGTTGGTGTTGCCCGAAGTCTTCCCAGTTCTTTAGGACTCAGAGACAAGCCTGGAGTGACAATAAAAAACAAAGAAAAAATAGCAGATCTTCATAAGTTGGATCTCAAAAGATTTCTTGGAGACATTGGCTTTATTTTTATTTATTTATTTATTTTGAGTTGGAGTCTCACTCTGTTGTCCAGGCTGGCGTGCAGTGGCATGCTCATGGCCACCCCAGTGTTGACCTGTTGGGCTCAGGTGATCCTTCCGCCTCAGTCTTCCAAGTAGCTGGAACTACAGGCGAGGACTACCATACCTGGCTAACTTTTTTTTTTTTTTAATTGTAGAGATGAGGTCTCACCAATTTGCCCAGGCTATTCTCCAACCGGTGGCCTCAGACAATCCCCTCACCTCAGCCTCCAAAAGTGCTGGGATTACAGGCTTGAGTCACCAAGTCTGGCCCTTAGAGACATTGACTTCAGAGCTAGGTTGAAAGGAAAGGAGAGGTTTAGAGAGGAGAGTAAGACACAAGGATTCCTGCTGATTAAATGGTTGCTTTGACTTCTCAGTTGGAAGAGAGAGAAATCAAAGAATAAATAAATTTGTTCTCATTTCTCTATACTTTTGTGATTATTACTGATATGCAGGCATTATCCAGCCTCTTGTCACCTAATTTCATTGTATTTGCCAGGACTGCTGGGAATAGAATGAGAACTCTAGAAAGAGCAAAGTAATAAAGAAAACCATTTTGCCTAAATTCCAGCATGAAGCTTTTATTTTAAGATACCAAATACCATGAATATACAGTTGAAGAGCTATTTGAATAAAGAATAAGGTGAGCTTTTTTTATGATGTGGTTTTTCAGTATTCACCTTTCTGAATATTGTTATTTTGCCTGGAATTGACTGATATTGTTTTAAAACAGTCAGCAAAAGAAATTCAGTAGGGAAGGTGGAGAAGAAGCAGCCAAGATAGTAATAAAATTGTGGAGAAATGGTACCTTTGAAGGAAGAAGGCGGTTCTTTTTTTTCCCCCCGGCTCTCTAGAAAATCTCTTGAAGGCAGTTCTAAAATGGTGAGTTACCTATAGAATTAATTTGGGCAGAGAGGCCAAGTGAATTAGGAGAGAGTTTTGTTGTTGTTGTTTTTGTTTTAGCGAGACAAAGAGGTCACTTGGTGACCATAGAGAGTGTGTGGAAGCCAAACTATAATGAAATAAGCAGTGATAGAAGGCAGAGTAATAGATTCACTCTTGTACATTTAATATTTCGAACCAAGTTGGAGAAGTAGACCCATAACTAAGTAAATTAAAATCTCCAAGTTCTCGACATCTGGAAAGACAAGGTTTCAAGAAATTTGATAAGAATTGGGAAAAAGTCTTACAGTAGCAACTAGAGAAGAAGGTTATCATGTTTATATGATGGGGTGATCTTGTATATGTTAATTGGCTAAAGGGAAAGGGTTAGAAAGAGTAGAATTGAAGATACAATGGATTAATTTTTAAAGTCTATAAAGGAGGTGAGAAGAAATGGAATTTTGAAAGTGGAAGACCTGTCCTTGGAGATGGAAAATAATCTGCTTCCTTGAAAACAGGGATTAAGAATGGATAAAGGCCAGGCTCGGTGGCTCAGCCTGTAATCCCACGCCTTTGGGAGGCTGAGGTGAGTGGATTGCCTGAGCCCGCGGGTTCAAGACCCACCTGGGCAGCGAGACCTCATCTCTACAATAAATAAAAAAATCAGCTGGGCATGGTAGCGCATGCCTGTAATTCGGCTACTCGGAAGGCTGAGGCGGAAGGATCACCGGAGCCCAGCAGGCGAGGCTGCGGTGGCCGGGAGCAGACACTGCGCTCCAGTCTGGGCGACATAGTGAGACTCCAACTCAAAAAAAAAAAAAAAAAAAAGAATGGATAAAGGTGTCAACAGGTTTAAACTTTAGGCAGTGATAATTCTGTCATTTAAATAAATTCAATAACATGTTTGTTTCTTTGATTTTATCCAGTTGCACACCTGTTTTGATTACATAACTTACCAAAGGTTGAAATTTGCCATGAAATAAAGCCAAAGGGGAGATTAAGATATCAGTCTTACTGGGGAATAGTTCAGGGAAAAAAATGAAGGAAGAGTTAATAGACAGACCAGAAGAAAATGTTGGAATTTTGGAGACTTGAGAGCAAATACATGGTTATGAGATGGAAAAAGACCTGGAAGGTCTATGTAAAAATGTGGAAAATGGAAATGTAAGATTCAAAGGTGGAAGAATTTTTGGTAATGACAAACTCAGGTGCAGCCTTTGGGATTGGAAAGCTGAGGTGAAGTCTGACTAAAAGTAATTAAAGCTGTAATTTTACAGCAATAGTGTTTCCTATCTGCTATCTGACAGAGTGCCCAAAGGGCTTGGCAGTGTTTTCTCTTCCTGGTTTATCTTAATTTCTATTTCCCTCCTGAATTCCCAGAATATGACTTCTGTGGTAAAATGAGGAAGTGAAGGGATACTGCAGTCTGGAATGGTGATTAGAGACTTTGTTTTTGCTGTTTCCCATCATGTTATAGGCACTCATTTGATCATCAGACGACAGAGTTTCTACTATGCCTATACAGTGTGCAGGACCCAAGTGGTACAAAAATGAGTAAAATACAGTTGCTTCCTCAGAAAGCTCAGAGTCTAACTGGAGAGACAGGAACACTGGCAAACATTTTCAATCTCTGACCTTTTGTTGCAGACAGGATATCTGAAAGAAAGTGGAGAACTCCCCCAACACAAACCCCTTGGATCCTTTGTCCATCAGTATTCTTTCACTAACCTGCCATGCCTGGCCTCAATGACACCCCCTTCCAACCAGCAACACTCCAACTGACAGGCATTCCTGGGATGCAAACAGGCCTAGCCTGGGTTGCCCTGATTTTCTGCAACCTCTACCTGATCTCCATCATAGGCAACCTCAGCATCCTCGCTCTGGTGTTTCGGGAGCCTGCTCTGGACCAGCCCATGTACTACTTCCTCTCTATGCTCTCTCTCAATGATCTGGGTGTGTCCCTTTCTACACTTCCCACTGTGCTTGCTACCTTCTGCTTCAACTACCGCTATGTTGGCTTTGATGCCTGCCTGGTTCAGATGTTCTTCATCCACATTTTCTCTTTTATGGAATCAGGCATACTGCTGGCCATGAGCTTTGATCGTTTTGTGGCTATTTGTGACCCACTACACTATGCCACTGTGCTCACCAACAATCGCATCTTGGCTATGGGCTTGGGTATCTTTACCAAGAGTTTCGCCACTCTCTTTCCTTTCCCTTTTTGGTGAAACGACTGCCCTTCTGCAAAGGCAATGTTTTGCATCACTCCTACTGCCTCCATCCAGATCTCATGAAAGTGGCATGTGGAGACATCCATGTTAACAACATCTATGGACTCATTGTGGTCATTTTCACCTACGGTGTGGACGCAACTTTCATCCTGCTTTCCTATGCATTGATCCTGAAAACTGTGCTGGCCATCGCATCCCAGGAGCAACGTCTCAAGGCACTCAATACCTGTATGTCACACATCTGTGCTGTGTTGGCCTTTTATATGCCCATAATTGCTGTCTCCATGATCCACCGTTTCTGGAAACAGGCACCACCTGTTGTTCATGTCATGATGTCCAATGTCTACTTGTTTGTACCCCCTATGCTCAACCCCATTATCTACAGTGTGAAGACCAAAGAGATACGCAGAGGGATTCTCAAGGTCTTCCATAAATCCCAGGTCTGAGGAAGGTTGTAGATCCGGAGATATTTTATTTGGAAAAAGGACTAGGACTTTTGAATACTTTAGAATGAGGATGCAGGATCTTGATATGTGTGAATGTGGCACTAATAAAACAATGTCTGATTCAATAAAATGACATATGTATGTATTGATCACCTACTATGTGACAATTCTTCTGCTGGTTACTGAGCATATAATACTGGTGAGAATGACATATGATTAAGTAACCAGGTAGACATGTTAAGGGAACATATAAAAAAGAGAAACAGGTGCCCCAAAAATATTTGTCTGACATATATATGAATAACTGAAGTCTTACAGGAAAAATAATCTTGAACACAAATAATTGTGCTACTACTCATAGTAAAGGAAAGGATAAACATTACAGACAGAAAAAGTGCTATGGAGGCTTAGTGTTTCATGCAAGAGAGAGGATCTATTTGGTGTGAGGAAATAAGGATAGGCTGTGTTGGGTGTTTGTGAAATAGCTTGTGAAGGATAGAAGAGGTTAGAGTTTTTTAAAAGGATGGCAGGGAAAAGGGAGAGTACTGATCTCAGCAGATCTAACCGCCTGAGAAGAAATCATAGAGAAAAGTTTAGAACCTTACTATCTTAAGTATGGTCCAATGAAACAATGCAAATTCTGAAGACTTTCTTCATACCTCTTGAACCAGAAATTCTAAGGGATAGGATCCAGCAATTTGTGTTTTAACAAATTCTTCAAGCTCTTCTCATATCTGTTAAAGGTTCAGGGCCTTTAACCTAGAATATTGGTCTAAAATATTTGGGAAAACTGAAAATAGATTTGTTTAGACAAAGCAGAGGTTTCCTACAAAGATGATTGGGAAAAAGCATCTTGAGACATTGCCTAAGTCAATGTGGACAATTTTAAAGTTGGAGGAAACTGAGTACATTGCAACTAAGCATATTATCCTATTGATGAAGGGAAATGCAGACTTACAGACTTATTATCTTCATGAGGTGGTAAATGTGGAACACATAAATAGCTTCAGAGGTGCCCCATGATGTGCTTTTCTTCCTTTCCCCAAGTCTTAGCCCCTGCCATCCCAACCTGCCTGATATTAAATTTCAGGCAAACTCCAATTTTAGGACTTCCATCTAGGAGACTAGAACCTAGAGAGAGAAAACAAAAAACTAAACCTATAGTTGTTGTAATAATATGTGGAGTTAAGCAAGAGTTCTTTGTCAATGGGCCTTCAGTGTATGCAAGTTCCCTGATTAGGATCTCTCCTGAGACTTTTTTTTTCCTGCAAAGTCTATTAACTTCTTCCTTCTATAGATGGGAAATATTTAATATGGTTGTATTTGCATCTACCAAACATTCATTTGCAGATTATGAATGTCCTTGCTTTGCTTTATTGTGGAAAGTTTATTTACACTCCACAGAAGTATTTTTATCTATATTTAAGCTTTCTGGGGGAAGAGTCCCTCACAATTTCCCTACAGAAGACTTTTAGCAAATAAATCCTTTGTGTTGAGTTTTGCATAGATGTTATGTTTTATGTTATCACTGTCAGATTAAATGAGTATTTAGGGTTTTTCTTGACCTATCCTTCACTTCATGGAGGCAGAAATTGAGTCTTGAAAAAGATCTTTTAAAGGATCAAAAGAAAGAGAGAGAGAGAGAGAGAGAGAGAGAGATAAATAATGGCAGTCAAAGCTAAAAGTTTTCAACCAGAACAGAATCTAGCACACTCGTACATGTAAATTATATGAACAACCAAGTGACTAATTAAATAAATGAATAAACTCAAACTGATGTCTGTTCCTTTTCATACTGTCTTTAGTGACATAATAAGAATCACTTTACTCCACGACTTCTCAAAGCCCTGCCCCTCCTTACTAGAGACGTATGCCCCATCTGAGGCATCATTTAAGTTTCCTTCTATGTTTATGATTCTGTAACCTTATTCACAAGGCTTTGGTTTGCTTTCTTCTGAATTTCATCTCCTGGTTCCCAACCCATTATTTTGGATCCGACCAATTCTATAAAATTAATAGAAAGCAGAAAGTGTTCTTCTCAGACTATCTTCTGACACTTCAGGATACCACACAAGAAAGAAAGCATTTTATCCATGCCCATCTTCTATTTGTCTCCCTGCACCCCATTCCTTCCCTTGACGGAAAAGGGAGAGAACCCTCCTGCCATTTCTTCTTTCAATATACTCTCACCCTGAAATTGAAATGAAGAAGTCAAATGAAATACTGAATGGAAAGTCAAGGTGTTGGAAAAATAATTAATTTGGGGAATTTTATAATAAAGATAATTATCATGTGTGATGCATTCAATTAAAAAACATACCTATTACTTTCTTCTCACTTGAGTCTCAATCTTCTGTAGAGAGGTATTATCCTTTTTTACAAACCAAGCTATAGGTTCAAATAAATTAATCTTCTAAAATTACGAACCTAGTAGATGGCAAGGCCAAGACTTAAACTTAGATCTGTTTGATTTGAATCCCGTGTGCCTGCAATATCCTAGAATATTTCTTCTGGAGGAGACCCCAAATTGTGAAACTTGGCAGAGGGTTAAGGGGACGGTAATAGGAATAGAAATTGAGTAGGAAACAGTAGGCAAAAGTGATAGAGGCAGCCAAAGTCATGTCCTTCATTGCTTAAATCCTGTGGTGTCATTGGGCTCCCATGTCTGGTATCTGAGCTTTGGAATTTGCTTACTGGAATCTAAGCTTTAGGCCCTTCCTGAGTTACGGGTTTTAAGATCAGAACTCAAGTATCTTTTTTTAAAAAATGTAACTCAGATGTCTAGACTCTGGGTTCTGGGTACACAGTTCCAGTTTTGAGACAAGATAACTATTGGAAAGTGTTACTATGGAGTTTGGAGAAATTTTGTTTTCTCTATGGTGCGAGGGAAGTATCTCTAAGGAAAGGTTTTTTGTTTTTGTCTGTTTCTTTCTGTCTTTCTTTCTTTTCTTATCTTTCTATTCCTGGTGAAATCTAACCCCTCTTCTTTCTCCATCACCAACACAACATCACACTAAGGCAAAGCAAGACTCCAGAGGCCCTGGCCTCTGGGAACTGTCACCTAGAGACACAAAATCTGCCTCTTCTCTTCTAGTGCCTGCCTGAGCCTCATTCTGGAGGCTTTGTGAGCTCTGATCCTCTGTCTGCCAATCTTAACTTTGTTTCACAAAACTCTGTCAGGTGAGTTTGAATCTGTCTGTGTCTTATAGGTATGTGAACAGGAGTATGTTTCTATCTACCCTTCTGTGTTTCTGTGTAGATCTTTCAGATTATCTTGTCATATCTCTGTATCTTTGAGTGAGTCTCTGTTAATGTCTGTGTGTGTTTGCATAGTTGGCCAACAATTTAAAAATCCCAAATCTCTTTTTCATGTAAGTTTTCTATAGAAAGAACATTATTCATTCAAATACCCCTGTAGTCTCCCTGCCACTTTCAGATAGGTCTGTTTTTTGTTCATCTTGTTAAGATATTTATTAAACATCTGTTATGTATTTGACTTTGTGCTAGTTTTGGATATTTAGTAGCAAAACAAACAAACAAAAGGCAGTCAGCATCACCCTATCTTTGATGAGACTTACAATCAAGTAGGGGATACAGACATTAAACAAATAATTACACAAGTGCGTACATGCTTATAAAGGAACATAAGTGTTCCACAAGAGAATAATAGTATTCAGGTTATACCTAAATAAATAATATTCAGGTTGTACCTAAATAAGATTATTTTTTGTATCTGCAACATTATCTGTCTGTGGAAAAAGTAGGTTGAAACCCTACGTGAGGAAGCACATTATAAGTCTGTGAAATCTGACCAGAATAGTGGTTTCAGGATGCAGTGAACTCCCCATCATTGGGAACATTGAAGCTGAACGTGGGCAACAATTTGATAAATATGTCATGGAGGAGAGTCTCTCAGTGAGTTCAAAATTGGACACCGGTTTCGGGTTCTAAAGAGACTGCCAAGTTGATCACTGAATCTATGGACTGTTGAGAAGGAGTCATTATAAAGGTCACTTAACTACTGTTCTCTACCCCCTGACCCCCAGTTTGCATAGGAGGCTAAAAAATCTCTCTGTTATTCAATCTTTTTCTCTGCTTGGGAAAATAAAAATTACCAATCTCTTTAGCATCTTCTCATTTTTCTCACTTAGATGGCTTTAGCTTCAGAAGGCTAGCTTCTGGGTTTCATAGGGAAGACCATGAGACTTACAGTAAAAATAACTGGATTCTAGTTTTAGATCGGTCACTTTCTGGTGTCAGGCAAGTCACTTGATATGGTTGTTATGAGACTCAAATGAGGCAGGTTGATACTGAGCCAGATGCCCTTCTGGTTATCATTTTTACCACTCAAAGATTGAGTGAATTACTTGAAACTATGGTCTTCTTGGCATTGCCCTTCCCCTTTCCTATCCTGCATGTTCCTCCTCACAGGGACCATGGCTGATGCTTCAAAGACTTTATTTATACCTCCAGCCAAAGATGAGGTTTTCCAGTGGCAAGCATCCCCAGGTGTGGCGGGTCAAGATTTTCAAAATAAATGATTAAGTGAATACTCAAAATACTTCTATCAAGCCCTTCTTTCCCTAAGGTGCACCTCCAGAGAGGTGATATGTAACACTGGCTCCAAACCTAGGCTACATCAGTGTGCACCACCCCGGAGTAATATGAGCAAATCTGTCTATTTAGAGCTTCAAGATGCTGAAGAGTCTAGCAGATAATGGAACACAAAGAAATGCTTAATTTGCAGATAGAAGTAGAAAGTTGGCTGAAAAACAAAGTGAGAAAAGACTTGCGAAGTGCCTGCAAGTTTTATTTTAGTCTAAAAGACTATCACTTATCACTATAAAGGGACAAGGGTGTTAAAAAATGGGTCTGGAGTGGTTCTCAACATCAGGCTCAACTCAGGAGTTTTAAAACACATTGATAACTGGATATTACATCTAAAACATTTTAATTTAATTGCCATGGGGTGTGATCTGAGCACTGGGATTTTTAAGTTCCTCAAGGTGACTGCAATGTCCAGTAAAAATTGAAAATCACTTATCCATAAGGTAGACCCAAGAGAAATGTATGGGTAAGAGGCACAAAGAAGCATATTTCATGTGTCAGGAAAGTTGTTTATTTTGAGGGAAGCATAGAGGTAGAATGCAGGGAGTTTCAGCATGAAGAGTCAAGAAAGTAAGAGAACGCAGGCTCTGGAATCATTCTCATGGTTACACTGTACTTGTCTCCATAGGTCTTTGAACTCCCTTGGCTGTACATTTCCCTAACTGTTCATCCATTTCAGCAGAGCATTCGTATTAAACTCTTCCGATGTATGACCATTTCACATCAGCAGTGGTAATCACAGAATAAAGAATTTTTGCAGAATCAGTAATTCATGCATACAATATGTTGAGTGAATGAGTGAACTGATGTTTGGAGGTAATTCGGCTTTTACACCAGTTGTAACAGTACTTCCCTAATTCACTATAATCGTTTTTTTTAAAAAATTAATTGTCTGAATTGAATTTACTATGTTACATTACATTAATTATGTTCCATTATGTTATCTTGCATTACATCACGTCATTATTTTCACCTTCTAATTGGAGTTTATCTATTTCCTTCTGATTTATTGGCCACTGGCAAATTTTTTTTAACCCTCTGTGTCATTTATTTCTCCATAGATTCTTGTTTAATTCTGCTATTTTTGTATCTTTTTTTTTCTTTTTTTCGAGTCAGAGTCCCACTCTATCACCCAGGCTGGAGTGCAGTGGCACACTCATAGCCACCACAGCCTTAATCTGCTGGACTCAGAAAATCCTTCCACTTCAGTCTTTCAAGCAGCTGAAACTATAGGCATGTGCTATCATGCCCAGCTAAATTTTTTTTTTTAATTTATTGTAGCAACGAGGTCTTGCCATGTTGCTTAGGCTGGTCTCAGAGGCATGAGCTCTGGCAATTCTCTCACTTCTGCCTCCCGAAGTGCTGAGATTACAGGCTTGAGCCACCATGCCCAGCTATTTTTGAAGCAGCTAAATTTTTGATAGCTTTTCTGAACTCTGTTACTAACTCAGAGATAACTTATGTATTAACATAATTTTTTCTTGGAATGTTCATATCCCTCATCACCGGTATTTCTATATCTCCCTTTTCAGCTTTTTAAAACCATAGTAGTACTTTGTTTCAAAACATTTTCCCCACCAGGGATGAAGTGGGGATACAAAGAGATAACACTTTACCACACTGGCAAAACTAAAACTCAATTCCTTCTGATGACTCCAACTTAGATCATACTGGTATTTACTCTCATCTCCATAGTGAAATTGAAAACATTACTGTAAGAGAAGCTTGTGGAACTAAATTAGAATTTAGACTGCATAAATTGTCTCTAAAGCTGTTAGTCAAAGTTATTCTTCCTCTTTGCATCTTAGTGTGTCTCCAAGAAAAAAATAGTTTATATTTATTCAGTATAGCATGCAATACCATTTTTATTCTTACAAAAATCTTACAAGACAGGAGTGTTTTTATTCCCACTTTACAGGCAAGAGACACTGAGGCTTAGCAAGGTTAAGTTACTTGTTCAAGGTTAAACTCTTTTGGAGTTCAAACTAAAGTCTTCGAGAACAGTTCACAAAACTCTAAAAAACTGAACATACAATATTAATTTTCTCATTTCTTTTTCTTATACACAAACAGAATAGTGTTATTATATTTAAGGTACAAGTTAAAAAAACTAAAACAAACAAAACAAAACTTTGGACCAGAGTATAAATAAGTTGCCCATATCACACATATAACAACTGGCTGAGTGTGACATTTGACCCAGGTCTGATTTATTACAAAGTTTCTACTCTTAATTTTAAGCTATTGTGTTTTTCACAAGATTGCATATTCTTACTCATATGTGAGAACTGAAAAAGATAATCTCATGGAGGTATAGAATGATGGCCATCAGATGCTGGGCAGGAGTTATGTGTGGAAAGGTGGGAGAGATTGAATAATGGGTACAAACATATACTTTGATAGAAAAATTAGCTCTAATGTTCGATAGCAATAGGGTGACCATAGTTAGCAACAATGAATTGTATATTTTAAAATAGCAGAAGAGAGGACTTGAAATGTTCCCAACACATGCAAATGATAAATTCTCAAATGATGGATATCTTAAATACCTTGACTTGATCATTACACATTCTATTCACACAAAATAATATCATATATACCTCATAAATATGTGCAAAATTATATATCAGTAAAAAAGTATTTGAACATTACAAATACATTTTTTTAAAATGAGTAGTCTGAAATATCCTCTTTCTATGTAACATTTTTCAATTATGGAGCTTAATGGAACAGGAAAAAATAAGAAAATATCTGTTACATTTGTATTCAGAATGATGTAGATGACTCCAACTTCCCCCATCTCCCTCATCTCCTTTTTTCAGTTTTTGAGGTGGGCTGCTAAGACAGAAAACACAACAGAGGGAGCTAACTTCAGTTTTTTCCAAATGGCAGGTGAAAACTTAACTGTGCTATTGGTGACATGGGAGCAGACAGCAATGAAAGTCTCAACTCCCTATCCTGTGTTTCTGACTGGCATCCCTGGATTGGAGGCCAAACATGGCTGGATCTCCATTCTTTTCTTCACCATGTACATCGTGGCCATTGTGGGCAACAGCCTAATCATGGCAGCAGTGCAGGCAGATCCTGCCCTACATGAACCCATGTACCTCTTCCTCTCCATGTTAGCCATCACTGAAGTGGGTGTTTCTGTGTCTACAGTGCCTACTGTTTTAGGCATTCTTTGGTTTGATGCCCGCAAGGTTGACTTTGATGGCTGCCTGGCCCAGATGTTCTTCATTCACACCTTCTCCTGCATGGAGTCAGGAGTCCTATTGGCCATGAGTTATGACCGCTTTGTAGCTATCTACAACCCACTGCGCTATACAGCCATCCTGACTCTGCCCCGCATCATCTGCATGGGACTAGGTATCACACTGAAGAGTGTGGCACTCATGGCCCCACTTCCAGTCCTTTTGAGACAACTTCCCTATTGCCACATTAACGTTCTCTCTCACTCCTACTGCCTCCACTCAGATCTGATCCAGCTGCCTTGTGGGGATACTAAACTCAACAGCATCCTGGGTTTGGCCATTGTTCTAGCTACTTTTGGGCTAGACTCATTGCTCATTGTGGTCTCTTATGTGTTGATTCTTTACACAGTGCTGGGCATTGCTTCTGGGGAGGGACGGTGGAAGGTCCTCAATACATGTGCATCACATATTTGTGCAGTGCTGATATACTATGTGCCTATGATTGGTGTATCTGTGATGCACCGTGCTGCCAAGCATGCTTCCCCCATGGTCCACACACTGATGTCTAGCATCTACCTCTTCGTGCCGCCTGTGCTTAACCCCATCATCTATAGCGTTAAGACTCGGCCAGTCCGACAGGGAATTGTTACCTTGTTCTCCTGCAGGAGGGAGTTGCTCTGAATTACCCCAAGAGGTCACAGACTGTCATTAAGTCTGTAAACTCTGATCATGTTTCTGATACAAGCAAAACTCTACACTAGGCCTTTTGAGGAGAAAAGGGAATGAGAAATTCAGTGTTGCCACAGGTTTGAATCTGAATCACAAGAGTTATTCCTCAACCCTTTCTGTCTCACATTTGATTGATATATATGTGTCCCTTTGTGTGTGCATGCTCATGCCTTTCTTCCCCAATCAGATATGATAATCTGGGGACAGAAATAATGAATTTCCCTTTTCCTAATTCCTTTAAAACTTCTAGAAAAGACCTGAAAAATATTAAACAGTAAAGTCTTGAGATTTAATGGTATTTGAAGTGAAATACAGCAAAGTTCCATTTTTATGGGTTAGGTAGGTATTAAGAGCATCACTCAATAAAAACTGATCATCTTAGGAACATGTCTTTGAGTAAAGTAAACACATTTTCTGGTTTGCCTCAGATATTCATGATTTACACCTGTTTTCCTCAGCATCATTATTAACAGCACTTTCACTCTCAAAAATAACCTTGTTTAAACAATAAATTATATGATAAACCTACCTATGAAGCAACCTTTTGTTATGCAAGGAAACACACTCTCCCCAAAACCCACCATCCAGTGATCTCTACACCGAGAATGTATGTACCATGATATTCTCAGGATAAAGAGCTGGATAAATGACCTCAACTGAGGCATAAAGTAAAATATGGACAACCTTGTAATGCCTGGGCTACAAATCCAAAGGATCCCAGAAAAGGCAACAAATTCTACTGTAGTACAATCCCGGGCTCTATCTGTAGATAAACATCTATTGACAAATAGGCCTGGTATCACTGTGCCTGAATATACTGCTTTTTCATTTCCTCCCTTCAACTTTCAGTTGTCTCACATGTGTGTGGTGCCTATATTCTTATCCATTCCCCACTTTATTCCCTCCCAAGCCCATAAGCATGGTCTTGTTGGCTTCTGCCTATGATTTCCTAAGCTTCTTGGAAACCTAGGTCAAATGGGAATGAACATCTGTTCACCTCCTAAACAACACAGGTCTTGTGTAGAGTGAATTGATTGAGAGGACGGTGATGGTTGGTTAGTACCCAGAGTCAGATTTTCAGCCTCACTCACTTCAGGGTTTCTAATTACGGTGAAAATGTTACCCTCACATGAAATATTCTCCCTGAGTCATTCAGCTCTCCAGGCATACTTGTAGGCAATACAATCTTTGAAGTACGAGTCTGTTTAGAAGAGTAGCCCATCAAATTTCTGTCAATTTACTCTCTAAAATACAGAAGTAAAAAACTTATACATAAGTATAGCTCACTTTATTGCATTTTGCTTTATTGTGTTCTGCAGATATTATATAATTAAAATGGAAGATTTGTAAAAGCCCTCCTTGAGCAAGTGTATCAGCGCCATTTTTCCAACATCGTGTGCCTAGCTTATGAGCTTTTTTTCTTAGCAATAAAGTATTTTTTAATTAGAGTATGTGCCATTGCAGGCTGGGTAAGCTATGTCCAGAGTTGTGGGGAGGGGGTGTGTGAAAGTATTCACCAAATAGCTGTGAATTAGGAAAGGCCAATTTATTAAAGGGAAGCTATGTTGTGAAGGGCACAAAAGGCAGAACAACAGCAAGAGCATTTACTACCTACTTGCAAAAAGGCAGTGACCTGAGGTTCTTCTCAGTGGAATTTGACCTCCTCTTAGGTTAAGGTGAGTTTTAGGATTCCCATAATCCATTTGAGTTTTTACCTTGCAAATAAGGTAGTTCTAATAGGTTGATGTTTGACCTTGATTATAAGCCTCTTTTGTTCCAGCTAGAGGTTCACTATGTGCTGGTCCATCATGTGGTTTTAACAGCAACAGTTGACCGCTCTTTGTCATGGAAGTAGCAGCAAATACTTTTCAGCTGGCTATTTAGCTTTTACAGTTCTTGGAATCTCATTCTGAGATTTCCTTCCTCAAAATAGTTTACCCAATTCGCCCAATGTATGCAGGCTTAATCAGGCCTCGTGTTCTTCCTCAGCAAGTACTTTTTTTAGACATCATGCTATTGAACACTTAATAGACTACAGTATAATATACACATAACTTTTATATGCATTAGAAAACCAAAAAAAAAGTGTGACTTGCTTTATTGTGATATTTGCTTTATTGCAGTGGTTTGCAATTCTTGGTACTCTTGTACTCAAGAATTTCCATGTCGATATCTAGAATTTTTTTTATAAATTTACATAAAAGTTGAGCGTGGTGACTCATGCCTGTAATCCCCTCACTTTAAGAGACTGAGGCGAGAGGATTGCCTGAGCCCACAGGTTCAAGACCAGTCTGAAGTTCTTCCCAGTGGAATTTGATCTCCTACAATAAATCCAAAAATTAGCTGGACGTGGTGGTGCCCACCGGTTCCAGCTTCTTGGAAAGCTGAGACAGAAGGATTGATTGAACCTATCAAGTCGAAGCTGCGGTGGCTGTGAGCATGCCATTGCACTCCAGCCTGGGCGACACAGTGAGACTCCAATGAAAAAAAAAAATTAATTAATTAACATAATTCTTGAGCAAGCATTTTTAGGATATACAGTGTTATAAATATAGTCAGTTTAAAGTAAATTGTTATATCACCTCTTTAAATATCCAATGGAATTTAAATGTATGTTTTTGTACTTGATATCAAAAATGTAAAAACACATGAATGTGTTCTTTGACAGTCAGATATTTTACATCAGTACTTTTTTCCTCTAACTTAAAATTTTATTTAACCTCTATCAAGTTTTGATCATGTTATGCATATTTATATTTGAAACTATTTTAATGATCATATTATCATTATTCTTTATGGCAAAAAGTACATATACACTTAAATTTAATATTTGAAAATGTTTGAAATTGCTTGTGTTTTTTCCTTGATATTAGTTCAGTATTAAATATAATACCTGAACAACATTTTAATTAATGGAAGTCTCAGGTTTATTTTCTCATTGAAAATTTAATAATTTTGAACCTCAATATTTTCTATACTGGTTTTATTTGTCAGGTAAGTTAATTTTTAAAATATTTAGTTTATATGAATTAATGTACTTGTTGTTACTATGTTGTCATTGCTTCTAGGCACTCAATTTTTCAGAGCAAAAAACATATATATCTGCACAGCAACCTGTACATACACAAATAACACAAATATTCATATTTGTCTATCTTTATATCATATTGAAATGACTTCATGTTGATGCCTCCAACTCTAATCCATGAATCATCCATACTTTTCAACTCTGTGTCTGTAACCTTCCACTCTAACAGTGAGAAACCTGGCTCCCAGCATCTTCAGTCCACTTACTTAATTATTCAATTCCAGCATGTATGTATAGGTATAGAAGGATAACTTCACTTTCACCCTCTTTGAAGGTTCGCTGAAATGACTGACTTAATAGATTAATATGGGTAAAGGTATACAAATTTATTAATGCTCATGAACATAGGGGCCAAATAAAATATGAATCTGAAAGAAGCCTGGATGGTTGAGGCTTATATACTCTCTTGAGAGAGGGGAAGAAAATGGGTGAAATGTAGGTGATTATGAAGTATAGTAAATGATTTTCAGGGGAAAGAAAGAAATCTGAAGAACAATGGCCTGGGACAAAGTTTATCTAAATTCTGGGGCAGAGGTGGGAAGGTGAGGAATAAAAGTTTATTGTGAACAAAGGTTGTCTTATTATGCAGATAAAGCTTCCCAGGTAATCTCTCAAATTTGCCCTCAGAAGAAAAGATAAAAAGCCTATTTGGGTTTGGTGATGACTGACTTTAATCTCTTTTCTACTATAGTTAATCTTTCTTGGTTATTTGATGAAGTTTCTAGAAATAAAGTTTTAAGACAATTTCCTTTTTTTTTTCTGGAGGCACTCCCTATGGAGAACTATGAGGTCCAAATATGCCAACAACAATTGAGTGAATTATACTGAGGAAAAAGGTCTCAGGGTAAGATTGACAGGTGTTGCAAAGAACTTACCGACCACAGTGAGAGCCATAAATGCTTGCTGAGCACTGTAAATCATTGTAAACTAACCTTTAGTTGATGACTGTAAATGGAAAAGCAGTTAACTATTGCTGTAAATTAACCCAATCTTAAGAAAAAGAACACCACAGTCAATCAGCCATCTTGTAGATCCCCACAGCATGCACAACCTACACAACACATAACTAACCTCCCTCTCAGACCCCTCGATGCCACGTGAAAACTCCCCAGAACAGCCCTATAAAACTTTCCTCTAACCCTTTCCTCTTTGTAGTCAGAGTCTCTTCTATTGTACTGCCTGTTGTTCTCTTACAATGTATCCTGGCTTTAATAAATCTGCCTTTCTTAATTCGCAACTGTTTTGGCAAATTCATTTATCACCTGTTACTTAGGACTCAGCTAGTCATATACACAACATTTCCCTTCATCAGATAAAGGAACTTCAAATAAACCCCCTCTTAGTACTTCAGGAAAGAAAGGAGATGATAAGAGAGAGAGAGAGAGAGAGAGAGAAATGGAAGAAGGTCAGGGAGACACCTTGGTTCTGAGGCCTATTTATGAAGACTTTGATTTTTTAAAAAATTTTTTATTTAAAGCACTCAGCATGTCAAAGCATCCTGTTTTGGGGTCTTGTCCTCTGTACCCCAACACATGAATAGCAGCTGCAGAAGTGTTAATCCATACCCATGAGATTCTGCTTCTTCAACTAGAGACCACTGTGTATTATACTTCCTTTTGCTTTTAGTCTTACAGATTTCATCCATTTTCAATGTTACTTAGGTTAGTAACTTTCTTTCCCACTTATTTCAGTGTGGTTGTTTTATAGAATTATAATAGAGTTACTTTTTGGGGGTCACATTCTGCATTCCATCTTGTCATCTCATCATGTCCTAAATGATTTTTTAAAAACTTTGCATACATTAAAGTTCGCTCTGTTATGTTGTAAAGTTCTATGGATTTTGATAAATGCATAGTGCTATGTGTACATTATAATAGTATTACAGAATTATTCCATCATCCTTAGAAAGAAATCTGTGCTTCCTTTATTCAGTACTTCACTTCTCCCAAAACCATGGCTCTCATTAATTGGTGTATTCTCTTGCTATTTATGTTTTTTCCAGAATTCTATATAAATAAAACCATGTATTTTGTTAGTCTTTTAAGGCAGGCTTCTTTCACTTATAAATACACATTTAGGATTCATCCGCATCTTTGAGTAGCTTAGTAGTTTATTCCTTTTAAATTGTTGAATAGTGTCTCCTTGTAAGGATGTATTGCAATTAGCTTATCCATTTCCATTAGCCTACTGAAGAACACCTTGGTCACTTTGAGTTCTCTTAAATCTTTTTTTTAATGCTCATTATTTGTAAAAAGGTTCTAGGTGTTTAGTTTCTATAGTGGCTGCCTAGTCTACTACTTGAATTAATGCAATCAATTTAATACCCTTAACATTTAATATCCAATCTTATTTCCTGTTAAATAGCTCATTAAAATAATTTATAGATGATCAAAAAGACATAAATGATATTACTTCTTAAAACCATCCTCTACATTTTATGACAAACACATTTCTGTAATAAAATGTGATCAGTATAGTTACATACATTCTTAGAACTGAATAACTTTTGCAGAAACATTTCCCAATTTAAAAAAGTCCAAAAATTAAATCTATTTTGAAATATAAACATATTCTAAATACATCATGATACTTCTTAAGTCATAAAGTTTCCTGCCCCCCTCTACACACAGGCAAAGAAAGAAAATAATAAGCAGAAAATAAAATAAATAGAAAAAGTAGAAGAACAAACATGGGACAGACTTCTCAATTTAATCTACATCTGATTTTCAGTTAAATTTTGACTGTTGTCTGAAATGTATTATATGTGATCATAAAAGTCAATTGATAGATATCTCTTATTTGGAGATTGTTTATGGTATTCTGTGCTCCTGTGTTCCTCTTTAAAAATAACTGACATGATCTCCACATGCTGAGTTGGGACATTCCCAAACCTGTACTAGCCAAAGAAAATTCTCCTTTGATTCATATTCCTACTCATTCTCTTGATCTTTTCAGTATCTGGATTTCCTGGTTTTAAATTCTCCTCTTCTGAGACTTTATGTGTCTTCTGTTCTACAATTTATTTCTCTGCAGCAGCTAACTTATGGTTCTCTGAAAACACAAACTAAGCTCTAGATTCTGAAAAATAAGGAGAAAAGGGTATGGGAAAGGAAAGACATTACTTTGAAACTTGCTTTCTGGTTTTCACTTCCTAATGCTGCCTTCCACTGAGCTCCCACTGAAGCCCTGCCTGTGTTGATTCAAACTTAAGTGGCTTCTAATATTGACAACATACACCATTAATCCAGTAATCGGAAGTTGTGACCAACATTATAGCTCTCTCTTCAATGTGGTATTTCTGAGAAAACTTATCTAGCTTCCACAAAATACCATTTTATGAACCTCATATGTTTCTAAAAAAGTCTATTTGGGCTATAAAAATGAGGTTTTTTTTCCCCCACAAATCTTACTGTACTTGAAGTTTGAATTCTAAGTACTGAGAAAATTTAGTAAGGCAGGAGCCTTATTCTAACTGTGGGGCATGTTACCACCCTACCCTACTTTTAGACTCTCTGCATGTGTTCCTTTGCTCTATAAAACCATGCTGGATGTTGATTAGATAAATCTGACTGACTGAGAAACTTGATCTGCATCCATCCTAACTCAAAGTTTTGCCATTCTTTTGTAAGAGAAAAGAGCACATACCTTTTCTGTAGGGTGATACAGAGCAAAATACCTAAAGTTAACTTGAATGTATAAGTGAAACTGTCTAAAAGAATGAGTGGTGGGGGCCACAACTAAGGATGTTTTTCAAACTCAGGGAATTGAAGTTTAAACAAACCAATGGGAGAGAAGAATATCCATAAAAAACAGACACAATGTTAGAGAGACTTTATTCAGTGAATGAAACTCATCCCATTGGCAGAGCTGTTAAAAAGTACTAGAATTTCATTAACTCAGATTCACATGTCTTTTATATTGAATTATTGCTGCTAGCTCTCCTCAGTCAAACAATTCTTGCTAAAAGCCAGGAACATATCATACTACTTTAACAATATGATGGGGTTTTATTTTAAAGTCTCCATTTGCCAATTTTGAATACATTCTTCCCTCAAGTTATTACGCTTACTCCTGAGTAAATTAACAAATGCGTCCTTTCATTTTGAATGCATATTTTGGGGGAAAAGGAGATGCAAGATTCCCTGGCGGATCTGCTTGGTCTTTACACTATAAATGATGGGATTCATCACAGGAGGAGCCAGTAGGTAGATGTTGGCCATGATAACATGAACCAATGGAGAGGCATGCTTGGCAAAGCGGTGAGTCATAGATACACCAACCATGGGGACATAGAGGACCAGAACAGCCAAAATGTGAGACAGACAGTTATTGAAGGTGCGGAGTCGCTCAGTCCAATTGGTTGTGCCCAAAATGTTTTTCAGAATGAGTGTATAGGAAAGCACAATAAGCAGAGGATCCATTGTGACAATAAGCAAGACCAGGGCAAATGCAAACCAACTGTTGACCTGGATGTCAGCACAGACCAGGCGGATCAGGTCCTGGTGGAGGCAGAAGGAATGAGAGAGATGGTGAGAATGGCAGAAGGGCAGGCGCTTGAGTAGAAAAAAGGGAAGGAAGAACAGCCAGAATGCTGCGGCAAATGATGGCTAACCCAATTCTACCAATTATTTTATTGGTGAGGATGGAGGCATAATAGAGGGGACGGCAGATGGCCACATAGCGGTCAAAGGACATGGCCAGAAGGACAGAAGATTCCATAATGGAAAATCCATGAAGAAAGAACAACTGAGCAAAACAGGCCTCAAAGCTGATCTTACACATGTTGAACCAGAGGAGCTGCATAACTGTGGGCAGGGTAGTGAGGGTGAGACCCAGGTCATTTAAGGCCAGCATGGAGAGAAATAGATGCATGGGCTGGTGGAGAGACGGTTCTTTGCAGATGACAGTGAGGATGGTGGTGTTGCCCATGATGGAGATGGTGTAGAGGAAGCAGAAAGGGATGGAGATCCAGATGTGGAAGGCTTCAAATCCAGGGATGCCCGTGAGAATGAAGTAAAAGGGGTCTTGTGTGGTGTAAGTCACATTGGACATGATTGATGAATGTGGCTTCAGTGTCAGGATCCTTGCTCAGGGAGAATCAGAAACATTATAAATAATTTCTCTCTTTGCCCCAATTAGATCTAAACTCTATGAAAATAAAGTTCAGAGTTATCGATGGTAACTAAAGCAAGGTTTAAGAACATCATGATGTCCTTTCCTTAGGCTGACTCTGCAAATTGCTCCCACGCCACTAATCTTTCCTTGATGATTGAATACAGATTAATTTATGAGTAGCTCTGTATTTTTCTCTGCCTCTATTTTTCCACTCTTATTTCGTTTTCAGCACCCTGAATCTGCATGTCATCCAAATCCCACTAGTGTTCTCACAAAGACTCAAAATGGGGTCCACACTGCATATGTTAATGGTTTAACATTCTGCTTTAATTTTTTTGAATTCTTTATTTCCAGTATGTCTTTCCAAATCTCTCCTTTGCTTTTTGTGACAGCACTGTCACTTGTTTCACTAGTTCTAAATTCATCACCATTTTCCCCAGTCTCCTATTTTTTCATTTATTAAAGTCATTATTTTTCTCTTCCAGTCGTATTTTTAGTCTGTCTTATTCTCAATAATTGATGTCTTCTGATACCATGAATTTTCTTTTTGCAATATTAAAAAAAACTGGAAGCAAAGTGCAGGGTACATAGAAAAGAAAGTAGAAAGAGAAAGAACAGTCAAGAGTCTGTTATAACAGCTGTGATGAGGGCAGTCACATTTATTGTGTGCTGATTACATTAGGCAGTGCTCTAAGCTTGTTACTTCTATGAATTCTCATCTTCTGACAACAGTCATTGTTCCTTCTTATTTTTTTCTGAGGATTCATAGAAGATTGTTACCTGTGGTTTCTCCGGCTTGGTGGTGCCCTCTTCAGTATCTGTGGCCTCTGTTTGCTCTGCTCTGCTCAGGGCAAGTGTGATATAAGTCATTGCGGATGTCTAGTCTGGGGGGAAGGTGTGGCAGGTCCCTCCAGGATTATGTAGAAGCATCTTGAGACCTAGTTTCTATTGGGAAGTCACAAGTCAGCTCTGGCAGTGGAGCCTTTGTTGTTCCTAGCATCCTTACAGAGGAACTAGTAAGGAAACCACACTGAATACTGTTTTGTGAATACTTGTTGACTGTGATTTGAAATTACATGCTCCTGCTTGGAATGTACAATCTCTTGAAAATTGGATCTGAAAAACTTTCTTCTATAAGCAATTTGAAGTTGAGACAGTTCTAGGGGGCAAGAGAGCTGCAATTGAAAGAAATATTGTGCAAATGTGCATAAATTCCAACGGGCATTTATCTTGCATTGAATCTCTGAAAATACTGAAAAAAGAGAAAATTTTCCCACGTATATATTAATAAAATAAGTAATAGACACAGACAACACTTAATTAGAAAAACAAATTAATCAATTAGTTATGTGGTGACTCATTTCTCAGTTCCTACAAAATTAAATTACAAACAGATCAAGTAACTGAATGTAAATCAGTCACAAAAAATAAAACAGAGAAAACAATACAAGTACTTAAATCTTCCATTGGCAAGGACATTCTAAATAGCAGCAATAGATAAAAATCACAGAGGAAGAGATAAGTGGATGTAATAATAAAATTTTGCTTTTTTCTCTCTAACAGAAAAAATGATGAAAATAAAAAACTTTCAAAAATCATTATAAGAAAATACTAAAAAGGAATTATTATCTTAAATATCAACAATTAAAATTTTCAGTATTCATCAGTATAAATACCACAGTAGATTAAGAAGGAAGACTATATGACAAAGTTAACAACGAAAGAAGAAATATAACTACCAAGAAACATAAAACAATGTTGAACTGCATCCCAAAGTCTGATTGTGGACTGTTAAATTATATAATTGATGTTTTGAACTTTCAAAATAGCAGACACATTTGTATGACAACATGATATGCAAATAAAGGCATGACAATGCAGAAACATTCATATTTTCTTGATTTAAATGTAATATGTATATAATTTCTGTAAAACAATTTAACCATATGTTCCAATGTAGTTCATTACATGCTTCAATTCAGTAAATTTACTTTTGGAAATAAATAAGAAACTAAAACAAGTATAAAACTTTATATTAAAAAAGTCAGATTTATTTGTAATAACAAAAAGTAGAAAAAGACAAATAGTAAAAATATTTATATATATATATATATCACACACACACATATACACACACGTATATACACTTACACATATATATCATGGTAGTTTAAATAATAACTATTATACAGCATATTTGTTTTTTAAAGATTATGTAACAGTTTAGTTACTTTGTAATGTAGATCAAAACGTTCCTACTTGTGCTGGATCTGTACTAAGTGCAATACAAATACTGTTTCAATTAGTACTGATAATGATTCTTGGAAGTAGTAGCTATTATTATTCCCATTGTGTTTAAACTGGGATTTATAGAGATTATGTCACTGTCAAGCACTCATGATTTTGAGAAAGAGGCAGGACAAGAATTTGAAGTACAGTCATTTCTGAGTATCTAAGGGAATTGGTTCTAGGACCTCTAGAAGACAGAAAATGTGTGGATGCTTATGTTTCTGATATAAATTAACATAGTATTTGAATATAACGTAGGCACATCTTCCTGTATGTTTTAAATTATCTCTAGGTGACTTGCAATACCTAAAACAATGTAAATTCTATGTAAATAGCTTTTATTCTGTATTGTTTAGGGAATAATGACAAGGAAAAAATGTACATGTTCAGTAGAGATGCACTTTTTTTCAGATATTTTTGATCTGTGGTTAGTGGAACCCATGAACGCAGAATCCATAGATATAAAGGGCAAACTGTAGTTCTGTTGGATTCCAAAGCCAAATTACTTGCCCACTACATGTTTTTTAAAACACTTTTTATTTTCCAGAAGTGCCTGATATCTTCATTTTAGCTGTGATTATGAAGGTATTTCTCATCCTTGAATATAGACATAAAAGTATGAGTGAGACATTTAATGAATCATCATGAACTTGCAAAGTCTGTGTCAAATAAATGTGTTGAAAAAATCCCACGGCATAAAGAAGATAAAAAATCTTGTGTCATTTTAATGAGAAAGGAGGAAATACTTTAAACGATTTAAAGGAGATAGAGCAGAGAGATGCCAAAAGTAAATCCACAGATGCCATATTAAAATATGACATTACCTACCTGCCCATGGTTCAAGAAATTAGCTTGAAATAAAAATAATGCCCCATCACTGATATCAAGAAGTACTTACTGAAGGACACTGTGGTATCCCAGGGACTTCTAGACACCAGACTAGACTAATGCTCTTGGACTAGCGCGACCAAGAACCATGAAAGAGACTAGACATCTAGGATTCCACCCAAGAAGATACCATCATATTCTAGTAATTGTTTTCCACATCAGATGGACTTCCACATTTGTAAAAAGATAAGAAATCCCTTGACCAGAGAAGCTTGAGTTTGAGGAGGGGCAGGGAAAAGACTGCATCATTGTATTAGTTTTCTGTGGCTACTATAGCAAATTGCCACAAACTTAGTGGTTTTAAACATTATTTTTTGTTTTAATCTTACAGTTCTGTAGTTCAGGAATATGAACTGGATCTCACTGGGCTAAAATAAAGATATTGATTGGGCTACTTCCCTCCTTAAGGCTTTAGGGAAAATCCATTTTCCTGCGCTTTTAAGCTTTTAGAGGCCGCCCACATTTCTTGATTTCTAGTTCCATTTCTCCCTCTTCAAAGTCAGCAACATCAGGCTGAGTCCTTCTGACTCTGCCTTTCCTCTGGTTCACTACTGCCTTCATCTTTTCCTTTAAGGATACTTGTATTTATGTTGGGCTCACCTAGATAATGCAGGATATTCTTCTTATTTTAAGGTCTGCTGATTAGTAACCTTAATTCCATCTACAATCTTAACTTCCATTTTCCATGTAAACTAACACATTCAGAAATTCCAGAGATTAGGATGTGGACTTTTTTTTTTTTAAGTGGCAGCATTATTCTGTCTTCCACAATTTTGTTCATTGTAAGCATCCTGAATACCCATAAATGGTGACTTTATAGTTATTTTATTTTTATCTACTAATATTTATTAGAAATATATATGTTGCTTAGCAATAGAAGATTCCTTCTGAGAAATGCATTTCTAGGTGATTTTGTAGTTGTGTGACCATCAGGAAGTGCATGTACATAAACTTAGATGGTGTAGCCTACTACACATCTAGGCTATGTAATATAGCCTATTGCTCCTAGCTGATAAACCTATACAGCATGTTACTTCACAAAATACTGTAAAAACAAAAATTTTTAAAAACAATTTTTAAAAAATGTTTCATTTTGTAATAGCACCGTTTGAAATATAAACATGGTACAGCTCTGCAAAAATATTTTCTTTCTTTATACACTTATTTTGTGGATTTTTTTCTAATTAAAAATTATTTTTTAATTTTTAAACTTTTTTGTTAAAAACTAAGACACAAACACACATATTAGCCTAGGCCTATATAAGGTCAGGATCATCAATATGATGATCTTCCACCTTCACACCTAGTCAAACTAGAAAGTATTCAGGGCAATAATATGAAGCTGTCATCTCTTATGATAACAATGCTTTTTTCTCAAATGCTTCATAAAGAACTTACCTGATACTGTTTTACAGTTAATTTTTCTTTAAGTAAAAGGAGTACACTCCAAGATAGCAATAAATAGTATAACCAATACTAGATGATAGAACTATTCAGCTTTATTATAATCTATTAGACCATTGCCATTATGTGGCTAGTTGCTAAATGAAAAGTTACGTGGTGCATGACTGTATTTTACTATTCTTTTAGTGATTACTGTGTATATTACAATTTGTATTTTAACATCTTTTTTTTCCATAATCAATATTTTTTATTATGGTTTTGTGGGGTACAGTTAAGGGTTAGGTGTACAATTACGTTTCATTCAGGCACCCTGTTGATAAGAGGTGTTTTCCCATCCCCAGACAGATATTTGCGACTGTTAATCCCATCCCCCCCATAGTTTCCCAGTACCGTCAGTCATTTTCTTATATTATTACATTAGATGTTCAAGGTCCATTATATGAGTGAGAACATGTGATACTCGGATCTTTGTTATAGTCTACTATAAATTACTATCTCTCCACTTTCTCAATAATGTCAGCAGCTTAGAATTTTTAAAACTCAAGATACATCTCTTTTTCAGTGCTTTTCATTTATCGTTGCATTTTTGTATTCCCTCTGAGATCATTTTCTTTTTGCCTGAACTCCCTTCATACTGTAATGCAGAGTACTGGGCAAGCTGTTGAATGTCAAGAATGGTGCTTCTCTGTCAACAGATAGACGGAGAAAATAAGGAATTAAAACAGTAGCTGGGACTGCTAAGCTTTCTCCAAATGTATTTGTACACATCCGAGGTCATTACAGAAAAGAGTGCTGAAGAAAGAAAGAAGGAGGGAAGGAAGGAAGGAAGGAAGGTAGGAAGGAAGGAAAGAAGGAAGGAAGGAAGGAAGGAAGGAAGGAAGGAAGGAAGGAAGGAAGAAAGGAAAGATTTTGAGAATGTTTAGTTAGGATAATTTTTCTAATACAGAGGAAGAAATAAAGTTTCATTTATGAAGTAATTTTGGGATAGAATTAAAACATAAAAAGGGAGGAACTTAGGTGAGCAAAGATGGGTATAAATCATTACAAAGGGATAAAATAGTATGCTATAGACTGTGGAAGCTAACTTGAGGCAGCAAGAAATGAAAGAAAGACATTTGATAGAGCTGTAGTTTAGAGAGAAAAGAGAGTGATGTAAGATGCAGCTTCAGAGAAGATATGTGAAAAATTAAAAAGCGTATTACAAACTCTGTGTAAACATTTTTTTAAGGATGAAAACCAGAACAATTAAAATATAGACTACAAGTGACTATTTTCAATATATATACACTCAAATCTCTTGAAATTGGAAACATGTGAATGTCTAAATTTGTCAATATTTTGTTAAAATGTGGATAAAAATTAGTCATTACTGTTATAAAAAAGGAATAGAGGGAATTGAATTGTAATTTAAAGCATGTTAAATTATTTATTTATTTGAGGAGGATAAAAGACAATTTGAATAACTTTGGGTTTTGTAAAATACCCATGTTAAAAATGTACCTATAAAAAGAAGTGCAACTTATAACTCCAAAGCAAACAGTGGAAATCATTTATAAAATTAATCTAGTGGAAGACAGAAGAGGAGAAAATGTATATGTCAAATTATATAAACCAGGTAAATTGAATATACGCATTTGTTCAGGTTATTAATAATAATAAAACTATAAACATTGGTGACAAAATGTTTGAGAAAACAACAGCATGTGAAAAATTTTAAAAAATGCAAACAGAAAGCACATGGACATGTGGCAATTAATTATGCAGTAAATAACCTCAATTATTACAAAGGAAGAAGTAAGCAAGTAGTCATTCAATAAATGTTTCATCTATTTGACTGACTTGAAACTCAGAAAGAGAGGGTAAGAGTGTGTGGGACCCAAAATTGAAGATTTTGTGAAAGTCAGTATACCAGATTAGTTACATGCAGTGATTCACTCCTCAATACCACATAGACAGATGATTCTTATTACACTTTAAAACTACTGGACTCCATTATTTTTATTAAATCAATATTTTTTATTATGGTTTGTGGGGTACAGTTAAGGGTTAGGTGTACAATTACGTTTCATTCAGGCACCCTGTTGATAAGAGGTGTTTCCCCTTCCCCAGACAGATATTTGCTACTGTTAATCCCATCCCCCCATAGTTTCCCAGTACTGTCAGTCATATTGACACATAATATTCATAGTGTATAGCTCAATAATTATCAAAAAAAGAAGTCATCCTGTTCCCTCAATTAGAACAAGGAATAAAATATTACCAGCACCAATGGTCAATTTTGGTGTTTCATATGTACTTAAAAAGAATGTGTAGTAATGTGAAGTATTAATTAGATCAAGATTTTTAATGATATTTTCAAAAAAATTCCTATTATTTTGTTTTCCCCTATTTGCTACTATCAGCTACTGAGAAAGGTGTAATAAAATCTATCACTATGACTATGGATTTGTCTACTTATTTTTGTAGTTCTGACAATTGTCTCCTTTACTACAGTCCTTGGAGTTTTCTGTAAGCTCTTCTCATTTTTTCAGCTATTAATTTTAAATTGATAAATTCTTTAAAGGGAAAAATGCCAATAAATATCAGGTTCACTTTTCTAGGCTTCCTTTCTCTTTGGAATCTTGTTCTTTGCATCCTCATCGCCTTAGACACTTTCCAAAATAATTAAAAAATATCTCCTGAACTTTCTAATTGTTCTTTGCAGAAGAATTGGCTTAAAACCAATTAATATCCCACTGATAAATGTAAAAATGCATATATATTTTATGCATTTTAGTGTCTTAATACATAATTTAGCTCCATACCTAGCTAAATATAGTGATTGATAATTTTGTCTTGCTGAGAGCACAAAGAATCAAAATATTTTCAAAAGGTCTAGATTTTGAATTAGGATAGTAAAATATAAGGGCAGAGAATGGTACAGCCAAAATTAACATTTTCCCAGACTGTCATATTGGATTCTGCTTATTCATTTTTATAGACACCCAACTTTATAGACTCTTTTCACAGTATGATTTTCTAGGATTCTGCCTGATCCTGATACTGTCTCTGAGCCTGAACTTCAGTACAATAGCATGACAGAGTGGAACTAAAACAGGCATATATAAAGGAATCCATTTTAGAACGGAGCTGAAGGTATCCATTCAATTGACCATAATAAGAAAAATAGCTAAGGGCAAGTTATATCTACATTCAGAGTCTCAGTGTTTTCAATGGCCTTAAATATAGAAGCCTGAAAAGATATACTTAAATATAAAGACTGAAGTCTTTATGAAGACTGATAATTCACCATGCAATCTCAGAGAGAAAATAAAAGTGAGTTTCTAAGATTCTTATTTTATGTTAAGCCATTTGACAACCTGGTCCCATTATCTCTTCCTGTGTCTCTCAACCTGTGAAATGTCTTTCTCCATATACAGTAAAAATGCGCCCTTCTGCTCATCCCAGGAAATAACTACTTTCATTTCTCTGGTCACTTATTGGATCATCCTTCCTGTAGGTTTGCTTGTTTGGTTTCCTTGGTGATTCTAAGTTATTGTCCTCTGCAGAGTTGTTTCATTCATCAGTGGGCTACAAATCTAAGCTGTGGTTATATGCAACTGCAGATCCCCAGGTCAGAATCTATGGAAACAAGGCAAATGGAATTCTGGAGATGGGGTCACAGAATTAACTTGTACAAGAAGTCTTTGTTAGTTTTTGACATCTTTGTAAACCAAAAAGTAAATAAACAATTCAAACTGTTTAAAATTTATATTCAAAAGTTGTATTTGTGCATAGTTATTTGTATATGGGATGCTATAAGTTCTATTTAAAATTGTTTCTAGGTATTATTCCAGGAAGTACAAAGTGGAACAGAGATGGATAGTATAAAGACAAAAAATTCTTTCTAAGCTCCATGAGTGAAAGAGACCTTGTATCTTCTGTCACTGCTTTATCTCTAGGACTCAGATTTATGTCTAACCCATTGAATATTCTTAATAAATTCTTGAATGACTATTAATAGGATCAAATAGTTTCAGTTCTTGCCCAGTTGACATAGTTGAGGAGATAACAACTCAGACTCTGGAGATCATAGATTACAGTGCTATCTCTTGGATGTATAGATTTGAGCAAAATGCTTACTATTTGTAAGCATCAGTTTTTGATTTGAAAAATAATAATTGTATTAATCCTGGCCATGGAGTTGTTGTGGAGAGTGATGGAAATAATACATGCAAAGTGCCTCTTATATAATTTCATGTCAAAAATCTTTTTTTCTTTCCCTAAAAATATGTGTAACTCTACATTATTTCAAATGTCTGCAAAGGAATTTTCAAATCATTAGAAAATATTAATTTCCACAATGAGGATACTGTCTTCTTTAAAAATTTCTACATTTGGAATGGGAGGACTTCAGAATTTTGCATTACAAACAAGATTTTCTTTGGGATTCCCATCTTGAAACCTTGGTGAAGTTGGGTGAATGCCACATCAAATCCTGCAATGGAAGCTTCCTTTGAACTAGCTAGTATATTCCTCCTCTATTGTATTCAGAGACAGAAAATGTAATACATTTCACTTCTCTTCCTAGCACAGAGGGCTCAATAGATTTGGCAGAACACCTTGTACCTCCAGTGACTTTTCGTTGTTGGAGTACTGTGTTTTCATAAACAATCTTTCCTGCATTCCTGCTCTAGGTATGCAAAGTAATGGAAAAACTTCATATCATACAACATATTTTGAAATAACACAAATTTTGTGTACTGCTCTGTCTCACAGAATCCACCCTTCATCCATGCTTATATTCCTACTCCAAATCACAGATTATGGAGAACCTCCTGTTAGACACCATGCTTTACGGTAGCATCAATTGTATAAACATGCAAACCAGGACCACTTGTGATTACAAAAAAGCCAACAAGCAAACAGTTTATTCTTTTGGTTAAACTCTGGGTCTTTTCTCTGATAGCATCTGGATAATGCCACGATGGATCTCCTTGGTCTTAATGCTATAGACAATGGGGTTGACAATAGGTGGGAAGAAGAGGTAAGCATTGGCCATCATTGCTTGCAGTAGAGGGGACACGTGGTGTCCAAAGCGGTACACCATAGACAAGCTAATCATGGGCACATAATAAGTGAGCACAGCACAGACGTGTGACCCACATGTCTTGAATGCCTTCCTCCGCCCCTCTCCAGTGGTGATGCCCAGTACAGTGTAGAGTATGAGCCCATAGGAGACCACAATCAGCAATGAATCCAGTCCAAAAGTGGAGATAACAATGAAAAGGCCATAGATATTGTTAATGGAAATGTCACCACAAGGTAGATGGATAAGGTTGGGGTGAAGACAGTAGGAATGGGACAGGGCATTATGGCCACAGAAGGGTAGGCGCCGTAAGAGAATGGGCAATGGTACCATTAGCGTAATGCTTTTCAGTCCAATGATAGCTCCTGTGCCAAAGATGCGGGGCAGTGTCAGGATGGATGTATAGCGTAGTGGGCTATAGATAGCCACAAAGCGGTCCACAGACATGGCCAGCAGCACAGCAGATTCCATAATGGAAAAAGAATGTATGGAGAACATCTGCAGAAGACATGCCTCAAAACTAATCTCTGTAGTGCCAAAAAGAAATATGCCTAGCACTGTAGGCAGGGTGGATGCAGAAACACCAACCTCAGTAAGTGCCAACATAGCAAGAAAGAGATACATCGGTTGATATAGCGCAGCATCTGTTCTGATGACATGAAGAATGGTGCCGTTCCCAAGGAAGATGATGATGTACATCAGGCAGAAGGAGATAGATATCCACAGGTGTTCTGCCTCCAACCCTGGGATGCCAACCAAAATGAATGTTGTAGGTAAAAACCCCAAAGAGCTATTGAAATTCTTCATGTTGAAATCTCATCCGTGGGATTAATGGTAGTCAATATCTGTCTGGGGATGGGGAAGGGGGGGCATACCTCATCAACAAGGATACCTTTACACAATGCATATTTGTATACCTAACCCTTAACTGTACCCCACAATTTTAAAATAAAAAATATGCATTAAAAAATAAAGCCCTTTGGGGTACAACAACAACAAAAGAAATCTCATCCCATGGAATCAGTGTCACCTTGAAAATTAGAAACAAACTACTGAGATGGCATCATTATGAAGAAAGATAATTGGGCATAAGGAAAGAGAAGAAGATGACAGACTCACAGATTTATGTGACCAAAGGATTCATTTCTGAAAACTGATGGATGACCACCATCAGGAAATTTCCAATATGAAGGAGGTTACAGTCTTCATTATAGGGAAGTCCTAGGCAGATAAAAATTTATGCCTCTAAGTTGTAGTTCACCTTGGATCAGCTAAGAGAGAAATGACTGCCTTATGCTGGTATAGATGTGCTTGGCCCTAAAAAGCTCCTGGGGAGACAAACTAGTATAGGTAATCCCATAATAAAATATGGATTAAGGTTGGGAATATGTGAAAATATTTTATTGATAAATATTTAAATACAAGACACATGGCCTGGTCTATAAAAACAGCTAAAAATACCTGATGAATGAATATAACTGTATAAATAATTGAGGTCTAAAACAAAACTGAGATAGTGGCAGTGACCAGAGACTGGAGCAAGTGGCAGGTTAGTTAAACTAGAAAAGTGTGGAGTTTGTACCCACACTGGGTTTAACTGTTCTGTGCTTTGAAAGATTAGGAAGCAACTGGAAAGATTATGTGCAAGACCTGAATGATTCAGGAAGAGAGGCAAGAACCTAGAGTGGTGGATTTGTGTGCAGACTTTAAAGTTCATGAAAATATTCTGTTAATGAGGACATACACAGTCTGTCAGCTCAACAGGTCTCAAAAAATAGCTTGCCTTATCCATCGGGACTTTTTTTTCTAGAATATACACACTGCTGAATACACTGCAGTAACACTGGAATTCTACATAGATTTTCAAGTTATGTTCTCTTGGGCAGGAGAGGAAGGCAGCAGCAGAAAGGATTAAACTACTGGCTTAGATTGGGTGTGTTTTGAGCTGAACATAATGGTCAGTGCAGTTATACCATTAGAATACTGGACTAGCCAGGCTCGGTGGCTCAGCCTGTAATCCCGTGCCTTGGGAGGCTGAGGTGAGTGGATTGCCTGAGCCCTTGGGTTCGAGACCCTCTTGGGCGACTTGGTGAGACCTCATCTCTACAATAAATCAAAAAATTAGCCGGGTGTGGTAGCGCGCACCTGTAGTTCCAACTACTTGGAAGGCTGAGGCAGAAGGATTGCTGGAGCCCAGCAGGTCGAGGTTGGGCTCCAGTCTGGGCAATGGAGTGAGACTCCAACTCAAAACCAAGCAAATAAACAAACAAACAAACAAAAAAGAATACTGGGCTAGCAAGAAGGATTTCTGAAAGTACTTTTCCTTCCTTCCTTCCTTCCTTCCTCCCTCCCTCCCTCCCTTTTTCTTTCTTTCTTTCTTTCTTTCTTTCTTTCTTTCTTTCTTTCTTTCTTTCTTTCTTTCTTTCTTTCTTTCTTTCTTTCTTTCTTTCTTTCTTTCTTTCTTTTCTTTCTTTCTTTTTCTTTCTTTCTTTCTTTTCTTTCTTTCTTTCTTTCCTTCCTTCCTTTCTTTCTTTCTTTCTTTCTTTCTTTCTTTCTTTCTTTCTTTCTTTCTTTTCTTTCTTTCTTTCTTTTCTTTCTTTCTTTCTTTTCTTTTCTTTTCTTTTTTAGTTGGAGTCATTCCATCGCCCAGGCTGGAGGGCAGTGGCATGCTCACGGCCACCCCAGTGTCGACCTGCTGGGGTCTGGGGATCCTTCTGCCTCAGCATCTCAAGTAGACAGAACTACAGGTGCATGCTACCAAGCCCAGCTAATTTTTTGGTTTATTGTAGAGAAAAGGTCTCACCATGTTGTCCAGGCTGTTCTTGAACCCATGGGCTCAGGCAATCTCCTCACCTCGGCCTCCCAAAGTGCTGGGATTACAGGCTTGAGCCACTGTGCCTGGCACTGAAGATACTTTTCAACTCATTCTCCAAACACTCACATACAGATACACACACACACACACACACACACACACACACACACACACTCAAACACACACTTGCTTACTTATTTACCCATGCACAAACATACTTCCCACATGTGCTGAAAATCTGGTCACATCTTCCCTGATATGAAGTCTCCATTCAGGCACTGCTGAACCTATCCAGAAATGGGGACTCATGATTCCATGCTGGTTATTATTAAATTATTCTTTGCCCTGTAGCTCTACAACCAATCAGTACTTCTAAATCTTAAGAACCAGACATGATTCAAGCAACAAAGCATCCTGGACCTACGTGGAAAACCATCCCTGCAGCTTTAATCACAGGTCCCAGAGAACAAATCTTCTCCCACAAATATTGAAACACTGTCATCACATATCCTGAAGTATATCCACAATTATATTGTGTTATGAAGGAAAAGGTCAGGATCCTGTGAAAGGGATCTAAAAGGGAAAACTTCATTTATTCTTAAAAATCATGAAAAGCTTTCCTCGGGAAGTGAAATTTCAGAATAGATTTGAGGAATCAGTAGACATTTATTTTCAGGCTAAATGGAGAAGTGTATGGGGTGGTGCCAAAAAATGTGTCATGGCAGTGGGTATGTAAAATAGCACTTTGAAAATGACATGGAGAAGATGAAAATTGTTCATGTACTAAGATACTAAAATCATTATTTTTCATCATTTTTTCTATCATAAAACATATAAAGAAAAAATGTAAAAAAATTGTCTGACTACATACAGACTCCCTAGGAACTTGTAATGCCCTGAAGTGGTTTAACTTAGCAGATGCTAGCTTAGGAAAAGTTTTGTGCTGCGGCTTGTGCTAAGATGTGAGATGGGGACATTCAGGGACAAATCATTGAAGTTGACAAATGTTCACATGTATTGGAACATCCCATGGCTGAGGGACTTGGAGAGCATTTCTTGTCCCCATTTTTATGTCCCTATGTTTCCTGTTCATTTCCCAAAGCTTAAAATATTCTTCTTAGTTTTTTAAATGGACGTACTATCAGTTAGACTCTGGATGGAGAAATTGTTCCTCCTGTGTGCTGCCTTACTGAACACTTGATCCTGTCATACCCTATATCTTGCCTGTTATACCCCAAGTGACCCGATATCGGAAGAGAAAAAAATCTTGTCAAATATTTGAAACTAGGATTCCCCTCCCCTGTCTTATCTGTCTCTCCATGTTCACTTCTGGTTTTTTGTTCTCCCTCTTGCATTTTTTGCATCTTCTCATTTCCCATCTCCAGAGTCTCTGCAGCTAGATAAAGATTAGGTCTTCTTGAAAGAGATCTTAAAGCCCAATCATTCTCCCAAGTTTAGACTTTGTTTTACATGAGCATTTCAGGATAATAGGAGACAGCAAATCAACAGAAAAAAGAGAATGTGGAGAAGTGAATACTCTACTCCTAGAGCGAGACAGAGTTGGAGGTGAATCTTATGTGTAGTATAACTTTACCAATCTTATTATTGTACATTTGTTTCTCTATTTTTAAAAATAAAAATATTAATACCTACCTCAGAGAGTGGCTCTGAATATTTAAAGTGAGGCTTTAGAAAGCAGTGAATGTTAGTATCCCCACCCCGCCCACACTTAATCTACTTTCTCAGACATTCTCAGAAGAGGTCAATCATAATCTGCTTAGCTCCAACTTTCTATTAATAATGTTTTTGCCTCCTCATTGCATTACTGATTCTTGGACCACATCTGTGAGGCAAACAAGGAGACAAGAATTTCCCACTTAGCAGATGAGCATATAAACAGGATATATGCATTGCATGCATAACCCAAGATAATATGATGGCAAAACTATTTGTAGAATTTATTGTGTTCTCTGATATTTAGGAAATGCCTCCTCTCATTCTACCACACAGGTTGAGAAGCTAGGGAGGTAATTACTGATTAGGAAAACATTTAGAGGGCATTGAACTGTGGCATGAGTTGGGAACACTGAAAGATGCTTCATGAGGCAGGGCTTGGGGATCATGGGCTTGAGAACTCACCACAAGTGGCATGGACCTCTGAGCCTGAAGTGGAACTAGAGAAGCTCACTTTACCAAGTTCCTGGCACCTTGACATTCATATCTTCCTAGTCCTGAGGTTAAAATGCTACCTCTCTCTTTTTCAGGCTGTTCAGAAGCTCTGGGAGTGGAGTAATGAGGAAGGAATTAGGTTCTCTAAGGAGTAATTACTCAGATAATTACATCATCCTTTCTCAATATCCAGAGAACCTAAGGGAAATAACCAAAAGTATAGAGTCAATATCTCTGTGAAATGAGTATAATAATAGTACTTATCTAGTATAATTAAATAACTAATATATGTAAATTGCTTGGAAAGTATCTTGCTTATAAAAAAGTACACTTCAATGTTGCTAATATAGCCATTATTGAACAGTCGTATCCTGGAGTAATAGTATATTAAACCACTGTGGCCATTAACTATCAATTTTATGAATATTTATTTATTTATTTATTTATTTATTTATTTATAGTAGTAGTCTCACTCGGTTGCCCAGGCTGGAGTGTAGTGGCACTCTCAAGGCCACCCCAGCGTCGACCTGCTTGGCTCAGGCGATCATTCCACCTCAGTCTTTCATGTAGCTGAAACTGTAGGCGTGCACTACCACGCCCTGCTAATTTTTTCATTTGTTATTGTAGAGACGAGGTCTCAACAAGTTGCCCAGGCTGGTCTTGAACCCCTGAGCTCAGGCAATCCTCCAAAGTGTTGGGATTATAGGCTTGAGCCTCCACACCTGGCCATATATTTATTAAGTAAGGAGCAGGGTACAGATTTTTTTTCCCAGAGAACATGAAGGGTGTCTAATATCAGGAGATGACAGAATCCAAGGGGGTAAACTATTATGAGAAAAAAAGTTCCAGATTGGGCTGGAGGAAGAATGGGGGAAAGATTCACCAAAAAGCCGTGATGAATAAAGTTTTTCAGGGTATGATAGAGGGAGCAAGCAGAAAGTGGGCATTTCCACAATGCGATGTTGAGGAGGATTTAAAATATTGAACTAGCGCATTTTGATTGTTTGTAAATGGCTGGTTTATTGGCTAATTATTTGACTGACAAGAAGAAAAAACAGAATTTGTCTTGAAAATCTACCACAACCCATTTATAAAACTTATTTAAATTGTTTTGAATTTTTTGTGTGCCACTGATTTAATGAGAGACAAGGATATGCCTTAATGATAGCTTATGTGATCTAGATTACATATGTAATGTATAATATGATATACAGTTATATATAATATATTAAAATATAACATTAATAAATAATATTAGTTATACATTATAATTACTAATATATAATAAATAAACATATATATTGAACCAGAAAAAAAAAACAGAATTATATTTTGGAGGGTGAGCCCCTTGTAGTTCAGACTTCCTCCACCAGGTAAGTGTTATGGAACCCATTGGTTTATATCTGTAACTTTTGAGACAGTGGCCTCACGACTTGCAGAAAAAACCGTATTGTGTTGTGGCAAACAGATGACTGATTCTTCTACCATGACAATACACCTGCCCACACTTGAGCACACACCACACACCGAGTGTTCAGCAATTTTTGACCCAAAACGGCCCACCCTACCTATTCTCCTGATTTTCCCCAGAGACTTTTTTGTTTCCCCAGATGAAAAAAGTCCTCAAAGGGAAACATTTTGCCAATGTAGAAGAGGTAAACAGAAAAATGGCAGAAGCACTAAAAAACATCAAAACTGATGAATTCAAAAACTGTTTCAGCAGTGGAAAAAGTGTCCCGATAGGTATATTATATCAAACGAAGAATAATTTGAAGGTGACTGAAATTTAAACATTTTAGGATACATACAAAATTTTTTATATACAAATTTTGGTTTGGGGTGGTCCCTTCAAATAACTGTGTATGAATGCACATATGAATAGTCAAAAGTAGGCTGAGAAACTTAAAGAAAGTGAAGAGATAAAATAAGACAAGGCTTATTAAGTTCAAACAAATCTGTGAATTTAAAAAGTGAGGACACTTAGGAGATAAATATCTGTGATGAAGAAATGGGCCACTGCTAGATTTTAAAAAACAGAAGAAAAGTACTTCTGCCTGATGATGAGGTACAGGATATGGCCACGGAGTGAGTGGGCAAAGGAGTATTGAAATAAACTTCACTGGAGTTGAACACAATCAGAAGCTGTGATGAAAGATCTTCGGATCGTTAACACATATAGTCACAACTGAATTTCGGCGGTTGGTATATTTTTCTGCAAATGTCAGTGCCTGTTTCAAACACCTAGCATACATGTACACATAAAGGAGATTATCATTTTTAATCATATATTGGGATCGTACTCGGGGAGACTTTTCTCAAATTTTCCTTTTTATGCCTTCTGCCCTATTAACATTATACATTTAATGATCTCCTGACAATGATTTTGACAAACGTGAAAATTAGAGTTTGTGATCATTAATTGCTCTCAAGTAAGTCATACCGTGGACACTGCACACCTTCCTCAGAAAGACATATTTCATGCCATTGCAATTAATGGAAGAGAAAATATTTGCCATATTTACATGAGAAATATTCACCTACAAATTTATGTTCATTCTTGGAGGGCAGGGAAACTTGATCAATAAGATAAAGAAATTATTGTATGATTGTCGCTGACATCTCTGCACTAGAAAGTTATAAAAATAATTAGAAAAACTCAGGTTTCTCCTTTTTAAAGCAGATACTTAGATGTGGGTCAAAGTCTTTGCTAGAAGTTTTTTGCTAAAATATGAGGGCATAGTAAATCTGCTTGAATTTACAGGGGAAAAACAACTTTTACAAGCAGAGGGTTGGAAACAAAGTGAGTTCACAATTTTGTTTAGTAGGTCACTAAGCAGAAAATTAAAAGAAAAGACATAACAAACAAATAAAAAAATTTAGATGTCTCAGGGCTCTTGATTTACAAAACGTTTACTTACTAAAATATAAATTACAAATGAAGCATATCCCAGAGAGGAACATCATACCTGATTCTTAACAAAGAAACATAATAATACGTAATTACCTAGGAAGTGCATCTTTGTAACCTATTTGTTCTCAATCTAACTGTTATTATAGCTATGTTTCAGGATGAGATCAAAGAGAAGGTGAGAGATACTCATTTAAAACTATTGGCTTTTTGGGTGATAAATTTAAAAATGCTCCAATCTGTATTTTCACTTATGCCCACTTTTGAAGATAGTCATGATTCTAAGGAAAAAAAATCCTAGATACTTTCTGATGACTAAATTAAAATAAAAATAATGATAATAATAATATTAGCAACAAAATTGCGGTTATTTGACTGCTTGTCCCCTTCCCCTCCTAATTTATATGCTGAAACTAAGTCACATCAGTGACTTAGAAAGTATGGGTTTTGAGAAGTGATTAGGTCATTAGGTTGGGAGGACACAGCCCTTATGAATGGGATATAATAATGCGTTTATAATAGGAGCTACAACAAGCTGTCCTGTTACTTCTGCCACATGAGGACAAAGTAAGAAGACACTATCTATGAATAAGAAAGCAGTCACCAATCTGTCAGTGCTGTGATCTTGGACTTCTCAGCCTACAGAACTTTAAGAATAAAATTTTCTGTTGTTTGTGAGCTACTCCTTTATAATATTTTGTCACAACAGCTCAAATAGGCTAAGACAGAGTTTGACCAGGTTAGGAGACATTCACCTTATTTTGCATACCATTACAAAATTAATACAAAAAAGCATGTTCTCTATCTACCTCAAACATACTTAGTATGATAGTTTGCTTATATTTTGTTTAAAGTAGAAAAATTTAAGATTATATAAAAACACTGTCACAGTTGAAAACTAAATTTCCCTACACTTTAATCTTCAAGGTAATTGATAAAAACATGTTAAGAAATGTTTAATTACACATAAGAAAGGAGTCTAGTGCAATTTTAGTTATACAGAAAGTTTGAAGTGAGTTATATTATAATTTATTAGATTACATGTAATTTATTCAATTCAGTTTATAATCATGAAGTGACCTGACTTATAGATGGATTGTATTAAAAAATTACTTTGATTAGCAACAGAGCACAGATATAGCTTGATGCAGTAAGAAATAATTCATATTTTTTTTTGTTGACCATTACTTTACATTAACATTTTAGATTCATCTAATTTGTGGGGTAGAGTAGGATACTTAAAGAAAGAAGGACTTTGGCCTCAGGATATTAGCTACACACATATGTTGACCCAGAAAATTTTATTATATGTACTAATATGTGTTATAAAGCCTCATGGGACCATGCTACACAACTTCTCCAGGAATAATTGCTTGTTTCTGAGGCATTTAATGTCAACAATGCTGCTATCTTTACCTGAGAAAAAAATCAGCTCAGGTTTCTATTCTATTCTACCTTCTCTTAGGCTTTAAGAGTTTCATTTTTTTTAAGTGAAGGGAGCTTTTTCTTTAACTTTTTATTTACTCAATATAGTTTATAACTTAACAATAGTGACACAAAGTCGTGCAATAGTCTAAATACCCCCAAGCTGGCATCATTATAGTTCAGAATAATCTAGGACTCTATAACTCACAGACTTCCTCTAGTCTGATAGTTGCTAATCCTTTTTGGAGGGCTGGATTTCATTTTTTTTTAAGTTTTGATACTTTAAGTATTGGAATTGATTGCAAGTGGAAAGAGAAGAAGGCATTGACAATAGTAGTCTGCAGGAGTACAGGCAATGTACAGGCTGTCTAAGATAGAGCAACTGGAAGAGAATGATCATTGATACTAAGTCAAGAGCACAACAGATTTGAGAAGAGTCTTCTGCCACTTTACAACATACACAATGTCTGTGGAAACCACAAAGAGCAATGAGTTCAACCTGTAAGTGGAGTTGAAAATAAACAGTGTATAACAGATGCTACTGGAGAAGTGGATGTGGATAGCTTTCATAAAGGTAAATAGGAACATGAGAATCAAATGCCTGAGTCCCAAACACAGTGCTTATTCAATAATGTAGGAAAATGTTGAGATGCAGAACAGTGGGTTATAAAATATTAACAAATGATCTACTGAAATGGTTATTAGAATAACTAAACACATGCAGGTAAAGAATACCTAAATAAATATATCTCAGTACTGATCTCAGTATGCTAAACAGAAAGTTATTTGGTACAGTAAGTAGATTTGGAAAGAAACTTGATCTTATTAAATAGACAAATATTCAGAATGAGGCACGTGTATAGAACATGCTCACTTCAGATAAAATGAAGAAAATGTTGATGTACATTAGACAGAAATGTTCTGAGATCTAGAAGTGCTTGCTTTCAATTCTGGGACAGCTACCTGCATGATTGTCTTAGGTGAGACCTCCACAAATTTATTGAGGTAAGATGATTTTGCGAGACAGATGTATGAACAAATATTTGAGACAAATAAGTGGCATGCACTTTTCATTGAGTTATGAGCTGCCAATCAAAACTTACATCCACAGGATAGAATATGGTAGAGGCAAATTGTAGGTTGCAGAAGGAAAAGATGAGAAAGTTTTTTATTCCTGTCTTTTTCAGAAGTTCCCTATTCTGTGCAGGGAAGAACATATATGCATCATGAAATGTTAACATGACTGTTAATGCACCTGAGAAAGAGAGAAAAGAGCCACAGTGTTAGCAGTCATCAGAGTCCCTCTCATAAGTAGAGATACTAGTGGGTAGGATCAATATAGGACAGAGATGATAATGTCTAGGCAGAATGGATATGTTTATGAAGAAAAGTAGAATTATGAGTAACATGGAGATATTCCCATGGGAAAATAAATTACATGTATGAAATCTTGTTAAGATAATAATAATAGCTTTACACGAAGAAAGGAATCCATTTTCAAATCTTTGGTTTGCATCTGTCTTCATCACATTTTGAAGTAGATTATCTCAAGTCATTTAAGGGTGAATAATTTAAGGTAATGTATATGCGCATTCAACTCTATGTTCATGACCTATCAGCCCCTGTATAACATCAACAATACACCTCATAGGATTATATAGATTTTAAAAATATTATAATGACATAATTGTAATTTATTGACAGCCTCACGTCTTCTTCCTATGTTCAGAGTTCTTTTCAAATGTACTCTTCTAATTCATATATCATACATCAATTATTACCAAACATTTTAATATAATGGCTAATATAAAACTTCTAAAAGTCTCCCAAATGTCACTGGCAATGTTTAACCTAAGCACATATATAGACCCTGAAGGTGAGGTAAAACAATTAGTGTTCTATTTAGAAGTTGAAGATGTTGTACTTTTCAGAATATCCTTAGATTTTGAGACTATCCTTAGAATGTGAACCAGAAAAGATCAGAGAGTGAAAAAAAAATTATAGGCTTCATAGAAATAGAAAGGAGAGATGGAGAAAGGGATGCACACAGTATTGTCAAGCAGGGTTGATGCATACATTAAAAGAGGAACGAAATATACATAAGAGTGTAGGAAATATATGTAGATCTGCCTGTATTTACTTACTCAATAATTCATTTATTTATTTAGTAAATATTTACTTAGTACCTGTCATGTTCCAGGCACTATAGAGGTCAGTAGGCATAGGCAGTGAACAAAAGAGACACAGCCAGCGTCTTTTGAATTTAAAATGTACTGGGCAAGACAGACATTAAAAAAAAATTAGCAAATAATTACCTGATTACAGTTGTGATGTGTGATATGAGACAAGTAGCAAGAAGCAAAAAGTACTATTACAATGCAAAATGATATGGGGGTGGTGAAACAACCTAGACTTGATCGCTCTTAAAAGCTACTATGAGGGAGATAGGTACACTTGTAAATGCAGGTCCCTGCAAATCCAAGGAAAACAATACTCTCAGAAAGTCTTCTCCTCCTATCTTATTCTACTAACATTCAGTGTGTTATGTTGCAATGATTTCAACTCAGTACAACTTCTGAAACTTCATATTTTAAATTCTTACCTAGTAGAGGACATCTAGCATGAACAAACTTATCCTCTCTGTTCTCCACTTTCTCATTTTGACGTCTGTCTGCAACAAGTTCTTTCAGCAAGGTCTTAGCAAGAGGAATTAGTGTTATTCTCCAAAGGCAGCTTTCCTGTAGATACCTAGTTTCTTGATTTCTAAAATTCTTCCCTTTGGGCTTATTCTCCATGTATATAGTAGCTATTGGGCTTTGTTCTTAGTACCTAACTTTCTTCCAATTGTCCAAAAGTTTGAATAGATTTTTATACAAGCCTTCAAACTATATCTATCTCTTTATTTATGTATCTGTCTAATTATCTATATATAGAGATGGAAAGTGTGTGTATATATATACATACACACACACACTCATACATACATAAGATATTTATATATATACATATATATTAGAGCAAGAGAGAATAAAATACAATATTTTAATAACAGAAAAATGTGTTGAATGTATTATTTTTGAAAAATTTTAAATTAAGTTCTTCTCTTCATCATCCCAGAATTCTCCAAAAGAACCATTATTTTTATCAGTTTTGTGCATGTTTTTGCATGCATAAATTGACTTTTGTGTGTTTAAATGATCTTACAAAAAGGCATTGTCATAGGTATTTATATATGAATACATACATATATAATTTACATGAAATAATTCAATAATTTGCTATTTTTACTTAATCCTGAAACACATTAATCTGGGTCTTTTTTTTAAAACTACTGCAGAATATTTCATAGTACACATGAACTTGTTTATTTAATGATTTACCTATTAAGGACCAGTGAGTTGAGTTTTTTTTAAAACTTTATTTCAAATATTGCTAAAGGGATACTTTTTATTCAAATTTCTGTGATCATGAGCAAACACTAAAGTATGAACCTAAGGCAGTGCTTCAAATTGGGATTTCTGGATTGAAGAGCATGTAGACAAAATGCAATATTATACTAATTTAGATTGTAACCTGTATTGTATGAAAATGTGTATTTCACACATTCATCAACATGCAGCATTTTTAACCCTTCTATCTTTGACAAAGTGATGAGCACTTCCTCCCTCTCTGGATTGCCTTTGGTGATGAAACTGACTAGCTTTAGGGACACTACCTCAATAACCCTCACCTCATTAACATTTTTTTTGAAGAAAGAGTTGGATCAATCCCTGGCGAATCTGTTTGGTCTTAAAAGTGTAGATGATGGGATTGAGCACAGGTGGCACCAAAAGATAGACATTGGCCAGGAGTAGACAGACAGCAGGTGCAGCATGCTTCATGAAGCGGTGCACCAGGGCTAGGCTGATTATGGGCACATAGTACACAAGGACTGCACACATGTGAGATACACACGTGTTGAGAGCCTTCCACCGTCCCTCCCCAGAGGTAATGCCCAACACTGTGTAGAGGATCAGCACATAAGAGACAACAATGAGTAGTGAGTCCAGTCCAAAAGTGGAAATGACGATGCAAAGTCCCAGAGTGCTGTTGGGATGAGTGTCCCCACAGGGAAGCTGAATTAGATCCTAGTGTAGACAATACGAGTGGGAGAGAGTGCAGTGGCCACAGAAGGGTAGATGCTTCAGGAGAAAAGGAAATGGAAACATGAGCATCACACTCTTCAGTCCAAGGGCAGCCCCAGTACCAGCAATACGGGGCAAAGTCAGGATGGTTGTGTATCGCAGTGGACTGTAGATGGCCACAAAGCGGTCCACAGACATGGCCAGCAGAATTCCTGACTCCATGATGGAAAATGAATGTATGGAGAACATCTGCAAAAGGCAGGTTTCAAAGTAGATCTTACTGGCACCAAAAAGGAAAACGCCCAGCACAGTGGGCAGTGTAGAGGCAGAGACACCAAGCTCTGCAAAGGCCAGCATAGCTAGGAACAGGTACATTGGTTGGTGCAGAGAGATGTTTTTCTTGATCACAGCCAGAATCAGGCTATTACCCACGAGGGCCACAAGATATGTAGAACAGAGTGGAAAGATGAACCAGGAGTATTGTGCCTCCAGACCAGGGAGACCAGTTAGCAGAAAGTATTTTGGGGTGAAGTGACTGCTGTTGAACATTTTCTTGTGTCTGGATTTTAGGAATTTTGGGTTAGGCAGGTGACAAGGATGTCACCTAGGGTGAGAAACACAAAAATTAACAGATCGTACAATGAGGGGGACCTGTAAATTCTTCTACTTAATACTATCTACCAACTCATTTATCTTCTATTTAATGACCATTTCAATTTGGTTTTCAATATAATATAAAAATGTGGAGCCATGACTTATAGGTAGATAGGCGTATGTCTAGAATAAAGTAATATGGTAGAAAATTGCATTCTTCACAATTTAAACTAGTACTCACAATGACTTCACCATATATGTTGTAAGGATTTAATGTTCCCCATTTCTCTAGCAAGTGATGGCATTGAGTGATTTAATTAAGATATTCTTGAAAATGCTTTGACATAAAGAAAGTTACAATCTATCAGACATTCTATACACTCCCATTAATGCATAGTGAACTTTCAGTGACTAATGGGGACAAGAGTTAAGAATAACATTACCTCATAGTTAGTGTACAGTTGTCCAGAAGATAAGTACTCTGAATGCCCAACCTTGCCATTCAAGCAGCTTCAGAGACCACTGTTTATTGGGGGTACAGAATTATTTGGCTTTACCTAAATAAAATCTCTAAAATGAACTCAATTCTTCATATTCATTTACAATCTTCCTCATGATCCTTTTTGGGTTTTACAAGTGGAGAATGGAGGAAGGAGTAGAAAAGTCTGTGTTACAAAGGTTAATAGAAAGAAGTATTTTGCCCACTGGAATTCCTGTTAATTCCTCTCATTGCTAATCCACATATTGGAGTATGGTTAACCCATGTTTACTGCATTCGTGGCACAATGGGCAGGAGTATGACTCCTTCAGACTATGTTTCTGAACTGCAGAAATCATTATTTTTTTTTTAATCCATGATGGCCCCAAAATGTTAATTCATAATGTCACTTTAATCCTTGATAGGAGAAGTGCTCATGCCTTCTGAAACACTGCCTGGGAAGGCAACATGCATCTCTTTACATCATCCAAGAGAAATACATCTGTCAAGGAGAGAGGAAGAGACCACCGCAAGATGTATCTATGAGAAAACCCTGACATCTCAGGATGGGAGGTCAATCAAAATCTTTACGTTAGAGAAAAAAAATTACAAAGAAAAATAAATAATATATCTCTCATAAGATAAAGAAAGCACATCTGATAACTGACTCCCTGTTGGAAATACAAAACATGAAATGGTGAAAATTTTTAGAGATGAAGAAGTGGTGGGATAGAGTTGAATCTGCAGACTTGGTATTAAATTCCTGATTTCTACTTTCTAGTGGGCTAAATCTTTGAGACTGACATTTTAAATCTATACAATGAGGTAAAATATATAGCAAAACTTAAGGGTAGTGAATATGATAACAGGTGCAAACAGACCTTATAGTAAACTATACAGCAATAATTACCTATAAGAAGGTAATATTGTCCATTATGTGAGACATTAGGTCTCCTGAATAAATCCATGACTTCTCATAGAAAGATAAACTTTGGTGATTACATAAGGGTTTCTTGACTTGGAACCACTCTGGTATTCTGGGTATTGTCTCTTTTCTAATTAATATTAGGAGGGAGATGCTTCCTTTCAACTCCACCCTCTTATGCTTCAATTCGACATATTAGCTGTCTAAGTAATTTGTTTCCTGTTCATAGTGCATAATATTTTGACATATTTTCAGTTATTTTCTTTGATTGATTAGAGTGAACTAGTTATTTTACTTATATACCTTATTAATTGCTTCCAGATGTCATGTCTTGAATTTTTGAATTTCAGAGCAGCAGGTTTAAGAAATAGGATTGCAGACTATTGCATCATATTACGTCATTGAAAACTATCTGTGTGGTTCATCATTTCTCCAAGTATAAAACAGAGATAATAATAATGCCCTCTATGCTTGTTTGAGGCTCAAACAAGTCAGTGTATATGGAGCAGTTAGCATATAATACTTTCAATAAATCTAATTATTGTGAGTAGAAATGGTAATATAGATAATATCATTAATATGAGTCAAGTATTTAATTTTCACACAAGTATTTAGGCCTTTTCTCTCTTACCTTGTGGATATTATTCAGTTTTTTGAAATTACTCAATCGTTTTACATTTTCTAGATTGAAGATATCAATTTTGTATCTTTAAGTCAGATTGCTGTATGAAGACCTTTCTAGTACCTAGAGTGTCTCTAAGAAATAATTTGATCTTGCTTCCTGAACAAGAGACACTGGTTTTCACACATATTGGAAAGTTCCACTGCTTTTCAAGAGCTCCTCTGAACACTAAATAATGACAATAACAATATCATTTGCATGAGAAATTAGTAACTGTGTAGAACTGTCAGAGTACCGAATATAACTTGCCATGTAAAAGCAAGCAGATAATATTTGAGAGACACTACATCTGTCTATGATAGTAGTTACGAGGAGACAAAAATGTTCTGGAATCCAGACTGAAGTTGGGTTTTTCATCTTTATTCCTTGTTTGCTGATATGTTCATTTGAGGGACGTCAAAAAATAAAGTAAAGCAAAGTTTTCTTTTATTAAATGAAGGTCTCTTTGAGGACAAAAAATAATTTTTTTTTTTACTTTATTATACATGAGGAGTTATTGTAGAAAGTCAGAGACCAATACCAGTAAGTGAGGTGTGAGGGTTGTGGGAAGCAACAGGAAAGGTTAACATCTGGTGTTTGGTTGGGAAGAGGACAAGGAGAAGAGGAAATAAAATGTGTTGATTTAGTTCTACATATCAGGCATTCCAAAAGGGTGCTTTGCATATGTTATTCTTATATATGTCATCTTATTAATCTCCAGAATCCTAAAAATGACCTAATCACATCCACTTTGTAACTTGGAAGATGGGGAGGCACGTCAAAACACAAAAGGAACCTGGTCCTAAACCAGGGGAAGTAAGGACCAGATGGAGGCCCAAACTTCACCTGCACACATCCTACTTGTATAGCTAGCCCTGACTTGTATCCCACATTAAAAAATAACTTTGAAGAGTAAGAAATTGGCATTGCAAATTACTTGTCAAAGTCACAGAGCTATGTGACATAGCTGGCTCTGTGGAATAGAGGAACTAAGAACTATTGCTACAGACTGCAAATGAGAGGAGGGTGAACACATCTAAAGAAGGAAGACAGATTTGAAAACAAAACCAGGTCTCTTAATTTAAAAAGAACTGGATTTGGGGACAAAATGGAGGCTTTTCCACCCCAGGTTTTCTAAATCAAGAGAGAAGAGCAGGATAAGACAGATTCCAAGTCTTCCTCTGTCACCATGAGACTTTCAAAAGTCTGTGTCCCAAATGAAAGAACTTTCATGACATGAAGAGAGGAGAAATAAAATGTATGCTAAAAATTAGCTGCATCTCAAAACACAAATCCCAGGCAGGTTCAGCTCACCTGAACAGATTTTCCATTTTCCTGATCTCATACCCTGGACTTCCAGGATGAACTCAACCCCTCCTCTGTGATAGCTTACTAGCTCAGATGGCAACTCTTCTGTGATGTCTTTCTTTGCTCATGCATGCAGTCAATCATTGGCCCTACAATGTAGTAGGTTTCGGGTCAGTCTCCAGGTCACTAGCTGGAGGCAGAGGCTGATTGCTTTTGTATTTATCATGACTCTAAACCATTTCCTCCCCTTTTCCCAGTATTGTTGGTCAGTCCCCTGGGCATCTCAGGCAAACTAGCCTTAGAAGAATGTGCTGCCTCTGGGCCTGCAGGAATAATTACGCCTAGAGCAGAAAATTCCAGAGGTATTTGCTGGGGAATCATAAGACAAATTCAGAAATAATTCAGAATAGGGTGTGTGTGTGTGTGTGTGTGTATGATTTAATGTGAATATGCAAGCATACAAGTTTATGTAAATGTACATGTGAACACACTCATATGTATAAGCCGTGTTCCGCTATGTAGAATTTCATTTGTAAGTTTGCATGAATCTTTGAGCATGCATATCTTCCTACATACATGTGTACCTATTGAATGTGTGTCCATTTGTGTCTTTATGTATGTATATATGCATTGAATTTCTTTATACACAAATATATTTGTATTATATACATTTTTATAGATCCTTCATAAATACACTAATGCTCATTCCCTACTCATTCTATTATTCTAAACCTTGTTGGTCAGACACATTCTTGTGTCCTATGGGCACAGGCAGAAATTATCTTGTGCTGAAACTGGTAAAGTATGACCTAAGAAGTTCTTTGAATCGGTACCTTTTACTAAGGGCAGTTTTTTTTTCTTTTTTGTGGACATACTTTAATCATATCACCACCTACATCTGACATACTTTCAATCTAAATTTTTCTTTCTGTGATTTTAATGTAGGCTTTTATTGTTTCTCCTAGCTATATTTTCTCAGTATTTGGCCTCGTAAGGAAGCACAATTCGTGTTCATTGGGATTCTAACTCAAGAATCAGATCAATTGACCTTTCCTGAATCATCCTCTGAACTTAAAGTCAAAGCACCTGGTTTTGCTCTCTGTTTTCCCTCTTTAATTTCACTTTTTTTATAGTTTCTTGGTGAGCAAGTCTGAGAACCTACCCCCAAAGGCCAAGAAAGCTAAAAGGCCAAAGAAAGAGGACAGCAAATACAGTTTCTCAGAAAGAAACAACTATTAAACATAATTTTCTTTATTTAATTTTTAAATTTTTTATTTTTTTGAGTTGTAGTCTCATTCTGTTGCCCAAGCTGGAGTGCAGTGGCATGCTCATGGCCACCACTGCCTCAACCTGCTGGGCTTAGGTGATCCTTCTGTCTCAGCCTTCCAAGTAGGTGGAACTACAGACACACACCACCATACCCGGATAATTTTTGTGAGATATTGTAGAGACGAGGTCTCATCAAGTTGCCTAGATTGGTCTTGAACCGCCAGGCTCAGGCAGTCCTCTTGCCTCGGCCTCCCAATGTGCTCGGATTATAGGCTGATCCACTGCTCCTGGCCAGTTTTCTTTATTTTAATAGCTTTAGGGGTACAAATGATTTCTGGTTACTTGATTGCTTTGTTTAAGGGTGAAGAAGTTTGGGCTTTAAGTGTGGACTTTAAGATGTACAAATGACCAACAAATACCCCATAGGTGGATATTATATCTGATAGATAATTTTTCTTCCTTCCCCCTGCCCTTCCCATTTTCTCCTTTCCCTTCTGATTCTCCAGTGTTCTTTATGTCATTCTATAAGCCTTTGTAGACCATTTACTTAGCTCCCATTTATAAGTGAGAACATGCGGTATTTGGTTTTCCATTCCTACATTACTTCACTTGGGATAATGGTCTTCATCTAAATTGCTGCGAAAGACGCTATTTGATTCTTTTTTTTTTAAATCACTGAATAGTATTTCATGATACGTATATACCACATTTTTATTATTTACTGATCATCTGATGAGTATTTAGGTTGATTCTATATCTTTGCAGTTGTGAATTGTGTTGCAATAAACATGTGAGTGCAGGTCTCTTTTCTGTATAATGACCTCTCTTCCTTTGGATAGCTACCAAGTAGTGGGATTGCTGGATCAAAAGTACATCTACTATTTGTTCTTTGTGAAATCTCCATACTGATTTCCATAGAGATTTTGTTAATTTACATTTCTACCTATAGTGTTCCATTTTTTTCACATTCATGGCAACATCTATTGGGTTTTTGTTTAATTTTTTTATGCCATTCTGACTGGTATAAGGTGATATCTCATTGTGGTTTTAATTTGCATTTTCCTGATGGTTAATGATGATGGGCATTATTTCATATGTTTGTTAGCCATCTGTACATCTTCTTCTGAGAGATGCCTGTTTATGTCATTTGCCCCCCGCTTTTTTTTTTTTAAGTTGGAGTCTCACTCTGTTGCCCAGACTGAAGTGCAGTGGCGTACTCATGGCCAGCCCTGTATTGATCTGCTGGACTCAGGTGATCCTTTCACCTTAGCCTTCCAAGTAGCCAGAACTACAGATGCGCACTACCACACCCAGCTAATTGTTAAATTTTTTTTTGTAGAGGTGAGGTCTCGCCAAGTTGCCCAGACTGTTCTCAAACCCGTGGGCTCAGGCAATCCTCTCACCTTGGCCTTTCAAATTACTAGGATTACACGCTTGAGTCACTACAACCAGCCTGCCCATTTTTAAATAAAGTTATTTATTTTTTCTTGTTGATTTGTTTGAGCTCTTTGTAGATTCTGAATGTTAGTCCTTTATCAGGTGTGTTGTTTGGAATATTTTCTCCTAATCTGTAGGTAGCCTATTTACTCTTTTGCTGTGCAGAAGATTTTTCAGTTTAATTAATTATAACTTATTTTTTTGGTTACATTTCCATTGTAGTTTTTAGTCAAAAATTATTTGACTAGGCCAATGTCCAGAAAAGTTGCTTCTAGATTTTTTTCTGGGATTTTTATGGTTACAGGTCTGACTTTTAAGTTTTTAATCTTTCTTGCATTAATTTTTGTATATGGTGAGAGATAGATATCAAGTTTCATTTTTTCTGCATGGGTCTATACAATTTTTCCAGCACCATTTGTTGAATAGGGTGTCCTTTCCCTAATGTATGTTTTTGTCTGTTTTATCAAAGATCAGTTCATTGTAGGTATTTTGGGTTTATTTCTGAATTCTTAGCCCACGAGTTCAAGACCAGCCTGGGCAACTTGGCAAGATCTCATCTCTACAATAAATAAAAAAATTAGTCAGGCATAGTGGTGCTCGCCTGTGGTTTCAGCTACTTGGAAGACTGAGGTGGAAGGATCACTTGAGCCCAGCAGGTAGAGGCTGCAGTGGCCATGAGCGTGTCATTGCACTCAGCCTGGGTGACAGAGTGAGACTCCAACTCAAAAAAAAAAATTCTTTATTATTTTATTGGTCCATGTGTCTGCCCTTGTACCAGTACCATGCTGTTTTGGTTACTCTGGCTTTGTAGTGTATGTTGAATAAAGTGATTCTCCCAGCTTTATTATTTTACTTAGAATTACATGGCTATTTGGGGTTTTTTTCTGATTGCATATGAATTTTTGGATTTTTTTTAATTCTGTGAAAACAATGACACTTGTAGTTTAAAAGATATTGTGTTGAATGTGTAGATTACTTTGGTCATTTTAGCAATGCTGATTGTTCCAATCCATGAGCATGGAGTTTCTTTGTTTTCATTTTTTGTGTCCTTTACGATTAGAAATAAACTTTTAATTGGATCTTGGGAGCAGAAGCCACCACTCTAGTGGCTGCTAGATGAGAAGGTAGATACTATCACTGCTACCCCCAGACACAGGGCTTATATAACATAGGGAATTTGTCTAAGGGCCGAATTTATGGTAAATGAATGAAAGTAGAAATCTTGTCAGCATTCCTGGACTTGGTGCTAATCAGGAGTCAACACAGTTAATTAGTTTCAAAGATGGAGTTACTTTAGCCTCCACAGTTGTAAATATATGAATGTTCTCTCATCTCCAGTTTCTTTGAAATAGAAAGTGTTAGTTTTTATTCATAGGACAAATAAGAAAATTTAATAAGAATACTTAGTTGAAAACCCTAAAAAACACTAGGTACTCAGAATGCTATTTAACTGTACTTCATCACAAGCAGAATCTGACTGTCAAAGAAATCATTTATACAGTTCTTTCTACAATTAGCACTTAACCTTCTCTAGCTTTCCTTGTCTTCTTGTCCTTGCCCCTGAGATCCACCATTGATACTGTTTTGGCTAGTGGTCCCCTCAGCTATCAGCCTGAGACCTAATCCTAACCACACTCTCCAAGAAGGTCAATTCCTCAGTCTTCCTGGAGGCAGCATCCTTTCTTTCTAGATCTGGGAATTTTTCTAGGTCAGAGTGGCCAGGTATTTCCTTTTTTTTTTTTTTTTCCAGCTGCTCAGTTGCTTCTATATTTTTAATTCTCACCAAATAATGATAAACCACACGAACACTCATGACAGTTCCCAATCATTTCCTACTCTAAAGACTCATGAGTAAAATCCCTGACCCAGGCTGGCTGCCTGGGAAAATGCCCACGGATTATTGTAAAATTAGCAATCTGGATTCATTTACATGAATCATACTTCTTATTGCCTTTACAAACTCTGTGTCATTTATGGTTCTTTTTTCCCCCTAAACACAGAGAAAGTGATAGATAAACAACAGAACTGGGATGAGGAAATCTCTTTGCAAAACTGAGTGGATATTTATTACATGGTCAACACTCAGAGTTTCTAATAATATTTAGAAATGAGGTTTCCTGTTTCTCTGTCATAACTATGCTAACTTGTACCCTGAGAAAAATTTTATTCTGTTTTTTCTGAAATTACAGGGATTAAGTGATCTCTGCTTAATTACAGCTTATATGTGCAGAGCACCTATCTTGTTCCAGTTATAGCTTAGAGTCCTAGCATGGGTCCACCCTCCTACTTTATGTAAACAGAAAAAATTGTCAAACTGAGAACTAGAACCTATGTGTTGTAAACGGGAATCAAGAGAGGGATGAATATTTCATGGATGAAAGATCAGGTTAGGAAAGGAGCCAAACACATTTCATAATAGCAGGTTATTTTAATTTATTTTATTTATCTGGCTACTTTCCAATCATCACATTTAGGGTGCCTGACTGAGGAGAGCCATTGCTATTTATATAGAATTGACAGTGTTTACTTATGTAAATAATAAAAGCTCTTGGACATATTTGGCAATAGCATTAGGTTGTTATGTGCTTATAGGTATTTTCTTCTATAATTCTCAGTACTTTTTACCATTTATCTCGACATTTATAATTGAAGAGCATGGATTTTAAACAGGATAAGCAAATTTAAAATCATTTTAACTCACTCTCACAATGTTAGTCCAAATCACAAACTATTAAGTTATTGTTATTGCATTAATTATATTTGAAATAAAAATTGTAACAATCCACATTATGAATTACAGTTTTTGTGCTCACTTCAAATTAATTTCTTGTGACTTTTTTTCTTAAGTATGACTTAAACACATTCATGTTTCTTTGCATGTTTTGTAAGTTTTTTATTGAAAACTGGACATTTTAAATACTACATTGTGGTATTTCTGATTTTTATATTACTGCTTTTCTGAAGGCTATTATTTATTTATTTTAAAATTACTTTCTGAACTTAAAAAAATTCTCCTCTGTGGTATATATTGCTGCTGCTATCTCTTCTCAGAGTTTTTAAAATCTTATTTTCATTTTTTAGCAGGTCTTTTTAAGGCATCACCCTTGTGTTTGTGTGTTTTAGTGGTCAGCAACTTATGTTGGTATGGGTTGTGCTCAAACATCTTGAACCAGTGAAATTTTCACCCCTTGCCAATAGATCTGTATGTGGGTTGGGGGTTGTTTTCAAAGACCAGTAGGTTCTTAAATCTGCCTTGACTTTTACCTTTCACTGGGCCTCCTTGGGTCTCTCTCACACATACTCACAGTTTCCCAGTCAGACACAAAGGTGTGGAGTAACCCTTTTTTGGCTCTGTCAATTCCAGGATCTCTCTGTTAATTGTCTGCCTACTCTGCTGCTTGTCCCAACCTGGAGCACAGTTTTGGAACAGCAGATCTGTGGGCTTTCCATATTAGTTTATCATCTATCACCAGTTCGTGACTTTCACCTTCTACCCCAAATAATATTTGCTGTCACAGACAAAAAAAAAAAAGAAGAAAAGAAAAGAAATTCCAGCCCCATGCTACAATTCTCACCAACCGCACTGGATGGTGTAATGTAGAAGCAGTTTCCACAGGAATGTCATAGATTCTCACTGATTTATTAAAAATTCTAATATTTTCTCATGAATAGAGATACTCCTTAATTTGTTGTTCAACGTTTGAAAGTTTTTGAGCCCCAAGATCGTTGATTTTAACAATTTTGTTCAATTTTGCTATTTATATTTTGGGTGGAAATTTACAGAATTATTTATGCTGCTATAGCCGGATCCTATATATTAATGTGGCAATACTAATAATGCAGACTTTAAATTGTATATAAATTATTAAATTTTCAGTTTCTTTTACTTGATGTGTGACTGACTATTTTGATAGCTCACAAAATATATGTGGCATCAGATCAAACATAGAAAAGTTTTTCACATCATTTTGGGTAAGTTTCTTAGCCTTGTTTGAGCTCAGGTAGAAAGAAATTTTATTCATTTAAATATGTTATAACATATTTAAATAATTGGTAGGTATTAAAAGATTAATAATCCTGTAGGAACTAGATGGATGCAGAAGATTCAGAAAAAATAATAATTTCTGTTTTTTTTTGAATCGGAGTCTTACTCCATCTCCCAGGCTGGAGTGCAGTGGCCTGCTCACAGCCACCCCAGCGTCGACCTGCTGGGCTCCAGTGAATTTCTGCTGTTTTTTTTTTTTTTTTTTTGAGTTGGAGTCTCACTCGGTCGCCCAGACTGGAGTGCAGTGGCCGCTCCCGGCCACTGCAGCCTTGCCTGCTGGGCTCCGGCGATCCTTCCGCCTCAGCCTTCCCAGGAGCCGGAATTACAGGCGTGTGCTACCACGCCAGGCTGATTTTTTAATTTATTGTAGAGATGAGGTCTCACTGCCCAGGCAGGTCTCGAACCCACGGACTCAGGCAATCCACTCACCTCAGCCTCCCAAAGGCACAGGATTACAGGCTGAGCCACCGAGCCTGGCTCAGAATTTCTGGTTTTTAAGCACTGGTCTTGGGAATAAGAACTGGGCAGTAAGTGAATAGGTAGTGGAATAAAAAAAAGTCTAAATAAATTTGGAGAAGAGATAGTTGATTAGATATTAGCTCAACTTTATTTTATATGTAATTTTAAAATTAAAAGAATGGAGGAGATACAAGGAGAATTTAGGCAAATTTGATAACAGACAAATCTACAAAATAAAAACAAATCGAGAGAGTCTGAAAATCAAAATCTGAGTAGGAAGAAGTTAGAAAGGGGCTATTGTTTGTGAACTATAAGATTCAAGATTCACTGAGTATTGAAATCAACCAGATATAACCATGTCTTTTCTACATTTAAAGAGCTCCCACAGCTGACAGAGATCAAATAATTTAATAGGAGTAAACAGAAGTCCAAGAGGGCCTGCAATCTCTAGGCCATAGTCTCAGATATTCTCTAGGAGAAACCAGCAAAGATCTGCTTCTCAGAGTCGTGCTGTAAGATGTATTATGTAAGATGTAAGATCGAGTAATGGTCTGTTTGCTTGTTTGCCCATCTCCTGCATCAGAATGCCAGCTTCTTGGGTCAGGGAACAGGTGTGTTTCATTAATCTACTCTGTATACACTGCATGGGATCTAGAACAGGGTAAATATCTGCAAAGTTTTTTTGTAATAACTAAGAGAACTTTATCCAGAGTACCTAACAGATATGGCACCTAGTTTCATTCACTGTTACATATTTGTAACACATATTGGGGTTTTGGATTTCTTTACTATGAAGTTTTTAGTTTAGCTTCGGTTATTGTATTTTTTTTTTTTTTTGAGTTGGAGTCTCACTCTGTCACCCAGACTGGAGTGCAGTGGCCGCTCCTGGCCACCACAGCCTTGACCTGCTGGGCTCCGGCGATCCTTCTGCCTCAGCCTTCCGAGTAGCCGGAATTACAGGCGCGTGCTACCACGCCCGGCTAATTTTGTTTTTGATTTATTGTAGAGATGAGGTCTCGCCTGCCCAGGCGGGTCTCGAACCCGCGGGATCAGGTAATCCACTCACCTCAGCTTGCCAAAGGCGCGGGATTACAGGCTGAGCCACCAAGCCCGGCTGGTTATTGTATTTTTTCTTCAGTTTTTATGCTGCCTCCACTACTTGCATCCCCTAATAAGTAAAGCACAGAGTAACTCATCTATCAAAAACCATTTGCCAAAATGTGATCGTTCTTGAAATTTTAGCTTTTAAAAATCATTGGTGACTCTTTTGAATATATCAAAAAAGTATATTAACATCACTGTTTACCTCACTGTGGCATTTATTTATTAAAAGACAATCTTTTAGCAACAGTTCACATCTCTGCTGAATTATCTTAGAATCATGAGAGTTAATACCAACTGTCATCTCTCATAAGGTGGATTTATCAGATCATCAAAGATGAGATGTGGTCTTGAAGAGTAGGCACTTGGCAGATAAGCCTTAATGGGAAGCAGGCAAGAAGAGCTCAGAGCTTGCCAAATGTGGGTTGGATGAGAATGGGGAGCATTGTTAGCAGGCATTACACATGAGGGAACAACCCACACTTTTTATTTGAACAAATGACATATTATTATTCTTTAGGTGTAAATATCATCTCCAGGAATAAGGAAAACAAAGATTCATAGTCTCAAAGATCATCTGGATTATCTCAGAAGAGGAGAAGCTGGCAACTGAAGCATGAATGAGTTATTAACTCCTTATATTCAGAATTATCTACTTTATGAACTACTGGTATCATAAGTGTAAAAATTCATTTTCCAAAAGAAAGTAGATCTTTGCTAGGGCATACTTCTTGCTGATAACTCAATCCAATGTCATTACCTAGAGCTCCATATGACTGTGGTGTCATACTCAAGGCCACATGGTTACTTGCAAGACAGGAAATTTGGTACTTGCCTGGTACCGCAAATAGCCAACTTTTCATCCAAAATAGGAACAATCTTCAAAAATGACTGGTGAATATATTTCAGGTCAAATAAAAAAGAAGACAGAGTTGACTCCATAGATCTGCTGGGTCTTGATGCTATGGATAGCAGCACTCATCAGGGCTGAGGAAAGCACAGAAGCAATGCCCTTAAGGGTGTGCACCAAGGACAAAGTGTGGCCCCCGAGTCTGTGTACAAAAATCTAGGATAAACCTAGCACAGGCTCATAAAAGCAGAGCACAGCTGGGATGTGGGAAACACAGATAGTGGGGGCTTGATTTTTCCTCAAGTGGTTTCAGAAGCGAGGTAATAGTGTATGGCTTCATTTATGTAAAGTTAAAAATAAGCAAAGCTAGTCTATGATGTTAAAATTTAAGATACCATTTATCTTTGAAAAAATATTGACTGGAAGGGTGTGAAAGAGCTTCCAGGATACTGATGTTCTATTGCTTGATCTGGGTATTAGATGCATTGGTATGCTTATCTATGATCATCACAAAGCTCGTACCTCAGAGTTGTGCACTTTTATGTAAAAATGTTATAACTACTTTCAGAAAACAGAATCGACTCCAAAACTGGATGATCTCACTCCTATGTGGAATCTAAAACTGTTGATTTCATAGAAGTAGACAGTAGAATGAAAGTTTCCAGGGCCTTAGTGACTGGGAATGCAGTGGCTAGGGAAATGTTGGTCAAAGGATACAAAATTTCAGTTATATAGGAAGAATAAGCAAAAGAGATCTAGTGTAAATCATAGAGATGACAGTTAATAATATAACGGATTTTTAAAAAATTTTAAGAGAGTGGAAGTAAATTGCTCTCATAACAAAAGTGATAATTATATGAGGTGATATAGATGTTAATTAGCTTGATTTCACCATTGCACAATGTGTATATATCTCAAACTCATTTAATTTTATCTTAATTTATAAATAACAAAATAACAGAAATATTTTATTGTAAGAAATTATAAGCCGGGCTCGGTGGTTCAGCCTGTAATCCCGCGCCTTTGGGAGGCTGAGGTGAGTGGATTGCCGAGCCCGCGGGTTCGAGACCCGCCTGGGCAGCGAGACCTCATCTCTACAATAAATCAAAAAATCAGCCGGGCGTGGTAGCGCATGCCTTTAATTCCGGCTACTTGGAAGGCTGAGGCGGAAGGATCGCCGGAGCCCAGCAGGTTGACGTTGCGGTGGCCGGGAGTGGCCACTGCACTCCAGTCTGGGCGACAGAGTGAGACTCCAACTCAAAAAAAAAAAAAAAAAAAGAAATTATAGTAAAGTCATTGGTTCATAAAGAGCATATGAAGTGTTGACACCACTTCCTATATTATTAAATTTATCGCTAATGGTATGATTATAGAATTAGAGTTCTAATAAATCTCTTAAAGAAAAAATATAAGCATCACTCTGACCTTGCAAACATTCATGTAAAAAACAATCACTATTTTTAATGTAAGAAAATAGTGACTATCTCATCCTGAATTGTACCCCACATCTAAAAAGAAAATAAAGTTACAAAGAAAAGAAGAAAATAGTGACTATATATTTATAAGTATATATGTGTATATATATATATAGGCAATAATAAGCATCAACCTCATTTTAACATTAGAGATAGTTCATAATGTACAATCAATAGATCAATTAAAAGATATAATCAAAAGTTACTTTGTGGTAAAAGGGGTCTAAAAGAATGACTAACTTCTTCCTCATTTTGAATTGCCATGGTCCAGCCTTAATATATTATTTTATCTTCCCCAATGAAATCACCTTGAGGATGGCCCTGCGGATCTGCTGGGTCTTAATGCTATAGATAACAGGGTTCATCAAGGGTGGGAAGAGCACAGAGACAGTGCCCATGAGGATGTGCACCAGGGGTGAGGTGTGATGCCCAAATCTGTGCACAATGGACAAGCCTAGCACAGGCACATAGAAACAGAGAACAGCAAGGAGATGGGAGACACAGGTGTTGAGCGCCTTGAGACGCTCCCCTGCAGAGGCAATGGCCAGCACGGTGCAGAGAATGACAGTGTAGGAGAGCAGGATGAAAAGGACATCGGAGCCCATGGCCAGCATGATGATGCACAGCCCATAGAGTCTGTTGAAACGTGTGTCAGAGCAGGCCAGGCGGATCATGTCCTGGTAAAGACAGTAAGCATGGGAGAGCGCCCCAGGGTGACAGTAGTCAAATTTCAATAGGTGCAGTGAGGGTGCAGCAGTGATGGCGGCACTCCGCATGCCCAGCACAACCCCAGTCAATGCCACACGCGGACCTGTGAGTACAGACACACAGCGCAGTGGGAATCAAATGGCCACCAGACGGTCCAGAGCCATAGCAAAGAGCACGGCTGACTCCATGAAGGAAAAGGAATGGAGGAAGTGCTGCTGCAGAACACAGGGCACCAGACCCACTGTGTAGGCATCAAACCACAGCACACCCAGCACTGACGGCAGTGTGGACATGCACAAGCCCAAATCTGTCACAGCCAGGATGGCCAGAAAATAGTACATGGGCTGGTGGAGGAAAGGGTCAGTTCGTACCAGATGCAAGATGGTGGAATTACCCACAAGGGCCACAAGGTATCCTACAAAAATGGGCATTGAGATCCATTGGTGAGCCCACTCCAGGCCTGGGAAGCCCGTTAGCAGGAATGTAGAGTAGCTCAAATTGGCTGTTGGAAGAGTCGGCATCCTCAATATCAGGAGGCCTATTCACTCTGAGAAAGGTGGTGATATGTTTGAAGGTTAATAAGCCAGTAGACATGAGCCCTCCCACTCTCACTGGGCACCAATCCCTGCTGGTCTGACCTCTCCGCACTGTTTGAACTGGACAGCCTCTTAACTAACCTCTGCCCTTATAAGCAGCCTAAACCTTTTTCTCACTTTCTCCATTAATTTTATTATTCTTGTCTAATCCTTTACTTAAATAAATATCATTAAAGCTCAATATAGGTTTGCCCTACTCTTGCTCTTGACCAACTACCAAAAAAAGAGGCTTTTTTTGAACTCCTTTCTTTACAAAAATCGACATAGCTCAACCTTAGAAGACTCAGATTCTTAACAATTCTACTTCCAAATTGTCTTTTCTGTATGAGTTTACCTCTTCAAGGTGTTTCTTTTCTGTAGAAGAGATGGTCTCTAATTTTTTAAAGCAAATTGAGGATGCCTGTCAAGAGTTTCCAATTTGCTCCCCATTCTATCTCCCTATTGTCATCACGTGATTCTCTCCACATATTCATATGATTAAAAGAAGAAGTATTCTGCTTCTTTCCAAACTTGGTTTTTCTCAAAAAACCCATGGCTCTCACTAGTTAGTATCTCAAGACTCAGGTGACTTCTCAGAGCCCCTGAGAATCTCATTCTTCTCACAAAGTGACACTAAGCTAACCTACACAGTCTGTGTCTTTAAGGCTGCTCCCTTCATGCTAATTCATGAGATATCTTTCTCTTAAAATGCAATTTCAGAGTGCAACAGATACACCACATTCCTTGTTTCTTTATTTTCTGCCCACCTTTTCAAAGATATACTTCCTTAGAAATCAAGTTGGAGACCAGACTCAACTTACATGATTTTAATGAATCAAGTAAACTATAGGAAAGCAATTGTTCATATAGAAGTATTACAAAAATGCACATCAATAAGTGTACCTTGAAACATCAGCAGCAATAACAAAGCCTATTCCTTGCTTAAAATAGTTTACTGCATATTAATAACGGGTATCTGGGAAGGTGTTCACTAGGCGAGCCTTGCTGTCTTCAAACTCAGTTCTGATGCATTTGTTTTCACACTGTCATTAGAAAAATAAGGATAATGATACTTCCTAATCAAAGAATGAATATGAGTTTTAATTGGCATACTGTGTATACAGAATTTAGACAGAATCTGGAATATAATAATAAATATATTGGTTTTTATGCCTCCCAAGCATAAAAATGTATTTTCTTGTAATTTTCTCATATTCTTAGTCTTTACGCCTCCCATCATAATAAATAAACTCCATCTCCTCTTTAAAATGATAATACTTGAGATCCTGACAGGCAGTTCCATATGCTGCTGCAGGATTGGGATCTCTTGAGGGTCCCAAGGATTAAGGAAGTAATTGAGAGACAGTGAGAAACATAAATACCGAGGAATAGATCACAATGACAGAAAATAGGACTGTGGGACAGACTGAGGGATGAGTCTGAGAAATGGAGGAAAGTATAAGGGTCAGATGGAGGAAAGATGAGACAGGAGAAGGTAGCCCTTATAAGAATATACTAAGGCACAATATGGTAGGGTCATGGTTCAAGAAGAAGGAAAGGCTGAAACACAGTAAGAACATGAAAGAAGGAAGACTGGTGGGATGGGTGACAGCTGGTGAGAAAGATGTTGGACAGACAAAGGCCAGCTGAGTGTTAGAGGGAAAAGGGGTTGTGTAACTTTGTGGAAGAAACTGAGCAGCACAGGATGGGGACATGTGAGGTGCAGAGGTAAGCCATGAAAGGCCTGAAGAATGGTGAAGCAGCATGTCGGAGGAGGGAGACTGTTGGTAGGACTATTTGCAGAGAGACAGGGGAGAGAGGAAGGAGACTGAGGAACAGTGAAGGAACAGGTCAGAGAATATAAGATGAGAGGACTCTTAGGAACCAAGACTTGAGGGGAGAGGTAGGGGCAAAAACTGAAATGTGGAGGGGCAGAGTTGGGGGCCCAGTGAGAGAGAGAGAAAGAGAGAGAGAGAGAAGGGACTTGAGGAGAAGAGAAAAGTTCTTCTGAGACAAACAGGAGAGAGAAGGCTGGGCTGCAGAGAGGGCAGGAAATGGGAGATGTGGCCAGACACCCACCCAGTGACCAATGAGGTAGGGTGAGGCATCAAGGAGCCTAAACGATTTGTATCTGCCGAAAGAAGCCGGGAGTCCCCCACAGCCCACTGTTCAGCCTTCTCATCTCTAGAACACTGCACAATGAATATATACAGTGCAGTTGTCTCTTGGTATCTATGGCAGATGGATTCCAGGAGCTGCCTGTGGATATCAAAATCTGCAGATGCTTGCATCCCTTACTCAGCCCTCTAGATACAATATGGTGTGTAGACTCTGATGACAGACTGTGTGGCCATTCTCTAGGCACAATTTTATTTGTCAGTATAGTGTAGTGGTTAAGAGCAGTGGCTCTGGGATCAGATCTGCATTACAGTACCTGTTAATGCCAATGCATATTAACTCTGGGACTGTAAAAATTATTTGCTTACTCTCAGTTTTCTCATTTAAAACAGTGAGACAATTGTTCCTACTTTGTAGGTTAGACAGCCTTTATATACATTTTTAAATGTGGGACAGTTGGAATCACACACTCAATATATACAGATTATTATCTGTGGTTTCCAATGTTACCTTCTTTTTGAAACATTTTGACAATATGTATCCACCATATGACAGATACGGCTCTTCCCTTCATGTCTGTAGTGAGCTATAAGGGAAAGTCAGTAAGTGGTCACACAGCATGAAGGTTAGAAACTCAGGACTGAGAACCCTGAACTATTCGGTGGGTTTAGTGAAGTTACTGAATCCTTCTACACCTTAGTTTTTTTTCTATGATGAAAGATTTTCACATGGGACCTGCCTCCTTTTAAGTGAAACTATTGGGTTTAATGGGACAGTACGTGAAAGGAAGTGCTCTGAAGTGTTGAAAGTCTTATCAAATTGGGACAGAATTGTTAAGATTATAATTGTTTGCCTGCCACAACCCTGTATTATTTCACTGTAGTGTAAAGACCAGTAAGAAGGACAGGTCTCTCCGTTAAAAATGTCAAAGGAGATATCACAGAATAGCTGCCGTAACCACAGACTAGCCATTCTCCTGGCAGCAGCCTTATCCTCCAAAACTTGCTTATAGTCCTGCTAGATAAGAGATATCAGATACTTCACTGGGTTGGCTTCCTCTATGCACAAACCAAAGGACTTTCAACTTACTGGTCTTTTTTTTTTTCCCCGTAGCTTCTTTCCAGGCCCCCACAGCCCTTCCCACTACTATGCCAGCCTCTTCTGATTGATGTAGGATGTTGCTCTACATTGGTTGCACTGGCAATTATATGACTATCTGTGTCTCTCCCTTGGGTTTGGGTCCCCAAAGGTATCTCCTAAGATGAATGCAGACCTGACAAACACCCAAAAAGTATTAGCATCCTCTCAGAACTCCAGATACCTTCCATGGAAACTCAATGACCTGTCAGTAACCCTAGTACATACTTCAGTGAGTCAGATGATCTTTCACTCTCTTCTCTCACCACCTGCCATATTTATAAGAAAATTTACTGGCTGACCTTCAGTTCTCCTTTCTTTCTTCCTCTTCTTTTCCCAGTCAAAACTTCCTTTGAGACTCTCCTTCCAACCAGGTAGTTATTCACTCGCATTCAGTCCACACCTATACAGAGATGACAAGCTTTGAGTCAGATATTTCGATACAAGCATGAATAAGACACAATCTCTGTCTTTTAGAACATCAGCGTTTTCTGCAGGAGTTGATGTGAGAAAGACTCACCCTGAGAGAGTACAAACAGGGTTCACAGGAGATATGAGTATTCAGCAGGTCTTCTTTACTAATGTCTGCCCTCTCATAAGTTCCAACATTCTAGACTGAGGTGAAAACATGTGCAAAGGCTCAGAGATATCACAGAGCAAGACATTATAAATTTATGTGTATATCAATTAACCAAAAAACAAGTGTTTTACAAGCACATTGTCAGCTTCTGAGACTTATAGAGGCCTGAGGACATTAAATAACATAAGATATTGTGCCTAATTAATCATCATCACAATCATTATTATCATTTATCATTTTCATAATTACCATCTTTATTATCACTATCAACATATTAGATATTGCCTTTATACTCTTTGTAAAATACTCCTTAAGTAATACAATTGAAACATGATTTTTGGAAAATTTTCATCTGCAAAAATTAAATAGCATAGAAAATAACATATACAACAGTTATTTTTATGGATACCTATGCTTTAAAGCCTTTTACCTAGAAATTTATCAGTACATAATATTCTATATTTCATATTTTTATTCACTATTCTACTGGAAATAGATTTCCAAATATTTAAATATAATTTAGTCACCTGATATTTTATCAAATGACTATGCCTTGATTTTTGTAACATTTTCATGCAAAATGTTTTGTATGCTTAATCTTTTATTATGAACAACAACAAAATTAACTTATATTTACTTGTCAATTAATTCAAAACATATGTTGAGCACTGACCTAGGGCTAGAGATAGATCTGTGATGAAACAGGAAAAAAAAAATTGTCTCTAGGAGTTTACATCTTAAAATCTTTAAAAACAATTTTTTATTTATTATAGAGTTGTGGGATACAAGTGAGGATTCACTACATAAGTAGTCTGCATTCAGGAGAAATTTGAGTTCTAGGTGACCTTCACTCCCCTGGTAGTGGACCAGGTACTCCTTGTGTTGTCATGTGCTCCTCACCCTCTTCCCTCCTTCCCTCTCTTCCCTAGCAGTGTTTGGTGACTAATGATCCTACCCTTGTGCTAATGTGACTAGTGTTCAGGGCTCACTTATGAGTGAGAACATGAGGTATTCAATTCTTTGTTTCTGAGATAGTTAACTTAATATGATGGTCTCCAACTCCATCCAAGTTGCTGCAAAGGCCATTATTTTGTTCTTCTTTGTGTAATACTCTATCATGTATATGTACCACATTTTCTTTACCCAGTCCAGCAATCCCTCTCCTGGGAATATACCAGGAGGAACATCAATTGCTTTACCAAAAAGACACCTGCACGTGCATGTTTATTGCCACATCATTCACGATAGCCAAAACATGGAACAAACTCTATGCCCCCAAATCTTTATTTTTCATTGATATTTATTTCATTAGAATATATTCTTAGAAATGGCATTTCTGAGACACAGAATATAAGTGTTTGTCTTTTTCTGTATTTTTTCTCTCTAAAAGGCAAATCAAATCATGTTGTTATGCCAGTGTGTAAAATGCTTTTTTAAAATCACATATTTGTACATATATTAACACATGAACATAATTGATGCACAAAGTGTGCATTCATGTACATGGAGATGCTTACTTAATTTTAACAAATCATAACATTTTGCCACCTTGTCTCAGCTTTTATCCAAATAGATTTGAAGAGTATGTGGAACCCGTCTCAATTCGTTTTATTTCCTCTCCTCCTAGAACTAACTGCTTTTTAGAGTTTATAATTCTGAACATATTTTGGAAAATATATATACTTTTCAAAAAAAATGCATATATCCATAAAAACAGAGAGTGTGCCAATTCATGCTTAAAATAGTCTATACAATTTACGCCATAAGTATACACTTGCAACTTGCTTTGGGTTGATATAGTATATTTAGAACTTGTTCATATTGTGCCATCTTGCTACGGTTTAAGGTGTTTAATAATACATACTATTTTATGACTGTAATACAATTTATTTATCTCTTCTCCTATTGACAGACAAGTAGTTTGTTTTCAATTTTCAGTTTTCGAAACCATGCAGCACCGAACAATCTCGTATAAGTCTCCTTGTACAAGAGATATGAACGTTTCTAAAACAAGAGTTACAGTGTAGCAGCTACATCATAGAATGGGTACATCTTTCATCTCTGATATATACCCTCAATAGATCTCCATAAACTGCACTAATACACTGACCACCAGATAATAAGACATTGTTTTACATCCTCACCTACATTTGGTATCATCAGACTTTTTCCTTTTTTTTCTAACTTATGGTAACTTTAGATCATTTGTTTCATATTTTCCTATTTTTTATTAAAACGTGTTTTAATAAGTTTATTGCAACTTGTTTTGGGTTCTTAGTGGAGAATATTAGTTCTTGTCTTCTGTGTTCTTCCTGTTCATATCTTTGCTGAATTTATTATTGGAGTCTCTTTTTCTTCCCGATTTTTATGGGTTCTTTCATATTTTGAACATTAAACCTCAGTTGCATACATATGCATATATACTTATATACACACACATATATATGACAGATATCTCCTAATCTGTGATTTGTATGACCTCTTTGTTATTGGAAACTTCTGTTTGACTGTATTTAAGTATCCCTCTCTCTGAGTCTGTCTGTCTGTCTATCTCTATCTATTCTATTGCCTATCTACCTACTACCTATTTATTTTCTTATGTTTTCTTTTAAACCTTTTAAAGTTTTCCCTTTAGAATTTATGTTTTTACTGTAATTGAATGTATTCTTATGTGTACTGTAAGGTAGATAGCAAACTTTATTTTCCATGTGGATAACAGACTTACCTAGCATCATTTGTTGAATAATCCAACTTTTTCTAAACCTGTTTAATGTTGCTTCTTTCAAGTAACTTTATATCTGTGGGTCTGTGTCTGGACTTTCTGCTCTTTTCTGCAAATGTGTTTGTTCTCTGGACAAATATTATACTATTCAAATTGTTATAGTGTTATGAAATTACAGATTTGTAAGGAGGTGCCTCTCCCTCACCACTTACTTCCAATTTATCTTGACTATTCTTGTGTCTTTGTGCCACTATATGAATTTTAGAATCACCTATCAAGCTTTACAACTTAATTTTGGTTAGAGATGAATTAACTCACAGATTTATATATATATATAAATTGAGTGTTTACCTTATGTATAGATATATATATATAAATCTTCTAATTTATTAAGAAGATATTTTTCTCCACATGTCTTTATATTTTTATTTTAATACTGTTGCCACATGTCTTGAACATCCTTTGTTGAGTTTATTCTAGGGTACTTTATAGTTTTGTTTCAGTTTCTGCTCGTTTTATATGGGTTTCTTAGTAGTAAAAATAATTGCCCTGATCCCATCAAGCTTAAAGAAATATGGAAGGCAAAGGACAACTAGATTCCATGAGACCAGAAACCAAGAAAACAGGAAACAGAATATGACTCTTGAGAAGATCCAGTAGATCATAGTGGTATCTGACTCTTCTAACCCATCAGGTATTTGTTTGTGGCACTTGGGTCTTCCTTTGTTTACTGAGCAAGGCCATGTGTTGACACAGAACTAAGAGAGCCCCTGAACTGTAGGATATGGCTACCTTTATTCTTCCTCTTATACCACTACATATGCATATTCTGAATATATAGACCAGTTTCTATTCTGGATAACCACCAACACTTTCTGCTATAACCATCCCTCCTCTCATTCCACTAGGCATACAGGAAAAAAATTTCAAAAATTTGAGTCAGAGTCTAGTCAAATAAACATCAACTATCTGTGTACCCTCCTAAGGGAATTCTCTCAGGTTATGCAATGGCTAAAATAAGAAATGAAAAAGGGAGTGGGGACTAGCGTAAAAGAAGGCAGAAGTTGTAGCACAGTGTCTGAAAAACCTGTCTTATACAGAGGCAGAGATGTGACTATTCAGGGCCCAGAAACCTCTATACTGCTAAGTTCATGGTAAGAAAGAGAGAGTTGAGTTGATTAAACAACTCAGCAGGCTTTCTGTGGACCCTGATCAGGCAGGAAGAGTTGTGGTTTATATGCAAGGTTTTCCATGGCTCGGAACTATGAAGAGAGACTTCCAGGAAGTACCTCTTGATCATGGTAAGTTTAACCTATGGTAGAGTGGATGGAAGAAACCACAGGACCTGAGCAAAGTAGAACTAGGAAAATGGTGGGGATACCACTTTGATGGATATCTTGGAAAAGGGTTCTGAGCTTCCTGAATGTGAACTGAGGGAGCTCCCCTAGACAAGAAGAAAATTTTTCTTTCTCAATTCTGGATCCCAGTTTATGCATTTATGTACTTATAAATTCATTTAATATTTATTTACTGTCACTATGTGTATGCATATTTCTCTGAGGAGTTTAATTTAGTCATCTATTCTACATTAGAAACATACACATATCAGAAACAGTATACTACCCTATGACAAATGTTACACAGGCAGTGCATCATGAAAGCTAACAGATGTAGCATCTGGTGCTTAGCTTCAGGAAAGGGAGCCTGTCAGTAAAAATGCCCTTGAGGAAAGCAATGTCAAATCTGAGACTCCAACATAGATTGCATTTAGTCAGTGGTAGGATCAGGCTGCTCTATCAATTTCAAGTCCATGTCCTCTTGAGCAATGTGACTGTGACTTAGACATGTTTGTAGTAATTTTTTTGGTTGAAGCTTTGTCATATTACATGTTATTGTGCAAGATCACACAACTAAAGCACCTAGAAGTAAATGCTAATGTCAGACTTGAGGTTGTAGGACTCAGGGTCCATAAGAAAGGTAAAATCAGAGATGAGAAGAGTTAGGGATAGGGTCAAGGATTTCTATTAGAGGGATAGGATCAGAAGAAAGCACAACTTCAGGAATAATTGAGGAATTTTTGCCTGAACCAGGTATTAGGGAAAAGTATAGGAGTTTTGATGTTTCTGAGTAACTCAGGGTACTGCTTAGCCTGAAAAGAAAAAGATGAGAAGGACCTTGGCCAAGCAGATAAGATGAAAGCTATCCCAAGGAGCCATAGAAGGGAGTATATTTCCTGAGGTAAGAAAGCAAGTGACATTTATCTGGACTCTTCTAGGTTCTGTTCTGGGTGCTTTGTTATTTTATTTTATTTTATTTTATTTTAATTTAGTTTGATTTTACTTTTAGTGAGTTTTTTTGTTTTTGTTTTGTTTTCTTTTTTGAGTTGGAGTCTCACTCTGTTGCCCAGGCTAGAGTGCTGTGGCATGCTCCTGGCCACCGTAGACTTGACCTGCTGGCTCTGGCTATCTCAGCCTTCGAAGTAGCCAGAACTATAGATGTGTGCTACCACATCCAGCTAATTTTTGATTTATAGTAGAGACAAGGTCTCGCCAAGTTTCCTGGGCAGGTCTCGAACCCGCGGGCTCAGGTGGGTTTTACCTCGGTCTCCCCAAGTGCTAGGATTACAGGCTGAGCCACCGAGCCTGACCTACTCTTAGTGTTTATACATTCATGATGACCCTCAACAAACTCTTATTATGACAATTCTGATGCTACCAAATTGCTAGTTCTCAGATGTAGGAGGAGGGATTATAATTTAAATAAGAGAAGACCAATCTTTCTAAGCCACAATATAATAAACATTTACTCATACTTTTGTTAGGACAGAAGAAAAAAAGATCTTTGGGGCATGAGGTGCTATAATAGGTACTCAATGCCAATTTCCAGTAAAATTGTAGGTCTTCTTATAGGTACTCCATGGCAGTTTTAGTTCCAGGACTCAGGATTGGCTCGTCTGAGGCCTAGGAGCTTGATGATGGCATGGCGGATCTCCTTTGTCTTAATACTGTAAATGATTGGGTTAAGCATGGGAGGCACAAAAAGGTAGATATTGGCCATAAGGAGGTGAACAGCAGGTGGGGCATGCTTCCCAAACCTGTGCACCAGGGACAGCCCCATCATGGGCACAAAGAATACTAACACAGCACAGAGATGAGACGTGCACGTTTGGAAGGCTCGGAGCTGCTCGTCTTGTGAGGCCAGGCCTGTCACTGTGTGCAGGATTAGTCCGTAGGACAGTGCGATGAGCACTAGATCCAGCATCACAGTAAAAACAACCAGGGTCAGCCCATACAAGTTGTTGAAAGTGGTGTCTGTGCAAGCCAGATGTATCACTTCCTGGTGTAAGCAAAATGAGTGGGAGAGGACTAGAGGCCCACAGTAGGGAAATGTCTTCAGGAGAAGGATAATAGGGACAAGAGCCACAGGTCCCCGGAGGATGACAATCAGACCTGCTCTGAATACTCGTCGGCCAGTGATAATGACTGAGTACCTCAGGGGGTGGCAGATGGCCACAAAGCGGTCAAAGGACATGATGAGTAGCACTGAGGACTCCATGAAGGAAAATGAGTGGATGCAGAACATCTGGATTTGGCAGGCTCCAAAGTAGATACTACGGGAATTGAACCAAAAGATCCCCATGGTGGTAGGCAAGGTGGACACTGACAGTCCCAGGTCAGTGAGGGCCAGCAAGGATAGTAGATAGTACATGGATGTGTGCAGACGAGAGTTGGTCTTAATAATTATCAGAATGAAACAATTGCCCGAGATGGCCACCAGGTACATAAAGAAAAAAGGAATGAAAATCCAGTGTTCGATGGCTTCCAATCCAGGAAAGCTGGTGAGGTAGAACTTGGGGCTAAACTGAGTCATGTTGGACAGCAGCATGAATTGAGGACTGAGCGGATATTGGGTTGACATTCTTCAGCGACTGAGCTGAAAATAAATGGATATTCCTGGTTAAGAAGTATTTGGCTTGTCTATCATTCACAACACCATAAGTAGCATCGTGATTGTCAACGTCTTCAGCATTATCTACTCCACTATTTTAATTCCACCACTCTCCACCTTATTGAATCTTTCTTTGATAACATCATCCTCTCCAGATTTCCCTCTGTATTTCTATTAGTTTAATTTCTTCTCAGTCCTCTTTGCTGGTACATCTTCATTATTCATCCCTTAAATGTTGTTGTGCCCATCTTTGGCAGCAATTATCTGACCACACACAATTTTCTGGCCATATTTCTACTCAGACAATGAAATCCACGCCTATGATTTTATTTGCTATCCAGATATTGATACATAGCAAATCTATAATTCCAGAACTTCTTCTCTTTCAATTTCCAGACTCATATATCTAGCAGTATATTGAGCATCTGTCCCTTGATGTCTTATAGTTACCTCAAAAGCACGTTAAAAATCTCATCATCATTTCTCCAACAACCTTCTTGTTTATTTATGTTTATTATCTCAATGACCCAAGTCAAACATTAAGTTCTATGTTAGACTGGTCCACATCACATCTTGTCTCAGTAGCTAAATCAATCAGTTACCAAGTTCTGGGATTTCTATTTGTGGAATACCTCAGATTTGTTTACTCACCATCACCTTCATTGATGCTGTTCTAATTCAGATCACTATTATCTCTTTCTGGATCATTTGAATAAACTCTCATTTGCATTAAATTCCCTGACTACTTTATAGCAAAAGAGATATTCATAAAACCAAAATTAACTTAAAGTACAAAAAGTTTAAAGTAATGTTTGAGGCCCTGTCTTATTATTCTTTCTGCTTTATCCTCTATTTTAATCTATTCTGGGTTTCTCTTCTGTATTCATAGCATTAGTGACACTAAACAATTCTTCCAGTTTCTCAGTGTCCTTTCTCATAATTAAGCATTTTTGTTTTCATTTTTTCTGGATCAAAAACAATTCTTCCTGGAATAGCCTTCCCTTATTTATTTATTTTTCTTTCTTTCTAGTTAACTCCTATTCATACAGCCTGCCTATAGGCATGATATTATTCAGAAAGTTGTCTTAAGTTCTTCAAATTTATTTCTAATACCCTTCCTGTGTGGGGAATAGCTATAATTTTACTGCCATAGTACTTTTTAAGCAATATGGGTTTGCATTTTCTGTACTGTCTCTAAAATATTAGCAAAAAATTAACATTTTCTCTAAAATTAAAATGCTAGCAAGGAGTTAACATTTTAGAACATGTTAGTCTTTTTTAAAATTGTAATTTTAGGTTTAAAAATTGGCATCTTGAACCATCACGTCACTGAAACCCTTTAAATATTATTCAAGTAAATTAATATATATTTATTTTTACCACTAAACTTATTTAATAATTATTTATTGATTCAGCAAACATTTACTGAACTTGCATTATATGGCAAGCATGAGTCTAGGTACAGGCAATATAATGGATAACAGAAACAGAATAGAGTCAAAAATAATGTAGTGCTATAAAGATATATGGGCCGGGTGCAGTGGCTCATGCTTATAATCCCAGTACTTTGAGAGGCCGAGATGAGAGGATTGCCTGAGCCCACACATTTGAGACCAGCCTGGGCAACTTGGTGGGACCTCATCTCTACAATAAAAATCAAAAAATTAGCCAGGTGGGTGACACACACGTAGTTCCAGCTACTTGGATGACTGAGGCAAAAGGGTCACCTGAGCCCAGCAGGTCGAGGCTGTGGTGGCCGTGTGCATGCCACTGCACTCCAGCCTGGGCACAGAGTGAGATTCCAACTCAAAAAAAAAAAAAAAAGATATACGGAGCAAGTGAAGAAGGAAGGTAAGAGCGATGCATTTTAGATAGGGGAGTCAGAGAGGACCTCTCTGAGGAAGTAACTTTAGAGAACAATCTGAATGAAATCAGAGGGCAAGTGTGTTAATACCTTGGAGAACATTCCAGGCAGAAGGAAGTGCAAGTAAAAATTCCTGAAACAGAGAGAAGCTTGACAAGTTAAAAGACAAAAGGAAGTCAGTGTATACACAACAAAGGAAGAAAGGTGGGGAGCGGTGGAAAATGCACTCTGAAGCAGCAGTGAATGCTAGATCATGTATGATCTTGTAGCTCCTGTAAACTACTTTGAGTTTTATTATACTTGCAAGTTTGAAGTGAGAGCTGAGGTGTATCATGGATAAAAGATTTTGGAGGTCTTAGGATAGAACCAGGGAAACAAGTTATTATACAGGGTCTTTGTAGTCATGCAGGGAGAGATGATATCTTCGGCAATCAAACTTGGTGGTAGAAGGTGTGATAAGTAGTTGAATTGGTTGGATTGAGCTTGGATGTTGAGACAAATAAAGCAGTCAAGGAAATTTTCAAGTTTTAGTGCCTGTGCAATAAGCCAGTGGCACGAACAAAACATCACAGGGAATACATTTGAGAAAAATAAGAGTTCTGTTTTGGATATATTCAAATAGATGCCTGTTAAACTTATAATGTAAGTTGTTAGTAATGTAGTAAAAATGTGGACTTCTGATATAAGTTGAGAAAAAGATACACATTTGGATAAAAATATCTAAGAAGCAAGTGTAAAAGAAAAGTTTCCAGTAGCGATCTCTGCTCAAATCCTATATTTAGATATCAAAAAGAAGATCCAGCAAAATAAACTGATGTGAAAAAAAAAGTCAATTAAATAGGGAGGAAATCAGGAGAGTGTGGTCTTACATGGGTTTCAAAAGGTATTGCTTAATATCTGTAATGTTGCTGGGAAGTTAATATAATAAAAGCTGAGAAATGATCAAAGGCTTATTAGTGTCGAAGTCATTGGTAATCTTGAAAGGAGCAATTTCAGTGGAGCATTCAGCAATACAATTTGATTCTAGTGTATTCAAGGCAGAAAGGGGGAGAGTGAGAAAACAGATGAACTAGGGCAATGTACTAGAATGTCCCACTTGAGGTTCAGAATTTCAGAGTGTAATCGGTCAGTCTTCAGGTGTTCAGTCTTTAGGTGTTCACTACATTTAACTGTTCAAGTACAGGAGAAAATCATTTGGAGAGTTTAATTTAACCAGGCTGAAGTTAGCATAGGCTAGCATGACTAAACTTCAGAGTGTATGCAAAGTCTATAAGGATGTACAATGGAAATTAAAAGAAAAGTTAAAACATGAGAAGGTGAGGGAAGGTAAAGAGGAGGGATCAGAGTTCCAGCTTATGGGATGGAACTGAGCTACTAATTTAAGATAAATGAAGCAATCCTTGATAAGAAGCAGTCAAGGAACTGAAAGTGTGACTGCTGATTGGATCAACAGAGGAAGCGCTAACATCACTAAAATTATGTCTGAATAAGTAGTGGAAAGAAAAAAGTGAATCAGTGGTAAAATCTTCAGTGAATAAAGTGATATGAGAAGAGGTGGTTGGTGTAGACAACAAGAGGGATAGTGGTGATTATGCATGCTATCACACACTGAAAATAATTTTGGAGGAGGTGGCAAGAAGGAATAATAGCCAGAAAAAACAGGGTCAGCCTGCATCACTTTGGCAAGGAGGTAAAAAAAAATCTATATTTATCCTCTCCATGCTTTATCTCCTCAGTTCACTACTTAACAACCCCTTGCCCTCCCCCTTTTTCTTTTAAATCTACTTAGCTAAAGCAATGCTACTTAAATTCACCAGTGACTTCTAGGGGCCAATTTCAATGGAGAGTCTTAACCATACCTGTTTTTGTTTTTGTGTTTTTTGCAATTGCTGTACCTTATTACCATGCCTTCCTTTTTTTTTTCCAAGTCAAACTGTATCCATATTTATTAAAGATACTTTTCATAAACAATCATGGTATTTTAGGCAGGATATGGGCAGACAATCTTTAACAGTATATAACAACTTTCAAACTCCCTTCTTTAATGGACTACCAAAATCAGAAAGCCACTATAAAAACCCAATGAAGTCTTCATTTGATGCTCTGAACAGGGAAAGTTTCGAGTGAGGGTTGACATTTCACATTTAGCATGTTGTTTGGCAACTTTTCACAAGCCAACCCTGACTTTCAGGAAATGAAATGAAAGTGGCAGAATTTGTCTGAAGATCCATAAATCTATAAACGAAACTGCTGCTCTTATGAGGGGTGCCATCTCAGTAGCATTCACTGACATACTGGTAACCAATTATTGGGGGTCAGGTCCCAACAGATGTCTGGGTTTAAGGGAGTTAAGTCTATGTTGAAGGCAGAAAAGGAGAAGAGGACATAAAAAATGAATGCTTAGCTGGGCTTGGTGACTCAGCCTGTAATCCCAAGCCTTTGGGAGGCTGAGGTGAGTGGATTGCCTGAGCCCGCGGGTTCCAGACCCGCCTGGGTGGCGAGACCTCATCTCTACAATAAATCAAAAAATCAGCCGGACTTGGTAGCGCATGCCTGTAATTCTGGCTACTTGGAAGGCTGAGGCGGAAGGATCGCCAGAGCCCAGCAGGTCGAGGTTGCGGTGGCCGGGAGCGGCCACTGCACTCCAGTCTGGGTGACAGTGTGAGCTCCAACTAAAAAAAAAAAAGAATGCTTTTCCACATCACAAGGCATTTGTACCAAGGTGGCTATGTGTGTCAACATCAGGGAATCCCTCCTCCTGGAAGCCGAGAGGAAGTCTCTTAAAACTAGAAGGGAAAGGTGTTTTCCCCACATCAATCCAAGCTTTGGAGACATTCTATTAGTGACACATGCCCCTTTCCCAAAAAACAACCATGAAGTGTTCTGTGTGCTAACAACATAGCTTAAAAAAAAATTCTGCATTTTTATAAAACTTGATAAAAAATATTATTTCAAACTGTTCAGTCACCAGAAGTACACCGTTATTAAAAATGCACACACTTCACTTGGCATCTCCAGCACCTTCAGCTTTCTATGGCTGGTCTGTTTCGGCATCTCCATTTTCTGCAGGGTTATTCCCCTCCTTGCCAGCATCGGTTTTTCCCTTTTTCCCTCTGGGTACCTTCTCTCCCTTCTTAGCTGGGGCCTTCTTTGGTTTGGACTCTGGCTTTGTAGGAGCTGGTTTAGCAGACAACATTGCAGATCTTCTCTGGGGTTCATCCTTCACCTTGGCTTTATCTCGTTTGGCATCCCCTTCAGCCTTTCTCTTGGGCATGGTGGTGATGGCAGCGGAACTAAGGCGTTGGCTGCGGGGATGGAGCGGTGTGCAGGCTTTGGTTTGTCTGAGGGTCGGGGTGGTTCTTGCCTCTTTTTCTACACGCTGGTCCCATGCCTTCCCTTTTAGAACACTCTCTGGGAATTTTTGATGTCAGAATCTGCTGATTCCATTCTGATTTTTATGGCAACTTCAATTCAGTTGCTCTAACATTCATAATTCAGCTTTCTGAACTTAACTTCTCATCTATTATATTATCTGTTATTATTGTTGTTGTTTATAAACTTATGGTTTCTAAATATTTATTTTTAATCCAAATAGCTCTGCTAGGTATCTGGCCTGAATTTCTGCCTTCCCACCAGGAGATCCCAAAAGGATGTTAATGAAATCCAGCACATCTAATGCTGAGTCCAACACCCATCTCTCCACATCCTGACTCTCCTCCTATTTATGCAATTGTGATATTATTTACAATTTCCAATCATCTGAGACAACATTTCTGAACTTGTGTTTTACTCAACTCTCTCCCTCTTTCCATATTTAATTTTTAGCTGACTTGAGTCTTTCCTAACTTTTAAATATTCCTGTAATCTATTTCTTTTTCTCCATCCCTCCACTCAATGTCCTAGTTCTTAGTCTTGTCACACCTCTCTGCCACTCAAGTTTGCACAGCCTGGTCCCCCATTCCCTCTGTCCATCCTCTACTGCAGTCATGGGGACTATTCAGAAAATGTGAACTCTCTGAGTCACTGTTTTTAGTCCTCCAATAGCTGCCTTTTCACCATAATAAAATTCAAACTTGTAAAAAAGCGGTGATGAAAGCTCCAATGTACTGAGGTTGTGCATGATTCAGACACTGCATAAAACTATACATAATCATGTGCCTATCTCATAACTATGGGACGTTTCGCTCCCACTTCACAGAATAGGAAACTACAAAAATAGGTTAATAACCTTCCCAAGGTCTCATAGGGAGCTAATATCAGAGATGGGGTTTGAGCCCCTGTCTGCCTGTATGTGGCCCCATATAACACCTGTGACATTCTATCTTTAGTCAGCTCTTCCTGCTTTGATACCCTTCTAAACCCATCTTTATCTGGTCAGCACACCCATTATTATTATCTCTTCAGTTCCCTATACAAACTTTTCTAGTTTTTACTCTTCTACATTCATTGCTTTTTGGGACAAAAACCACTCTTGTTTTTTCAGCCGGTAATCACTTGCTGATCCTTTAAGACTTAGTACAAATATCACTCCTTCAGGCAAATCTCTCCTGACTTCCTTGTGTCCAGTTAGGTAAATCCTTCTCTGTACTCACATAGTACCTTTTATATAGCACTATTAAAGTGTTAACACATATCTTTCATATCTTTATGTATACTTATATATAGAATATATTTATATATACTTTTGTTAGCACAGATATGTATAAATAACATATGTAAGTATATAGATTTACTCATATAGACTTTATATAATATATATTATTTATATTTACATTATATATTATTATATACTTTATATATATTCTTTATAAGAATAAAGGTTATACATATAAGTATCTATATATGCACAATATATAAACATAACAAAAATACTTATGTATTCATACATATTTTTATACATTATATGCTTTATACAACATGTATTATCTATTATATATAATACTTCTAGATATTCTTAGCTATAATATATATTTATAACATAGTTATTAACCCACTTAAAAAATTAACTAGATTGATCTTCTATAAGACCTCTGAAGCTCAGGACAGTGACCAACACATGACAGGCATTTTTTGGCAAGGAAATCTAAATTAGTGAATGAATAGATAAAGTGCTTGCCTCTTGTCCTGATTGTGCCTGGAATTCTTTTCTCAGCTCTGTGTTCAATCACTTCTGAGTGATGAGAAGGACAGGGAGAGAGATTTGGTGGGAGCAATAAGTCTAAAGAGAAATAATGACAGGATTGGGATTTCTCTTGAAGAAGAATTTCTAAGGAGTTTCTCCTAGCAAGAGAGACCGTTAATCGTGATAGGACAGCAATAGGCGTTTCTTCATTTCCACTGAGAAACAGAGCAGTTCATTCTTCAGCACATAATCAGTCATGTCTAATTACAATGTAACTGTAATGTTTACGGGGAGAAGATACAGATTAGACTGTAAGAGGAAATTCCTGAAGAAATGAACTTTCATTATGCAATGAGTAATTAGCTGTCCACCTCACCTATATCATAAATATTCATTGTTTGAATTTGCTGTTTTTTAAAATGAATTATATTCATGGAGGCTGCTGTTTCTTGTAAATAGGAGAATATGCAAATAAAACCACGCTTAAGTACAGATATTTGGACCAGATTCTTTATTCTTAAACCTCAAGGAAATATTTCTACAATTATTTGTAAACATGCCCTGTTTGAGTATTGTTGAAGAGAAATTTGGAAGGGGGAGGCCATGTCCTAGATGCTGAGGAAGTCACAGGGGATTGTTTGTAATAATAAAGGTAGATTGAAGGTGGCATCTTTTCTGCCATGTTCACTGTCTTGGCAAATAAACTGTGTGAATTAAGTGAATTAATGTGTTAATTAAGTGAGTTATGGTTTTGTTGATGAAAGAAAGGAGAAGATTAAGTGTACTAGACAACTCAGCAGAGATGGGGATGAAGACTAAAAAGCATCCGACATCCTGATTCTCTGTGAAGCTGATCTCTAGACATGATGCCAGAAGGCCTTGGCCTGACCATTCAGGTCCTGGTCTGGGGAAAAGCCCTCTTTCCTGGCCTTCCTAACAGAATACTGCAGATGAGCTTTCCTCTTCTCCAGAGAGGGGAACACCTGCTCTCTCTTCCTTTCCTTGGCTCTGGTTTTGTGCATAGAATCTGAAAATATCAGAAGTAGAAGAGATTCTTTGAAGATCCTAAATTCTAAGACTTAATTTTCCAAGTTAAAAAAACAAAACAAAACAAAACAAACCCGAAAAATAAAGGTTCAGGGTAGGGAATATAGGGACTACATTGCCTAAGGCAACTCAAGTATTTATGGAAGAAGCCAGAATAAGAACTCAGAACACCTCCTTTTAGACTCACTGCTTTGAGACACCTATGCATCCCCCCTTCCTGCATCTTCTTCCTATTCTTTCATATGTCCTCTAATACCCACTCCTGAACCTCCTGCACAGGGTAGTAGTGAAGACTCACCTGCAGTTAATAAGTTTAAGAAAATGAAGCCCAAGTCCATACAAAAAAGGAAGAGTGTAGGTAAGGATAGTGGCAGGTCAGTGAGAAGCAACAGGCTGTGGTTGTCATGGAAGGATTTATCCTCCTTCCTCCTCCGTGCACGTGAGACAACCACAGCTCCAGCTGGGAGAACCTGAGGACAAACAAAGAGTCCCCAGGGCTGGGATTTCTGTACCTCCATCTGTCTCTTTCCTCCTACAAGTTCCCCTGAAGCTGAAGAGTCCTAATTTATAGGGTTTAGTCCTCATGCTTTGGTCACTGAGAGATGTCTGCTGCAACAAAAGTGTACTGCTTCTTTCCATTTTTTTCCCTGCTCTATAAAGAAACCAATCTGTATCATTTGTCACTTCCTTCACTCCCTGCCTTTGTCCATTAGAATGAACCCATTCTAATGAACAGAGAGGCTGGGTGTGGAATATGAAGAGAATTACTCATGTGATGCCCAAAGTGGCTTCTAAATTTTTCATCTGCCTTTAATCACCATAACCACCACTTCTCCAAGCTCCTCTGAGCCTGCCCTCATTTTTCTGCCTATTTCTGTATTTCCTTTTACAACATAATGATTTTCTCTTTGTCTCTACCAGCCACTGCATCTTTAACGCTAGAAACCACTCTTCCATAAACAACCCTACCCTAAACACATACCATGGTCAGTGTCTCAGGCTTTCCCATGCTCTCTTCTCAACTTTAAATGCTTAGGACTTTCCTTCAATGAGCCTTATAGCAAGCAGCCTTTCCAAAACTTGTTGTTATCCTTACTCCTCTGGTAGCAAATACCATCACTTTTCAGAAAAAAAGTATCAATTTGTACTTCCTCAGTCTGTGTTACAGTACCTGAATTGATGTGGTCAAGCTACTCACACGTTTCTGTTCCCTTTCAAAATATACACACGCACATACTGGCATAATTCAGGGCATTATATCCTTCAAACAAAGAATGGTTGATTAGAGTTGAGTGGGGGTGAGACCCAAAATGAAGCATAATGATCCAAAGTGAGGACAGGAGTTCCATGAAACTTAAGACATGCCAGTATGATCAGGGGTGGCACTACCTTAGACCAGGTAAATAACTAGTAGTTATGGCTAGAGTGTGGGAGGCAGAGTCAGGGTAACAGGACAGGATGCAGAGAGTAGGACGTCTTACCAAATTATGGTTCATAATGATGGTCCTAGCTTGGGTAATAAAGGAGGGAGCTGAGCACCTTAATCTAGGCTTGTAGAAGAAAGAATTCCATTAGACAAATGTGAGAATATTCTGCATTTATTGAGAGCATTATTTTTGTCCTTCCAGAGGGAGCCTAGCCAAGAATAGTATAGCCACAACATGATGCTATTATTAACACCAATAATAAATAGTGCTGTTATTCAGAAGCATCTATCACATATGAGATGGTCTTATTCTAAGCCCAATATAAGATAAGGACATAGAGATTATGTAAGTATGAGAGGGTAGCAACTGGCTCACAGAGAAGGGCAGCAAAGGCTCCAATCTGAGCTATGAAGACTGGGTAAGAATCAACCACAAGATGGAGATTTATAGAAAGTCACTAAGACCATAACGCATTGAAGTCTATTACTAAGGTATCTATCTAAGTCCATAACTAAAGTGTCAACGCAACATAGTGCCTGTTTGTGAATGTGCTGATGTTTTCCAGGGCATAATACAATTTTTGCAAACAAGTTTGTGTGTGTGTGGGCGGGGGGTGGGGTCAGAGAGAGAGAAAGAGAGACAGAGAGAAAGAGAGACAGAGAGAGACAGAGAGAGGGGGCAAGGCGCAGGGAGAGAGAGACAGAGAGAGAGAGAGAGAAAACGCACATGCTAGTGCACCTGACATGTTTACAGGGGCCTAGTATAACTTATATTTAAGAAACTTTCTACCCAGAACTGATTCGTAGACCCCCTAGACCCTGAGCCGGGCTAGGAAGAGTATGAGATTTCTTCTGGAAAGTTGAAACAGCTGTCATTATACATGCTGTAGTTTTAAAATAGAACCACCAGGGGGAGCGTTCAGTACGAGAATAGTTTAAATTCACACCAGCTTGGTGGTCCTCTCTTCCTTGTACTATCCCCAAAGGTCAATAAAGGGTACATTTCCTTCTAGTACTACCTTCCGGTGTCCTCTATACCTATTGCACAGCTGAAAGAATTGCGGGTGATCTACCTCTCTGTTATGCACAAACAGAAATATCCACACTTAGACAAACACACATGACACCCTAAAATCAATGGAGAGATTTTCTCTACTTTTTCATATTTTAAAGATGATAGCTTTACGGGACACAAATCTCCAAGTGGCCTTTAGTTAAATTTCAAGCTGTAAATCCCCATTCTGATCAGACACATACCTTAATAAAAAATACTTTTAAAAAATCCATACTCATGGCTTTCAGTCTTTTCAGATTCACAGACTTTTTTTTTGGTGTGTGGGAGGTCTTTGTCACAAAAAATAACTATAAAGTTAATCCACTCTTGCCTGGATTCAAGGTCCAGGCCTATTAGGATAAGTTCATCCTTGGATGAACCTTATTTTGTGGTGTGAGATTGACTTGGGTCTTTCAGGCTGGAAAAGCCCACAAGGGTTGTGATTTCCACAGGGTTCTTCTGGCCTGGTGCAGAGTTCTTGAGAAAGATTCATGTTGGAATTTATAATGTCCATCTTCCTGCCTCCCAGGATCCCTGTATCTATGTGAGCACAGAAAATCTGGAAGTTTTCATAGAATAAGTCTTCACGTCTTCCCACAACTATCCTTTCAGAAACATCTTCTTTCCTTACATTCCACCTCTTTCCAGTCATTGTGAAGGGGCGCTAATTTGTGTTTTTGTTGGGGAACTTTTCTTTTTTTTTTGAGTTGGAGTCTCACTCTGTCGCCCAGACTGGAGTGCAGTGGCCGCTCCCGGCCACCGCAGCCTCGACCTGCTGGGCTCTGGCGATCCTTCCGCCTCAGCCTTCCCAGTAGCTAGAACTACAGGCGCGCACTACCACGCCTGGCTGATTTTTTGATTTATTGTAGAGATAAGGTCTTGGCAAGTTGCCCAGATGGGTCTCGAACCTGTGGGCTCAGGCAATCCACTCACCTCAGCCTCCCAAAGGCGCGGGATTACAGGCTGAGCCACCGAGCCCAGCTGATTGGGGAACTTTTCAGAGCAATCTCTTTTGGGAAGCCAAGGAGCCATCTCTTCCTCCCATCCCAACTTGGGCTAAGGTCTTAGTCCATCGTGTATTGCTCTAACAAAGTATTTGAGGCTGGGGAGTTTACAAAGAAAAGAGGTTTATTTGGCTTACAATTCTGGCAGCTGAAAAGTGCAAGATGGAGTAATTGTACTTGGTGAGGGCCTCAGGCTGCATCCACTCATGCAGAAAGTGAAAGGGAAGCAAGTATGTGCAGAGATCACATGGTGAGAAAGAAAGCGAGAGAGAGAAACCAGGATGCCAGACTTGCTTTTAATAACACATTCTCTCAAGAACTAACCCATGCCCACAGAACAAAATTCATTCACCTTCTAAGGAGGGTATTCATCTAGTTATGATGAATCTGCCCCTAGAACCCAAACACCTAACACTAGACCTCACCTCCCCACACTGCCATATTGGAAACAAAATTTCAGTGTGAGGTTTAGTGGGGACTAGCCATACCCAAACCAAAACAATCTGCTTGTGTATTTTACTTGTGTGCTTCTATTCATAGTCCATCAAGATCAAAAAATTTAAAAATCTGTCCCATCAAAGCAAGTCTCATGTTCCCCAAATGTTTTTCTTAAGTTTACTCTATTGTATCTTGCAGAAATCATATTAAAGAAGAGGCAACATCTACAGGACTGGAATCTTTTTTATTCAACTAGTAGCCACATGTCTGTTGTGAGTATACTGTAACTCAGTGTATATACCGTGTACTATGTGTAATAGAGAGAAAATTGGTTTTGCTTATAGTGAGTATATTTGCAACATGCTGAAAAATGGCACTAAGAGTTTAGAAAGCTTTTAAACTGATTTAAGGAGAATGATAAAACAGGCATAGATTTTAAGATGCTAGAAGAATAAAAAGTATTTGATGATAATTTTAAGGATGATATAATATACTAGAAATGAACAAATTATGTGTTATAGGCATAAAGAGGAGACTAATAAGGCATATATTAAGAGAGTAAAATCTATATAACCTGCAAACTGTCAAGATGTAATCCAGCCTAACACACCAACAGCACACTGATATATTCAATCTCTTAACACAAAAGGCTGGATCAATTTGCCTGAGACTGAGAAAACATATCTTTACATTCTTTTATATCTGAGGTTTTGCCATCAATTCCAAGTTTATTGTGACCTTCCCAATGCCTTTGTAACAATCTGTATTTTGAGCCCAAGTAAAACCATTTTCTTCTGAGAGCTATACTAACTTTCTCTCTTCATCTTTTTACCTTATTCTTAGTCATCTCACCTCGTTTCTCTTTCTTCTCATCAAAAGCATATTATCAGCTGAAACATGATCAAAGATGTAATATTAGTTTAACAGGATCTCAGAATGGATGTGAAATTCTCTGTAGAGGGACAACCTTTGTAAAACCTTGGTAAAAGCTGGTTGCCCGCCTGTCCCCCCCCAAACAAATTTTGAGCATGAGGGGCAGATGTAGGATAAGCAAAGTAGGCACACTGAGAGCAAACTTTAAAGAAACTCTCACTCTCAAGTACGAGATTGCAGTTACACAATCCTGAGAGTGAAAATCTCCTTAAATTTGCACCATAAATGTCTAACTTGCCTCATGCTACTCTTGGCCCTGTTGAGTACTTGTCAAATGTTAGGCAGAAAGAATGTGTAATAATTAAGAAGGAGCCTTAGGAGTTCACATGTTCCTGAGAGAAATGGAGGGGTATGCAATCAATAGCAACAGAATGGTATAAATGCTTCCATAGGAATAAGAAATCTAACCAGACTTAAGTGCCTAGAAAAGACTTCCTAGAGGAGTATCCAAGTAAATCAATATATGATACAGTCATGAATTAGCCACAGAGAGAAGAGGGAAAGCATATAGTTTTCCAAACATATAGTAGCCATAGGAATATTTTTCAATAATGTTGAACTCATTCTCTTGGAAGATAGCATGCAAAAGCAGACATGTATAGGGTTTTGAAATGTAAAATCAGATCATTTGGTTGAATCCTAGCCATGTCATATCACCATCAAGCAAGCGGTATAACCTTTCCTAGCTTCATTCTCTCCAGTAAGATACATTTATATTAACACATGATTCAGGCAGCACTTGAGATGGTCAAGTATGACAAATGATAGTTCTTAAAAAATTAAAGTAGTGGCCGGGCTCGGTGGCTCAGCCTGTAATCCCGTGCTTTGGGAGGCCGAGGTGAGTGAATTGCCTGAGCCCGTGGGTTCGAGACCCGCCTGGGCAACTTGGCGAGACCTCATCTCTACGATAAATGAAAAAAATTAGCCGGGCGTGGTAGCGCACGCCTGTAGTTCCAGCTACTTCGAAGGCTGAGGCCGAAGGATCGCCAGAGCCCAGCAGGTCGAGGCTGAGGCTGTAGTGGCCGGGAGCAGCCACTGCACTCCAGTCTGGGTGACAGAGTGAGACTCCAACTCAAAAAAAAAAAATTAAAGTAGTTATTTATGTCCTGAATTAATACAAATAGTTGCATATACGCTTTCTTAGGAAGTCTGAGAAAGAGCCGAATCTGCAGCATTGTATCTGTGCTTTCTCATTTGCAACAGTGAGGAAGGCTGAAGAGAGAGTTTTCTATTCATTTCATGCAGGTTTCTAGGCTAAGCAGTCAGTGGAATGGTTTTGACAGTGGGTCTTTGCCTTTCCTCTGGGCATATGAAGAAGGGGCTGGGTTTATCTACTGGTAACAAGGAACAGGGATGTTACTATTTCTCTGTGTAAGCTTATGTTATTTCCCTATTGTCTAACTTGGGCTTATCATTCCTTTCTTCTCACTCTTGAGGCTTAACTCCTGGGATGATCCCACAGTAATAGTATACTGCATATTGGGGTCCTGCTTTTACCCAGGATCTTGCCGTTTCAATTTCTTGAGCTGAGCTCTGCCAGCAGCTGCACATTGACGCTGATCCCAGGAACTTATAACTTAAGGGCAAGTATTACTGCAGACCTGTGATCTCAAGTTTTCATGTTTCGTAGCATGCCCAACATGTGGTACGCACATGCACACACACACACACAGATACACACACACACAGACACACACATCCGGGAATGAGTGTTGAAGTTGGGAAATGAGTGCCTCCCATTATTAAAACTTGGAAAGTTCAACAAATTACACATAACTTGAAGACATGCAAACTGCCATAAAACTTTCAAGGAGTCCCAGTAATATCCATTTACACAAACAATACTTATTAACACCTACTACATACCATGAACTATATAAATTTCTGGGGTCACAGCTGTGAAATAATAATAAAGTCTCCACTCCCATGAACCTCACACTTTACAGAAATGCTCTTTTTCATGTCACTCATATTTAGATAAATGAGTATAAAGGCAGAGCTGTAAAATCCAGGAGAGTGGCCTGCTTTTAACTACTCATGAACACTCTCACAGTTCACTTGGGAACTTCCAAGAATTAGCTGTTCAAACCAGATTTTCTCTGTGTTCTGGCCTTTCTACATCTCATATTTGTAGTTCCAGTACATAAAAAAAATGTATTCCTGTTTCAACTACTGAAAACAAAAGCAGGAGTAAGCAGACCTTTTGTAACTCATTTATGTTGTGCATAACAAAGGACAATAGGGCGAAAGGACATCATCAGCTGGCCTCCCATGGAATGTTGGACTGTGATCATCTTCTGCTTTTCTGGTTTTGATGAGCTATCTATCTTAAGCTCCATTTCACGCTCTAGAAGCAGCCCAGAGATAATTCCTTTTTGTGGTAGCTGAAGAGTATTCCTTGGTTCTCTCCTGGTCTAGATGAATTATCTCAAAAAGTCTGACTGTAACTTGCCCCTCCTTTGCTATTTAGCTAACATTTGTTTGCCTTTCTACCAAACATATCTCCTTTTTTAGCAAAAGATGAGGAATTTCAGAAAATATCTAGAAGCTGGAAAAAAGGGTTAACCCTAGGAAAGAAAAATAAAATAAAATAAGATATTGGATTGAATCCAGCATAGATTGAACAGCATAAAAGAAAAAAAAATAACTAAACTTGATGACACATCAATGTAAATTACCCATACATAATTATCGAGTAAATCAAACAAATTGGAAAAAAAAAAGGAAAAGCTAGCAGAACCCCAGGAACTTGTGGGAAGTATCAAGCTGTCTATTACAAGTAAGATTATAGAACTAAAATTAAAGGATAAAGAAAATAAATCAAACATTTTTTGAAAAATTATTAACGATATTTTTCAAAATTTGAACATTAAAAATCAATTGATTCTTATGTGCAGTAAATCTTGAGCAGGACTGACTAAAAAATAAAATGTACAACTAAATACATATATTACAAATTGTAGAAAACAATAAACACATACATAAATCTTAAAAGTAGACATAAAAACAGACACATTGCATACAAGGGAATTATGAGAAGAATTTTATCAGACACCAATGGAAGTCAGAAAAAAAGAAATTTCATTTTTGAAAAATAAAACCTGGCAATGTAGATTTCCAGTTAAAATTTTCTTCAAAAATCAAAGTGATATCCAAAAATTATTGCTGAGACTAACGCCAAGGAGATTTCTCTTTATGTATTGCTCTAAGAGTTGTATAGTTTCTGGTCTTAGATTTAGGTTTTTAGTTTATTTTGTGTTAATGTATGGTGTAAGATGAAGGTCAAGGTTCTTTTTTATTTTTATTTTTTGCATGTGGACATCCAGTTGTCCCAATATTATTTGTTAGAGAGGTCATTCTTTTCCTAGTGTTTCTTTTGGTAGCCTTGTTGAGAATTAGTTGACTATTATGCATAGGTTTATTTCTGGGCTTTTTACTCTGTTTCATTGGTCATTGTGTCTATTTATATGACAGGATCATACTATTTTGCTGACTATAAATTTGTAGTATAATTTTAAATCAGAAAGTGTGGTGCCTCCAACTTGGTTTTCTTTATCAAGACTGTTTTGGCTATTTGGAGTTTTTTTTTAATTTCATAAATAAAATTAAAATTGTTTTCTATTTCTGTAAATGATGCTGAGGTAACAAAAGCAAAAATAAACAAGTGGCATTACTCAAACTAAAAATATTATGCACAGTAAGCAAGCAAAATGCTTGACAAATGAAAAACAGTCTATAGTTTAAGAGAAAATATCTACAAACCATACATCTCAGAAGGGGCTAATATCCAAAATATATAGGAAACTCGTACAACTCAATAACACAAAAATAATAACAACCCGATTAAAAATGGGCAAAGGACCTGAATAGACATTTCTCCAAAGAAAGCATGAAAATGGCCAACAGGTATATGAAAAGGTGTACAACATCACTATCATTGGGAAAATGCATATCAATACCACAGCGAGATATTACCTCATACCTGTTGGGTTGGCTATTATCACAAAAAGACAAGAGATACTAAGTGTTGGAGAAGTTGTGGAGAAAGAAAAATTCTCACGCATTGCTGGTTGGTAATGTAAATTGGCATAGTTTTTACAGAAAATAGTGTAGATGTTTCTCAAAAAATTTAAAACAGAGCTACTATATGACTAAAAAATCCCTCTGCTAAGTATATGTCCCCTCAATAATGAAACTGGCATCTCATAGATATATCTGCACTCTCAAGTTTATTGCAGCATTACTCACAATAGCTAAAACATGGAAATAATCTAAGAGTCCATACACAGACAAAAGGATAAACAAATTGTAATAAATGACTTCTAGGAGACAGTAGGTGAGAAAATAGGGAAAAATAGCTCATAGGATGTAGACTTTCATTTATGTAGGGTAAAAATGTCTAGAGACCTAGTGTACAGCATGGAGACTGTAGTCAATAATACTTTATTGTATACTGAAAATCTGTTAAGAGAGTAGATGTTAGGTGCCCTTGCCATCAACAACAACAACAAAAGGGAACTGTGGAAATTTAAAAAGTTTAATTTGCTTGACTGCAGTAATCATCTTCAAATGTATGTCTTGTTTTTGTTTTTGTTTGCTTTTTTCTTTTTTTAACAAATTGACTGATTCATGATCTTTAGAAAGACTTTTACCCAAAGCAAGTCAAGTTTGGGTTCCCTAATTTTTTATGATCTATGATGTTATTTCCATTCTTTACAGTTATGTTACCCTTTAGATAAAACTGATATCTATTTTTTTTTCTATTTTTAGTTGTTAGCACTCTTTAGATACAGTTATCATTATCTCTTGTGGTATCTCTGCTTTGGATACATTTCTCTATTGAATTTTCATGTACCACAAAGAGTAAGAGTTATATATTCAAATTATCTTTTGAATTTTTGTGCTTTTTTTTTTTTAAGCTAATGTGAAAGACTTTGACATCTGGGAAAGGTGCTGTGAGGCTTGGGATATAATAATCAGAATGTGGTGTAGACTTTTAGGTATATTCCAGTGCCTTTGTATAAACTCAAAATGTGTGGAAAGTAAATCCAGAACAAGTCCTTTACTTCATTATTTATGGTGATCCAAACTTAGGGCCAGCTGAAGGAAGGGTTCAAAAATATTGTTCTCTCTCATATTACCTGTTCTTTGGAAAACCAGTCCCTTGAGAGCCCCAATCATTTGAAAATCTTTTTCCTGAAGTATGATCATATGTCTGGTTTCCCTCTGTCTTCTTATTGAATATGAGCTCCAGGATCAACAATATATATGAAAGTCTCTTCTAGCTCCACATCTCTCAAGTCACAGCTAAAATATTACCTCCTCTGAGAGCCCTCATTTGTCACGCTAGCTTATGTAAGTCTTTCTTTGTTATGCTCTATTGTGTCGAGCCTTTTTTTCTTTCATAGCAACTAGTTAAAGTTTTAATTATTTTTGTTATTATATTGTTTTGTGATTTGCTTTTTTTATTTAAAATACAAGCTTCATAGAAACAGATAAATATTCACCAATATAGTCTATATGCCTAGCAATTACAAAATAAAGGAGCTTCTCATTAAACATATGAACAAATAAATAGATGATTTATTTATTTATGCTGTGTTTACTTCTAAATAGAGAGAGATGGAGAGAGAGGGAGAGAGAGAGAGAGAGAGAGAGAGAGAGAGAGAGAGAGAAAGAAATTTTTTGGCATTTAAATTAGTGCCCAATAATAGGACGGTGACATACCAACAAATGCCTCTCTAGATATTTGAATTTAATTTTTTCTATAAATGACTCTGACTTTATAACCCAGCCACTTTAGTCTTTGTAGATAATATACATAGCATTTCTGTCTCAATTTACTGTAGCATTTCCAATTCTGGCCAATCAGCATAAAATATGTCTTCACTTATTTAACATCTTATAGCATTAAAAATTCAAACTCTGAACCTTAAGATTCACTATAAAAGACTGAAACGGTCAATAATAGGAATAATAAGTAATAAATACATAAATCATTATTGCTATCATAATTACTTTTAAATTCACTATTTGGTAGCTTCTAGCATTTGTATACCCTGATTTTCTTTATAGCTTTCTCCAGAAGCAGCTTGTAGATGCTGTATAAGCCATAAGGTGGCAGAGGTGGTTTGTGGAACAAGTGACTCATCTGAGGACACGCAGAGGAAGGTTTGAAGAAATTGGTGACACAAGCTGATCCAGGAAACTAAGGTTTCTCTTCCCACTTCCATTTCTTGAGCAAAAATGCAGAGAAAATGACTTTCCTTTCTCACCATTTTAAACACTATTGACTTATTTAGTATATTTGTCTATATTCACTGTAACCAAAGAATTCAGACAAGCGGCTCTGTCTTAGTGTAGCATGACAAAGGTAACAGTGCCATACACCGGACTTGCCACTAACTGATTAGACTATGTATTCGAATATGTATACATGTAAATTTAAATGGTTAGAAGAAGGTACAGAGATATATATACCAGATTACTGAGAGGAATTATATCTTTGGAAGATAGGAAAGTAAGAGTGAAAGGTCTTTCACTTTATATTTAATATATATGAAGTGTAGATAATATTTATTATTTGTATCATAGAAATATTTACATATTTCATAGAAAAATTTAAAAATTCAACTACTTACTAGTTATATGATCTTGACAATTTACTCAAATTATCAGATTTTAGTATAAATCTTCTAACTGCTATGTTTGGCACAGTGACTACTAAAATATTACTGTTAATAGCATTCTATTAACTACTAATAAGAACTTCAATTCATATTTGTTAGACCATGACTTTGTGCTTACCACTCCCCACACATGCTATCATAATTACTTTTAACTCACTATTTATAGATTCTGATTTTTTTTATAGCATTCTCCAGAAGCAGCTTGTAGATGCTGTATAAGCCATAAGGTGGCAGAAGTGGTTTATGGAACAAGTGACTCAACTGAGGCCATGCACAGGGAAGTTTGAAGAAAGAACTTGTGCCTATATATCATCTTCTATCATGTTGACCTAATTCAATACTAAAAAATCAGTAGATATTCAGTTATGCTTGTATCTGTAAATGAATGAAGGAATAAATGCCTGCTTTCAAAGGTTTCATCCTTTCTACATGTTTAAGCTTAGGTATTGGTCACATGACCATACAGCTTTTGGTGACTCAACCACCCTATCATGAATTCTGCTTCAAAGGTACTCAATACATATTGGTGAATAAGTGTTCAAACGCAGAAGAAGTCCAAAAACTATTTAAAGTTAGGTGCAGTAGTGCAGGGCTGTAGTCACAGCCAACTTGGAGGTTGATACGGGAGGATTGCTTGAGGTCAGACTGGGCAAAGAGAGAGATTCCATCTCAAAAAAGTAACAAAACAAGCCAACAAATAAATGTGGTTCACAATGTTCACATGGCTGAAATACAATTTAGTTTTCTTGGGTGTCTATATCAGATCTATGAGGACCACGAGTAAGGGAAATGATTTGGATAGAGGCTTTCAACATTCTCAAAAGCAAACTTCTCTAAAACCCCATATAAATGGTGTAAATTCCAATGTTTTATTCCTAAAATTAATTTGTCCTTGAAAAGAAAGCCATCATCAGCTGTATACATTTACTTTCAGAAGGCCTACGCTGCAGTTTTGCTTCCTCCAGTTTCTTAGAATAATAATTTGAGTAACTCAGTGTTGGAAAACATCAAAATTTTCTTTTGAAAGATGGAACTAAAACCACTATGTTCTGCTTTCTTGTAAGATTCTTCTGAGAATGCAATGCAAGTCTTTATGTTAGAATGTCTTGTATACTATCAAGTATTATGATTATCAGAGAGCATTTACTAGGTATTCATTAACTTTATTAGAGTCAGCCAGGGTCTCCTCTCACTCCGAAAGTTAAATGACCTCATTTTCACAAAATATCTGTTGATGATGATGATGATAAGAGCAGCTACAATTTCTATAGTACTTATAATGGGTCAGGGACTAATAATTGCCTTAAATATATTAATCTATTAATTAAAATAATCCAATCATGTCAGTACTATTAATGTCTCCATTTAAAATGAGTAGACCAAAGCACAGAAAGATGAAGTGATTTGCCAAAAGATACATAATCAGTAAGTGGAAGCTGGAGTTTTGAACCCAGCTGTTTGATTTCCAAAATTACTGCATAAGCTTGTATAGAAACACGAGACAATGAGTTTTAAAAAGGTTAGAGAGGACATGACTGGATTTCCCATGCCGGTTCATAGTTAAATAATTGGTTGAAGATGTAACACATCTGAATAGCAGAGAAAAACAAAAGCAAAAATAAAAATGAGAGCACTAAGTGAGCCTGGGACTCCACAGGAGTAAAGAAGCAAGTGAAGTTTGAGTTAGTTGTGGAGTACAAGGTGTAACTGAAAGAGAAGTAGCTCATATTGGAAGAAGTGAAACCTTGAAGAAAGTCTGACCCCTTACTAACTGCTGGGTAAGGACAAGAAAATGCACAGCCTAGGTCAAGATTTGAATATGAAGCGCTAATTAAAAAAATAAATACAGGCAGAAAGCATAAGTAAAAAATCTATATTTTTGAATGCATATATTATGTCTCTACTGTGATGTGCCAGCACATCAAAAACAACAGCATTTTTTGTTTTAACTTTAAAAAAAAAAACTTCTGTTCAGAATGATTTTATTTCATTTAGCAATGAAATAACTGAAATTTCACATGGTTAAATGATATTGTAAGGTCACGTGTATGTATGGCAAAGCTTTTATTCTTCAGAACCACATTTGAACTTGAGAGACTGTCTCTGTCACCATTCTTTAGTATCCTGGTCATGGACTGCAGAGGGAGGTGGCAGTATTTGCAAACCTTGGGAGGCATGTGCTCAAGAGATAACACAGCAAGTCCTGGGAGGGGCTAAAAGTTTGGGCCTCTTGTCTCATGGATCAATTAGCATTCCTACCTCAGCCCTCCAACCCTGCAGGCACAGAGAGACTCTTGCTCTGAGTTAGAGAAGAGCCAGTCACCGATTAAAAACGATTTTTCTGATTTTAAACTTTTAGCCTAGAGACTTGGGTTCCAGGAGAACACCCTGATTTCCCTTCTTTCTTTAGCATGTTACCAACATAGAAATCTTCCTTTTGGTTTTTCTCTGATCCTCCTCTCTCTGGCTCTCCCTTTTTAGTCTTCCATACTTCCTTTACTCATTTTCTTTTCCCTCTGTTCCCTTGATCTTTTAACTTCTCACTTAAGGCTTGCTGTATTCTTTTCACACACTGTTTCTTGTCTTGCCCATCTGGGTTCACCTCCAAGTCATCCAATCCTCAACACAAAGCTGGATGAGTAAGCAGGACCCTTAGGAGTTTTTTTATTAACAGCCTGTAAGCATGCCGATTGCTTGGCTGTTCCACAGGGTGATTCGTTGATCCTAAGTCTCCCACCAACCAGTACCAAGCAGTACTTCCACTTGTATGTCTCGAAGTGCTGGTGATGATACTGAGCCTCCCCTCTCTATTTCCCCCAGGTCACAATCAGACCCTTTAGAACCATAGAGGCAGGAAGAAATTTTCTTGGAATGATTAAAAATATAAAACTTCATCCTGCCATCAAGCCTGCATATACTGAGCATATATAATAAGCTAGAGAACATGGGTTCAAGTGGAGACAATGCCTGGGTTATAACCTCTGTCCTCAAATGGTTATATCAAAAGATAAAAGAAAGCACAGTATAATTTAAGTGTATTAGGTTAGGTTTGTTTCCCATCACACGCATTAGGTGTGTTTCACATTCCAGGGCCTTCACACTCCTGGATGGTATAAGGGCAGTAGTCAGAGTCATACCCAGAGCCCTGTCATGGCAACCAGATGCTACATGTATCTCGCTATTGTTTTTGTTGTGAATATATTTTATGGAAAATCTTCAAGGTAGTATAGCCATGTCCACTCACGTGCATGGAAGAAGGAACAGTTGTTGACTGGTAGCTCAGAATACATTGGGTTACTGTCTCTTTGTCTAAATACACCTCTTTACAATGTTGTCTACCACATGCTTGGTCTAATCCCTTCTCCCATATTAGGTTACTTATTGCCAGACTGGGACTAGCCCAACATTGTGATGCCTTTAGCACCACTGTATGTTCTAATGGTTTCTACAGCTAGCAGACATTAAAAGCACTTAATAACACTGCTCGTACATTTGGTTTGTCTGTATATTATCCCCAATTCAGTTGTTTCTGTGAAGCTTTATTTCAGTGATCAAGGATAAGGAAGCACTGGACCTGTTGCTGAGTGGCCATCAGCCCTTTAGGTTCATTATGTGCTTCCAAGGAGTCATGACATAATAAAGACCTTATTTTAAGCATAGTTGCTAGCCCTGTGCTCTAAATGTCTACAGAATACTTATCTGACTTAAAAATAAATTGGCAGCTACAGTAAGCCACCATTTGAATTCAAGGTTATTATGAGCATCATTATTAACAGTTTTATTGAGGATCTCTTATCTGTGTGACATTCAGTGAGCTGCAGTGATAAGAATGAGAAGAGGCAGTCTTAAGAATATCCTTCTAGTTTCCCATTCTGTTCTCTCTCTCTCTCCAACTTTTCTTCTTTAGTTTCCAGCAGCTCTTAGGAACACATGAAGGTCACAAAGATTGAAAGCATTACATTAAAAATCAACATTTTATATAACTGTATTAAGATGGAAATTCACTAATGGAAACTTAGAAAAGTTGAAGAAGTTATACTGTGAGGTTGGCTTCAGCATACCCAGAATACCTGCTCAGGAAGGTAGAGGATGACCCTGTACAAAAGGGACTTTGATCATTCACTTTAAGGAGTCTCCTGGCATATACTGAATCTACAAACAGCTTATAAGGTTGCCTCAGAGTACACAAAAACAGACATCTGGAGAGATACAAGATAATTTGGGGAGAAAAAAATACAGACAGAAATATCACTCACTCTTAGTTCATTCTTTCCTTTAATAAAGATATTTTAAGCTCCTACTCTAGTCAAGGCATTGTGATTGGAGCTTGCATACAGGTTTCATAGTCCAGTAAGGAGATTGACAAGTGGGAATTACAAATATGGTAGGTATTTCTAACCCAAAAGGTGGGCAAATCTCATGGGCCTGTCACCTAAATGACATATCACATAGCTCCTAAACTGTACCAGAGTATTGTCATGGTCCCATGCTCATACATTTGGTTAGTCTTTGTATTATCCCAAATTCCATTGTTTCTTTAAAGCCTTATTTCGGTGATCAAGAGTAAGGAAGTCTTTAGAGGTCAAAAGCTCCTCTAACTATGTCTGTACAAAACATAAAGTTTGCCAAACTTTATACAAATAATTTCCCTTCAGGTGGGCCCTTGTTGAGCCCTGGCAATTTTATTATTTTCTCACGATTGAGGTACCTTTTTCTATATTGAATGTATAACCAACCTTACTGCTACCACAGAGAATGATATCTTACCTGGTTCAGAAGTTCTCCTCACCTGATACATGGGTGAAACCTCTCTCTAATTTTTCTTGAAATCTGTTCCCCAACTCAAGCATTCTTTCACCAAGATTCATAATAAAGCATCTTCTTTTGGATCAGGAATTGATTTACATCTTCATTTTAATTGCAGTTTATCAAAACTATAACTAAGCAGATTTCTCAGATACTTTCAAGAGTCACCATCTTGAATCAGGTGTAGGGTAAATTTCATTTCTATATTTAGTGCAGTTTTCTAGAAGCAGGAGCCAGTCCCATATGAGAAAATAAATGCATGTATGTCTGAAGTCAAGAATATCTTATTCCAAGTTATATAAGGGCCAATATTTGCAGACTATATGAAAAATAATGAGCTTTAACTCAAACACTGATGACCCATACTATAAACCTGAGAACCATATATATGTATATACAACATATACTAGGTGTTAGCCACAGGCTCACAAAGCAGTGAGTTAAGTTACCTGGGGAAAACAGTTAATATCAGCTGGGCACATGAGATATATGGTTAGTATTATATCACATACAAATTAGCAATACATGGGCAGGGCAATATAATGTTCTAAGTGGCCGAAAGTTGGTTGTCTTTGAAATGCTTTTTTCCCCGGTTAATTTTGCCACCAAAGCTGTCAACTTGTTCAGATTTCCTGAATTATTTCTCAGAGACAAGTGAGCTAATGTCAGGCTCTACTGTGAGGCAGAGAAAATAAACGAAGTATACTATGCCGGATCTGTTTAGTTTTAATGCTATAGATGACAGGGTTCATAAAAGGGGGGAAAAGAAAGTAGATGTAACTCATTGTGATGTGAACCACGTGAGGAACATGCTTTCCAAACCTATGAATAAATGTCAGGCCAACTACTGTGACATAGAAGACCAGGATGCAGCAGATGTGGGAGACACAAGTGTTGAGAGCCTTGGCCCTTTCTTCCCCAGAAGCAATGCCAGTGACAGTCTTGAGAATCACAATGTAGGAGAAAAAAATAATGAGAAAGTCCAAAAGGACCATTGAAAATACAGCCACAACTGGATAGAGACGATTGAAGGTGATGTCAGTACAGGCTAACTTGATGACATCTTGGTGCAGACAGAAAGCATGAGAGAGTACATGGGATTGACAATAGGGAACACAGTGCAGGCGAATAATTATTGGCATAATTGACAGACCAGCTCTTGTCAATACCCCCACTCCAATCTTTATTACCTGGGTGTTGGTAAGGATGGAAGTATATCTTAATGGGGTGCAGATGGCAATGAAACGGTCATAGGCCATGGCAAGCAAGACACCTGACTCCACGATAGAAAGAGTATGGATAAAGTAGGCCTGAGAGAAGCAGGCCCCATGGCCAATCTCTCTGTGATTTAACCATAAAACTCCTAGCACTGTGGGCATTGTGGTCAATGTCACTCCAAGGTCTGTAGCTGCCAACATAGCTAAGAAATAATACATGGGCTCATGGAGGTTATGGTCATCCCTAATGAGAAAGAGAAGGGTGCCATTGCCAAGAAGTATAGAGATGTAGACCACCAATAAAGGAATGGAGATCCAGGGATGTGTCTTCTCCATGCCTGGGAAGCCAGTAAGCAGGAAGGGGGAATCAGTGGTATTGAGCCACATTGCTTGCCTTACAAAGAGGAAAATACTTCAGGTAATGCAATAGAAACCAGTTATTTAGAAGTCACCCTTTGAGAATGTTACTTGTTCATTAGGTGATCACCAGTCTTGACTTCCAGCGACAGCAAGAATGGTAATTTAGTCTTTCCTAGGCATAGGAGAATAGAGTGTAAGAAGAACAGCTCTACATATCATTCAAGGTTTACTATACGTATTGGAGAATACACTGGAGTTACAACAATGTATGCAGAACAGATCTTGTTAATGTTCTTGTAAATCATGTCACCTAGGAAATAAAGACAAAATGAAAGAAAAAGTCATTATATCTGAACAGTACTATAATAACTTGGAACTTACAAAGCAATTTTTATGGTGTTCTTCATCTTGACTGGTGGTATTGAGGGTGAATGTAAAGGTTTCACAGAGTATGTGAGACCTAAAAAATCAGTCAGTAGAAAAACAGTTCTAAGCACTGTTGGAAGAGCAGATATGAACATCTCATGAAAAAACAAAAAAATACTTGTGCAAAATTTTTTATGTAATGTAAGATGTACAAATGCAGGGTTTTTTTTTTTAACATAGATGTATTACATAGTGAAGTATGGTTATTTAGTGTGACCATCACCTTAGTAATGTACACTGTACCCATTAAGTAATTTCTTATCCTTCATGTTCTCCCACTTGTTCATCCTTCTGAATCTTCAAGTCTATGAAGATTCACTCTATGTCCATGTGTACATATTATTTAGCTCCCACTCATAAGTGAGAACATATGGTATTTGACTTTTTGTTTCTGACTTGCTTCACTTCAGATAATAAAATAAAGTAGGCTCAGCTAATTTCAAGGATTGACTTTAATATAACTGGAGGAAAAATTCAGTTGCTAAAACTTTAGAGACTTTTGGGAGTTTACAACATAAGATTGACTCATGTGTATGCTTTCAAAACACATAAACTTCTATATTGTCAAGCATTGTCATCCTAGTTATTGGTACATTACTTCAAAAATTTCAAAGTTCCTTATTATATCTTTTAAAATGAGTAATAAGAGGTAGATTTCATGATAGGTATTTGAGGACATTATTTGATTACAGCATCAGATAAACTACTGTGGTTATCACCATTTGGAGATGCAAAGATAAAAAATAAGTTATTTAGGCAAGCTCAAGTAGACTATTTTTTTCAAGCTGTTTTGTCTGTTGGGGTTTATCAAAAATAAAAAGGCTATGTGACTTATTAGAATTATAAGGTATCAGCTGGTGTAGGCTGCTAACCTCTGAGAATAAATAAAGTGTGTGCTAGTGGTATTAGTCAGAGAAAACGGAGCCACCTTCTATTACTGTTGATATGGACTGTATATCTCACATACAATGTAAAGAAAATATTGGTGTGAATTTACGCATGACTTGCAGGACCTCCTTCTGCACATGAAAACATTGCTCTGAGATTACTGGACTTTTATTTTCAGAAGAATTTTATTGAGCTTTTAGCTCTACTGTTTGTTAGCAATAGTGATCTCGGGAACTTTACTTAATCTTGAGATTTGGCTTCATCATCTGAAAGTGGTACTAGTGATTTCTGCCTTATTCAGTTATGCTCTTGACACAAGTTATGAAAATAGAATAGAATTGCCAGTGGAGAAATGTTTTGTAGGGAGTAAATCATTCTTCACTCATTTTGAGTTTTTGTTATTGTTCCGGAAAAGAGTCTCCTTGATATCTGGTGAGTGCACATCAGGATTATTCACCCCAAGATGTGTCAAATGATCCAATTTTCTTAGGAAGTTTTAAGAACAGATATAAGATAATTACAAGGCTTGAGAAGGCTGTATCTGACCATAAATGAAAATATTTAATTAGAGTTTATTTAAGCAGCAGATATAAGGTGATATGGCTGGGGGGCAAAAGGAAAGAAGATGAGAGTGATGAATCAGTGTGGGAGCTTAAAACATAGCTTAAGAAGACATGAAACCTGGAGAACTGGGACTGGGAGGGATTGGGGTACAGCATCTCTGTTCTCAAAAAGTGAGAAAAGGAGGCCTAGCTAAATCCTACTTGTCATTGAAAGGCTCAGAAAATACTCAGCTTAAATGGAGTTAAAGAAACAGGAGTGCCAAATGAAAATTATATATATTTAAAGCATACAATATATTTTTTGAGATAAAATACATTGTGAAATGATTGCCACAATAAAGTGAATTAGCATATTCTTCACTTCACAATGTCAATTTTAGTTTTGCTGTGTTGTGGTGAGAATACCTAAGACCTACTCTCTTAGCAAATTTCAAGTGTGAGTTGATAACACTGGAGAAAAAATGATAACAAAGAAAATTAGTCTAAGTAATTGTGTCATTTTAATACTAAGTAAGCATATAGCAGATAAATAAATAGATAAAAATAAATAGGGGTGGGGAAACTGCCAGTCAGGGTAGAGAAAGCTGAGAAGCAAACTTAAGGAAAAAATAATTGTTGTTTCCATCATGCGTCAATTACATTATATGGACATCTTTTTTTTTTTTTTTTGTAGAATCTTCACAATAGCCATTTTCTCCATTTAAAATATGCATATTGGTTATGAATGTCCAACATGATTCATTAATTAAATGTCATAATCTCTTTTGTCTATTGTGGATTAGGAAGACCTCTGGCATGAGTAAAATCTTTGTAATACAAAGGAGTATGGTAGAGCTTGCTTTCTCTCTTCTGTTTTCATAATGAAAAATTGAGTGCTTTGCTTGATTTACTCAGAACTTCTTTTGTAATACATGAGATTGTCTATGCATTCTGGAGGGGTTACAAATCTAAGATTTTTACTTCATCCCTGCAGCTACTCATACTCTCCCAGGGTCTCTGTCTTAGAGTTGATTTGAATTTTCATTAATGCGATTATTTTCCAAGGTCTCAAACTCTGCCACATAAACTGAGGCTTTTTGCAAAGACTCCAGAGAGAACCCACTTAGACTTTTACCTTTCACATATCCTCTCACTTTCTGGTGAACTCTTTTCCTTCACTGTTCCTGACATTCTACTTTGTCTCAAGCACTTAGTCTCTCTCTCCTCCATTTTTATTTCCTAACTTTTGTCTCCTCCTTTTTGGAGAGTTCAAATGTGTAATCTACCTTTCTGTTTATTTTATCTTCATGGCTTCCCATAGCTTCCTTCTCAAGACTTAATTATTAGCACAGTGTCTAGAACATTATTTATGTTTTTTTTCGGACTCACTGACTGATTGATTTGCCTACACATGCAAACTGATGGATTTTTGGACCACTTTACATCCTTGGCTTGAGAAACATCAAAGCACATAGATCGATTGGTATACCCTACCCAGTAGCTGATTCACTATTAATGCATGTAATCAACTGTGAATCCCAACCTGTGAATTCCAAGCATTTTAAAAGGTTCTGAGAGTCATTATACGAACCATGGGAAGAAAAACTCTACCCTATTATTAGTTTAGGAGGTATTGGATATCTGTTACTCAATCTGAAATTCTTCAAGTGCTGAAGACACATAGCCATGTGAATCACTATCCCTGAACCAGAGGCACACATAGCTCAGGCTCTACCCACACTTAATTTTGAATTGGTTTATCAATCTCATTGTCAGATAGTGACTTTATAGAGTGTTTGAACCTCTGATGATTACAGACTATACCTTTTCAATAATTTGGAATATGTTCTATCCTTGGAGCTTATCAGGATGTGTAGAGAAAAAGACCATGGATGGAGTGGAAGGAGGAGAAGCAATCACAGGGTTATAATAGAAGTCAGAGATAATAAAAGATCAGACAGGAGGAGAGAAATAAGTACAACCATGTAATTCATGCTTGAGTCCACATCCATCCTCTGATTTTCTCCCATACTCTTCTTTGCTTCATGGGTTCCAGAATCAACCTTAACCTTATTTTATATACCTGAAGAGATTGCCCTTGAAGAAATCAAGTTTTAGAGATGTTGGGGATTCTTTAAAAGTCATGCCCATTATTCAACTACTCTTGAAAGATAATATTAGTTTTCTCTTGCTGAGAAATCAGTTTCCTCTTTTTGTGCTATAGTATCTATACAGGTATCAGGACCTGGGATCTGCAGTGAGATCTCAGAGAGAAGATTCATTAAATACTGTCACTGACCTGAAATTGTGTTCTCTTTCATTCTTCAGCTTAATCGTCATCAATCTAAACTCTTTAGTCTTGTGAAGAATTTGGTCCTAAAACCATCTTTTCAGAATCTGCACAAAATTCTGACTGAGAGGAGTATTTATTTTAGAAACTCTCTCTAGGGATCATTTCTGATTTAGACACTCATTGCTCTTCCCTCCCTCTCTCCTTCCTCCCTCCCACCCTTCCTGCTTTCCTCCCTCCCTTCTTTTCTCCTTCCATCTTTTCCTCTCTTATTTGACCCTCAGCTTTGGGTATGGGGCTTTGAACAGTAATCCCCAAGATCTCTTTCTGTATCATAGCTTTCACTTTGGCTCTATTGCTAAGGGAGTGATTTGTGTCTATCGGGTTGTGGAAAAAAAAGCACACCCACTTTGGAATCTGGCATAAAACAGAGTTCTTGGGGGAGCTCTTTTCTCTAGCAGCCTTTGAGAACTCCTAATTCCTATCCTTAAAATGAGGATTGTGTGAAAATTAGAGGAGAAGAGGGCATCCATTTTGATGAGGTAAAAGAACTTCCCCATCCCACACTTCCTCCCCTAGTGTTGATATCTGATGTGACTATAACCATTGTGAACTCAGACTCCTGTCTCATAGAACTCACTTCCAGGAAAGGGGACTTACCATTTCTATTCCTTAATTTCCTTTTATCTCGTCTTCCATCTCCATGTTCTCCACAAGAAGATAAAACAAGGAGTCATTCTTAAGTTATGGAAAAAACAAAACATAATGCTAATGTTCTGGAGGTTAGGAGGGTCTTATTCTGAATATTGGAACTTAAATACTTTGTTTATATGGTAATTCTGGCTCTTGCTATGCCACTTTGGAAATGTTATTTAACTTTATCATACTTCATGATCTTTGCCTCTAAAATGCATATAATAATTGCCATCCCATAAAGTTTTGAAAAATTTAAAAACAACACATTTAGAATGGCAATCAACATTTAATAAACAATCAAGTATTATTGACTCTGCCATAACCACTTAAACTTCTTTTCATTATTTATGGTTTGAATAATTGTTTGTACTTTGAATTGTCTTTCCTTATAGCACAGTAAAGTATTTGAAAAATAGTTTCCAGCTTTTATAATTTTATGACACATAGATAGATATCTGTGATTAAAGCATAGAATCAAAGTTGCAGTCCCCAATTTTTGCTACTGAAGGTTGACAATCCTACAGGAAATTTAATTTTTATCTGATTGAGAGTAAATTTCACTCCCAAACTAAAACTACTGTCTCATGAACACTATTCTGCGTAGCAAATAGATTTTTTAACATCTACTACATGTTAGTCACCGATGTATGCATAAAGGGTATACAGTGAACACAGAGTTACATCCCTTTACTAGTTCAGCAAATGGTGAAATTTAATTTAATTGTTAAATTATTTGAACAGTGATGCATGAAGATGAAGGCAGTATTGAGAAAGTATATTATAGATATACTAGCAAGTACTTCAATAAACATTCTTTTTATTTTGCAAAATTTATTAATTTAATGTAGATAATGTGAACTCAGCATAAAGGTCTAGCTCAATGAATTTAGTGCAGAAAAAATTCACTCATGTAGTTATCACCTAGAACAAGAAAAATTTTACTAGTACCACAAAAGTCCCTTTGTCCTCCTCTCATGTTCACCTACTAGATTAATTTTAACTAATTGTGATCTTTATATAAATGAAACGATAGTCTGTTTGCTTTTGTGTGTGGCATGTCTGCTTATCATTTTTGTTTGCAAGAAACATCATGTGCTTTTGTGTAGTTGTTTGCTCATTTTCACTCCTACACAATATCCCCATTGTATGAATATATCTCAGATTTACTCTTCTGCTCTTAGTAGTTCACAGAAGTAGTTGGAGCTGTTACAAAGAGTGGTACTCTGATTATTCTGCTACATGTTTATTTGTTTGTTTTGGGGACACATAAGTATAAATTTCTATTGAACTTAATCATAGAAATAGTTTCTAAGGTGATTATGGTATCTTTATATCCCATTAGCAATTCATAAGAGTTTCAGGTGGTTCTCTTCCTTAGCAATATCAAGTATTTTCAAGGGTTTGAAAAAAAAGTCATTTGAAAAAAGTCTGCCCAACTCATCTTCGACAAAGCCACCACCACCAACCACCATGGAGAGGAGAATCTATTCAGTAAATGGTGCTGGGGAAAATGGCTGATCAGATGCAGAAGATTAAAACAAGACCCCTACCTATCCCCATACACAAAAATCAACTCTAAATGGATTGAAGACCTGAATGTAAAACCTCAAACTATAAGAACCTTAGAAAATGAAGGAGACACCTTTATGGAAATTGGAACTGACAACCAATTCCTGATCAAAACCCCAAGTGCCCATGCCATAAGAGGTAAGATAGACAAGTGGGATCTCATCAACTGACAAGCTTCTGCAAAGCAAAATAAACCACCAAGAGCGCAGGGAGACAGCCCACAGACTGGGAAAAAATATTTGCTAACTGTATTTCTGACAAAGGTTTAACATCTAGGATCTACAAGGAACTCAAATGTGCCAAAAAGAATAAAACAAACAGCCCCATTACAAACTGGGCAAAAGATATGAATAGGCACTTCTCAAAAGAATACATATGAGCAGTCAACAGATACATGAAAAAATGTTCAACCTCACTAGTCAACAAAGAAATGCAAATGAAAACTACACTGAGATACCACTTAACTCTAGTCAGGATGGCCATCGACAATAACATAAAAAACAACAGATGCTGGAGAGAATGTAAAGTAGTACAGCCTCTGTGCAAAATAGTGGGGTGATTCCTAAAATATCTAAAAATTGACCTTGCATACCATCCTGCAATCCCCCTACTGGAAATATATCCAGAAGAACTCAAATCACTCTATGATAAAGATACTTACACACGTATGTTTATCGCAGCATTGTTCACAGAAGCAAGAACACGGAACCAACCTTGCTGCCCATCAAAAGAGGACTTTATTAAAAAATGTAGTACATATACACAACGGAGTATTATGCAGCCATGAAGAAGGACAAAATCATGAACTTCACAGCAACCTGGATGGACTCAAAGTCTATAATACTGAGTGATGTATTATAGAAACAAAGAACTGAATATCACATGTCCTCACTCATAAGAAGACCTTGAACAATTATCGTCATGCTCTAAGAAAAGGATTAGTGGTAGCGGGATACTGCTGGATGTGGGGGAGAGGCAGGTTTAGCTGTAGAGGGAATCTGCCAGGTGCGGAGGAGGACACACCTCATCAACAAGGGTACCTGCATAATGAACATTTGTATACTTAACCCTTAGTTGTACTCTACATCTTTAAAATAAAAAAATTAAAAGAGAACAAAAATCATTCTTAGTTGTCAGATGTGAGTTGCCCCAGGGAGTTTTTGGCCTCGGGCAAAGTGGTTCTTGGCAGCTGAGTGGGATTCTGTATGAGCTGAGAGTTGAAAGCTGTCTGCTCATTATACTCCCAGAGCTGGGCAGGAAGTCTTTTTTTTAAAGAAACTATACTGCAGATTTTTTTTTTTTTTGAGTTGGAGTCTCACTCTGTCGTCCAGACTGGAGTGCAGTGGCCGCTTCCAGCCACTGCAGCCTCGCCTGCTGGCCTCCGGCGATCCTTCTGCCTCCGCCTTCTGAGTAGCCGGAATTACAGGCATGCGCTACCACGCCTGGCTGATTTTTTTATTTATTGTAGAGATGAGATCTTGCTGCCCAGGTGGGTCTCGAACCCGCGGGCTCAGGCAATCCACTCACCTCAGCCTCCCAAAGGCGTGGGATTACAGGTTGAGCCACCGAGCCCGGTTTATACTGCATATTTTGATGTTTGAAACAAATTTCATGTTGATTTCCTTTATGTGGAGACCGTTTCCAAGAACTTTCAGATTCATATGTCTAGTCTAATTTCAGTTTCATCACTTACAGACCAATGAACAATTGAAACATATTATCCAGATAATCAAACAATATCTGGAGGGTTTTACAGACTTCCAACAACACATGTGGTTCCCTAAATTTCACAGGAGCTTACATTAATAGACTTTCATTACAGTTTCTGTATTAAAAACAAAGCTAAACAAAACAAACCCCTCTTTTTAAAGTGTATTTGTTTTCTTTCTTTTTTTTCTATGCATCAGCATTTATTAAATGTAACTATGTGATTATACCAAATACAAAATAATGCTTCTTAGAAAGTCCAGTGTTTCACTAATGGGAGTGTAAGTTGTATAAGACATAAACAATATGAAATCAATAATATGTAAGGCCTATATTTATATCATCAGCATGGCAAAAGTTTTAAATTCTCTCTTTCTATAGATATGATATTTTTTGCAAGATCAGAAGAACAAATGGTAGTAATACATTTTAAAGCAAGTTATACTACATCCTTTATATTTTAACCATTTTCTTTCTTAAATTTGATAAGTTTATTTTTCTATTTGGGATTATCAGTGACTCTGATATCAATAGAAAGACCTTGATGTAACTGATCTAGCAGTTTATTTATGTACTGAGCATTTAGCTACAATTGATAGGCCACTCAACCTGTCTGAGTTCAATCATTGTGTTCTTCATGGTATCATAATAAGTCTACAGATTTAATGTAATACCCATCAAATTACCAGTAACACTCTTCTTAGACCTAGAAAAAAAAATACAGGAATCATATGGAAACATAAACAACCAAGAATAGCCAAAACAATCCTCAGGGGAAAAAAAAAAAAAGCAGGAGGTATCACACTCCCAGACTTTAAACTATATTATAAAGTTACAATAATCAAAACAACCTGGTATTGGTACAAGAACAGGCATATAGACCAAGGGAGTAAAATTGAGATTCCAGAAGAAAAACCTCAATTTCTCAACCAACTCATCTTCGACAAAGCCTCCACCACCCACTACGGGGGAAAGGAAAACCTATTCAGTAAATGGCACTGGGAAAACTGGATGACCACATACAGAAGATGAGAACAGGACCCCTACCTATCCCCATACACAAAAATTAACTCTAAATGGATCACAGACCTAAATGTAAAACCTTTAACTGTAAGAACATTAGACAATGCAGGAGACACTCTTGTGAAAGTTGGAACTGGCAACCAATTCCTGATCAAAACCCAAAGTGCCCAGGCCATAAGAGATAAGATAGACAAGTGGGACCTCATTAAACTGACAAGCTTCTGTAAAGCCAAAGAAACCATCAAGAGAGCAGGGAGACAGCCCACAGCATGGCAAAAACTATTTGCCAACTCCATGTCTGACAAAGGCCTAACATCAAGGATCTACAAGGACCTCAAACATACCGAAAAGAAAAAAACAAACAGCCCTATTACAAAGTGGGCTAAAGATATGAATAGACATTTTACAAAAGAAGATATGAGAGCAGTCAACAGACATATGAAAAAATTTTCAGCCTCTCTAGTCATCAATGAAATACAAATTAAAACTACACTGAGATACCACCTAACTCCATTCAGAATGGCCATCATCAATAACTCAAAAAATAACAGATGCTGGAGAGGATGTGGCGAAAAGGGAACACTCTGCACTGTTGGTGGAAGCGTAAACTAGTTCAGCCTTTGTGGAAATCAGTGTGGTGATTCCTAAAAATTGACTTTCCATATGACCCCACAATCCCCCTACTGGGAATATACCCAGAACTCAGATCACTCTATGAAAAAGATACTTGCACACGTATGTTTATCACAGCATTGTTCACAACACCAAGAACATGAAACCAACTGTGCTGCCAATCAAAAGAGGACTGGATAAAAAAATGTTTTCTTCACATTGTATTTTAAAGTAAAAATGGATTCATAAGATGTGGCAAAAAAAAAAAAAAAATACAGGGAGATCCTTTGGACATTTCAACCAGATTTCCCCAGTGGTAACCCCTTGAATAATTACAGTACAATAACAACACCATCAAACTGACACTGATATGCTCTACAGAAGTTATTTATATTTTATCTGTTTTACATGGACACATTTGTGTGTATAGTTCTGTGCTATTTTATTACTTATGTAGATTCACGTAAATACTACCTCTGTCAAAATACAGAATCAACTCATCTCCACAGGCCTTCCTAATATTATTTCTTTATAGACATATCTACCCTTCTCCTCTCCTCCGCGTCCCTCATCCTTATCCTCTAGCAACTACTAATCTGTTTTCCATATCTATAATTTTGCCATTTTAAGAAAGTTATATAAAAGAATCATTTTGTTGTTGTTGTTGTTCATCAGAATTTTCTTGAGATTCATATACTTATTGCATATATTAATAGATTGTTCTTTTTTTGTTGCTAAGCCGTAATTCATTGCCAGATGTATCATAGTTTATCTGCTCTCCTCCTGGTGATAACATTTGAGTAGTTTCCAATTTTTAGTAACCACAAAACAAAACAAAAAGGAGAGTCAATGATCACTCATATGTAGGATTTTGTATAAAATATAAATATTCATTTCTCTGTGATAAACACCCAACAGTGTGCCATTGCTATGTTACGTAATAAATGAATATTTAGTTTTAAAAGAAATTTCCAACTAATTTCTAAAGTGGCTTTGCCACTCTCCATTCCCCCTAGCAATGTTTGAGTGATCCAGATTCTCTCTATCCTTGTCAGCATTTAACACTACTGATATTTTTGCTTTAGTCATTCTGAAATGTTAGAGTGATAGCTTACTATGGCTTTGATTTGCATTTTCCTAGTGATTAAATAAGTTGACATCTTTTAGGTACTTATTTGCCATCTGTATATTCTCTTAAATGAAATTTTAAAAAATATCTTTTGTCCTATTTTCTAATTTTATTATTATTTTTAGCTGTTGAGTTTTGATAATTCTTTAAATATTTTAAGTACTAGTTATATGTTGGGTATGTTTATTTACAAATATCTCCCTCTAATCTGTAACTTATCTCTTCATCTTCTTAACAGGATCTTTTGGTGTCAAGTCTATGAACTCTTCACTTAGCCCTAAGTCTCAAAGATATTCTCTTATTTTTTTTCTAAAAGTTTTAGAATTTTTTTAGGCTCTATCTCACTTGTTTAACTAATTTTGTACTGACAAGCAAGTTGAGCCCTTTTAAGTTGTTTTTCTCTTTGAAACATATAGGATGAACATATATATATGTATATATGTGTAGATATATAACTGCATTCTTGCCCAATTTATTTCTTAAGTTAAATTCCAATAAGTCAGGATGAAGCCAAAGAATATGATGGGATGCCTGCACACCCTCTTAAATAATGGAAAATATACACTTTCACCTTAATTGTCTTACAAGCAAGATTGGTAGCTCATAATAATAATGGACAAAACATATGATCAGTAAATTCACAAAAGAGTAAAACAGTAGGTTAGAATTTTATATTTTACATTTAAGTTTGCAATTCATATTCATTTGGGGCTAGTTTTGTATAAGGTGTGAGGTTTCAGTTGAGTGTCCTCCCACCTGCCATACCCCCACACAGATTTCTACTAACTCCAGCACTATTTGAAGACGGGACCATCCTTCCTTCATTCATTGCTTCTGCACTTTTGTCAAAAATTAATTACATAATTATGTGGATTTCTCTATTCTGTTAAACCAATCTGTGTATCTGTTTCTCTACCAATAACACCCAGTCTTTATTGTTGTAGTTATATAGTAAAACTTAACATTGCATACAGAGATTTATTCAAATTTTTTTCAAAGATGTTTTAGCTATCCTAGGTCCTTTGTATTTCTATATAAATTTTAGAATCTTCCTGTCTAGGCCTATCATCAGCATTTCGTAATATTTAGCATCCGTTTTTATACATATTTATTAAGTTTATACCTAAATATATATTCAGTATTACAAAGGTTAAGTAGCCTTTCCATATTTACATTGCTGCTTTATTAATTGTCTAGGGCTGTCTAGAAAATTATCATATACCGCATGGCTTAAATAACAAAAACTCATTCTTTCTAATTTCTGGAGGCTAAAAGTCCAGGATCAAGGTGTTGGCAAGGTTGATTTCTTTCTGAAGCCTCTCTCCTTTGTAAGAAGATGACCACTTTTTTCCTGTGTCTTCACATGGTTTTCCCTCTGTAGTCTGTATCCAAATTTTCTCTACCTATAAGGACACCAGTAATAGTCAATGAAGGCAAACCCTAATAAACTCATTTCAACTTAATTATCCCTTTCAAGATCCAGTCTCTAAATCACATTCTGAGGTCTTGGGGGTGACTTAAACATACAAATTTTGGAGACCTAATACAGGCCATAACAACAAAAATTATTTGAGTCTCTAATTTGCATTAAAAATTATATTAATTATAACAAAGCATAGTACAACTACAGATGATTTGTCCTTCTGGTGTTACATGCTTAAAGATGATTTGTCCTTCTGGTGTTACATGCATCCTTTGTAATCAGTAACAGAGTGGTTTCTGTCAGATTTGTAAGAGAAAACAAAAATATTAGCATCTCCGGGACTGAAGTGATGAGATGTGCTTGACTGAAACACTGTGTTGTAAGCATGTTTGCTGCATCGCCAGGAAAGAGAAAAATTCTGGCAAGATGAACCCCATAAAGGAATAGCTTGCAATAGCTGCAGGTTGGGTACTAGAGAAGGCTGACAGGCTTTTGCCATTTGACTCTAGTCTGTCCAGGTTTCCACTTTCAACTGGTTCTGAGATAAAACACAATGTGGCTGAAATTCAGAATACTTAGACCAAGATGTATCAGTTTCTCTTGAGAGCAATCTGGAAAGATTTAGTCTTTGAAGTAAATACAGGGAGTAAATGGCTTCCCAAAGGTGATAATAGGGTCTGCTGGGACTATAAAGAAGAGCTCTCTGATTCCCCACACATAAAACAGCCACTAGTGGTTTGATTTGCCCAATATTGTATTTGGAGTAGATGATTTAAAAGCTTGAGGGGATTAATTAATTAAGTGTTGCATCTTCTTTACAGGAATAATTGATATAGAGAAAATATTTCTTAAGATCCTACTTTGCTATAAAAGAGAGACATCTGGGGAGGTACCTTCTTCACTAATAACCTCAGTGACTGGGTCTCTTAACAGACTGTGAAGGAACCATATGATCTGAGTCTTCAGGCAGGATGCAATAACCCTGCTTCTCACTACCATCAACCAAGGTATCATACATGTGAGTATGGTGACATATTCAGCATATGCAAAAAGAGGGTATCTGGAATCTTCTCTATAAGCTATTTGGAGAGAGGCAGTGGAAAGAAGAGAAAGAATATCAACAGTCCACAACTTTGGAGGTGTGCACAGATCTCAGCCTGAAATAGTTAGCACTTGAGAAAAAAATGTGGGCCTGCATACCTAAGACCTTCTGTACTCAGTGATATGAATATGGAAACCCTCCCATATGTCTCCTCTATTTTCTACGAGATGAACAGAGAGGCATTTCTTGTTCTACCACATTTTTTTTAATGAGACAGAGAAGGATTATAGTTGTAAATTGCTGAAGTTTATCCGATTTTCTACATTTTCAATTATAGATTCTTCCTCTTGTCCTATATTCAGTGTTTGTAACCTCTTTCTTTCCCTATATTTTTTCCTCAGGTTTTGTCTCTTACTTCATGGTCTTTCTTCTCAGAAACCAAGAGCAGCTTCTAGAAGAAGACATGTGACTTTCCCACAGTATGAAATAGGGTGATTCTGATTCCCTGTTATTGCTGCATCACAAGGTATACCTACATGGAATTCTTAGCAATAGCAAAGGGGAAATTTTAATTTGAAGGTTTTGGCAAAATAGAATACATCTTTCCACTGTGGATATAGTTTCTCTGTAATGATTCATTGTTTGCACTACATATTCTTTTAAAAAAGAGAACTCACACAATTGTGGTATGGCAAGAGACTGTGTTAAAGAAGATCACTGCTGAGAAGTCTGAGGGGTAAGAATGCAGACAGATGAATGAAGTTGTGTGTAAAACACAGAGGGGAGGAGTATGCTTGATTATGTTTGCATTCAGTAACTGAAAAATACACATCACTCATTCCATGCACATTAGGCTCTAAATTCTAGTTTATGTCTCTCACTACTAGTTATAGAGTATGGATACTGAAAAGTGATTCTGTCAATTTTCCATTTCTCAGCGTCAAGCTAAAAGGGATTAGTTATCACCTCACGCCCAGTTGTCTGGCACCTCTTTACTGCTGGAAATGATTACAATTAAATCTCTTCCATACTGGTACAAGGTAAAAGGATAGTTTTCTTTGGGGACATCTTAAGGATAGTGGCTTACACTGACAAAATAATGACCAAGAGGCATATTTGAATGAGACCATTAAAAAAATTTGAGATAAAAATACTTTGAGGGAACTGTTTTTGTGTGTGACAAAAAAGAAAGCAGGACATGGAATTGCCCTAATTCAGCTGTATAACAACTCTTGATTTCCACACAAGTAAACTTGTATACCTCTCAGACATGCACTTTTGAGTAAATGACTTCACTCTTCTCCCACTTGCTCTAGTTCAGTAATCTAGGTTCAATCTCATTTTATTGTTCCCTCACTCCCATTCCCAATGCATCAGCAAGCCTTGGCACTACCTCACAATTGTATTTTCATCTGTTTCTTTATTTTTTCTTTTTTTAATTGACACTGCTTCTCCACTCATAGAAGTCACCATCACTCCTCGTTTGGATTATTTCAATAGTGTTCTAACTAATCTCCTTTCTTATCTCTTGCTTGATTATTCTTCACATTTCAAAATGCAGATTAGAACATGATACCACCTCATTCTCCATCGTGATTTTTAAAACTCTCTAGTGGGTTGTTTCATTGCATTTGGGGTAAAATCTACACAAAACAAAAAATTTATGGTGGCTTATAAGGATCTATGGGACCTGATTACTACTGGTCTCTGACATCTTTTATTGTTCCTTTTCTGTTTGCTCATAAAACTGCAGACATACCGATTTTCTCCTCTCAGTGGCACAATCTTCCTCTAGATCTTCATATGGTTGGCTTACTCAGATTTCAAATCAAATATTACCTCTTCATAGGAGCAGTCCCAGACCACCCAAGTTTCTAACCTGTATGCAAACCATCCCAATCAATCTCCATTAAATAATCCTATTTTATTTTTAAAGTTGTACTTATATTTATCAAAAATTATCATATTTATTTTTTAACTTGATTTATGATTTATAAGATTAGGGATTTTATCTTCTTATCATTTCATTCCAGAGATTAAAATGTCATGGCTGTCACATGATGGGTGCTCACAAATATTAGGTGAATTAATGAATGTGTATATATCACCTGTTAGGTATTTGGCAAGGTGTTGAACAAGGCACAAAAGAGATAGTTGCCATATGCCAGACATCCACAATATAGTGGCAAGAGAGATATTAAAAAGTTCTAAAAAAGAATCTTCTTTTTGCTAATGGAAAGCTCCCACTCAGTATTGGAGAGGAAAAATTTAGAAGTCTGTGACTGGGGAATAAAAGGAAGGAGACCAGGAAAATAGTTGTTTAAATGCAAATGAAGAACTTGAAGTGAGAGAGATCGGTTTCTAGGGAGTTACTTTAGTGGGCCTACAGAGAAATAATGGGGAATGATAAAAATACTACATGGAAATAAGGAGGGAAAACAAAATTTTCTACTGAAGGAGAAACATTATTATAAGCCATATCTGTGTAGTAACTAGTCATTTATTCCAGCTCAAAGGCCTGATTGTCTAACTCCTAATTGTCTAACTTCTTGTCTAATTAGTTTAGGTTGTTATCAAAAGTAGTGAGTAGTTTTGAAGTGCCCAAGAAGAGGCTAATTAACATACAATGTAAGTATCTATCCACTATCACTAGTCCATGGAATCAGGAGGCAAATGTCTCTTCCTCAATCTATTAGCTATTCAGCAATAGTGAAAGTGAAAGAACTTCTATTTTCATACTTCTCTCTCTTAGGCTCCTGGGACTTTGCAAATAATTCAAATAAGTCATTCACAAGCAGGAAAATGTGGGTTAGGAATCATTACTGTGAAGGAAAATACAGACTTTGTAGTAGATTGGAATAGGAGTAAAGCTGGATTCCTTGAAATTCCCTTAAATGCCCAGCAGAACATGGATTCTTTTGTAAAATCTGCATACCTGATGGGAGCAGTTTCTAAGTTGCCTTGTGAATTAAAAACAAAAAAACAAAAGCACTGGGGAGTATGGTACATTACAAATAAACAATTAAAGCTTCAAGAATTTGATTAAGTAGGTAGGGAATAGACCCTGGAATGTGCAATTAAGAAAACAAATAGTAGAGGTTGTCCTAAAAATATATTTTGAGAAACAATGGCTTATACTGATGTTATTACTGCCTTTAAGAAAAATTTCTGCGAATACACAGTTGGAGTGACACTTTGAAAGCAAAGCTGTGTCCTGTCATAATAACAGAAACAGAATGACATTTCTTCCGGATAAACCCAGCATGTGGCCCAACAGCAGCTCCTATTCCTTCTTGTTGACTGGTTTTCCAGGATTGGAGGCAGCTCATCACTGGATTTCCACACCCTTCTTTTTCATTTATAGCTCTGTCATTTTGGGCAACAGCACTCTCCTCTTTCTCATTAAAAAAGATAGTAATCTTCATGAGCCCATGTACTTCTTCCTGGCCATGCTGGCAGCTACAGACCTGGGAATGACCCTGACGACGATGCCCACGGTACTGGGAGTTCTCTGGTTGGATCATAGGGAGATTAGAAGTGAAGCCTGCTTTTCTCAAGCTTACTTTATCCACTCACTTTCCTTTGTTGAATCTGGTATCTTGCTTGCCATGGCCTATGACCGTTTTATTGCCATCTGCAACCCTCTTAGATATACCTCTATACTCACCAATACTCGAGTGGTGAAGATCGGGCTGGGAGTTTTGATGAGGGGATTTGTATCTGTTGTCCCCCCAATCACACCCCTCTATTTTTTTCCCTATTGCCATTCCCATGTCCTTTCACATGCATTCTGCCTTCACCAAGATGTCATCAAATTGGCCTGTGCTGATATCACCTTCAATCGACTGTACCCAGTTGTGCTTGTGGCCCTTATATTCTTCCTGGATTCTCTGTTTATTCTCATCTCTTATGTGTTGATACTCAAAGGTGTGCTGAGCATTGCCTCCAGGGAGGAGAGGGCAAAGGCCCTCAACACCTGTGTCTCTCATGTCTGTTGCGTCCTGGTTTTCTATGTCACGGTGATTGGATTGTCTCTGATTCATCGGTTCGGAAAGCAGCTTCCACATATTGTCCACCTCATTATGAGCTATGTCTATTTTCTGTTTCCTCCACTAATGAATCCTATAATATATAGTATCAAGACGAAGAAGATCCAGAATGGCATTCTTTACCTTTTTACTACTTACAAAGTTGGAACCTGATCTCTGACCATCACAGTTTCTCTCCCAGAATGTGAAAACTGATTTTTGGTGAGGGAGCAAAGAAATATCATATATACCACCCATGCTCAGAAATGTTGGTAAAACAACTGTCAAAGTAGAGCTTCAAATTGCCCTAAAGTATCTCTTTAAGCACAGGTCTTTAGTCTAATCTAGTTTGTACATTTTTTTGCATTATTGTATATTAAATATTTCTCTAAGCTTGCTACTAAATTCTAGTAATAAGAATACCTTAGGCATCTATAAGTGTGTCTATGATGCAATCAACATTATTTCTTTGGAAGTAGAAAGTTGGAAGATAGAAACAGAGCCATAAAAATATAAAATCTGAATTTGTTTGGATAAAATGGAATAGAGTGTTTTATTATGTCAAATCCAATCTCCAACTCTCATGAATTCCCTTACAGATTTATACAAACTGGGAATCTATTAATTTGATCACTGAAGTTCAGTTTTCCTGAAAAGAAGTATGTAATCTTCTTTGATCAGTGTTATAATCATTTATCATCCCAGTCATCTCATTTGTTCCCCCTTCACCAAAAGATTATGATTTTTTCTTTAAAAACTATAAACTCATGTTTATTCCCCAAGACAAGTACATACTGAACGGACTTAGAGTCCATAATACTGAGCAATCTAGCACAGAAACAAATAAGTGGGTATCACATGTTCTCATTCATAAGCAGAACTTGAACAATTATCGTAATATTATAAGAAAAGGATTGGCAGTAGTGGGAAACTGCAGGGATGGGGGTAGGCGGAATTGGCCATAGTGGGAATATGCCAGGTAGGGGAAGCATACCTCATCAACAAGGGTAACTGCATAATGAACATTTGTATCTCTAACCCTGAAGAGCACCCCACATCTTTAAAATTAAAAAAAATCAAAAGCAGAAAAAAAAAATACTGTTGCTGCTATTGGTGTTTTGCCCAAATTACTTTACAGAACTGTGCACCTACTCCCTGCTCCTGTAAGTGTTGACTGATTGTTTATGGTTGCTGCTTTCTTCAGGTTGCTATTTTCAACTCAGTAGGAACCACCTCATCAAGATTATGGTCTCTGCTTCCCAGGAGGCAGGCCATAGACAAATACTGGCTCTCTTGTCTTCTGACGTTAACTTCAGCTGAGACAATGTACTTGCTTACCTCCTTCCCCTGTCTACCCTGCTTCCTCTTTGCTTGCTGTCTTCTGAGAGCCTTCGTTAATAAATTACACACATCTGAATTCCTTTCTCAGACTTTGCTTATAGAGAGTCCAACCTAAGAAAAACTGTAAACCTCATTTCTTTTCCATTTTATCAGAAAATAAAATTGTGAAAGGACTGAGAAAGAAAATACCTGTGTGTTTTACCATTTTTAATTCTTGTGATTCTATGATATCTAAATTATGCAGCCTGAATACGAAATTGTGAGTCTGAGTGTGTTCATATGATAGTAGGTTTCATCCTGCTTCCAATTATTCATGAAGCCAAATGTATTCCTCAATGTTTTCTGCTCTATCTACTACATCTGCACCTTTTAAAATCATAATCATATTGTAAAGTAGATATGATCACTACTTTCTAAATAGAAAAACTTAAGATAAGTTAAATATCTCATCAAAAGACATAAAGTTGGTAAGTGTTATAGTTGTGATTCAAATCCATATCTTCTAATGATAATGCTAGTGTATATTATACTCCCCTGAAATAGTCCATTCTTAGTGGACTCTCTTTTCTTCCCTATATTCCACCATTCTTACAGAAACATCACTTACCCCTTTCTTTTGAGAATTTCATTTCCTTTTACTACAAAAAAAATTTGCCTCATAGAAGCTGGTATTTTCTATTACATTTACAAACCTCTAATCCTAGTATAATCTTTCTTAGAGTTTTCTAATGTAAAATCTTAAAAATAAATAGTGCTTTCATTTTGGTAGAAGTAGTAAGAAGAAATGATTAGAATTGTTAAGAGTGATGTTTTCCATCTGATGAGTGATCTAAGTTATAAATAAGCAGTTAGGTAAATTATAGATACATAGCCTAAGAACAACAAACACACAAACAAAACATGAACCTTCCAATTCCTGGTTCCATGTTTTCCTGAGGCTCAACAACGAGAAGAGTAGTTCAAATTCCCCTTTGATTCCATGAGCTAATAAATATCTCTTTTTGTATTTTGTTGTTTTGTTCCAATTAGCTTCAGTTGAATTTTAATCAGTTATAACATTTACAACCAAAGAATATTAATAATTATACTATCTTAGTTACATACATGCAAATCTGCTTCAAGTAATATTTAAAAAGCAGAAAATACTATTAGAAGCACTGCTTATTTTTCTAAAATGCAGACAAAGGAACCTAAAAAGTGGCAGAAAAGTTAGTCTAGCTGAACATTTGGTGAATAATTCATAAAGTTTTTTTTGTGTTTAGAAAACTCATTTCTGATTGAAAGTGAGATTATAAATTCATTGAGAAGAGGCAGTAGGGTGAAGATACAGATAAGACAGCTAGGGAGAGATTAAAAAAATTATCTCTATTATACAGAAGAGTACATGGTGAATATCTACTTAAACATGTATTTCAACTGAAAATACATTTTGTCAATCATCATAAACACAATATAAGCACAACATGCTACTGTCATTACAAAATTTAGAATTTTTGTGTGATCTTCTAAAAGTCTTTCTCTGGTAAAATGCTAGGTACTAGAGGAAGCCTATTTATAAAAATGTCTTCCAAGAAATACTGTAAATATGTTTGTATTCATAAGCAGGGTTGACTTCAGAGTGGCTCCCCACTAGACTAACATACTAGTGAACCTCCTTCATACAGCTGGTGAATATGTATGAAAGAGATCCCCCAAAACTGAATTATCTTTTGGAGAGTGGGTCCCTTGTAGCACACATGAAAAGTGTTCCTCCAGATCAAATGGTCAACCAAAGCTTTTATTTGGAAGTTTTCAGAAAATTGCACCACAATTTGTTGAAAAAACATCCTGAGTTTTGACAAATAAGTGACTGGTTTTTCCACTATGACAATGTACCTGCTCACACCATGCTAAGTGTTCAACAGTTTTTGAACAAAAACAGCGTGACCCTTGCGCCCAACCCTCCCTACTACCTGCTCTCATCCCAAGCAACTATTTTTGGTTTTTTCGGATGAAAAAAGTGCTTAAAGGGAAATGTTTTGCTGATGTGGAAGAGGTGAAACAAAAAATGACAGAAGCATTAAAAGGCACCAAACCTGACAGGTTCAAAATCTGTTTTGAGCAGTGGAAAAAGTGTCTTGATAGGTGTGTTGCCTCAACAGAGAGTACTTTGAAGACTGGAGTTTAAACATGTAAGAACAAATATACAATTTTTTATAAATATATTCTGGGTTTTGGGGGGTTCTTCTTCATATATATACATATGCATATCTTTATACACATACATATATAAAGAGGTTTATTATAAGATTTATTATGTGATTATGGAGGCTAGCATGTCTGAGAACCCGAGACTATGTACCTGCTTACTCAAGAACCAAGAGAAGTTATTTTGTTGTTACAGTCCAAAGGCTGGAAGGCTTAAGACCCAGCAAGTGTTGATGTTTCAGTTTGGATCTGAATCGGAAAAAAAAAGTCTATATCTATATTTGAATACTATCAGTCAGGAAGTATTATCTCTGACTTAAGGGAGGGTAGGACTTTTTGTTCTTTTTTTTTTTTTTTTTTTTTTTACACAGGGTTTCACTCTGTTGTTACCCATGTTTCAGTGCAGTAGTATGATCATGGCTCACCATAGCCTTGAACACCTGGGCTCAAGCAATCTTTCTGCCTCAGCCTGCCGAGTAGCTGGAATTACAAACACGTGTCACCATATCTGGCTAATATTTCTATTTTTTGTAGAGATGTAATCTTGCTTTGTGGCCCAGGCTGATCTTGCACTCCTGGCCTCAAGTTATCCTCCTGTCTCAGCCTTCCAAAGTACTTGGATTACAGGTGAGAGCCACCAGACCAGGAGCAGACTTTTTGTTCTATTCAGATCTTCACTGATTGGATGAGGCCACTGACAATAGGAAGGTCAATCTGCTTTACTTGGTCTACCACTTTAACTGTTAATCTCATCTCAAAAAACCTCATGAAAATATTTAGTATGATGTTCGACAAAATATCTGGGCATATCTTGCCTAGTCAAGTTGACATATAAAACAAACTATCACAGCCTTATAGAAAACCATTTAAAAGGTGAGCTCTTCAATGACTATTAAAGAATGCAGAAGGGTGACAGACAATAAAATTAAATGCCATAGTAAAAAAGGACACTAGTATTGTCAGCATAGACTTTCTCGACAAAAAGCAAAACTTCCAGAATAGAGATATACCTGAATCTTTAATAAATAAGTTTAGGATACCTGAATGTTGCTTTAATTTATTTCATATAAAATATGTGACATGGGTTGGACAAGGCTCAGCCCAAAAGCCGAGGAACAAGAAGTCCAGCACAAATTTTTTCATTAAAAAGTAAGGCATTTTAAGTAATATACCTTCTTAAATATCTTCAGAACAGAATGATTCAGTAGGAGACAAGCAATAAGTGGTTGACCCTTGTCAGAAAACACTACAACAAAGAAGGCTTTTATTTCAGGAAATGGGAGATCCTTTCAAATCTGAGATGATACTGCTGTGATTCTGTAATTCACAGGCAATATAACAGGAAAGATGAAGGGAATGAATAAGGTTTTGGAAAATACATGATTGAGAGAGACATAATGGCTACTTAAGGAAATAGAAGACTGAAGGAAATAGAAGCCCTTTCTATTTCTTTCCAGTGCCCCTAAACTTGGCCCCTTTGAGTGTTGACTGAATAAGGGCTAAGAGCAGTTCCCTTTTCCTGGAGGCTTGTCCCCCACTATCAGGGTCACCTGATTTGGGAGGTTATCCCAATCCTGGGGAAGCCTGCAGGAAATTTCTTTATATCAGTTCTAGATTGAGATATGTTGTCAGGAATGAGATGATACTTATAGGGCAGGAGAATTGTGTGGTGCCAGTGAGAGGGTCAGTTTACCTACTGATAAGACAGGAGGGCAGCCTTAAACTAAGTTGATTATCGCAGAATCTCACAACCTCCCCTTCATTATGAGCTCAAAATGTGGTTCTTCTAAATCAATCCACCATTAAATTTGCACTAAGTACAAAGAGGACACAAGGGCATTCAGAGTTAAGCCATTCCCATAAACTAAATCTTAATTATGACTTCCCTAATGTTACCTATTTTCAGAAAGATTTAGCAGTGGAGCTGAGTTCAGGAGGAACTTAGCTGAATTTGAAATGTTGAAAGTCAAAATATGATCCATCTGGTTGACCATACTGTACCCATACTCATTTTAAAATCTCACAGTTTGGGTAGGTTCTAGGATAAATTTAGGAAACAAGACTAAGACAAGACAATAGACACTCAAATGCTTATCACTCTGTCAGACTATCACAATCATCATTTTTTATTCAGGCAAAAATTACTAGAGAAAGAGTGGGATGAAAATAATAATTCTACCTTGTTCTCCTTTTTTACTTTACAATTAGACACTTAAAGTGAAATAAGACATTTTTCTTGACATTGCTCCAGAAGCAAGAACTATGACACCTGGGTAAGACTTAGCAAGAGACAGATTAAAAGTTCACTGTTTAAAAGAATTTATCAACAGTATTCATTGGTAAGAAAATATCACTTCAAGAATGCATGTACCAAGTACAATAACAAGCAATCTCATTCAAAACCAAAGAGAGGTGTCAGGAAATAATCATGCTTCATCTACATTTATTGAACTTATTTGCTCCAGGATTCAGGAATGACAAAGTCAAAAGCAGTTTTGGTGATATCTTCTTCTTGAAGTGGAAACCAAATTCCACAAAGGTGGGTTGACAGCCTGATTTTCATCTGCTTTCTTTTTGCAAAGAAAATGTAGTGCTATAGAACACAGTTCTGGAGGTTTAGCTCCTTCTCTGCAGGAAGCCAGAAAAAGATATCCCAGTAGTCTAATTGTCCAGAAACAAGAGAGACCTTGGGGAATGATTCTGTGTAGAAGTAACATCACAAATTATTCCTGTGAGCAGTCTTCAAATACAGTTTCTACATCAAGACACATGGATTACCTCTTCTTTTAATTGCTGATGCCACAGGTAAGCCTCTAGTGATGCTGGGTGAACGAAAGGGAGGTATTTCAGAGGGAAGTAAAAATGATGAATCTTTTTGGACTTTTCTTCTTCACATAAATGTTGTAAGAGGGCAAATGAACTGAGGCAAGCTATCGGTATCCATGGATTCTGCCAGGTGTAACAAATGCCAACATAAAAGTTTACCTTTCTAGAAAATGCTGACTTTTAAAGAAAAGCAGTGTATAATTCGTATAAATAAACCATAATACAGGTTGGGCACGGTGGTTCAACCTGTAATCTCAGCACTTTGGGAGACCGAGGTGAGAGGATTGCCTGATCCCATGGGTTTGAGACCAGCCTGAGTAACTGGGTGAGACCCTGTCTCTGCAATAAATAAAAAAATAAGCCAGGTGTGGTAGCACTCACTTGTAGTTTCAGCTACTTGGAAGGCTGAGGCAGAAGGATTGCCTAAGCCCTGCAGTTCCAGGCTGCGGTGGCCGTGAGCATGCCGCTGCACTCCAGACTGGGCGACAGAGTGAGGCTCCAAATCAAAAAGAAAAAAAACCAACAACAACAACAGCAACAACAAAAACCCATAATATAATAAGAAAAGGAATTGGCAGTAGTGGGACACAGTCGAGGGTGGGTAGTGGGGTGGTGAGGGAGTGAGGGGGCGTGGGAGAGGGTGGGGGGTGGTACACATGCATCAATAAGGGTGCCTGATCTCAAACCAGGTGAAATAGTGAACACAACGAGGTCCAAACTTTACCTGTCTGATGACCATCTGTATATCTAAATCTAAATTGTATCCCTAAATCTAAATTGTATCCCATATCTTAAATAAATAAATACATAAATAAATAAATAGAAAGAAAAGCAGTGGTTTTATGTGATGGGTGATTATATGAATAATTAAGGGTTCCAAGTTGCTACCTAGACTTTCTTGCTAGCCCAGGATTATCAATAATTTTTCCTTCAGTAGGAATATTATTTGGAAGAAGCAAGAAAAGAGAGACTGATTTTGAGAGTGAATGTACCGGGTGGGTCATCATAACTTTTGTATGTGTTTATATTACACCCTCTCCTCTTCTTGATGCTATTCTCTGCTCTTGTTTCTCTCATATTTAGCTATGTTACCTTTCAGTTCCTTCCTTCCTCTTCTTTACACTTTTGTCAGCATTTACACATAAGCCTATTAGAATACTATTATTATTTGCAAGTCAATGTTCTTACACAAGTCAGTTTTACAATCAGCATGCCAGTCAGCTAGTACATCAATGTGTTAATAACACAATAATTGAAATCTTACACATGACGTAACAATCAGTATGTCAAATGTTGTTATTGTTTCCAAGTGGATTGATGTATTAATATAGTAGTAGTCGGTAAGTAAACAATGTTCGTCTTGAACTGGGAGTAAAACTGTATTTTAACTATAATGAGTTAATTCGAGCCACTAGGTCTGACAGACTAGTATTAAAATGTAAATGGCAAAAATTGTGCTTTAAGTTTTGTGCTAAAGTCTGATAATGCAGGAGTTATATAGCATGTAGTTAGAGGGAGAAGGCAAAGTAAGAGACAAGATGAGAATAAACCCAAGAAAAGAATGATGTATATATAAGAAGAAAGAAACAGGAAAATAATACGATGGAGACACTATCCGACTGTACTCCATGTGCATGAGTGGATGGGCAGAAATTACCAGCACAGCTCAGTCGAGTCCAGCTTAACTGAGCCGAAGCAAGCACATGAGTGAAAAATAAATATTTTGTGTTGTAAGTCATTGAAGCTGTGCAAGGTTTTTTCATGTGATAATTCTGTGGTAAAAGACAATTGACACAATGACTAACTTACATAAATGTTCTAATTAAAATATTAGTTTATTATCAGTAAAGCATAGATAATAGCAATACCTCAGCATTAGCTTTTGTACTGATATATAATAAATTACCACAAACAATGTCACTTAAAAACTAGTTTATTATATTACAGTTCTTTAGGTTTACAGTCTAGTGTATTTTACTTGGTCCTCTACTTAGGGTGTCGTAGGAACAAACTCAAGGTGTCATTTAGGCTAGACTCTGGGGAAAGACCCACTTCCAAACTCATTCAAGTTGTTGTCATAACTCCGTATCTTATGACTATAAATCTGAGGTCTCTGTTTTTTTGCAGGCTGCTAACTGGGATCCTTTCCTTGTTCCTAGAGACTCCTTGAATTCTTCCATTTTATGTGACCCCCCCAACACTTCAAAGCAGCAACTTCCCATTAATCCTTGTCAAACATTGAATTTCTCGCTCTGACTAATTTATGAAAACTCTTTTATTTTAGTGACTCATGAGATTAGATGAGGTCCCTCCAAGTAATCTTTCACCCAATTAACCCAGAGTTAATTGATCTGAACCTGAATTACATCTGTATAATTCAACCATGATATTTCATCATATTCATTGCCCTAGAAATTAGGATAGGAAATCTTGGGAATGGGGGAGTTAATTTTAAAAACATGCATACCACATCTATTTACAAATATCTAGTGTATTTGTGTATAAAATACTTTTCATTTTTTGCAATTCTTTGATGAAGTGTGGAGTCTGAAAAGGCTATAGAAGGCAACTGGAGTAGAAACTGAGAATGAAGTAGTGCAGTCTAGAGTTGTTCTGCTCAGAATAGTTGCCTCTGGCTAGCTTGAGTCAGCATGTTCTATAAATATAAACTGTTATACATACTGAATTTTAAATAATTCATACAAAAATCATGTAAAATATCTCATTCATGATATTTATGTTGATTACATTTGAAATGATAATGTTTTGGATATAGTAGATTAAATAATACATATCATTAAAGTTAATTTTACCTATTACCTTTGTACTCTTTTAATGTGGCTACTAAAACATTTAAAATCACACATGTGGTCTAAATTATATTTCTACTGCATAGTGTTGATCTAGAGAGATTTTTTTGTTGTTATTGTTGTTTCTCCTTAGGTGTCCACTATGTCACCCAACGTTAGTACTACCTCTTTTCTACTGACTGGATTTCCAGGTCTGGAGAAATTCCATCCTTGGATTTCCATTTCCTTCTTTGTCATCTATGCCTCCATACTCTTTGGCAACGGTACTCTCCTCTTCCTTATCAGAGAAGACAGCACTCTTCATGAACCCATGTACTACTTTCTGGCTATACTGGCAGCCACAGACCTTGGAGTGACTTTGACAACAATGCCCACTGTACTTGGTGTTCTGTGGCTGGATCATAGGCATATAAGCCATGGAGCCTGCTTCTTCCAGGCCTATCTAATCCACTCACTTTCTGTCGTGGAGTCTGGAATCTTGCTCGTCATGGCCTATGACCGTTTCATTGCCATCTGTAATCCTCTGAGATATGCCTCCATTCTCACCAATGCTAAGGTGGTGAAGATAGGTCTGGGAGTTCTAATGAGGGGATTTATACTAATCATGCCCATAATCATCACCCTCTCTGGATTCCCCTACTGCAGATCCCATGTCCTCTCTCATGCCTTCTGCCTGCACCAGGATGTAATCAAGTTGGCTTGTGCTGACATCACCTTCAATAGACTTTATCCAATAGCCCTGGTCTCCGTAACTGGTTTCTTGGACTCTATGCTTATCCTTATTTCTTACATCTTGATCCTTAAGACTGTTATGGGAATTGCTTCAGGCAAAGAGCAGGCTAAGGCTCTAAATACTTGTGTTTCTCACATTAGCTGTGTTCTGGTTTTTTACGTCACTGTGATTGGACTTACCCTCATTCATCGATTTTGGAAATATGTGCCACATATAGTTCACATTATCATGAGCTATGTCTACTTCCTCTTCCCCCCGTTTATGAATCCAATAATTTATAGTATTAAGACCAAGCAGATACAAAATGGTATCCACCATCTTCTGCGTTTCCATAGAATTTGAGTTTATTCAATGACTGTGGGGGATCTCTCCATTGTGGAAAGAATATTTTAGGAGAATGGGCTATATAATCCCCATGTGGCTTAAAATTAGATGATTGACATTGCTGTCATTTAAAAGAGCTTTGACTCTAATTATCAGTGTCCCTATCCCATCCCTAGGGGCATCTGACCTTTGTTCTCTTGCTCTGTTTTGTGGATTTGTTTGGTATTTTGCTATTTTTCACTCTGACGGAGTCACATGCATTCATGGATACCTGAGACCAATGATACTTGAAATGGTTGGAGAGTCTATCCAGACACAGGAGAATGAGATAGTTTAATGGAGTTCCCAAGTACTATGCGGTAGACAGTTCAATAATGTCCTGTATTCCTTTATAACAAGTATCAAAGATGATTAAGGGTCTTAGACAAACCCACTGGTACTGTATGGCACTAGACTGAATAAGAAGTAGATGAAATTAAGGTATTAAAACTAAGAGAGGTCTTCCTGCCAATAAAACAAAATGCCAATTAGAAACTTAGAAACTTAGATTCTAGCAGATGCCATAACGATATACATTACCTATAATAATATACATTTCTGCTTCTTATACACTTGAGTTTTTGTTCTTTATTTGCAATTTGTTCTGTGTTCTGTCTAACCTCTGTACATATTCAATAAAAAAGTGATTCCATGGTTGTAGTATCTAGAGTTGCAAGTATTTGTATCACAAGGCTGAGAAATCTGAACCACGGTGCCTGAAGAAGTTTGCAATTGATTTCTTTTTCTCTAGGTCAATAACTGAGACACTATTTAAATTCTGAGCATAAGTTATAATTACTATATGTTTTATTCTCCAATTTAGAGAATTCTGAATATTTAATAAAACCACTAAATGCCTGTTTATCATTTTTAAAAAAGTTATCTCCAGTCACCATGATGTCTTATAATATGTGTGAAGAGATAACATTGTGCCTTTTGTGTGAATTAAGATTGAGAGAGTATCAATTGCTATCAGCACTCATATGTTCTATCGATTATGTTAGCACTATCACTGGTAAAAACAAACATCTAAAAATTTCTACCTGTCAGGCCAGATTTGGTGGTTCACGCCTGTAATCCCAGCACTTTGGGTGGCGGAGGCAAGAGGACTGCCTGAAACCAGCAACTTGAGACCAGCCTGCATAAATTAGTGAGACTTCTCTGAGCAAAGACAAATGATATATCGAAAAACAATGCATTTTTCACAAGGGCTTAAGTACTTTACCATAAAGTTCAGACATACCCAGGAGATCAGAGATCTTTAAACCGGATCACACGAAACTAAAAAAAAAAAAAAAAAAAAAATCTAATCTTAATTTCTTCCATTAAACATACATGGAAAAATTTGCCACCCCCAGCAAAATCCTAAAAACAAGTCCAACAATTAATATCTATGAAAAAAATGTTGCATCAGCACGCATATGTGTGAAGATCATATACATATTTGTGCAAATAGGCTACTGAACATGTATATATATATAGCAAAAAACAAAAATAAATTTTCATTATTCTTTAGAAATAATTTTATAGAGCTTTTGTTTTTAATTTTTATTTATTTATTTTCAATAGCTTTAGGGGGCACAAATGAGTGTTGGGTACATGGGTGCATTGTATAGTGATGAAGAAGTCTGGGCTTTAAGTGTACCTTCCATCACCACCTGTGCACATTGTACCCAATAGTTGATTTTTCATCCCTCCTTCTTTTCCACCCTTGTATGTGCCTTTGCAGCTCCTTGGTTTAGCTTCCGGGGCTGGCAGTGCAGCCTTGGGACTTGTAACTTTCCTGGGGGGCCCAGCTTACCACCTATGGGACAAAAACATGTATCAATAACTTGCTCTATCTTACTCAAATTGACTTTAAACAAATAATACAACTTAAAATTATGTGGTGCCTAAAAGAAATATAGTATAACCTAAGTAGGGCTTGTATAAAAAAGCAAAAATGTCAGTTTATTAAAAGATGTCAGGGAAATAATGAAATGGAAAGCCAGTCAAAGTGGATGTCCATATTACATATCTATAACACAGAATTAACATCTAGAATGTATAAAGAATTTCTTGGAAAAAATTTAAACATACAAATGCTCCAAATAAAAAATAAAGTTGTCTTGAATAAATATGTCACAAAAATGTTTTCAAATGGCCAGTATGCCTGTAAAAGAGTGTTCAATTTTATTAGTAATAAAGAAAAAATGTGTTAAAATCACAATGCAATACCACAATGTGTTCATCAGTATGTCTGAAATGTAAAGAAGACTTTCAACACAAGGGTTGATGAATACGTGGAGAAACTGGAATTCTCATTCACTACTGAAGGAGTATAAATTGGTTTGCTTTAGAAAACTACTTGCAACACCTACTAAGGCTGAACGTATGTATGCTCTAAATCCAGTGCGGTAATAAAATGTGTATATTCACCAAAAGATTGTTAAATGTTCCCATCAGCACTATTACTAATTGCTGAGAACCACAAACTGCTAAGTCCCAACCAACAGAACAGACACATAAATTGTGTTATACTTTTATAACAAATACACCAATGGGAATAAATTTTCTATTTAATTGCAGTAATATCATCAATGAATCTCAAGCCTGGTGTTGAACAGAACAACAAACACCAACTGTTGGATACTTTCACTTATACAAAGTACAAAAGCAGGGAAAACTAATCAATTCTGCTACAGTTGAATAACATAATTGCTCTGCGTGAGGGTAGTGATTAAGAGGAAGCATAGGAGGTGTTTTTTTTTAGTGCTGACTTTATTGTCTTGCAAGATCTGGGTTCTGGTCATATGGTGGGTTTAGTTTGTGAAAATCCTTTGACTTGTACATTGATGGTGTATTCACTTTTCTGTATGTGTATTATGCTTCAAAAATGATACATAAAGCTGAGGCAAAAATAGGTACACATGGACACAATCAGGAGTTAAAATATTAATTACTGCAATTTAATTCAAAGGAAAACATTAAATTAAAAAAGATAATGTATTAATTATAAAATATAAAAAGAAGACCTATTAGACATTATCTTTTACATCCTCACAAGATCATTACAATACAAAAGATAAAATTTCCAAGAAATAAAGAAATATACAATGTAATTGTAGTCTATCTTCAATGTAGATTATTATACAACTGTTTTTTATCCTAACCTTACTTGATAGCACAGAGTTTATGATATGTCATAATAAAAAGCATTAATAATTATTTTTTACAGTAATTTTATTTTTATTAATTTATCTTTAACAAATAAAGAAATCTTAGCTGAGTGATGTGGCACACACATATAGGCCCAGCTACTCAGGAAGCCGAGGTAGGAAGATTACTTGAGCCCAGGAGTTCAAGGCTGTGGTGAGCTAAGATAATGTTACTGTACTGCTCCTGGGAGACAGAACATATATTTATAAAATTTATTTCTTAAAAAGTGTTTACATTACCGAAGAAAGAAAATGGACTTTGATAAAATAGTAACTCTATTCTTGTTTCCTTAACTTACGCCCTTTATGATCTTGAACTAGTCTCAATATCTAACCCTTAGTTATTGCTATCAGTTAGGGATAACAATATTCATGTTGTATGAGGTTTTTTTTAAGATTTGAAAGTATTTTATGTTATTGACATATATTTAATATTTATTAATATTATTAATATGAACAAAAGTGAACAACTGAACATTTAACAAGTTTTAACCATCACTTTGATAGGAAGAATAATCATTAGGTAGAATATTACTATATTATGAATTTGTCATGTGATAAAATATACAATTAATAAGAATATTATTTTGATTTTTATATAGTCTTTGAAAATGATAATCCTTTGAACTTTCTGCCTCAGTTATTCCCAACATAGAATTTTTTCTACAGAATAAGAACCTCCAATACTTTAGATTTTCTATTTCTTATTTTTTTCTATGCTAATTTATTTTGATGTTTGTTGGAGTCTATAGTTTGATTTGTCAAAATCTCTTTTGTCAATATTTTATATTTTATTGTCTCATTTTCAATCCACCCAGGCTTTTCACTCTTCTGATATAGAAAAACAAAATTAAAACTACTTTTTATTAACCTCTTAATATTGTCAGGCCTTCAGCACATGCATTTAATATTTGTAACAATCCTCTGAACATCTATCATCTCTATGTCACAGGTTAGGAAGTTAAGGTGCAAGGAGAGTTACACAGAAGCTGTAAGAAGAGTTAGGGCTATCACTTATTCTGTGTCAAAGGCCATGCATGTTCTTGTCAACATATTCCAGTCACTTAAAACACATTTTCTAATTCTTCTGCTCTCATTTTTATTTCTAAACTCAAGACATGCATATACAACTAAGAGACCTTTCCATTGAATGTTTATAGACACAGAATGCCTAAGTTGATTCTCTTCTTCTTTTCTCCAAATTCAGCATGTAAAGTAGTAATTAATGCAAAAGGATCAATCAACACAAAACTGTTGATTAGTGAATAAAGTCATCAATTTCCTATAATCTCTATGGAACTACTCTTCATTCAGCTAAAATCATAAATGCAGATGTCATCTGTAATTGTCGCTGTAATCTTTTTAAAAATTTTGTATAAATGTAAAGGATACCTGTGCAATTTTGTTACAGGAATATATTGTGTAGTGGTGAAGAATAGGTATTCATGTATCCATTGCCCAAATAGCATCCACTGTTAAGTAATTTTCCATCATCCACTTCTCTCCCACAACTTCACCCTTTCGAGCTCCCAGTGTCCATTATTTCATACTCTATGTCCATGTGTACACATTATTTAGCTCCCATTTATAAATGATGACACACTGTATTTGCCTTTCTGTTTCTGAGTTGTAGCACTTAAAATAATAGCCTCTAGTTTCATTCATGTGGCTGCAGAAGACATGACTTTATTCTTTTGTTATACCTTAGTTTTCCATTGTGTATTTATACTACATTTTCTTTATCTAATCATCCATTGATGTACACTTGAGTTCATATAATGCTTTCTTTTCCTTTTGGTAGATTCCCAGTAGCAGGGTTTCTGAATCAAATGGTAGTTCTTTGATAAATTCTTACACTTGTTTTCCTTAGAAGTTGTACTAATTTACATGCCTACCAAAAGTGTATGAGAATTCTTTCTCAACATCCTTGCCAATATATGCAATTTTTTTCTTTTTAATAACATCTATTATGACTGGTGTGAGATTTTATCTCTTTGAGGTTCTAATTTGCAATTCTCTGATGATTAGTAATGTTGATCTTTTTTCATATACTCGTTGGCCACGTGTGTCTTATTTTGAAAAGGGTCTACTTATGTCTTTTGCTAATTTTAATGGCATTTCTCCTTCTCCTCCTCTTTCTTCTCTTCTTCTTTTTGTCTTCTCCTTCTTCTCCTTCTCCTTCTTGTGTGTGTTAATTGTTACTTGTAAATCCTGGATGTTAGTCTCCTGCCAGAGGCAAAGTGTGCAAATATTTTCACCCATCCTTCTGGTTGTCTTCTCCTTTTCTTGATTATTTATTTTACTGTACAAAAGTTTTTTTTTCTGTTGCTTGTTTAATTAAATCACATTTGTGTATTTTCGGCGTTTATTGCTTGTACTTTAAAGTTTGGGGCATGAATTATTTGCCTAGATCAATGCACAGAAGAGTTTTTTCTAGGTTTTCTTGTAGTATTATTATAGTTTTAGGTCTTACATTTAAGTCTCTAATTATCTTCAGGTTACTTTTGTGTATGGTAAGAGATAGAGGTCCAGTTTCTTGGACTGCACATTGCAATTTAATTTCCCAGCACTATTTATTGGAAATGGTGTCTTTTCCTCCAGTTTATGTTCTTGTCAACTTTGTCAAACATCCATTGGGTATAGTTATGTGATTTTATTTCAGGGTTCTTTACTTTGTTCTATTGATCATACTTACTCTAGTACTAGTACCATGCTGTTTTGATTACTGTTGCATTGTAGTATAATTTGAAGTCAGCTAGTGTAGTTCCTGCTTTTTTTTTCTTTCTTTCTTTCTTTTTTCCCCTTAAGATTATTTTGTCTACATGGACTTTTTTTTTTTTTTTTTGAGTCCATATGAATTTTAGAATTGCTTTTTAAAAATTCTGCAAAAAATGACATTAGTATTTTTACAGGGATTGAATTGAATCTGTGGAATGCTTTGGGTAGTATGATCATTTTAGAGATATTAATTGAGGATGGAAGCTTTTTCCATGTGTTTGTATCAGCTACAATTCTTTTCATCAGTGTTTGTAGTTTTCCTTGTAGAAATTTTTTACTTATTTGGTTAAATACTATTCTTTCTTCTTGTATACTACATTAAATCAGTCACTTAGTTCTATTCTTTCTGAATCATAAAATTTCTCTTCCATACACTTCTAGCCTACTCTCCTGATAAAAGTTAGTCAAAACTACATCAGCAAAATTTTGCATGTGTAATGTTGTATCTCTATGTTTTCTGAGGTCAGTGGATTGTCTCAGCCAATAGGCTCGAGACCAGCCTGGCCAACTTGGCGAGAACTCCTCTCTACAACAAATCAAAAATTAGCTGGGTGTGGTAGCACATTCCTATATATTTCCAGCTACTTGGAAGGCTGAGGCAGAAAGATCACCAGAGTCCAGCAGGTCAGCGCTGGGTTGACTGTGAGCATGCCACTGCACTCTAACCTGCGTGATGGAGTGAGACCCCAACTCAAAGAAAAAATCCAATTAGAACTCATATACTTCATGACAAAGGCACATGAGATTCCTGAAGACAATTGTGCTGAAGATAATTGTCCTTTGAGATCAATGAAAGAAAAAAGATGCATGAATTTCCTAAATTCTGATGATGGGGTCACATAACCAAACTCTGGCCTTCCTGTCAGATGTCATTTGGGTTTACAGTTTTCTCACTCATCTTTGGAAAGACACTTGAAGGTCCTGAGGACATTGGTTTAGTGTCTCTGCTTCTCCCAGACAGAAAAGAGAGGAAAGGGAGATCAAGGGGTTCTCCTGGGAAACTGGAAAGGTGAAACTTTGAGGAGATAATTTCCACATGCATAGGTCTCATGAGGACGCTACATGAGAGAATCATCAGGACTGAGTCCACAAATAGAGTGGGGACAAGTCTCTATTCCAGCGAAAGGACTGAATGGGTGAGTGCCAGGAACAAAATATGGAATGGCTCCTCTCCCTTCATATGTTAGATGTAGTTAAGGAAGCATACAAGAATTATTTCCAGAGTACAACCTAGAGGTAAATATCCAAGTGGAAGTGCAAAACACAGCATAGATTTTTTTTCCTTCTTTATGAAAACTACATTCAAGGATCTGTGTTAGATTTGAAGTTACTAATCTGGGACCTTGGGAATGACATATGAATGATTGTTAATGCTCTGAACGCTATGTGGCATTGTGTGCTCTTATTGATTTTTCTAGGCAGAAGTTTATAGCCTTTATGTATCCAAACAGACGACACTGACGCACACATGCACACACACACCCTTGTTGTTGATACCTGTGTGTGTGTATGTTGTGTGTGTGTGTGTGTGTTGCTTTGAAGAACTGCTCTTAGAAATGGCATGGGTAGTTATTGAGACTCATTGGAAAAAGTCCAGAAACTAAGGCTCACCCAACACACAAGGGTCCATGGAGGCATATGGGATGAAGGGATTATATGAATGAGAAATTAAAGGGACAGAGGATTCACATTGTCTGCTCCTTTCATTTATTTTTATGAACTGTGATAGATTCACTATTCACTAGTTTCTCTGGAAGCCCACACACCTTTTCTATCTGGTTTTTCTTTAGGCAACCAAATTCTCCCTGTCATTTTCATTTCCCCTGTATCTGTTGAAATTCATATTATGTTCTCAAACTGGGCATGATGAACTGTTTCTATGAATTTGTTTGTGTGTGTGTGTGTGTGTGTGTGTGTGTGTGTGTGTGTGTGTGTTTCTTGGGAAGAGTTTTGTTACAAGTTTAGGAATCCGAATAGGATGAAGAAAAACATCATGTGAAAATTATGCCTATAGAAAATATAGAACAAGTCTAGGAGGACATGGTTCAGACTTATGTTTTTTGTTGTTGTTTATAGTATTATAGATTTTGTTAAGACATTATGGACAATACTTTGTATAAAATTGCAGAAATTTTATAAACTTTTATAAACTCTTGGTCTATACTAAGAACTTCTTCAGGGCAGTTTGTGCTTATTAAATGTCTTTTATTTCCACGTAATCAGCATAGTAGTAATCATGTGGCATGCATTCATTAATTTGTGTTGAGTTTAAATACTAATCTTTCCATGAGTCCTAAATGATATTGAAGAATAGTGCCTCTATGTTATTAATATATTCATATTTAAAACCCTATTTCAAATAAAATTCATCACTTATTGTTAAGTAATGACCCCCAGGACCTTAGAAAATCACTAAAAAAAAAAAAACTTGTTCTGAGTTGAGAGTTACTTATCAATTTCACAGCCATAGCTCCCCCCACATCATCCAGAAGAACTCGTACTTCTGATACAATTTTCTTAATATTTGTTAATTAATAGGTAAGCTACCTTTACAAAATTTTGTCACATAATGTAGCCTTGGCAGGTGCAATGAACATACTTCCATTCTTTATGAAACTGCTTATAGTATGCTTTGATTTGAAAACAGTATAGGTGATCCTAGAAGTCCACACACTTGTTGTTGGGTAAATATTAGGCACCTCTCAGTTTGGGGCAGATTTCTCCTGTGTTTTTTTTTCTCCTAAAATGTCAGGGACATGACCTACTTGCTATATTGTTGGAGATACAATAGGCTTCTCTGCCTTCTTTTTAATGACTGGACTAGCTATGGGAAGAGATGCAGCCTTAAACATGTTTTTGCTATAAAAATAGTAAAAACATATGTCTTTTTTTGTGCTTGAAAGTTTTATTGCCAATTTCAGCAAAAATCTAATATATTATCAAGGAGAAGCTCAAAAATTTTTTACATGTTTTCTGAAGTCTCGAAATCTAGTTTGATCCTTCTGAATTTCTTTTTTAAGATAAATTCAAAATTTTGTTTTTCTGCGACATTTACCCTTTAATATATACATCATCAATTTTTGTTGTCTATTACATGCTTTTTCTCTTCTCTTATAAATTGTTCTGTCATCCATCTTTTTTTTTTTTTTGTCTGAGTTGGAGTCTCACTCGGCTGCCCAGACTGGAGTGCAGTGACCGCTCCCGGCCACTGCAGCCTCGACCTGCTGGGCTCTGGCGATCCTTCCGCCTCAGCCTTCCGAGTAGCCGGAATTACAGGCGCGCGCTACCACGCCCGGCTGATTTTTTGATTTATTGTAGAGATGAGGTCTCGCTGCCCAGACGGGTCTCGAACCCGCGGGCTCAGGCAATCCACTCACCTCAGCCTCCCAAAGGTGCGGGATTACAGACTGAGCCACCGAGCCCTGCTTGTCATCCATCTTTTAAGCATAAAGAAGCTTTCAGAAGTAGAACTACATTTGTGTAATAATAATAAATTCATACTCCATATGATTTTAATGTACTTTAATTTTAGAAAGTAAATGTGCTTCCTACTTAAGGTGATTTCAACCTCAATGAACACCAACTTGACAGTGATGTAACGTCAGAGCACTTCCTCATAACGGGAATTGTGTGCTTTGTGGTTTGTTGATTTTGATTTATTGCTGGGAAGAAAATTCATCTTAAAAAGAAGACTGTTCAATGTTGGAATCTTGCCTTCAGGTTTCTGATAATGGTGAAATAACATTACAGCAAAGCAGGTAATGTGATTTTTTTTTTTTTTTGCGGCAAACAAGAAAACAGAAATAGTGGCTAAAACTGGCATTCACAGGCTGGGGAAATGTTATAATGTTACAGGTCACACAACTGCCACAGCTTCCCAGGAGTTTAGTGTTGAAGAAAAAGTAGATAGCAGTAGTAAGAGACAGAGGAAGAATCTAAGCAGTTATTTAGGCAAGATTATTTGGGGAAAAGCAAGAGGCAGCAAGAGAACCAATGAAAGGTGTAAAAACAACAACAAAAAATTGTATGAGAATAATTGGAAAGAACAAGAGAATCAAGCAGGTGGAAGAAGCAGGAGGTTTCTATCTCCAATAGAAGATAGATATGAAATACTTAAAGAAAAGCTTTTCAAGCATTGTGGTACTCTTGAATCTCCTGGGAGACCAGATAAGATACAAATTTTCATTCAGGAAGTTGGAGGAGGCAGAGTCTGAGATTGTAAGTCTTAACATGTCTCCCCCTTTTGTTAGATGTGTCTAGTGTGTGATCCACAGCTCAGGTGGCCAAGAAAGGGCTAACTGTTGAAAAGTAATTCATTGAAAGTCATAGCTATGCATGTTTCACAAAACTACAGTATTCAGTTTCAAAAAAGTGCAGGTTTCATTAACTGAAAAATGCCTTTAGCATCATAGTAAAATACAAAATTAAAATAAACAAAAAAATGTCCAAAAAGTTAGCAATCACAGGAAGGGAACAGTTAAGTCAGATTATCATTTATTTGTATACTTTTATTTGTCTTTGTTATCACTCTTGTTGCACATATTTTTAGGTACCCAGATAATACTTAAGGCTGATTATGTAAGAAAAACCAATGAAAAGGTTTCTTTTAATTTGAGAAAAAATTAACTATTCATTTTGTCTGATTAGGTAAAAAATAAAAACATCATTCTTCATCTTAAGTATGACCTACAATGTCTACTATTCTTCTGAAGGAAAATAGTTGCAAAGTCTAATTTCTCACAACTTGTTATCTCCAAATAAGAAAATTGTCATTGAGGCTACTATATCATAAAATCACTGAATATTCTGAGTTCCTGGTTTCAAGGTTCAAGAACTCTTCTTTTCACTTTTGGAGACATGCTGTGGCCCAATATTACTGAGGCCCCCTTTTTGCTGACTGGCTTCCCTGGGCTGGAAGCAGCTCATCACTGGATATCCATTCCCTTCTTTGCCGTCTATGTATGTATCCTTCTTGGCAATGGCACACTCCTCTACCTCATCAAGGATGACCACAGTCTTCATGAACCCATGTACTATTTCCTTGCCATGTTGGCAGGCACAGACCTTATGGTAACAATGACCACAATGCCTACTGTAATGGGTGTCTTATGGGTGAATTACAGGGAGATTAGTCATTCAGGATGCTTCTTGCAGGCCTACTTTATTCACTCTCTATCTGTTGTAGAATCAGGTTGTCTCCTCGCAATGGCCTATGATCGTTTTATAGCCATCCGCAATCCTTTGAGATATACTTCCATTCTCACCAACACTAAAGTGGTAAAGTTAGGAGTGGTTGTTTTTCTAAGAGGTTTTGTATCTATCCTGCCTGTGATTTTGCGTCTTTTTTCGTTTTGCTATTGCAAATCTCATGTTATCACTCGTGCTTTCTGCCTTCACCAGGAAGTCATGAAACTGGCCTGCGCTGATATAACTTTCAACAGACTTTACCCTGTAATACTGATTTCCTTAACAATCTTCCTAGACTCCCTAATTATCCTCTTCTCCTACATTCTAATTCTTAAAACTGTCATGAGCATTGCCTCTGTTGAAGAGAGAGCCAAGGCCCTCAATACCTGTATTTCCCATGTCAGTTGTGTCCTCATCTTCTATGTCACAGTGCTGGGGTTGACATTCATCTACAGATTTGGGAAGCATGTGCATGAAGTTGTTCACATTGTCATGAGCTATATCTACTTCCTCTTTCCTCCTTTGATGAATCCTCTCATCTATAGCATCAAGACAAAGCAAATCCAACATGGCATTGTCCGCCTTTTATCTAAACACAGGTTTGGTAATTAAACTAAGATCTAAAGAATCAGACACAGGCACAAAGAGTAAGACCAATGGAAACCTTAAGTCTGAATTCCTCTCTGAGCAAAGAGCAATGATACATTGGAAAACAATGTATTTTTCACTAGGGATTAAGTATATTATCACAGATCTGGCCATGGTCTGTGAGTGGTTTTATCACAGATGTCTGAGCAGGACCACATGGAGTTGAAAAAGTTTATGTATAATTTCTTTCTTCAAATGTTCCTAAACATTAGGCACTGCAGTAAACTCCTAAAAAATTTGTGAAATAATTTTTAAGAAACAATTGTTCATCAGTGTGCACTGTGTATGTGTGTGCATAGGTTAATTTGTGTAGGTATAAGAGCAACAAAAAAATTTTTTGGTTATTATCCTCTAGAAATACACCCTTATTTCAACTCTCATTTTTCTCAAATAAAGTTTGCAATGAGAAATTCATATTTTAAATTTATTTTTAAATGAGCAAGTATTGATAATTTTTAAAACATCATTTAGCCTGAGTTACTTTCTCTAGTACCATGATTTGCATTGAATATTTAAAAAATAAACAAATGAGTCTTGTACATAGAACTTTTATAAAAAGCTTTTGTAACTTTGTAATGAATTCAGTTTAGGATGTCCAGATTTTACATAAATATATCTACCTTCTTCTTCACTGAATATTCTGTTTTTCAAACTAAACCCTCGAAGAAGAAGAAAAAAAAACAAAAAAACTCCACAAAAACTTGACAAGTGTCTATCAGCTAATAAGGAAGTAAGAAAGGGAGTCTGGAAGAGAAAATTTACTCTTTAGATTATTTAAATATATGTTTTCTTCGACCTAGGACAGGAAGGGTCAGGACTCTAGAGAAAGTATATGACCATTACAGAACTTAAAATATGAGGCATCTGTATTTTACAGGTAATATATACTTCATGTATTTTCAAATAGGAAAATTGGAAGTGGTATTTTTTCTACAATAATTATTTTCTTTGGCATCCTCTGTAAAAACTCTGCTATAGGAAGATAGACAATATGGAGATAAATGAATTCCAATTTTTGCAATGCCTAAAATATTAAGATGGGAGTAGATTATTATTCTATGCTAAAACTCTTTAAACTCTTTTCAGATTGATTTAAATGTGAGACTAGATTATTTATCCACAAATTTTATGTGAAAAAAAATTACTTGTGGGTACAACGTTCAAGTCATTGATGCTGAATATAAACCCAAATACTGAATACAGTTATCTTCCAAAGACTTCCTCTGTTATCTATAATGTGCCCAGCAGGACTATAATGCATTCAAGCATCTTAACAGACAATCCCATTTGAGAAAATTCCTGTCTTAATTTTCTACTTTGATGTAGAAGCTCTTGTGACTGAGGAAAGATTGGCATTGATAGTCCTATTCATAAAACAGAACTTGTGGAAAAATCACAGTATCCTGTGGTGGTCTCAAGTAACCATGATATTGTATCTCACTCTAAGAATTTAAAATTTAAAATTTAAGCATATGCTTAACATTTGATACATAATACATTTTACAAAAGGACCTGTAGTTGAACCAATCAAGGTTCCTCAAGTTAAAATCTATTGTTTTTCTCATGCAAAGTGAGAAAGATTCTAGATATCTGGCATGGACCTTCACATTATAGTTTATTTAATAACCCATAACATATGTGTAATAGGAAAGAAAGATTCAGATTATGGTAGACAAACAGCATTGGCATGCTTCTTGTGCAAATAGTGGTTTTGAAATATGACAATATTTGAGCCCCCCTGAAGAAGCATAAACAGTGCTCACTTTGGATAGCAGTGTTATTTCCAAGATAGAGAAAACCAATTAGGGAGGTCTACTTATTATTAGTGAAAGTGTCCCCAAGCTTTAATGTAGAGCTTGAGTTCTCTGTTCTTGCTGCCCTTGTGCTTGCCTAAAGAAAACATATTTCAAGGTCATCCTCAGAGGATCATCTTGCCCTACTAGCATTGTGTTTGAGACCATTTATCAGTTGCTCAGCAGGAGGTTAGTACAGTGTCCTAAAATATTGACTCTCTTAATAAAAGATATACAAACACAAGGCCACAAACCAATCCTTTACTAAACAAAACCAGTTATCAAGTTTTCACTATATTTTAATACGGATGAGATTTTATCTACATTCCTGCAGCACACTAAAAGATCTTCATTCAACTTTCTCCCTGTACCATCAGATTTGATGACCCTGACACTTCATGAGACTGTTGTATGTCAATTATGACATTCTATTCTACCTATATGTTGTGAAGTGAGAAAGAAAACGACATGATTTTTATTTCACAGGTTTAAATAGAAGTAGTGTATTTAGAAATCCATAAATAAATTCACAATTTTTTTCAGCTTTTTAACTTCAGTGTCAATTTGAGCATTGTCTTGGTTAGAAGGAAATTTAAAAATGGATTCGTTTACATATAGAATCCAATCAGTTTAAACAAATAAACAAAAATAGTTCAGTCTATGAAACAAGAATCTGAAGAGCAAGAGAAATAAAACACTTAAAAAACAATAAAGTAATATGATCCAAACATATTTATTAAGTATGAGTTTTGTGATTAAGATGACCAATGTGAAACAGTTGGATTGAGTTTCTCCTGTATAGTGAACCAAGTTAGATGGAGTTTCCTCAGCACCTAGAGAGGAACAAAGCAAGCAACACACCTTATGACTCTTCAAAGAAGCAATAATAACCACAGAGTACAAATAAGGAAAAAATCCATCAACCTGAAGTTGGAACTAGTCAAACTCTCACCTTCACCACCACAGTCTACTAGTAGCCTTTGGACGCAGTAGGGAAGGTAAATAAGGGGAATTCAGAAGTTCTGTACTCTCGCTGCAAACTTGATGGACCCACAGATCCTTGAAGGACTCCAGTCTCTCAGGGGAAATTGCCTTACACACAACTTTGCTCTGCCAAAGCCCATGTGGAGTGGTGCAGGGAAAAAGAAAGCCTTGAGAATTGCCAGCCACCATTTTCCAGAAACTCAACCCTTACAGGTGGCCTACCTGCTTTCTAGCTGCCCTGGGAGGGGGTAGGTCCTATTGGCAACCACCTTGGCTGCAGACAGTTGCTGGCTGGGGGTGGGGAGGTGTTGCCAGAAGAACATCTGATGCTCTGAGGATAGCTGCACTTTGACATTCATAAGGCAAACTGCCTGAGGTCAGGGTGGGAGCTGGGTGCGACTCCTTGCCACAGCAACCTCACACTCCACTATTAAACTCTTCTGTGCCTGCCCTATGCAACAGTGCTACTCCAGTGTCCCAGGACCCATTCCTAGTCTCCACTGGGGTAGCCAAGCCAAGACTGCACTTTGTGGGATGCCCAAGCCCCTTTCTCTCAGACCCTCACACTCCTTTCAAAGGCTCAAAACAGACAGGGAATTTAGGTAATTCCCATAACATTGTTCTTCACCAAGATTGGTTGGGCACTTCTTGGAGCAACAGACTCCAAGGAGAAAGCCTACAGCCACTATCACAGCTAACTTTCTCCCACAAGTGCCTACTCCTGGCTGGAGGTCAGCATTGCAGCCCACCACTTCAGATATAATATTTCAACTTTGAGGAGGATCTGATCTCAAACCCCAACTAATACCACTACTCAAAGCCACTCTGGTCATTCAGGATGCTGTGAGAGTGCAGCTACCCAGCACAGGACTGCCATGGCTAGGAACTGAGAAACTTACCACACCAAGTCTATGTATACCTGGGGAACCCTATATTGCCTACACCTGCCTCCTGCCAAGCTCAAATAAGTAGAAATAGTCTACCAAACTGAGAAGAAACCAGAAAAAATAATTCTGACAATATGAAAAACAGAGTTCTCCAACACTCCAAAAGACCACAAAAATTCTTCAGCAGCAAACTCTAACCAAAATGATATTTTTGAAATTCCAGACAGAATTCAAAAGGTTGAGTATAAAATTGATCAATAAACTTCAGGAGAAAATTGAAAGCCAACATAAAATAATAAAAAACTATTCGAGACAAGAATGGAAAATTGTACAAAGAGATAGACACACACATACACACACACACAAAACATAAATTCTGGAAATGAAAGAATGATTTAGGGAAGTACAAAGTACAGTAGAAAGTTTTAACAGTAAACTAGAACAAGCATATGAAAGGATCTCAGAACTTTAAGCCAAGGCTTTTGAATTAATCAGACAACAATAATAAAAAATGAATAAAGAAAAGGCAACAAATTATCCAAGAAATGTGGGATCATGTGAAATATTCAAAAGTAAGTATCACAGGTGTCCCTGGGGAAGAAGAGAAAATGACAGATTTGGAAAACTTATTTGAGAAAATAATGGAAGAAAATTTCCCTGGTCTTTCCAGACATATATACATACAGATAAACGAAGCCCCTAGATCCCCTGTTCTTCCTTCCATTAAATTACCAGGATCATTCTTCTCAGACCTGGAAACGACAACATAGAATTTTATATGGAGACATAAACAATCACAGATAGGCAAAATAGTCCTCAGGAAAATAAAGAAAGCAGAAAGTATCACACTTCCAGACTTTACACTTTATTATAAGGCTACAATAATCAAAACAGCCTGGTATTGGTACAAAAAACAGGCATGTAGGCCAATGGAACAGGATAGAGATTCTGGAAGAAAAACTCAATTTCTCAACCAACTCATCTTTGACAAAGCCTTCACTGACAACCACTGAGGAGAGGAGAACCTATTCAGTAAATGGTGCTGGGAAAACTGACTGACCACATGCAGAAGATTAAAACAAGAACCCTACCTATCACCATACACAAAAATCAACTCTAAATGGATCAAAGACCTAAATGTAAACTCTCAAACTATAAAAACCTTACAAAATGCGGGAGTTATCTTTAAGAAAATTGGAACTGGCAACCAATTTCTGATAAAAAACCCAAATGCACATGCCATAAGAGATAATATAGACAACTGGGATAAGATAGACAACTGGGATCTCATCAAACTGAAAAACTTCTGCAAAGCAAAAGAAACATCAAGAAAGTGGGGAGGCAGCCATAGAATGGAAAAAAATGTTTGCCAACTGTATATCTGACAAAGGTCTAACATCTAGGATCTACAAGAAAGTCAAATGTGCTGAAAAGAAAAAAACAAACAGCCTTATTAAAAATTGGGCTAATGGTATTAATAGATACTTCTCAAAAGAAGATACATAAGCAGCCAATAGATACATGAAAAAATTCTCAGCCTCACTAATATCAAACAAATGAAAATTAAAACCACAGTGAGATACCACCGAACTCGAGTCAGGATGGTCATCATCAATAATTCTAAAAATAGCAAATGCTAGAGAGGATACGGAGGAAACGGAACACTTCCACGCTGTTGGTGGGACTGTAAACTAGTACAAAATCTGTGGAAAGCAGTGTGGCAATTCCTAAGGATCTAGAAATCAACCTTCCATACAACCCAGTAATCCTCATTCTGGGAATTTACCTGGAGGAACTCAAATCACTCTATGAAAAAGAAACCTGCACAAGTATGTTTGTTGTAGCACTATTCACAATAGTAAAAACATAGAATACACTGTGCTGCCTATCAAAAGTGGACTGGATAAAAAAATGTGGTATATATATATATAAAGTTTATATATATATATATTATATATATAATAAACTTTAAAAACTTAAAAACTATAAAAACCTTACAAAATGCAGGAGTTATCTTTAAGAAAATTGGAACTGGCAACCAATTTCTGATAAAAAACCCAAATGCACATGCCATAAGAGATAAGATAGACAACCGGGATCTCATCAAACTGATATATATCACGTGATATATATATATATGTTATATATATATACATATACATATATATATCAAACACGTGATATATGTGTGTATGTGTATATATACACACATATATATGGAATATTATGCAGTCATAAATAAGGACAAAATTATGAACTTCCCAGAAACTTGAATGGACTTAGAGTCTATAATACTCAGTGATCTATCGAAGACACAAAGAACTGAGTACCACATGTTCTCACTCATAAGCACTCTGAACAATTATCTTAATACCATGAGAAAGGGATAGACAGTAGTAGGAAACTGCCGGGAGGGGGCACACTTCCTCAATAAGAGTACCTGACCTCAAACCAGGTGAAGTGGGGACCAAAGTAAGGCCCAAACTTTACCTGTACAATGACCATTTGTATACCTAACCCTGAATTGTACCCACATCTTTAAAATAAAAGTTAAAAAAGAAGCCCCTAAAAAGCCTCAGAAGTTATATTGCAAGAAGTTCATCCCCAAGGCATATACTCATCCTGTTATGCAAAGTTAATGTGAAGGAAAGAATTTTAAGAGCAACAAGACAAAAGCATTAAATAATTCACAAAGGTAAACCTACCAGCCTAACAGCAAACTTCTCAGATGATACTACACAATCCAGAGGGGATTGGAATCCCATCTTCAATTTCCTCAAACAGAAAAACAGTCAGCCAAGGATTTTATGTCCTGCAAAACTGAGTTTCTTAAATAAAAGAGTATTTCCAGGGCAAGAAAATGTTGAGGATATTTGTCACCACTAGATTGAGTCTACAAGAAAATACTCAAAGGAGTTCTAAATAAAAACACAAAAAGTCAAAATACGCCAGCAGAAAAATACTGGAAATCATAAAGTTCACAGGCTTTATGGAACATTAAGACAATAAATAAAATAAATATATGAAGAAATAAATGAGTGAATTAATAAATAAAACAATCAGTTAACAACCAGTATGATGAATGGAATAGTACCTTAAATGTTATTAACTCTAAACATAAATGGTCTCAATACCACCACTAAAAAGATATAGGCTGGCAAAATGGATAATAAAAAACATAACACAGATATCTACTGCCTTCAAGAGACACACTTAACTCACGAAGACTCCTATAGACGTAAGGTTAAATAGGGTGGTGAAAAATATTCCACATAAATGGAAACCAAAACCAAACAGGAGTAACCACTCTCATAACAGAAAACACACTTTAACAATAGTAAAAAAAAGTCAAGTATACTTATATAATTATAAGTGATCGATTCAATGAGAAAACATAACAATTACATATAAATATATATATATATATGAAGATATATATATATCTCCATATCCACACACACTCCTGACACCAGCACTTCATGCTTTATAAAACCAATTCTACTGGACATAAAAAAAGGAAGAAAAAAAGATAGACAGCAATACCATAATAGTGGGAGATTAAAACATTCCACTGACAGCAATAGACAGATTTGCAAGGCAAAATGTCAACAAAGGAACATTAGAGTTAAACCAGACTCTAGAACAAATGTAACTAATAGACATCTACATAATAGTCCATCTGAAAACTATGGAATATACATTTTTCTCATCAGCATGTGGAACATTCTCCAAGACACCATATGACAAGCTACAAGTCACATTTCTAAAACTTGAAAAAAATCAAAATCATTTCAAGCACCATCTTAGACCACAGTGGAATAAAACTAGACATTAACTTCAAGAAGAACTTGTGAAATCAAACAAAAACCTGAAAGTTGAATAGTCTGCTCCTGAATAATCCTTGGGTTAACAATGAAATAAAGATGAACATTTTGAAAATCCCTGAAATGAAGTACAACAATGAGACTAGTGAACAAAACCTCTGGGACAAGGCAAACCTGTGCGCAGAGAAAAATTTATAGTTCTCAAAGTCTACATTAATAAGACTGAAAGATTATGTATCAACAACCTAACATCACACCTCAAGAAACTAGAAAAATATGAACAAACCAAACCCATAGCTAGAAGTATAAAAGAAATAATAACGATCAGCAGAACTAAATGCAATTGAATTTAAAAACCACAAAGATTAATGAAACAAAAAGTTGGTTCTTTGAGAAGATAAACAAAGTTGGTAGACCACTAGATTAATTAAAAAATAGAGAATATTCAAATTAGCTCAATCAAAAGGAAAATGGAAACACTACAACTGATACAACAGAAATGCACAAGATAATGGGAGACTATTAGCAACATCTCTCTGCAAACAAACTAGACAATCTAGAGAAAATGAGTAATTTTTTGGAAACACACAAATCCCTAACATTGAATCATGAAGAAATAGAAACCCTGAACAGACTAATAATGAGTAGTGAGATTGAAACAGTAATTAGAAGTCTCCCAACAACAACAATGAAGTCCAGGGCATGATAAGCTCACAGCTGATTTTTATTAGACCATCAAGGAAAAATTGGCACCAATTTTATTGAAGCTGTTTCACAAGATTGATGACATGGGAATCCTCCCTAACTCATTTTCTGAAGCCAGTATCTCTTTGAAACCAAAGCCAGGAAAAGGCACAACAAAGAAAGAAAACTGCAGACCAATATTCCTTATGAACATAGATGTGAAAATCTTCAACAAAAGATTAGTAACCTGAATTCATCAGTGTCTAAAAACAACACATTTTGACCAAGTGAGTTTTATCTCAGGGGGGCAAGGGTGGTTCAACATTTGCAAGTCAATAAATGTGATCTACTACATAAAAGAAAAAGAATTAAAAACAAAAATCATATGATTATTTCAATAGATGCAGAAAAAGCACTTGATACAATCCAGCATCCCTTCATGATAAAAACCCTCAGCTAAATAGATGTAGAGAGAACATTTCTTAATATAATAAAAACCACATATCACAAAACTACGGTCAAATAATCTACAGATTCAAAGCAATCCCTATCAAACTACCAATGACATTTTTCACAGTATTAGAAAAAACTATATTAAAATTTATATGGAATTTAAAAAAAAAGCCAGAACAGTCAAAGCAAATCTAAGCAAAATAACATAGCTGGAGGTATTTTGTTATCTGACTTTAAATTATACTACAAGACTTCATAAACACAACAGCATGGTACTGGTACAAAAGCAGACACATGAACCAATAAATAACTCCAAATACATACGACAAAATGATCTTTGACAAAACAGACAAAGATATACATGGGGGAAGGGGCACCCTATTCAATAAGTGGTGCTGGAAAATTGGATTGTCACTTGCAGAAAAATGAAACTTTATCCTTATTTCCTCCCATATATAAAAATTAACTCAAGATGGATTAAATACTTAAATGTCAGATCTGAAGCCATAAAAGTCCTAGGGGGAAAAGAAACTGGGGAAAAAACTCTTCTGGACATTGGCCTTGGCAAAGAATTCATGGCTAAATTCCTAAACCAAAAAAGGCAAAATTAAACAAGTGTGTTCCTGGCTAAGACTCCAAAAGCAAATGCAACTAAAACAAAAGTAAACAAGTATGACATGGATTAAACTAAATAACTTCTGCACAGTTAATGAAATAATCAACAGAGCAAATAGGCAACTTACAGAATGGGAGAAAATATTCATAAGCTATACATCTGTCAAAAGACTCATATCCATCATCTGAAAATAACTCAAACAAATCAGAAAAAAAAAAAAAAGCAAATAGCACCATTAAACACTGGACAAAGGACATGAACAGATACGTCTTAAAAGAAGATATACAAATGGCTAACCAGCATATGAAAAAATGCTCAGCATCACTCATCATCAGGGAAATGCAAATTAAAACCTCAAGGAGATACTATCATACACTAGTCAGAATGATTATTATTAAAATGATAGTAATAATTAATGATGTTGATAATAATAATAAACAGTAAATGCTGGCATGGTTGAGGAGAAAAGGGAACACTTATACCCTGTTGGTGGGAGTGTAGATTAGTACACCTTCTATGGAAAGCATTATGAAGATTACTCAAAGAACTAAAAGATCTACCTTTGATCTAGCAATTCCACTACTACGTGTGTACCCAAAGGAGAAGAGGTTGTTATATAAAAAAACACACCCTGAACTCACATGTTCATCGCAGCACAATTCACAATTGCAAAGATGTGGAATCAGCCCAGACACCTATCATCTGATCAGTAGACAATGAAAATGTGGTACACATACACTATGGAATACTATTCAGCTATCAAAAACAAAGAAATAATGTCTTCGGTGGCAACTTGAATGGAATTAGAGAACATTATTCTAAGTGAACAAACTCAGGAAGAAGAAATCAAACTACATGTTCTCACTTCTAAGTGGGAGCTAAACTAAGATCTGCAAGAAAATAGAGAATGATATAATGAACACCGGAGACCACTCAGAAGGGGGAGGGACAAAGAAAAAACAATATTCAGGGGTGGGGGAGGTGGGAACACCTAAAACCCAAACAAAAACCAATTTTTCCTCCAAAGCTATTGAAATAAAACATAGAATATAATTTAAACTTTAAGAGATAATAAGCAAAAGGTAGATGTTTTGGCTAGAAATATTATAGCCAATGATAGGTTTTAAATGGAAATTAACATTTCTTTCATTTGGTGAATAGCATATTCTAAATTCAAATAATTTTGAGTGTAGATAAAGATGATTACCAAATATTGTTTAATTTTTTTAGAAAAAAACATATTCTAGATTTTAGTTATGCATCCAAATGAAAAAAGAGACTTGGTCAAGTGCAGTGGCTCATGCTGTAATCCCAGTACTTTGGAAGGGCAAGGTGGAAGAATGGCTTGAGCTCAAAAGTTCAAGGAAGCCTGGGCAACCTAGCGAGACCTTGTCTCTACAAAATAAATAAATAAATAAATAAATAAATAAATAAATAAATAAATAATAAAAAATAAAAAAATTAGCCAAGCATGGTAGTATGCACCTGTAGTCCCAACTACTTGGGAGACTGAGGTGGAAGGATCACTTGAGCCCAGGAGTTAGAGGCTTCAGTGAGCTGTGTTCATGCCATTGCACTCCTAGCTTGGGCAACAGAGTGAGACCCAGAGGGTACAAAAAAGGGATAGAAAAAAAGAAAGAGGGAAGGAAGGAAGGAAAGAAATAAAGCAAAACAGAGATTTGACACTGGCAGTTTTTCTGGTTCAAATGGGCAAAAATAAAATTTTGGAAAGGATAAAGTTTCTGTCAACAAAGTAATTGTCACAATTATTTTTTCTTCTGATTTGGAGATATAGATTGAAGATAGCTACGGCAGAAAACATCTCTCTTTTATGTTTAAAATGTGTCCTAATTTGTCTTCCTTATCCTAGGAAGGATAAGGTTTTCTGAACTCTTGTTTTTATTGTTATGTAGTTTATATAAGCAAATTGTATTTTGATTATTCCTTTGAAGCAGCACAGTCATGTGAACTGTACATTTTCTGTAGGCAAAATAAATGCAAATATGAAGAAAAAACTTTACTTTAAAAATGTTCCCTCTTTCAAACTGTCTTTTAAAAACGATACAACTTATATTTATATGATGCCTGAAATAAATACAGAATAACTTAGGGTTCATATGAAAAATAAGAAAGTCAGTTTATTAAAGGGTATTATGGAGAGAGTAAAAAGAAAAGCCTCAGAATAAAATTAGATATTTGTATTTCATATATGTAATAAAAGATTTGTATCCAGAATGTACTGAAAAAACTTATTTGAAAATAATTTCAAACTAGACATGCAAAGGTAGAGATAAAGACTGAATAAATACAACTTTTCTCTAAACACAGACTTGGTTGTTAAACGCATATCTGGAAAATCAGACACAGGCACAAAGATAAAGACAAAGGAAGACCTAAAGTCTGAATTCCTCTCTGAGCAAACATCAATGATACATTGGAAAACTATGTATTTTTCACTAGGGATTAAATATTTTATCATAGGTTTGGCCATGAACTGTGAGTTGCTTGATCACAGATCTCTGAGCAGGATCACATAGAACTGATAATGTTCATAAAGAATTTCTTTCTTCAGATTCACCTAAAAAAAAGCCACTCCAGGAAAATTCTAAAAACCAAAAACAAAACCAAAAAAATATGTGGAATAATTACTAAGAAAAAATTTTTTATCATTGTGCACATTTGTGGGTAACTGTGTATATGTGTGCATAGGCTAATTTGTACATGTAAAAAAGTAACAAAATAATTTTTATCACTATTCTCTGGAAATAGACTCTCATTTAAATTTTTCTTTTTCTCAAATAAAGTTTACAATAAGAAATTAGGGTTTTAAATTTACTTTTAAACGAGTAAGTTTTAATGATTTTTTAAATACTATCTAGCCAGAGTTACATTCTCTAGGACCATGATTTGCACTTTGTGTTTTCTAAATAATCACATGAGTCTTGTACACAGAATTTCAAAAAGAGCTTTTGTAAATTATTCATTTCAGGGTGTCTAGATTTTATACAAACACATCTGTGTAACTTTTTCTTCATTGAATATTCAGTTGTTTAAACCCTTGAAGAAGAAAACAAACAAAGAAGATAAGCTTCTGATCAGTTAATAAGTATGAAAGGGAGTTGGGAAGAGTAAACTTACTCTGTAAGTATACATTTTTCTTTGACCCAAGGACAGGAAGGAAATGTCAGGATTCTACACAAAAAAAGTCTATGATTATTACAGCACTTAGAATATGAGACAGGTAATACATATTTCATATATTTTCAGATATAAAAATTGAAAGTGGTGTTTTTTTTTTCTGCAATAATTATTTTCCTCTGACATCCTCTGTAAAAACTATTGTTGGAAGCCAGACAATATGAAATCAGATGGATTTCATTCTTTGCAATGCCTAAAATGTTAAGGTGGGAGGAATTTCTTAATAAATCTGTGCTATAACTCTTTTCAGATAGATTTAATTGTGAGACTGGATTATTCACCCACAAATTGTATAAAAGGAAAATTTATTCTGGAATACAATACTCAAGTCATTGATTCTGAATATAAACACAAATACTCACTATAGTTATCTACCAAAGATTTCCTCTGTTATCTATAATCTGCCCAGGAGGCCTATGATGCATTCAAGCATCTGAACAGACAACTCCATTTCAGAAAATTCCTGTTGTAATTTGCTACCTTGATGTAGAAGCTCTTGTGACTGAGGAAAGACTGACATTTATAGTCATATTCATAGAACAGAAACTGTTGGAAATCACTAGTTCCTGTGGTTGTCACAAGTTACTGTAATATTGTATTTCACTCTAATAACTAAAATTTAAATGTAGGTTTACAATTTGATACATGATACACTTGACAAAAAGACCTCTAATTTCATTGACCAAAGCTCTTCAAGTTAAAATCTATTATTTTTCTCATGGAAAGTGAGAAAGATCCTGGATTCCTGGCATGGGTCATCAAGTTATACTTTACTTAATAACTCACCACATATGTGTATAAAGAAAAGAAAGATTCAGATTATGGTAGGAAAACAGCAATGGCATGCTTCTTGTGCAAGTAGTAGGTTTGAAATATGACAATATTTGATCCTCCCTGAAGAGGCATAAAGGGTGTTCATTTTGGATAAGTGTTCTTATTTCGAAGATAGAAAAAACCAGCTTTAGGGAGGCCTATTTATTATTAGTGAAAGTATCCCCAAATGTTAGTGTAGAGGTGAGTTCTCTGTCCTTGCTGCCCTCCTGCCTGTTTAAAGAAAATATATTTCAAGATCTTACTCAGAGGGTCATCTTGTCCTACTAGTATTGTGTTTATTTGAGACCATTTATCTGTTGCTTAGCAGGAGATTAGGTTAGTGTTCTGAAACATCAATTTTTTTAGAGATAAAAGATACACAGACCCTTCCAAGGACACAAATCAGTCCTTTACTAAATGAAATCAGTTATCTATTTTTCATTGTATTTTAATGGGAATGATAGTTTTAACTATATTCTTTCAGCACACAAAAAGATCTTTATTCAGTCTCCTCCCTGTACCATCAGTCTTGATGACCCAGACTCTAAATCAGACTGTAGCATGTCAGTCATGATGTTCTATTTCTACCTATATGTTGATGAAGTAAGAAAATAAACAACCTGATTAATTTTCTTTGGGGGGGGGTGTATTCTTTGTGTAAGATACTTTACTGGAACTTAACGTGTCTTCTTGGGTAGTAGTTTGGTTAGTTTATAGTCTGTGTATTTCACAGGATTAGATAAAAGTAATGTATTTAGAAATCCACAAATAAATTTTCAAATTTTTTCAGCTTTTAAATTTCAATCACAATTTGGACATTGACTTTGTTAAAGGAAATGAATGAACTGATGAATTTAAATGTAGAATTCAATCAGTTTAAACAAACACAAAAATAGTTCAGTCTTTGTAATAAGAATCTGAAGAGCAGCCGGGCTCGGTGGCTCAGCCTGTAACCCCGCGATTTGGGAGGTTGAGGTGAGTGAACTGCCTGAGCCTGCGGGTTCGAGACCTGCCTGGGCAACTTGGCGAGACATCATCTCCACATAAATCAAAAAATAACCTGGTGTGGTAGCGCGCACCTGTAGTTCCAGCTACTTGGAAGGCTGAGGCAGAAGGACCGCCAGAGCCCAGCAGGTTGAGGTTGCAGTGGCTGGGAGCGGCCACTGCACTCAGTCTGGGTGACAGAGTGAGACTCCAACTCAAAAAAAAGGAAAAAAAAAAGAATCTGAAGAGCAAGAGAAATAACACTTAAAAAGAATAATAAAGTAATATGACTTAAATGCATTTATTAAGTAGAATATGAGTTTTGGGTTTTGGGACTAAGATGACCAAGCTGGACATAGTGGCTTATGCCTATAGTCCCAGCAATTTGAGAGGCCAAGGTGAGAGGATTGCCCAAGCCTACTGATTCAAGAACAGCCTGGGCAACTTGTCAAGACTTCATCTCTACAATAAATCAAAAAATTAGCTGGGCATGGTGGTGCATGCCTGTAGTTCCAGCTACTTGTAAGACTGAGTCCGAAGAATTGCCTAAGCCCAGCAGGTCAAGGCTGTGGTGGCCATGAGCATGCAACTGCATTCCAGTCTGGGCGACAGAGTGAGACTCCAACTCAAAAAACAAAACAAAACAAAACAAAAGACAGCAATGTGAGGCAGTTAGATTGAGTTTCTCCTACACAGTAAACCAAGCTAGATAGAGTTTCCTCAGAACCCAGTGAGGAACAACACCAGCAACAGACCTTATGACTTTCAAAGAAGTGATAATAAACACAAAGTACAAATAAGAGACAAATCCATCAATCTGGGCTGGAACTAACCAATCTCTCACCTTTACCACCAGTCTACTGGCAGACTTTGACCTCAGTGGGGAAGGTGAATGAAGGGAATTCAGAAGTTCTGTGTTCCTGCTGCAGATTAGCTTGGCCCCAGAACCTTGCAAGAACCAGTTCCTCAAAGGAAATTGTCTTACCCACAGCCTTGCTCTGCCGAAGACCTTGTGGAGTGGTGCAGGAACAAAGAAAGCCTTGAGAATTGCCAGCTACCATTTCCCAGAAACTCAGCTCTTGCAGGTGGCACAGCTGCTTTTTAGTGGGCCTGGGAGGGGATAGAGCCAATGGGCAAGCACCTTGGCTACAGATAGCTCCTGTAGGGTGGGTTGCCATGAAAATACCTGATGTCCTGAAGACAACTGCACACATTTATAAGGCAAACTGCCGGAGGCCAAGGTGGGAGCTGGGTGGGACTCCCTGCCATAGCAATCTCACACTACCCTAGTAAACTCTTCTATGTCTGTCCTATACAACAGCATTACTCTTGTGTCCCGAGACCCCTTCCTAATCTCCTCTGTGGTAGCCTACTGCACTTTGTGGGGTATTCAAGTTTCTTCCCCTCATACCCCACACTCCTCTCAAAAGCTCAATACAGACAGAGAATTTGGGCAATCCACAGAAACTTGACCTTCACCTAGGTATGTTGGGCACTTTCTTGAAGCAACAGACTCCAAGGAGAAAGTCCACAGCCACCATCATGGCTGGCTTTCTCCCACAAATGTCACTTACTCACTGGAAGTCAACACTGCAGCCTACCACATCAGATATAATACCTCAACTTTGGGGAATTCTTGATCTTATACCTCAGCTAACATCACTACCCAAAGCCACTCTGGTCACTCAGGATGCCGTGAAAGTGCAACTACCAGCACAGGACTGCCATCTAGGAATTGAGAAACTCACCTTATCAAGTCCATGTAAGACTCAAGGAACCTATAGTGCCTACATCTACCCTCTGCCAACCTCAAATAAAAAGAAATAGTCTACCCAACTGATAAAGAACCAGAAAATAATTCTGATATTATGAAAAACAGAGTTCTCCAACACCCCCAAAAGACTGCAGAAACTCTTCAGCAACAAACCCTAACCAAAATGTAATCTTTGAAATACCAGACAGAACTCAAGAAGTTGAATACAAAATTGATCAATAAACTTCAGGAGAAAATTGAAATTCAAAATAAAGAAATAAAAAATATATATTCAGGACATGAATGGAAAATTATCCAAGGACATAGATACACACACACACACACACACACACACACACACACACACACACCACACACACACACACACACTGAAATTCCAAAAATGAAACAATCATTTAGGGAAGTACAAAATGCAGTGGAAAGTTTTAACGGTAGACTTGAACAAACATATGAAAGGATCTCAGAACTTGAAGACAAGGCTTTTGAATTAACACGACCAGACAACAGTAAGAAAAAAGAATTGAGAATGGAACAAATTGTCCAAGAAATATGGGATTATGTAAAATGTCCAACCCTAAGAATTATAGATGTCCCTAAGGAAGAAGAGAAAGCAGCAGGTTTGAAAACTATTTGAGGGAATATATGTTTCTATCTCTTATCAGAGATAGAAACATCCAGTTAAAAGAAGCCCCCCAGACCCCATAAGTTTCATTGGAAAAAGGTGATCCCCAAGGCATATACTCATCTAGTTATGCAAAGTTAATGTGAAGGAATTTTAAGAGAAGTGAGAAAAATGCATCAAATAACTTACTAAGATGAACCTGTCAGACTAACAACAAACTTCTTGGATGATACCATACAAGCCAGAAAAGAATTAGAGCCCCATCTTCAATCTCCTCAAACAGAATAATAGTCAGTCAAGGATTTTGTATCCTGCAAAGCAAATTTTCATAAATGAAGGAGAAATGAAGTCTTTTCCAGACAAACAGATGCTGAGAGAATTTGTCACCACTAGAATGGCTCTATAAGAAATATTCCAAGTCGTTCTAAATACTGAAACAAAATATAGAAATGCACCAGTAGAAAAATACTGAAAATCATAAAGTTCACAGATTTTATGGAAAACCACTACAGTAGAGAAAATAAATAAATAAATAAAACAACCAGATAACAACCAGTGTGATGAATGGTATAGTATCTTACATATCATTATTAACACTGAACATAAATGGTCTCAATGTCCCACTAAAAAGGTATAGACTGAATAGAATGGATAATAAAAAACACAACCTAAATATCTGTTGTTTTTAAGAGACCCACTTAACTCACAAAGAATTTTATAGACTCAAGATAATGGGGTTGGGAAAAATATTATACTTAAATGGAAGCCAAAAATGAGCAGGAGTAGCAACTCCCATACCACCTAAAACAGACTTTAAATTAACATCAGTAAAAAAGTCAAAGATAATTAGATAGATAAAGAGGTCAATCCAATGAGAAAACATAATAATTTTCAATACATATGTGCTCCTAACAGTGGAGCTCCTAGCTTTATAAAACAAAGTCTAGTAGACCTTACCAAAAAAAAAGATGGACAGCAATACAATATAGTGGGAGACTTCAACACTTCACTGACAGCAATAGACAGATTAACAAGGCAGAAAGTCAAAGAGGAAACATTGGAGTCAAACCAGACACGAGAGCAAATGGAAATAACAGACATCTATAGAACTTTCCATACAAAAACTACAGAATATACATTTTTCTCATCAGCACACAGAACATTCTCCAGAATAGACTATATGATAGGCCACAAATCAAACCTCAATAAATTTTTTAAAAAGCAAAATCATATCAAGCACCATCTCAAGTCACAGTGAAATAAAACTAGAAAGTAACTCCAAGAAGAAGCTGCGAAACCAAACAAAAACATAAAAGTTAATCAATGTTCTCCTGAGTAACCTTTGGTCAACATTGAAATCAAGATGAAAATTTAAAAAATCCTAAAATTGAATTACAACAATGAAACAAGTTATCAAAACCTCTAGAATATAGCCAAAGCTGTGTTTAGAGGAAAATTCATACTGCTTAAGGCCTACATTAATAAGACTGACAGATCACATATCAACAACTTAACATCATTCTGAAGGAACTAGAAAAACATGAAGAGACCAAACCCAAAGACAGAAAAGAAGTAAGACTCCTTCTCAAAAAGAAAAGAAATAATAAAGATCAGAGCAGAACGAAATGAAATAGAAATTTAAAAAAATATAAAGGATTAATGAAACAAAAAGTTTGTTCTTTGAAAAGATAAAATTGATAAACCACTAGCTAGATTAATTAAGAAACAGCAAAGATTAAAATTAGCTCAATCAGAAATGAAAATGGAGATATTACAACTGATACAATGGAAATTCAAAAGATAATTGGAGACTATTATGAACACCTCTATGCAAAAAACTAGACAATATAGAGAAAATTGATAAATTTTTGGAAACCTACAGCCCTCCAACCTTGAATTATGAAGAAATAGAAACCCTGAACAAACTAACAATGGAAGTCAAGTTATCTCTCTATGCAGATGATATGATGGTGTACCTTGAAAACCCAAGAGAATCTGCCAAAGGCCTCCTTACATTGATAAAAGCCTTTGGCAAAGTCTCAGGATACAAAATAAATGTACAAAAGACAATCGCATTTCTCTACACCAATAATAAACAAAGAGAAACCCAAATAAAAAACACAATTCCATTCACAATAGCCACAAAAAAATGAAATACCTTGGCATCTTCCTAATCAGAGATGTGAAAGACCTTTACAATGAAAATTACAAAACACTGCTCAAAGAAATCAAAGCTGACATGAACAAGTGGAAAAATATCCCATGCTCATGGATTGGAAGAATCAACATTGTGAAGATGTCCATCTTACCTAAGGCAATCTACAAATTCAATTCAATACCCATTAAATTATCAGCAACATTCTTCTCAGACCTAGAAAAAACAACACAGGAATTCATATGGAAACACAAACGTCCAAGAATAGCCAGAACAATCCTCAGAAAAAAAAAAAAAAAGCAGGTGGTATCACAATACCAGACTTCAAACTTTACTATAAAGCTACAATCATCAAAACAGCTTGGTATTGGTACAGGAACAGGCATATAGATCAATGGAACAGAATTGAGATTCCAGAAGCAAAACCTCAATTTCTCAACCAACTCATCTTCGACAAAGCCCCCACCACCTACCAATGGGGAGAGGAGAATGTATTCAGTAAATGGTGCTGGGAAAATTGGCTGACCACATGCAGAAGATTGAAACAGGACCCCTATCTATCCCCATGCACAAAGGTTAACTCCAAATGGATCAGAGACCTAAATGTAAAACCTCAAACCATAAAAACCTTAGAAAAGGAAGGAAATACTCTCATGGAAATCGGAACTGGCATCCAATTCCTGTACAAAACCCAAAACCCACAGGACTTAAGAGAGAAGATAGACAAATGGGACCTTATTAAACTGACAAGCTTCTGCAAAGCCAAAGAAACCATCAAGAGAGTAGGGAGACAGCCTACAGACTGGGAAAAAGTATTTGCCAACTCTAGGTCTGACAAAGGCTTAACATCCTGGATCTACAAAGAACTGAAACATACTGAAAAGAAGAAAACAAACAACCCCATTAGAAAATGGGCAAAAGATATGAACAGACACTTCACAAAAGAAGAAATTCGAGCAGCCAACAAACACATGAAGAAATGCTCAACCTCACTAATCATCGGGGAGATGCAAATCAAAACCACACTGAGATACCACCTAACTCCAGTCAGAATGGCAATTATCAACAACTCAAAAAATAACAGCTGCTGGAGAGGGTGTGGTGAAAATGGAACACTGCTACACTGTTGGTGGGAGTGTAAACTAGTGCAACCTCTGTGGAAAGCAGTGTGGTGATTCCTAAAAGTTCTAAAAATTGACCTTCCATATGACCCTGCAATCCCCCTGCTAGGAATATACCCTGAAGAACACAAATCACTCTATAAAAAAGATACCTGCACACGTACGTTTATCACAGCATTGTTCACAATAGCAAGAACCTGGAAACAACCATGCTGTCCATCAAAAGAGGACTGGATTAAAAAAATGTGGTACATATACACGATGGAATACTACGCAGCCATAAAAAAGAACATCATGAATTTTGCAGCAACCTGGATGGAACTAGAGTCTATAATACTGAGTGACCTCTCACAGAAACAAAGATCCGAATATCACATGTTCTCACTCATATAATGGACCTTGAACATCCAATGTAATACTATAAGAAAATAACTGACGGTACTGGGAAACTATGGGGGTAGGGGGATGGGATTAACAGTAGCAAATATCTGTCGGGGGATGGGAAAACACCTCTTATCAACAGGGTGCCTGAATGAAACGTAATTGTACACCTAACCCTTAACTGTACCCCACAAAACCATAATAAAAAATACTGATTAATAAAAAAACAAACAAAAAAACAAAACAGTAATTAGAAGCCTCCCAACAACAGCAAAAAAGTCCAAGACCTGATGAACTCAAAGCTTTTTAAAAAAATCAGACCTTCAAAGAAAAATTGGCACTATTTTTATTGAAGCTATTCCACAAGATTGAAGAGGAAGGAATCCTCACTAACTTATTCTATGAAGCCATTACCATTCTATTACTAAAGCCAGGAAAAGACACAACAAAGAAAACTATAATTCATTATTCCTTATGAACAGAAATGTGAAAAATCCTCAAGGGAAGATTAGCAACCTGAATTCAACAGCATAATTATGAATTATAATACATCACAACCAAGTGAGTTTTATCTCAGGGAGGCAAAGGTGGTTCATCATTTGCAAATCAATAAGTGTCATCCACCTCATAAACAGAATAAAAAACAAAAATCATATGACTATTTCAATAGATGCATAAAAAGCATTCAATAAAATCCAGCATCCCTTCATGATAAAAACCCTCAGTAAAGTAGGCATAGAGGGAACATTTTTCAAAATAATAAAAGCCATATATGACAAACTTACAGCCAAGTAAACTACAGATTGAACATAATCCCTATCAAACTACCAATGTCATTTTAACAGAATCAGAAAAAAGAATCTTAAAATTTATATGGGATCAAATCTAAGCAAAAAGAACAAAGCTGGAGGCATCACATTATCTTACTTCAAATTATACTACAAGACTTTAGTAAACAAAACAGCATGGTACTGGTACAAAAGCAGACACATGAACCAATGGACCAAGATAAAAAATCTAGAAATAACCCCCAGTCTATACAACCAACTGATATTTGACAAAGCAGACAAAAACACTGGGAAAGGACACCCTGTTCAAGAAATGGTGCTGAGGAAATTGGATAGCTATATGCAGAAAAATGAAACTTGATCCCTATCTCTTCCCATATACAAAAATTAACTCATGATGGATTAAAGACTTAAATGTCAGACCTGAAATCATAAAATCCTGGAAGAAAACTGAAGAAAAACTCTTCTGGATGTTGACGTAGGCAAAAGATTCCTGCCTAAGACTCCAAAAGCAAATGCAACTAAAACAAAAGTAAACAAGTATGACAAGACTAAACTAAATAGCTTATGCACAGCAAAAGAAATAATTGACAGAGCAAATAGACATCTTATAGAATGGGTGAAGATATTCACAAGCTATGCATCTGACAAAGGATTAATATCCAGAATCTACAAGGAACTCAAACAAATTAGCAAGAAAAAAAAATAACCCCATTAAAAATTGGGCAAATGACACGAACAGACATGTCTCAAAAGAACATATATGCATAGCCAAAAAACATGAAAAAATGCTCAACATCACTCATCATCAGGGAAATGCAAATTAAAACCACAATGAGATACCTTACATCAGTCAGAATGGCCATTATTTTTATTATTATTATTATTTTTTGAGTTGGGGTCTCCGTCACCCAGACTGGAGTGCAGTGGCCGCTCCTGGCCACCACAGCCTCGACCTGCTGAGCTCTGGCGATCCTTCCTCCTCAGCCATCCAAGTAGCTGGAACTACAGGCGCTACCACGCCCAGCTATTTTTTTTTTTTTTTGATTTATTGTAGAGATGAGGTCTCGCCAAGTTGCCCCGGCGGGTCTCGAACCTGCGGGCTCAGGCAATCCACTCACCTCAGCCTCCCAAAGCGTGGGATTACAGGCTGAGCCATGGAGCCCGTCTCAGAATGATCATTATTAAAACAAACAAACAAAAACAGTATATACTGGCATGGGTGTGGAGAAAAGGAAATGACTATACACTGTTGGTGAAAATGTAAATTAGTGCAACCTCTATGGGAAGCAGTATGAAGATTACCCAAAGAACTAAAAATAGATCTACCATTTGTTCTAGCAATCCCATTACTAGGTATCTACACAAAGTGACAGAGGTTGTTATATAACGAAGACACCTGCACACCTGCACCTGCATGTTCATTACAGCACAATTCACAATAGCAAAGATGTGGAATCAACTTAAATGCCTACCACCTGATCAGCACATTAAAAGAAAATGAGGTGGACATACACTATGAAATACTACTCAGCTACCAAAAATAATGAAATAATGTCTTTTTTTTTTTGCAGATTGGATGGAATTGGAGAACACTTATCCTAAGTGAACTAACTCAGGAAGAGAAAACTGAGCAACACCATGTGTTCTCACTTCTAAGCAGGAGCTAAACTGAGGATGTGCAAAGACAGAGAATGATATAATGGACACTGAAGACTGCACAGAAGGGAAGGGAAGAAAAGAGTGGAAAGGAAAGACAAAACAAGAAAACAAAAACAAAAAACCTATCAAGTACAATTTGCAGGAGTGGGTATGGTGGATACACTTAAAAACCAGATCAAACTATTTGTTTCCCCCAAAGCTATTAAAATAAAAATATAATAATAAAGTAAAATACAATTTATATTTTACTTTTAAAATGTTCTCCCGGCCGGGCTCGGTGGCTCAGCCTGTAATCCCAGCGCTTTGGGAGGCTGGGTGGATTGCCTGAGTCCGAGGGTTCGAGACCCACCTGGGCACCTTGGCGAGACCTCATCTCTACAATAAATTAAAAAATCAGCTGGGCGTGGTAGCGCATGCCTGTAATTCCGGCTACTCGGAAGGCTAAGGAGGAAGGATCTCCGGAGCCCAGCAGGTCGAGGCTGCAGTGGCCAGGAGCGGCCACTGCACTCCAGTCTGGGCAACAGAATGAGATTCCAACTCAAAAAAAAAAAAAAAAAGTAAAGTGTTTCGCTGGGCTCGGTGGCTCAGCCTGTAATCCTTGCACTTTGGCAGGCCGAGGTGAGTGGATTGCCTGAGCCCGCGGGTTCGAGACCTGCCCGGGCAACTTGGCGAGACCTCATCTCTAAAATAAATAATTAAAAAAAAAAATCAGCCTGGCGTGGTAGAGCGAATCTGTAATTCTGGCAACTCAGAAGGGGAAGGATCGCTGGGGCCCAGCGAGTTGAGGCTGTGGTGGACGGGAGTGTACCACTGCACTCCAGGCTGGGTGACGGAGTGAGACTACAACTCAAAGAAAAAAAATGTTCTCCCTTCCAAGTTGTCTTTGAAAAGTGATACAACTTACCATTATATGATGCATTTAAGATATACAGCATAACTTAGGGTCTATACAAAAAATATGTCAATTTATTAAAGGGTAGTATAAAGAGAGTTAAAAGGAAAATCTCAGAATAAAATTAGATATTCATATTGCATATATACATATATATATAACAAAGTATTTACATTCAGAATGTATTAAAACTTATTTGAAAATAATTTAAAAATAGACAGGCAAAGGTAAAGATAAAGTTTGAATAAGCACATCACAGCCAAGGTTTTCAGTATTCAACTGCAAAAAAGGATTCAACTTTATTTGTCATCAAGACAAAGCTTGTTAAAATTACAATACAGTACCACAGTGAATTCATCAGTATGCCTGCAATATAAAGAAGACTTTCAATATCAAGTGTTGGTGAAGATGTGGAAGAACTGAAACTCTCAGTCACTACTGAAGGAGTACAGAGTGATACACTTTAGAAAACTATGTGGTAGCATCTACTAAAGCTGAACATGTGCATACCATAAACCCAGTACAGTAATAAATGTATATATTCACCAAAGGCATGGCAATTAAATATTCCCATCAGCAGCAATTAATTGCTGAAAACCACAAACTGTTGAAGTTTCAACCAACAGAATAGACATATAAATTGGGGTATGATTTTATAATAAATTTTATATCACTAAGAATGAATTACTTATTACTACAGTAACAACATTAATGAATCTCACAAATATGTCGTTGTACAAAATAACAAAAGTGAAATTATTGAGTAACTCTACCAATACAAAGTGAAAACAAAAATGGCCAAAACTAATCCACACTGTTACAGTTAATCAAGATCGTTTCTGGGGGTGGGGGTGTTGTTTAAAAGAAAGTAGAGTAGATGCTTTTTTCATGTTAATCATATTCCCTTGCAGGATTGGGGTGCTGGTCACAAGATGATTTTAGTTTGTATAAATTCTTTGACTTGTACAAAATGCATGGAAAAGAAAAGATATACAAAATGAGGTAACAGTAGGCACACATGCATACAGTCAGGAGTCATAATATTACATCTGCAAATTAATTAAAAGGAAAACATTAAATTAGAAAGGACAATGTATTTTTAAATTATATTTAAAAACTACCAGGTATAACCTTTATATTCTCACAAAATCATTACAAAAGACAACATTTCTGAGAAATAAAAAATTACACAAATGTAACTGTAGTCCACCTTCAATGTAGATTATCATATCATGTTATTATATAAAAAGCAAAAATTCTTTTCAAGTTCAGTCCTTTTTATCCTAGCCTTACCTGATAAAACACAGTTTATAATATGTCATTACAAAAACCCTTATACATTACAAAGTCTAAAATATTAATAATCCTTATTTATTTTGTTATAGCAATTTTACTTGCCCATTTGTCTTCAAGAAATAAAAATATCTTAGCTGAGTGTAGTGGCATGCACCTGCATGTAGTTGTCCCAGCTACACAGAAGGCTGGGGTAGAAGAATCACTTGAGCCCAGGAGTCTGAGGCTACAGTGAGCTGTGTTTATACCACTGCACTCTTCCTGGGAGACTGACCAAGAATCCCGTCTCTTAAAAAATATAGATATTTTATTTTAAAAGGTGTTTGCATAGTATAGTAAAAAGAATATAGCTTTTGATAAAATAGCAACTCTATTTCTGTTTTCCTAATTTACAAACTTTGTGACCTATATTTAAATTTTAGTAAAATGAACAACTGAACTTTTGACAAGTTTTATCAGTCACCTAGCTCAAGGGAAAAATAATCATTAGTGGAATATTGCTATATTATACATTTTCATGTGCTTAATATCCAGCTAATAATAATATTATGCAGATTTATATATCTTTGAAAATGACCATAATCCATAATCCTTCTCCTCAATTATTCCCAACATAGTATTCTTCTACAAAATCAAAACCTGCAGCTTTTCTATTTCCTATTTTCTTTCTATCTTAATTTACCTTGATGTTTGATGGAGGTTATGGTTTGGTTTCCCAGAGACTTTCTTGCAAATATTTTATATTTTGTTGTCTCACTTTCAATCCATCCTAGGTATTTCACTCTTCTGGAATATTCAAGTTACTTTTAAATCCCTTAATATTGCCAGGACTTATGCTAGACATTTACATAAGTCAATGCTTTTAATCTTTACAGTAATTATTCAGCACATGCATTTAGCCCTCATAACAATCCCTTCAACAGCAATCATCTCTATTTTACAAGTGAGGCAGCCAAGGTGTTCAGTGTGTAAAGACATAGGTGCTGTAAAGAGAGTTAAGGTTCACACTCAATCTGCGTCAAAGCCCATGCATCCCCTTATCAATTTAGTCTATTCACTTGAAACACATTGTCTAATTTTATCTAACCGAATCTAATTTTTATTATTTTTCTTTCAGCACCTAATTTTATTTTTATTTTAGAATTGTGAGGTACATGTGATGATTTGCTACAAAAGTAAATTGTGTACAGGTGAGGTTTTGGTTTCTACTCATCTAATTATTAATCTATCCCCAGCCTCTTCTGCTCTCATACTCAGTTCTAAAATCAAGGCACGTATATATAACTGCCTAAGAAACTTCTCCAGTGAATATGTATAGCCACAAAATGCCTAAGCTGACTCTCATCTCCTTTTTTCCAAATGCAGCATTTAAAACTGTAATTAATGCACGAGGACCAATAAAAATAACTGTTTATTAATTAATAAACTGATTCTCTTCCTATAAGCCCTATGGAAATCAATGGAACTATTCATCATTCGGTTAAAATCAGAAATGAAGATGTAATCACTCACTACTCTTTTTAAAAAAAACTTACAGTACATTTAAAGAATACAAGTGAAATTTTGTAACATGAATATATTGTGTAGTAGGGAAGAATAGGCAGTGAGTGTATCCATCACTTAAATAAGATGTGTTGTACCAATAAGTAACTTTACAAAATTACTTCTCTCCTACCATCTCACCCTTCTGAGTATCCATCCAGTGCTCACCATTTCACTTTTGTCCATGTGTACATGTTATTTAGTTTCCATCTGTAAATGAGAACAAGTAGCAGTTGCCTCTCTGTTTCTGAGTTGTTTCACTTAATATAACAGCCTTCAGTTTTATCCACATTGCTGCAAAAGAAATTATTTTATTCTTTAGTTATGGATGAATAGTTTTTCATTGTGTATATGTACCACATTTTCCTGATCCAATGATTCATGGATGGAAACTCAAATTCATTCTATATCTTTGCTATTGTGATATTGTTGCCATAAACATATGAGTACAAGTATATTTTTGATATGGTTTATTTTCCTTTCAGTAGACACCCAGTAGCAAAATTTTTGCATCAAATGTAGTCCTATTTTTAGTTGAGAAATCCCTACACTGTTTTCCTTATAAGCTGCATTAATTTACATTCCTACCAAGAGCATATGAGCATTTTCCTTCCCCCATATTCTTGCCAACATCTGCTTTTTTTTTGTTTTTGTCTTTTATTAATGGTCATTCTGCCTGGTATAAGATGATATCTGATTGTGATTTGAGAATTTGCAATTTTCTAATGATTAGTGATTTGACCATTTTTTCACATATTTCTTGGCTACTTGTGTGTCTTATTTTGAAAATTGTCTATTAATGTCTTCTGCCAGTTTTAAATGTGGTATTTGTTTTTTGTTGGGTTGTTTGAGTTAATTGTAAATTCTGGATATTTGTCTCATGCTCAATGTGTAGTGTGCAAATATTTTCTCCCATTCTTCAGGTTGTCTGCTCCCTTTGTTGATTATTTATTTTGCTGTGCATAGGGTTTTTGTTGTTGTTGTTTATTTAATTAAATCTCATTTGTCTATTTTTGAGTTTGCTGCATGTGCTTTTGAGGTTTTAGTCAGATTCTTTGCATAGATCAATGTTCAGAAGAGTTTTCGCTAGATCTTTCTGTGATATTTTTTATAGTTTTAGATTTTTCATTTAAGTCTTTAACCTATCTCGAGGTGATTTTTTTTTATATATATATGGTGAGATGTAGAGGTGCAATTCCATGGATTGCCCATTGCAATCTAATTTCCCAGCACCACTGATTGAAAATGGTGATCTTCCCCAGTATATGTTCCCCTTAACTATGTCAAACATCAGTTGGCTGAAGATATATGACTTTATTTCACAGTTCTCTCTTCTGTTCTATTGACTATTGATCATGTCTATTTTAACACCAGTACCATGTTGTTCTGTTCACTATAGCATTGTAATATAATATGAAGTCAGCTAATGTGATTACTACAGCTTTCTACTCTCCCACTCCCCACCAGGATTGTTTGGTCTATCTGGACTCTATTGTGGTTCCATATGAATTTTAGGGTTGTTTTTATAATTTCTGTGAAAAATGGGTTGATATTTTGATAGATATTGCATTGAATCTGTAGGTTACTTTGGGTGGTTTGGTCATTTTAAAGATATTAATTGATCATAATATGTCTTCCACTTGTTTTATCATCTACTGTTAAATTCATCAATGTTTATAATTGTCCTTGTAGAAATATTAATATTTAACCACCTAGATTAAGCACAATTCTTTCTCCATATATACCACCTTCAATCAATCACCTAGTTCTATTCTTTCTGAGTCATAGAATCTCTCTTCCATCTAATTCTTTACTTCTTTACTGATAAAACCTAATCTAAACTACACAATGTGTATTGTTGTAACACTATGTTATTCCCACTTTTTTCCTGTAAAAATCAAGTATACATGCATATATTTTTGGTACATATGTTCTCACTCATAAGTGAACCTAAACATTTACCATAATAGTCTAAGAAAAGGATTGGCAGTAGCTGGAAACTGCCAGGAGTGGGGAGGGGCACATAACATCAATAAGGGTACCTGATTTCAAACCAGGCATAGTTTTATTTAGCTGGAAAAGAAATATATTTGCCAAACATTAAACTGAACAATTACCTAGATTTACCTAACATCCTATATATCTAAGATCTGGTATTATTGCTAGAGCTCTAGATAAACACAAAAGGATGTGATCAACTTTATTACTTATCTAGTACTTTATTTCAAAATATGGGGTACAATTCTGGATTAGGCATAAAAGTGGTAATTGTATGGGTAAAATTTGAACCTCCTTTTGGTCCCCACTATGCCTGGTTTGAGATCATTGTATATATGTACCACATTTTTTAATCCAATCCAGTTTCAATGGGCAGCTCGGTTTGTTCCATGTTTTGTCAATAGTGCTACAATAAACATGCGTGTGCAGGTATCTTTTTTTTCCTAAAGTGATTTAAGTTCCTCCAGATATATTCTCATAGTAGGATTGCTGGGTTGTATGGAAGTTCAATTTCTAGCTCTTCTATGAATTGCCACATTGTTTTCTAGAGGTTGAACTAATTTGCATTCCTATCAACAGTGTAGAACCCTTCCCTTTACTCTGCATCCTAATCAGCATCTGTTGTTTTTTGTTTTATTAATGATGGCTATTCTTACTGGAGTTAGGTGATATCTCAATGTGGTTTTATTTGCATTTCTCTGATAATTAGTGAGGTTGAACATTTTTTCTTGTGCCTGTTGGTTGCTCATATGTCTTCTTTTGAGAAGTGTCTATTCATGTCTTTTGCCACTTTTTAATGGGGCTGGTCCCCCCCTCCTTCAGCATATTTGAGTTCCTTGTAGACCCTGGACATTAGGCCTTTGTTGGAAAATAATTTTTCCCATTCTGTGGGCTGTCTCCCCACTCTTTTGATGGTTTATTTTGATTTGCAGACTCTTTTCAATTTGATGAGGTCTCACTTGTCAATCTTATCTCTTATGTTGTGGGCTTTTGTGGTTTTGATCAGGAATTGGTTGCTAGTTCCCATTTCTGTAAGGGTGTTTCCTGCATTTTCCAAGATTCTTAATGTTTGAGGTTTTACATTTAGGTCTTTGATACATTTGGAATTGATTTTTGGGTATGGTAATAGGTAGGAGTGCTGTTAAATTCTTCTGCACATGGTCAGCCAGTTTTCCCACCACTATTTACCGGATGGTTTCTCCTCTCCTAAGTGGTTTTGTTGGAGACTTTGTTGAAGGTGAATTGGGTGAGAAATTGAGGTTTTGCTTGCAAAATCTCTACCCTGTTCCATTGAACTAGATTGGTACAAGATCAATCTGTTTGATTATTGTATCCTTCTAATAAATTTTAAAGTATGCAAGTGTGATACCTCCTGCTTTCTTTCTTTTGCTAAGGATAGTTTTGGCTATTTGTGGTCGCTCATGCTTCCATATGAATTTCTGTATTGTCGTTTCTAGGTCTGAGAAGAAATATGTTGGTAATTTAGTGGGTATGGCATTGAATCTGTAGATTGACTTTGAAAGGATGGACATCTTAACAATGTTGATTCTTCCAACCCATGAGTATGGAATATTTTTCCATTTGTTTGTGTCATCTTTGATTTATTTGGGCTGTGTTTTGTGGTTTTTGTTGTAAAGAGCTTTCACTCCTCTGGTTAGGAAGATACTGAGATATTTCATTGTTGTTGTTGTTGTTGTTGTTGCTATAGTGAATGGGATTGTGCTTTTTATTTGGTTCTCTGCCCTTTTGTTGTTGGTGTGTAAGAATATGACTGTCTTTTACATATTGATTTTGTACCCTGAAACTTTTCCAGAGTCCTATATCAGTGCAAGGAGGTTTTTGATAGATTCTCTTGGATTTTCAAGGTATAGCATTATATCGTCAGCAAAGAAGGATAACTTGATTTCTTGTTTTCCTATTGGAATACCCTGATTTCCTTCTCTTGACTGATTGCCCTAGCTAGGGCTTTCAGCACTGTTGAACAGGAGGGATGAGAGTGGGCAGCCTTATCTTGTTCTGGTTTTTAGGAGAAATGCTTCCAATTTCTGTTTATTTAGCAATATGTTGGCTAGGAGCTTCTCATAGATGGCTCTTACTATTTTAAGGTATGTTCCCTCTATGCCTAGGTGTTTGAAGCTTTTTAATCAATAAGGGATGCTGTATTGTATCAAAAACTTCCCTTCTAATGATATAATCGTGTGGTTCTTGTATTTACATCTGTTGATGTATTTAATTACATTTATGGTCTTGCAGATGTTGAGCCAGCCCTGCATCCCAGGGATGAAGCCTACTTGGTCATGGTGGATGATTTTTGATATGTGTCATTGAATCTGATTTGCTAGAATCTTGTTGAGCAATTTTGCATCTATATTCCTCAGGGATATTGTCCTGTAGTTCACTTTCTTTGTTGGATCTTTACCCAGTTTGGGTATTAATATGATGTTAGCTTTGTAAAATGATTTGGGGAGAGTTCCATCTTTCTCAATTGACTAGAATGCTTTCAGTAGGATTCGTATTAGCTCCTCCTTTTATGGTTTGTAGAATTCCACTAGAAATCTTTCTGGACCAGGGCTTTTTTGTAGATAGTTTTGTTATGACAGAGTCAATTTCCTTGGTTGTTACTAGTCTATTTAGAATCTTAGTTTCTTCTTGTTTTAAGTTTGGGAGGTTGTGTGATGTCAGAAAGTCCTCCATTTCATTTAGGTTGTCGAGTTTGTTTCCATACAGATGTGCACAGTAATCTCTGATAATCATTTATATTTCTTTATGGTCAGTTGTGACTTAGCCTTTTGTGTTTCAGACTGTGTTTATTTGGGCTTACTTTCTCTTTTTCTTGGTCATTCTGGCTAGGGGTCATTAATCTTGTTTATTCTTTCACAACTTTTTGTTGTGCTTTTTTTTTTTAATGATATTTTTGTTTTCTATGTCCCATATTTAGGCTTTTGTTTTGATGAACTGGTTTCTTCTGCTTAAGTTAGTGTTTTAGTAGTCTTGCCTTTCCAGCTTGCTTAGTTGATTTGTTAGGCTTTTAACTTTTTCTCTTCTATTTTCTTGATGTATGTTCATAGATATATAAATTCCCTTCTTAGTATTGCTTTCATAGCATCCCAGAGGTTTTGACCAGATGTCTTTTCACTTTCATTTGTTTTCAGGAATATTTTAATATCAGTTTTGATTTCTGTGTTAACCCAGGAATTGAACAGCATGATGCTGTTTAGTGTCCATGTTTTTGTGCATTTGGGGGGAATTTTGTTGGTGTTGATATTTATTTTCATTCCACTGTGGTCTGAGAAGGTGTGTGGCAGTATTTCAATCCTGAGAAATTTGTTTATGTTTGATTTTTGGTCAAGGATGTGATCGATCTTGGAGTACATTTTAAGTGGTAATGAGTAGAATGTATATTCTGTTGGGTAGGTATTCTGTTAATATCTACTAAGTCCATCTGGCAAAGCATCAAGTTGATGTTCTGGATCTCTTTGTTGATTTTGTACCTCAAGTTCTATCTAGTGTCGTAAGTGGGGCAGGTATGATAGTGTTAGAGTCAATATCTTTTTTTAAAGTTTACTTAGTAGCTGCTATATAAAAACTGGTGCTTCTGTGTTGGATGCATAAGTGTTAAGGATGGATATTTCTTGTTGAAAGATTGAACCTTTTATGATTATGTAGTGTCCTTCTGTATCTTTTAAAATTTTTGATAGGTTAAATGTTGTTTTGTTTGATATTAAGGTTGTGATTCCTGCCTTCCTTTGTAATTCATTCACTTGATAATTTGTTTTCCATCCTCTAACTTGAAGTCTGTGGGTATCTGTGGTGAGATGAGTTTCCTGGAGACAGCAAATTACTGGGTTGTGTCTTTTAATCCAGTTTTCTATTCTGTCTTTTCAGTGGTGCATTTAGTCCATTCACATTCAGGTTAATTATTGAAATGTGAGAGTTTGTCCCTGTCATAATGCTCTTATAAGGCTGTTTTGATTTTATTTAGTTTTTATGTTCATATATTTGTGTTTTCATTTTTGTGGATATGCTGTATATTCTGCTGTTTCTGTGTTTGCTTGTGATCTTGGGAAGTATATGCTCTTTCTTTTGTTTTGTTTTCTTCTGTGCACGGCACCTTTTTAAGCATCTCCTGTACAGTTGGTCTCAAAACACCATATTCTCTCAGGGAATGGATGCCTGGGAAGGATTCTAATTCTCTGTCGCTGATGAAGTTTAGCTTGATGGGGTAGGAAATTATTGATTGAAATAGTTTATCTTGAAGGACATTAAAGAGTGGGGTTCAATTCCTTCTTGTCTGTAGTTATGCTGAAGATAAGTTTGTAGCAATTATGAGTGGTCTCCCTCAGTCAGTAGTCTAATCTTTTTCCCTTGCTGCCTTTTAGATTTTTTCTTTTATACCTACTTGTGTAGGTGAATTACTATGTGTCTAGGGATTGGTCTTCTCATAATATGTCTTGCAGGGGTTCTTTGAATCACTTGTGCTTGCATAGTCATCTCTCTGGCCACATGAGGGAAGTTTTCTTCAGTGACCTCATGGAATGTTTGTTCCAGGGTGTTTTCTATTTCTCTTTTAATCCAGTTATTCTGATCAGATGTAGATTTGATTTCTTGATAAAATCGCACATCTCTTGGAGAGTTTCTTCTTCTTAAGTTTATTTTCCTATATTTTTAATAGATTGGGTTAATTGCATATTGTGATCTTCCAGCTCCAAGATTCTTCTTCAGCTTGATCAGTTCTGCTCCCTATGCTTGTTAGTTTGTCATTTACTTCTTGGATAGAGTTCTTTATTTCTGTTATTTATATGATCTTTATTTCTCATATTGCTTGAGTTTGTGCAGCTCTGTTGAAATTTCTTTTAGTTTTAGTCCTTGCATTTCTTGATTTTTGTTCATTCTTATCCAATGTTTCTCTGATTTTTGTAAGTATTTTCTGGTTATTGTCATTCTCAAGCCATTGTTTGTGCCCCAGTAGCTGTTCTTTCTAGCGCTGATTCTTTGCTGGGGCTCTGATGGTTACTAGCAGTTCTTCATTGGGTTTTCTTCATTTGTAGCAGTTCTCTCATCTTGCTCAGTGGAAAATGGAGAAACAGTCACTTCTGATATTTGCTCTACCCTCCGTCCTTCCTCGAGCTGGGACTCTCAATTATTCAATTATGAAATAGGGCTGGGGATGGGGCATTGTGCTATCTTTTTACAACTTTGAGCACTTACTAGGGAATAGGGGGATTGAAAATATTCAGAACCTATTGGCAGGTGATAATATTTGCTATCTGGTGAGTGGGCCAGCTGGAACTCACTCTTCATTTCTGTACAATATGACCTTACAGTAGATATGTTTGCATAGACCCTGAGACCAAGACAGGGTATAAGAGGGAAAAGAGAGGAGAGAGGAGGAGAGAAAAGAGATAGGAGGAGAAAGGAAAAGAAGAAAGAAAAATAGAGAAAGAAAAAAGAAAGCAAACACACATACAGAAATACACACACAAAATGGATAAAGAACAAAGAAAGAGAAATAGAAGAAGGAAAGAAAAGGGAAAAACCAATCAACAAAGAAAGCAACAAAATGACTTAATCAAACAAAAAATCCCAATACTGCCACCAACCTTCTTCTTGGTCAGTTCCGCTGTCTGAGTTATTGCCCAGCAGCTGGCTCGGGGTGAGGGTGGATAATCTGGGATTCTGCATCTGCCATTACCTGCCAGGGCTTATGCACTAGGGACAATGTTCTTTGAGGTTGCAAAGAGCAGTTTGTTCTCAAGATTCAGCTCTGCTGTTCTGCAGAGGCTTCCCTGGAACACTTCTCCGCCCAGTTGTGAGAGAGTCTGCCCAGTTTCTCTGCTGGCTGCTCTTTCTGCCACTATTGGGATCAATAGCTCCCTTCCCAGCAGTTACCAGTTCCTGGATCTCAACACCCGGTAGCAAGGGTCTAGCTCCTTGTTCAGACTACGGGTGGACTCTCCCCACTGCTTCCTCGCCAGTCTGCCTAAGGCTCCCTCCCTGTGTTCCATCCACAGGCCTCACTACCATTGTTTAGTTTCTCCAGCAGATCTTCCCAGAAAAAGCTCCCAAACTGTGTGTTGCTGGGTCTCTTGCTCCAATTGCATGTGTTTATGTTTGGTCCAGTGTGAGGGTGGGGCATCTGTCTTTCTGGTATCCTGCACTTGGAGTATCCTCTCTAGACTAATGATGGTCAATTTTAGAGGGGTGCAGCAATCATTCCTTTGTCTCAGAATGCAGGCTACTCAAGATGCTGGCTGCTCAGAATTTGGCAAGATCAAGCAGTTCTGCCTAGTCCCAGGACAGATAAATGGCAGCAGTGTATGTTTTTTCCTTTAGTGAGGCTTAACTGTAGAATTCTTTCCCTGACTTTCTCCACAGTCCCTGCTGCTGATGCCTAGCCTGTTGCCACAGGTGGTGGTGTGGGCCAGGTCCAGGTGTTTAGAGTCAGCCGAGCTCTTCTACCTTTTCCGGAGACATACCCTGTGGATGGTGGATCCTTCTGCATGCAGCAGGTGCTGAATAAAGAGCAGTGGCAAAATTGTAGCCATTTCTGCTGGGGGACCCTGGGCACATGATCTTGTGTCTCCCCTCAGTGGACATTTGCTTACCACTTGCACACACAAACACAAGCAAGTTAGTTTTTTTGTGCCTTCTTCCATGAAGAGACTGTCATAATTCCTACTGGATCTGATGCCATCTTGCCACTTTCTTTGTTCTTCTCACTTTGTACTGTGTTTCTCATATTGTAGCCAAATGACCTTTAACAATTATTATCTGACTATAAGCATCCATCTTACCCCCTTAGTATCGTCAAAACTTTTTGCATGGTTTGTAAAATCCTATTTGATAGAAATAATTATCACAGATTCATTTCCTATCAAGATTTCTCTTGTGTCTTGCTAGTCCTGTTATATTATATACTATATTTTAGTATATGGTTAGCATAGTTATTGTTTAAAGTCATCATATTTTTTATCCCATCTCATGACCAGTGCACATATTTTTAAAATTTAATTTTTTTACTTGTTTGTTTCTTTTTAAATCAAATTAAATTTGACTTTTAGGGTACATGTGAGGCTTTACTACATAAGTAAATGGCATGCCAAAGAGGTTTGGGTTTGTAGCAAGCCCTCTCTCCCCCAATTGTAGACCTGGTACCTAGTGTGTGGTTGTAGCTCCTTACCTCTCCTCCTTCCTTTCCTCCTTTATTCGTCTCCAGAATCTGTTGTTTCCACAATTGTGCTCATGTGACCAGTCATCAGGGCCTACTTATGAATTAGAACATGTGGTATTTAATTTTTTGTGTCTGTGAAAGTTAACTTCATCAGATGGTCTCCAGCTGCATCCATGTTGCTGCAAAAAAATGATGTTTTTCTTCTTTATGGCAGCATAATATTCCATCATGTATATGTTCCACATTTTCTTCATCCAGTCCACGTTTGACAGATCTCACTAATTCCATATTTTTTCTATTGTGTATAGTGTATTTCTTTTGCCTTTATATAGAAATAGTGCCCTACCACACCAAAAACTACTATATTCTGAACTATTTTCATTATTCAAATTTCAGTTTAGGTAGCATTTCTTAGGGAAAATTTTTCCTGATCCCAGAGAGATATATCATGTGTTCCTTATAGCACACTACATTCGTGCAATAATGATAGTGCTGTGTAAATTTGTGGTAACTATTTTTTTTCTAGTATCTACTATTTTTAAGTTCTATTATAATAAAAACCGGTTAATCACCCTGAAACTGAAATAAAATGGGCAATTATCTGAATCAAAATAAAGTGATTTTAAGAAAAAAATATCAAATACTCTTCATTCTCATAATTGTTAATAGATCTATTGAAGTTTCTGTGGATCAGAACTGATTTTCCCAAAAAAACAGGAAAGAGCCGGGCTAGGTGGCTCAGCCTATAATCCCGCGCCTTTGGGAGGCTGAGGTGAGTGGATTGCCTGAGCCCGCGGGTTCGAGACCCGCCTGGGCAGCTAGACCTCATCTCTACAATAAATCAAAAAAATCAGCCGGGCGTGGTAGTGCATGCCTGTAATTCCAGCTACTCGGAAGGCTGAGGCGTAAGGATCGCCGGAGCCCAGCAGGTCGAGGCTGCGGTGGCTGGGAGCGGCCACTGTACTCCAGTCTGGGCGACAGAGTGAGACTCCAACTCAAACAAAACAAAACAAAACAAAACAAAAAAAACAAAGAAACAGGAAAGGCAAAATTTTGATTGGAATTAATAAACTCCAGGACAAATAAAGACATGTGAGACCCCTGAAGACTACTGATATCTTCTTGACCTCTGAGATAAATGAAAGAAAAGAGAATGTGGATTTTCTAAATCCTGATTGTAGAGTCACATGACCAAGTTCTGGATTTCCTCTATCAGCTGTCATTTTTGTTTGCAGTTTTCCTCACCCATCTGTGGAGAAACACCTGAAAGTCTTGAAGTCATCAGTTGAATGGCTCTGCTTCTCCAGACTGAGGAGAGAGGGAAGGGAGATCAAAGGGAGGTCTCATGGGAAACTGGAAAGGTGAATCTTGGGGGAGGTAATTTCCACATGTGTAAGCATTCAAATGAGGTCTCCTGAGGTGGCCACTTGAGGGAATCTTCTGGACTGAGTCCTCAAATAGGGTGGGAACACTGTCCTATTTCAGTGACAAGACTGTGAGTGGGTGAGTGCTGGGAACAGAAATACAGAATGGCTTTTCTCCCTTCAGATGTTAGATGTAGTCAAGAAAGTGTAAAATAATTATTTCCAGAAGCCAATCAATATTTAGAGGTAAAGATCTGAGCTGAGGTGGAAAACACTTACAACACAGATTTTTTTTTCCTTCTTCATAAAAAGTATATTCAAGAAACTGTGCTGGATTTGAGGTCACTAATCCAAGATCACTGGATTGGTATAAGAATGATTGCGAGTACTCTGAAATCTATACGACATTATGTGTTCTTATTCATTATTCATTATTATTATTTTGGGTAGAAGTTTACAGCCTTCATTATATATAAAAAATTGAAATACGCTTATGTGCACACATACATACCTGTTGGAGATACATGTGTGTTATTTTTAAGAACTGCTCTCTGAAATAGCATGTGTAGTTAGTGAGATTCAATAGAAAAAACTCTGTTGACCATGGTCAATCACTCAGGGGTCTGTGGGGGCTCATCTTCCATCTCATTAAGGATGAAGAGAGAATATGGATGAGGAAATGATTTCAGATCTATGATTTTTAAAAATGTTTTAAGCATCATGGATTTTGTTGAGACATTTATGGGCAATACTTGGCATAAAATTGCAGGAAGACCATTAAGCCTTATTATAAACTCTTAGTGTACAGTGAGATCTTCTTCAAGGAAGATTGTGCTTATTAAAGTTTTTTTTCCAGTAATCAGCACAGAAGCAGCCTTGTAGTAAGTGTTCACTAATTAAATGCCGAGTCTAAATACTAGTTTTTCCACCAGTCTCAGATGCTTTTAAGGAATGGTACTTCATACATAAGCTTCCATTTCAAAGAAAATTCATCACATATTATTTAGCCATGACCCCCAGGACCTTAGAAAATCACTAAAGAAAATTCATGTTCTGAGTTGAGAGTTACCTATCAATTTCACAGTCATAGCTGTCCCATCTTCATCCAGCAGAACTAATTCTTGTCCTTCTGATGTAATTTTCTTAATATTTGTTAATTAGGAAACGAATCATTCTTATGAAATTTTGTCACGTGATGTAGCCTTGGAAGAACATATAGCATGCTTCCATCCTTATGAAACTGGCTATAGTGGGCTTTAATTTGATGACAGTATAGCCTACACACTGTTTCTGGGTAAATATCAGGGGCCTCTCAGTCTGGGCAGGTTTCACCTGTGTTTGTTTGTTTTTTTTTTTTTTTTTTTAATTCAAAAAATTTCAGAAACATGACCGACTTTTTTTATTCTTGGAGCTATAGTAGCCTTCTCTGACTTATTTTTTAATAACTAAATCTAGCTATGGAAAGAGATATAGCCTTAAACATGTTTCTTTTCATAAAAATACTAAAAATATATGTTGTCTTTTACTCTTGAGTTTTATTGCCAATTTCAGCAAAAATCTAATTAATTGACAAAGAGAAGCACACAAAAATTTTAGCAAGTTTCTGTAACCTCAAAATCTAGTTCGATAATTCTGAATTTCCACTTTTAAATGAATCCAGGACTTTATATTTTTCTGTCACTTTTATTCTTCAGGATATGTATCACAAGTTTTCTTTGTCTCTTAAATGCCTTTCTCTTCCTGTTAGAAATTGTTCAACCATCCATGCTTTTAAGCCTAAGGGAGCTTTCAGAGGTAAAACAACATTTGTGTATTAATAAATTCATCCTCCATTTGATTTCAATGTACTTTAAATTTAGGGACTTCTAGTGTAGATGATTTCAACCTCAGTGAACACCACGCTGGCATAGATAAAGCATCACTGCATTTCCTAAAACCAGAATTGTATGCTTGGTGGTCTGCTCTTATTATGATTTATTTCTAAAAGGAAGGCCATCTAACAAAGATGACTGCTCAGTGTTGAAGTCTTGCCTTCAGTCTACTGAAATTATGGTGAAATAGCACTGCAACAAAGCAGGTAATATGTTTCTTTTTCTTGGGTTGTGGCAACCAAGAAAATGGAAATAGTGGATATGATTGATATTCTTAGACTGTGGAAATGTCAAAATGTTACTAGTCACACAGCTGCAACATCTCCCCAGGAATTGAGTGTTTAAGGAGAAGTACATAGAGGTAGAAAGAGACAGGAAGAATCTGCGCATTAAATTACATAAAATGATTTTGGAAGGAGCAAGAGGCAGAAAGAATCTATGAAAGGTAAACAAGCAATAAAAAAACAACTGTTTTAGAATAATTGAAAAGAACAAGAAAATCAAGCACATGGAAGAAGTAAAAAGTTTATATGTCCCATAGTGGATAGATATGAAATCTTTAGAGCAGAACTTCTCAAACATTGCCGTGCACTTGAATCTGCTGGGAATCCTGATAAAATACACATTTTGATTCAGGAGGTTGGAAGAGACAGAGTCTTAAGCTATAAGTCTAGCAAGTTTTTATGTTTGTTAGATGTGTCTAGTGTGTGGCCCACAGTTCTGGTGGCCAAGTTCAATTAAATGGGAAACTGTTGGAATGATAAAGTAATCCACTGGAAACCATGGCCATTCATGTTGTGTTCCACAAACTGCTAGCATTCAGTTTCAAAAAAGCACAAGTTTTATTAACTGAAAACTTCCTTTAACATAATAGTAAAATCTAAAATTAAAATCACCAAAATAAATGTCTAAAAAGACAGCAGTCACAGGAAGAAAAAAAGCTAAGGCAGATTATTTTTCTTTTGTCTATGTTTTATATTTATCTCTGTTATTACTGTTTTTGCAAACTTTTTGGACTCCCACAGAATACTTAGGGCTGATTATCGAAGAAAAACCAAGGAAAAGTTTTCTTGTAATTTGAGAAAAACAGTAACCAATAATTTTTCTTCAGTTAGGTGGAGACTGTCATTCTTCATCTCTAGTACAGTCTGCAATACCTACTCGTCTTCTGAAGAAAAATAATCACAAAGTCTAATTTATCACAGCAATTAGTTATCTACAAGTAGAAAGATTGTCACTGAAGTTACTATAGCATAAAATCATTGAATAACCTGGGCTCCTTGTTTCCAGGTTTCAAGAACGCTGCTTTCCACTTGTGAAGACATGATGTGGCCCAATATGACTGCAGCCCCCTTTTTGCTCACTGGCTTCCCTGGGCTGGAGGAAGCTCATCGCTGGATCTCCATCCCTTTCTTTGTCATCTATGTGTGTATCCTTCTTGGCAATGGTACACTCCTCTACCTCATCAAGGATGACCACAGTCTTCATGAACCCATGTACTATTTCCTTGCCATGCTGGCAGGAACAGATGTGATGGTTACGTTGACCACAATGCCTACTGTAATGGGTGTCTTATGGGTGAATCAAAGGGAGATTAGTCACACAGGATGCTTCTTGCAGGCCTACTTTATTCACTCTCTATCTGTTGTAGAATCAGGTTCCCTCCTTGCAATGGCCTATGATCGTTTTATTGCCATCCGCAATCCTTTGAGATACACTTCCATTCTCACCAATGCTAAAGTGGTAAAGTTAGGTGTGGTTACTTTCCTAAGAGGTTTTGTAATTATCCTGCCTGTGATCTTACGTCTTTTTTCGTTTTGCTATTGCAAATCTCACGTTATCATTCGTGCTTTCTGCCTTCACCAGGAAGTCATGAAACTGGCCTGTGCTGATATAACTTTCAACAGAATTTACCCTGTTATTATGATTTTCTTAACCATTTTTCTAGACTCTCTGATCATTCTCTTCTCCTACATTCTAATTTTTAAAACTGTCATGAGCATTGCATCTGGTAAAGAGAGAGCCAAGGCCCTCAATACCTGTATTTCCCATGTTAGTTGTGTCCTCATCTTCTATGTCACAGTGCTGGGGTTAACATTCATCTACAGATTTGGGAAGCATGTGCCGGAAGTCGTTCACATTATTATGAGCTACATCTACTTCCTCTTTCCTCCTTTGATGAATCCTCTCATCTATAGCATCAAGACCAAGCAAATCCAAAATGGCATTGTCCAACTTTTCTTTAAACACAGATTTGATTGCTAAATTCATATATGGAGTATCAAACACAGGCACAGAGATGAAGACAAAAGAAAATCTAAATCTGTACTCCTTTTTGTAAAAAGAGCAATGATACATTGGAAAACGGTGTTTTTCACTAGGGATTTAGTACATTAGTATAAATTGCCCATATCTTGGAAGATTCCTGATCATAGATCTCTGAGCACACCATATGGAACTGAAAATGTTTATGTCTAATATCTTTCTTCACAGGAACTTAGAAATTAGCCACTCCAGTGAAATCCTAAAAAAAAAAAAACAATAAGCTCTAAGAAATATTTTTCATCAGTGTATACATGTATATGTATCTATGTATGTGTGTGCATAAGCTAATTTGTACATATATAAGAGCAACAAAAATAATTTTTGATCATTATTCTCTAGGAAGAAATTCTCATTTAAAACTCCTCATTACTCTCATAACAAATTAACAAAAAGAATTAATATTTTAAATTTACTTTTAAATTATCAAGTGTTGATAATCTTTTAAACACTATCTGAGTTAGAGTCTTTAGGTCCATTACTTACATTTCATATTTTCTGAAATAGCCATGAGGCAGGTGTGTAGAATTTCAGAAACAGCTTTTGTAAATTTGTAATGAATTCATTTCAGGATTTCCAGATTTTACATGAATATATCTCTTTACTTTCTTCCTCAATACATTTCCACTGTCTGAACTAAGCCCCTGAGAAAAACAAACAAGACTGACAAGCTTCCTATCAGCTGATAAGGACGTAAGAAAGGGAGTTTGGAAGTGTAAGTTTGCTCTTCAGATTATTTAAATATACTTTTTAAAACAATCTAAGAACAAGAAGAAAGTGGCAGGACTTTATAGAAAAAAGTATATGGTCTTTACAGAACTCAAAATATGAGACATCTGTATTTTAGAGGTAATATATACATCATATATTTTCAGATAAAAAAATTAGAAGTGGTGTCTTTCTGCAATAAATATTTTATCTGACCTTCTCTGTAAAATCTATTCTTGGAAAACAGATAATATGGAGAGAAATAGATTCCAATTTTTGAAATGCCTGAAATATTAAGGTGGGAGGTGTTTCTTCATGACTCTATACTCAGACTTTTTTCAGACTGATTTAAATGTGCAACTGGATTATTTATTCACATATTCAAATACTTTCTCTGTTCTATATAATATGCCCAGGTCTGCTATAATTCATCCAAGCATTTAAACACACAATCCCATTTCAGAAAATTCCCATCTTGATTTGCTAACTTGATATAGAAGCTCTTACAAATGAGGAAAATCTGGCTTTGAAATTCATATTTGAATAGAACAGAAGCCATGGGAAACAAGTTCTTGTGGTTGTCACAAGCTACTGTGATGTTGTGCCACACTCTAATAGTTAAATTTTTTTTAAGCTTAGGCTGCCTACTTGACAATGATACATTTGACAAAAGAATCCCTTGTTGAAATGACCAAGGCTCCTCAGGTTAAAATCAATTTTTTAGATGCAAAGTGAGAAAGATTCTAGACCTTTGAGTTATAGCTTATTTATTGACCCACCACATTTGTGTAAGAGGAAAGAAAGGTTCAGACTATGGTGGATTAACATCTTTGGCAATCTTCTTGCACAAGTTATGGATTTGAAATATGACAATATTTGAGTCTCCCTGAAGAGAAATAAAGGCTGCTCACTTTGGATAAGCAGTCTTATTTCCAAGATGGAAGAAGCCAGTTATAGGGAGGTCTATTTATTATTAGTGAAAGTGTTCCCAAGCTTTGGTGTAGAAGTTGAGTTATCTGTTCTTGCTACCTTCATGGTTGCCTAAAGAAAATCTATTTCAAGATTATTCTCAGAGGGTCATCTTGCTCCACTAGCAGTGTATTTATTTGAGACCACTTATCTGTTGCTCAACAGGAGGTTAGGTCAGTGTCCTAAAACATCAACTTTCTTAATAAAAGATACACAGACCCTTCCAAGGGCAAATACCTATCCTTTATAAAATCAAACCAGCTATCACTTTTTCACTATATTTTATTAAGTATGACAGGTTCATCTAAATTCCTGCAGCACACAAAAAAGTCTTTATTCAGTCTTTTCCCTGTATCGTCAGGCTTGATGACCCTGACTATTAATGAAACTGTAGTATGCCAATTATGATATTCTACTTCTACCTGTATGTTGATGAAGCTGTTAGAAAGGAAACAGTATGATTAATTTTTTTCCAGGGTATTTTTTGGGTATAGTACTTCATTGGAATTTAACTTGACTTCCTGGATTATACATAGTTTATAGTCTATGTATTTCACAGAATTCAGTAGAAGTAGTGTGTTTAGACCTCAACAAATAAAGTTTCAAAATTTTTTTCCCAGGTTTTTAATTTCAATCAGGATTTGAGCATTAACTTGGTTAGAGGGAAATAAATGAACTGACCATTTACATATGCAATACAATTAATTTAAACAAATAAAAATAGTTCAGTCTATATAATAAGAATCTGAAGAGCAAGGAAAATAACACATTTAAAAAGAATGAATAGAGCAAAATGGCCTGAGTGCATTTAATAAGTAGAATACAACTAAAACTTTAGATTTAAAATGTTCTCTCTTTCAAATTTTCTTTTTAAAATGATACAACTTACAATTATATAATGCCTAAAAGAAATACAGCATAATTTAGGGTCCATAAGAAAAATAAAAGTGGCAGTTTATTATAGGGCATTATAAAGAGAGTAAAAGAAACATCTCAGAATAAAATTAGATGTTCATATTCCATATATCTAACAAAGAATTTATATCCAGAATGTATAAAAACACTTTCAAAAAATTTCAAAGTACAGATAGGTAAAGGTGAAGGAAAATCTTGAAAACATGTACCACAGTCAATGTTTTCAGATAGTATGCACATAAAAATTATTCAACTCTATTTGTCATTAAGAAAGAGCGTGTTAAAATTATTCAGTACCACAACATATCCATCAGTACGTCTGAAATGTAAAGAAGACTTTCAATATCTAGTGTTGGTGAAGATGTGAAAGAACTGAAACTCTCAGTCACTACTGAAGGAGTACAAACTGGTACACTTTAGAGAACATGTGTATACCATAAACCCAGTACAGTAATAAATGTATATATTCACCAAAGGCATGGCACTTAAATATTCCCATTAGCACTAATTAATTGCTGAAAACCACAAACTGTTGAAGTTTCAACCAACAGAATAGACATATAAATTGTGGTATAATGACAGTTTTTTGATTGAGGATGAATTATTTATTATTCTAGAAACAACATCAATTAATCTCACAAGTATGATGGAAAAACTTCTGGAAAGCAAAAAAAATTTATGCATGTAATTGTATTCAACCATCAATATATATTACCATATCACATTATTATATACAAAACCAAATTCTCTTGGAGTACGCTTCTTTTTTTATTTCAACTTTTTAGATAGTACAGTGTTTTATAATGATTTTACTTTTATCAATTTATCCTTAAAAAATGAAGATACTTTTTTTTTAGATGTGTCACATTGTGGTAGAAAGAATATAGTCTTTGACAAAATAGCCGCTCTGCTACTGCCTCCTTCACTTACAACCTTTGTGTGTGACAATGAATGATGTCTCTTCAATTAGAAACAACAAAATGCACCTTGTAAGAGTTTTCTTGAAGATTGAGAGAGAATCTTATGTAATTGGTATATATATTCAATTTTTATTAATGTTAATTTTACTATCATCAACTAAAATAAACAACTGTATATTTGATAAGTGTTAACAGTAACATAGCTCAGAAGAATAATTACCAAGTGAGAGATTCTAACACTGTTAGGATTCTGTTATGTGATGAAATATAATCTAAAATATTATAAATAATTTATACATGTTTGATAATGATCATAGTTCTCCTAACTTTTCCCTCATTTATTTCTAACATAACATTCTCCTTCAAAATAAGAACCTCCAGTACTTTAGCTTTTCTATTTCTATCTTAATTTATCTTCATAACTTTGTTGAATCCCTAGTTTGGTTTTTCAAAGACTCTTGACAATATTTCACATTATCTTGCCTCATTTTCAATCCATCCTAGGCTTTTACTCTCTGGAATAGAAAAATAGAATTAAATCTTATTTTTAATTCAGCTTTTAATATTGTCAGGTCTTGTACCAAACACTAACATAAGTTAATTCATTTATTCTTTACAACAATTTTCAGTATATGCATTTCATCCTCACAACAATCTGTCCAATATCCATCATCTCCATTTTACAGGTGAGGAAGCTAAGGTGTTAAGTGTTTAAAAATACAGGACCTGTATTGAGGATTAGGGTTTGCATTCAGTCTGGCTCTAAGTCTATGCTTTTAAAAACTAATTCTAGCCACTAGAAATGCATTTTCTAATCTAGTCCAATTTAATCTAATGTAAGCTAATTATTGCTGGATCTTAAGTCACTTCTGCTCACATATTCTATAAACTCAAGGCACACACATATAACTGCCTAAGAGAAATTTCTCCTTGAATGTTTATAAACACAGAATGCCTAAACTGAAATGATTCTTCTTTTCTATAAAGCCAGTGTATAAAACAATGATGCAAGAGAATCAATCAACAGATAACTGTTGATTAGTGAATAAAGTAATTTTTTTTCCTGTGATCCCTATAGAAGTCAATGGACCTATTCTCCATTCAGTTCACACCAGAAATTAAGACATATAACATTTCTTCTATCCAGTTCTCCATAATTCTACTGATAACAACTAGTCACAACCACACCTGCACAATTTTACATGAGTATGGCTGTATCCTGACGTTCTAAGTCATTCCCATCCCCTTCCAATGTGTTCTTTATACTTTAGTCAAAGTAATTTTTAAACAATAACTTCCAAATCATAAGCACCCACTCCACCTTTTGTTCTACATTCATTTCCCTTATGGTAATGTTAAAACTTTTTACATGATTTCTGAGATTCTATGTTATCAGAATCTGCTACCACAGATTCATTTTCTGTCTGGCTTTTTCTCATGTCTTGCTTTTCTAGCAACACTATAATTCTTTGGTATGGATTTGGCAAAAAATTATTTTTAATTGAATTTATCATATTTTATCTTGTCCCATGACCAGTGTGCCTTGCAAAAAATTTAATGTGTCTACTCATTTGTTTTGTGTTTTTTTTTTTTTTTGTCGGCACAAGATCTAGTGCCCTACCCCACCAGATGCTAATATATTTCTAACTCTTACTATTAGTCACTTCACAGCTTAAGTAGTAATTTTTCCAGATAATTTTTTCTGATACCAGAGATACATGTGATGTGTTCCCCATACCACCTAACATTCACGTAGCAATGATAGTGCCATGTAAATTCATGGTAAATATTTTTTTTTCTAGTGCCCACTTGAATTTTAAATTCTGTTATTAAAAAGAACAAATTCATCACTCTGAACCTGGCATCAAATGGGCAATGATCTGAATAAAAACAAAGTGATATTAAGACAAAATATAAGATGTCTATCATTCACATGACTGTTAATTGATCCATAGAGGTTACCATGGACCAGAACTAATTTTCCCAAAGAAACAGCCAAAGTAATACTGTAATTAAAGTTCATAAATTCCAGTACAAACAAAGATACATGTGACCCGGGGTTTAATTGTTATATGATAGACTGTTACATGATAAAAAATGAGAAGGACATACATGGATTTACTAAATATTGATGCTTAATATCCTAGGAAATCATATAGTCTAACGCTGGCATCCCTATGTCAGTGGCATTTGGGTTTGTCATTCTTCTCACCCATCCTTGGGGAAACAACTGAAAATCCTGAGGACATTTGTTGAGTGACCGTGCTCCACCCAGACAGAGGAGAGAGGGAAGAGAGATCAAAGTGTCTTCTGAGTGTCTGGAAAGATGGAACTCTGGGGAGATGATTTCCACATATATATGATCTCTAACCTGGCGTATTGAACACTCTTTGAGAAGAAAGTGTACTGAGTCCACAAAGAGGGCAGGAACAGGTTCCTATACCAATAAGAAGACAATGGAGTTGGTGTGTGCCAAGAACAGAAATAAGAACAGAAAGATTTTCTAGAGGTTTGCACAGAAGAATATATTCCACCTGTGATTGCCAACACCTATAGTAAAGACATTTTCATGTCAACCTCAATGTTTTAAGGCAAGTTTGGAGTTTCTAATGCAGAACTCATGGATGGACTTCAGGAAAACTTGTGCATGTTTCTAAACTAAATGTGATATTGTCTACTTTTGTCTGTTTTTCTCCTTAGAGGGCTTGTGGCTTTTGTTAGAATTCCTTAAAATATTAACATTCAATTTCAAAACTAAACACAGAAAAGTTTTCTAATAAAACACTATTTCTATATTAAGGTAGTGAAATATAAAATTAAAATCAAGTTTAAATGTATCAAAAATATGTAACCAAACTAAATAGCAGTTTAAGCAAAATGATTATTCAATTGTACATATTTGCTGTCTTTTGCTGTCATTTTTGCTTCAAACATTGTTCAGCAAACACACAACAGTGGGGGCATAATGTTACTTTTAAAAATGTGTTTTTTAATTGATAAATATTAACTACTTACCTAGTGTTATTTATATCTTAAGAAAATATTATTTTTCTTTATCCCTAGCACAGTCTATAAATCTCTATTGTTCTTCTGTAAGATAATAGTTGCAGAATCATGCATATACCAATTAATTGTTGTTAAATATGCATAGTATGATTGAGGTTGTTGAAATATAGTTTTACAAGAAAGTAGTGTAAACTGAAAGAGCTGAAGATTGGGGGTAACAGTTTCCATAAATCTGTTTCCTCTCTGTGAAAACAAGATGTGCCCTAATATTACTATGACCTTCTTTTTGCTAACTGGTTTCCCAGGGCTGGAGGCAGCTCATCACTGGATCTCCATCCCCTTCTTTGCCATCTATGTGTGTATCCTTCTTGGCAACGGCACACTCCTCTACCTCCTCAAGAATGACGGCAGTCTTCATGAACCCATGTACTACTTTCTTGCCATGCTGGCAGGCACAGATGTGATGGTAACATTGACCACAATGCCTACTGTAATGGGCGTCTTATGGGTGAATCACAGGAAGATTACCCATGGGGCATGCTTCTTGCAGGCTTACATTATCCATTCACTTTCCATTGTAGAATCGGGTATCCTCCTTGCAATGGCCTTTGATCGTTTTATTGCTATCCGCAACCCTCTGAGGTACAACTCTATCCTTACTAATTACCGGGTGATGAAGATAGGACTGGGGGTGGTGATGAGAGGCTTTTTATCTCTTCTGCCCCCAATTCTGCCACTCTTTTGGTTCCCATATTGCCATTCCCAAGTTCTTTCCCATGCCTTTTGTCTCCATCAAGATGTCATGAAACTCGCCTGTGCTGATATTACATTCAATCGCTTATATCCAGTTATTCTGGTTGCATTGACTTTTTTCTTGGATGCTGTGATCATTTTCTTTTCTTATATCTTAATCCTTAAGACAGTCATGAGTGTTGCCTCTGGAGAAGAGCAAGCTAAAGCTCTCAACACCTGTGTCTCCCATATAAGCTGTGTCCTGGTATTTTACATCACTGCAATTGGCCTGACTTTCATCCACAGGTTTGGGAAACATGCACCACATGTGGTCCATGTTACCATGAGCTATGTCTATTTTCTTTTTCCTCCATTTATGAACCCCATTATATACAGCATCAAGACCAAGCAGATTCAAAGAAGCATTGTTCACCTATTTTCTGGGCATGGTAGGGCTTGAACCACCTATTTCAGAGTTTTGAGATTGTAACAATTTCTGAACCTTTTGCATAATTGGAAAAGAGCTGAGTTTTATAGCCAATATCTCTTTTATCATTTTAAACTTTAATCATTACATAGATCTACAAGCAAAGTTGAACAAGTTACAATAAGTATATATATCAACTGGTCAATTGATAAACAGATAACATTTATCTGTAGATATATAGCTATATATCTGAAGAAATTAATTTATCTGTCTTCTCTCTGTCTCTTTCTTTCTCCTTCTCTCTCCCCCACTCTCCCTCTCTCCCTCCTCTTCTTGGATACTAGAAAAAAGGAATGCTATTGAGTTTAGAGATAAAGTACACAGATAAATACTGTACTAATCAGGGAAGACAGGGTCAGTTCAGAACATGTATTCATAAGTGAAAGTGTCTTTACAGAAGTCAAGTTAAATGACCAGCCTATTCATAGCTTACACAAGGAAAAATGCATAATTGCAGTTCCAATTTTGTTCATATAAAAATAAATTATAGTTTGTGGATTGAGGTCCAATAAACTCTACCATATCTCAAAACTACTCTGTTTCAAGGTTCAATTTCCTTTCCAAATGGTACAATGCCATTTATAAAGATTTATTTACAGCAGATTCTCTCTGAATTCATGAATTTGTTGTTAGTTCATTTCATGAGTTGATTTATTATTATTATTTTATTTTTTATTTTTATTTTTTGAGTTGGAGCCTCACTCTGTGGCCCAGACTGGAGTGCAGTGCCACTCCCGACCACCGCAGCCTCAACCTGCTGGGCTCCAGCGATCCTTCCACCTCAGCCTTCCGAGTAGCCGGAATTACAGGCATGCACTACTACGCCCGGCTGATTTTTTGATTTATTTTAGAGATAAGGTCTCGCTGCCCAGGTGGGTCTCGAACCCGTGGCTCAAGCAAACCACTCACCTCAGCCTCCCAAAGGCATGGGATTACAGGCTGAGCCACCGAGCCCGGATGATTTATTATTTTTTTATTCTGAGTTTTCCTTACATGCTGGATAGAAACACTTCTGATATGTTTGGTAGAGAAAATGAAAACCTTATATTGCAGATTTTTTTAAATATTAAATTTATTTTTTATTCTTATAAATTTCAAACTATTTCAGTTTGTTGCAGTCTTTTGCAAGTCTCATTTTGGATTTATCTAATCATTTTGTTTTTGCTAATTTTCAACCTGTTATAATTGATTTTTATAAGTTTGTTATACATTATCTCTAGTGTTTTATTTTTATTATAATTATTTCTCAAGTTTTCTGTTTGTTTTTCTATATACGTAATTTAAAAGCTTATATAAAATTATGTTATTATTTACTTTATCTGAGATCTTGGAGCCATAGTGGCAAAGCCATTCCTGATTTCAGGTTTATTTATATCTGTTTCTTATACTTTTGCATGATTTATTTTTACAAGCCCTATATTAAAATAGGTTTGTGTTTGGAGTAGGGAAGGGACTTTAAATCATATATCTATTTTCATGGAAGTAACACATATTAAATTATTCATTTGGCTGCATTTTTAAAGATGCCATTATGAGACAGTTTCTTTGTTAAGTAATAGTGATATAACAGCATCGAAACAGACAAAAACTTTTCCCTCTTGAAGTTTTCAATAATTGGGGAGTCAAAGTATCAAACAAATCACATTTTTAATAAATCCTGTTATTAATCCTACAACAGAAACATGACAGTGCTTTGCGTTGTGAGTCTCAAAAGAGGCCACTTGAAGTAAGGGTAAGATTCCCTGAGGTGTCTCTTAGGCTGATATCTGAAGATGGATTAGAAATGAACTGGTGAAAATAGAAGAGAGAACATTCTGAGAAGAAAAACAACCTGCAAATATTAACCAACGTTAATTCTAAATATGTCTATATCTTTTCATTATTTTCCATTTTCTAAATTGAGTTAATATTATCTTTTCTCATATAACTCCAATGTGTAGGCTGTATGTGGGCTAGATTATGGAACCACCCAAGGAATGTGGCTACTGGAAGAGGGTGATTACTTTGAGAAGAGGCTGAAGAGAAAGGAAGTGGTCAGATCACAAAGTTGTGATATGGGTTTGAGTATCCACCCAAAGAGTCACAGAATGCTATTAGGGAGGCGGTCTTTTTAGAGTATAAGATTGAAACAAAGACAACAGTGGACAGGAGAAATAGAAGTATAAACAAACAAACAAACAAAAGAGTAACACGATTTTATCAAAGTTTTAAAAACATTTCAGTAGATATATAGCTATATATATAAACAAATTAATTTATCTGTCTTCTCTCTCTCTTTCTCTTTCTTTTTCTCTCTCCTTCCCTCTCACCCACTCTGCCTCTCTCCCTCCTCTTCTGGATACTAGAAAAAAGAAATGCTACTGTGAAACAACTCACAAACAGAAAGACAAATACCTTATATTCTCACTTATAAGTGGGCTAAATAATGCTTCCACGTGGACAGAGTGTGGAATGAGAGACATTGGAGACTTAAAACGGGGAAAGAGGGGGTGGTTAATAAGAAATTACTTAATGGGTTCAATGTACATTATTCAGGTGATGGATACACTGAAAGTTCAGACATTACCACAATACAATATATCCACATAACAAAATTGTACTTTTACCCTTTACATTTATACTCATAAGTGGGCCTTGAACACTTATTATGATACTTTAAGAAAGGGTTTGGCAGGAGTTGAAAACTGCCAGGGAGGGGGATGCACACCTCATCAACAAGCGTATCTGCATAATGAATATTTAATACCTAACCCTGAATTATACCCCATGTCTTCAAAATTAAAAAAATTAAAATAAAATAATAAATAAATTTATACGAATTTAGAAAATATATTTGAAGGAGGTAGGTAAAGAGTAGAATATTGGAGTTATATGAGAAAAGATAATATTAACTCAATTTAGGAAAATGGAAAATAATGAAAAGATACTAGACATATTTAGGATTAACATTTGTTAATATTTGCAGGTTGTTTATAAGAGCAGAAAAGAAAGGATTGAGAAGGAGCAACAATAATCCTAAATTTCTAACTTATGGTATTTGAATAAGTTAACAGAAAAGCAATTATTGGTTATGTATTGTCTATAAATAAGAAGAATAATATATTTTTATTAGACGACTTTGAGGATGAATCCAAATGATGAAGTTATGATTTTAAAAAGTAACTGAGGAAAATATTTCAGGCTGCAGAACTGGAGTTTTAAAAATAAAGCATTTGCATATAAATTAAAATAATTTATTAAAATCATGTTTAGTATGTTTTTCATTTTGCCTGATAATGATGCGTCATAATGAAGGCAAGATGTGGGCCAGAAAGTGATGAAAATTAAGGCTACTGGACAACAGAAACAAATTGAAGCTGATGACATTAAAAGAAGCTTGGAGAACAAATGAGACTTTGACTTCCTACTTAGGGAGAAAATGAAATAGATCAGGGTTTTTCTTGGGTGACATTCACTGGAGTGGAGGTAGTTCTAAATAAGCAGTTCAAAAATACTTCCAAATATGAGAAAATACATAAATTGTGTGATGCAATGGGTTAGAGACAGGTTTTACACAAACATTAATATGAAAATGAGCTGAAAAACTAAGCTCTGAATTACTCTATGAACAAATAATAGTAATATATTGAAAAATGAAATTGTTTTATAAGGGTTTAAGAAAGTTACCATAGATTTGGGACATATACTCATAGATGTCTAATCACAGATCTCTGAGAGGGACCATATGTAACCGAAAATGATTTTTTCCCCCCAGGTGAACTTCTTGAATGAACCATTCTATTCAATTTATAAAAACAAAATATATTTATGATCTAAGAAACTTCATACTAGTGTATATATGTGCAATAGTGTGTACATATGAAATAAAAATTTTGATATCTTAAAAATAATTTATCTTTATTTATTTTTTATCTTTTTATAGTTTATTTATTAAATCTGTATTTTAAAGATGTGGGGTACATTTCAGAGTTAGGTACACAAATGGTCATTGTACAGGTAAAGTTTGGGCCTCACTTTGGTCCCCATGTCACCTAGTTTGAGATCAGGTACTCTTATTGATGAAGTGTGTACCCCCGCTCTCTCCACTGGCAGTTTCCCACCACTGCCAATCCCTTTCCTATAGTATTATGATCATTGTTCAGGGTCTGCTTATGAGTGAGAACATGTGTTACTCAGTTGTTTTTTTCTGTGATAGATCACTGAGTACCACAGACTCTAAATCCATCCAAGTTGCTGTGAAGGTCATAGTTTTGTCCTTCTTTATGGCTGCATAATACTCCATCATGTATGTGTACCACATTTTTTTAACCAGTCTAATTTCAATGGCAGCATGACTGGTTTCATGTGTTTGATCAGGAATTGGTTGCCAGTTCCAGTTTCCATAAGAGTGTCTCCTACATTTTCCAAGGTTCTTAAAGTTTGAGGTTTTGCATTTAGATCTTTGATCCGTTTAGAGTTGATTTTTGTGTATGGTAATAGGTAGGGGTCTTGTTTTAATCTTCTGCTTGTGATCAGTCGATTTTTCCAGCACCATTTACTGAATAAGTTCTCCTCTCCTCAGTGGTTGTTAGTGAAGGAATTTTCAAAGATGAATTGGTTGAGAAATTGAGGTTTTGCTTCCAGGATCTCTATTCTGTTCCGTTGATCCATATGCCTGCTCTTATACCAATACCAGGCTGTTTTGATTATTGTAGTTTTATAATAAAATTTTAATTATGGAATTGTGATACCTCCCACTTTGTTTCTTTTGCTGAGAATTGTTTTGGCTATTTGTGGTATTTTATGCCTTCTTTTTATTTCTTTTTTTTAAAATTTAATCGATATTTTTTATTATGATACTGTGGGGTACAGTTAAGGGTTAGGTATACAAATACGCTTCGTTCAGGCACCCTTGTTGATAAGAGGTGTCTCCCCATCCCCAGACAGATATTTACTGTCGTTAATCCCACCTCCCTTCCCTTCCCGCCCCATAGTTTCCCACCACTGTCAGTCATTTTCTTATAGTATTACATTAGATGTTCAAGGTCCACTATATGAGTGAGAACATGTGATACTCAGATTTTTGTTTCTGTGAGAGATCACTCAATATTATAGACTCTATTTGCATCCAGGTTGCTGCAAAATTCATGATTTTATTCTTTTTTATGGCTGTGTAGTATTCCATTGTGTATATGTACCACATTTTTTTAATCCAGTCCTCTTTTGATGGACAGCATGGTTGCTTCCAGGTTCTTGCTATTGTGAACAATGCTGCGATAAACATACGTGTGCAAGTATCTTTTTTATAGAGTGATTTGAGTTCTTCAGGGTATATTCCCAGTAGGGGGATTGCAGGGTCATATGGGAGGTCAATATTTAGAGCTTTTAGGAATCGTCATACTGTTTTCCACAGAGGTTGCACTAGTTTGCACTCCCACCAACAGTGTAGAAGTGTTCCCTTTTTGCCACACCCTCTCCAGCAACTGTTATTTTTTGAGTTATTGATAATTGCCATTCTGACTGGAGTTAGGTGGCATATCAGTATGGTTTTGATTTGCATCTCCCTGATGATTAGTGAGGTTGAACATTTTTTATGTGTCTGTTGGCTGCTCAGATATCTTTCTTTGAGAAGTGTCTGTTCATATCTTTTGCCCATTTTATAATGGGGTTGTTTGTTTTTTTCTTTTCAGCATGTTTGAGTTCCTTGTAGATCCAAGATGTTAAGCCTTTGTCAGACCGGGAGTTGGCAAATACTTTTTCCCAATTTGTAGGCTGTCTCCCTGCTCTCTTGATGGTTTCTTTGGCTTTGCAGAAGCTTGTCAGTTTAATGAGGTCCCTCTTGTCTATCTTATCTCTTATGGCCTGTGGGTTTTGGGTTTTGTTCAGGAATTGGATGCCAGTTCCAATTTCCATGGGGTATGTCCTTCATTTTCTAAGGTTCTTATGGTTTGAGGTTTTACATTTAGGTCTCTGATCAATTTAGAGTTAATTTTTGTGTATGGGGATAGATAGGGGTCCTGTTTCAATATTCTGCATGTGGTCAGCCAGTTTTCCCAGCACCATTTACTGAATAGGTTCTCCTCTCCCCAGTGGTAGGTGGTGGAGGCTTTGTCGAAGATGAGTTGGTTGAGAAATTGAGGTTTTGCATCTGGGATCTCAATTCTGTTCCATTGGTCTATATGTCTGTTCCTGTACCAATCCCAAGCTATTTTGACGATTGTAGCTTTATAGTAAAGTTTGAAGTCTGGTAATGTGATACCACCTGCTTTTTTTTTTTTTTTTTTTTTGCTGAGGATTGTTCTGGCTATTCTTGGTCGTTTGTGTTTCCATATGAATTCCTGTGTTGTTTTTCTAGGTCTGAGAAGAATGTTGCTGGTAATTTGTTGGGTAATGCAATACCCATCAAATTATCAGTATTTTATGCTTTCATATGAATTTCTGTATCATCATGTGTAGGTCTGAGAAGAAGGATGTTGTTAATTTAATAGGTATTACATTAAATCTGTAGAGTGCCTTGGGTAGTATGGATATTAACAGTGTTGATGCTTCCAACCAATGAGCATGGAATATTTTCCAATTTGTTTGTGTCATCTTTGATTTAGAGTAGGTCTAACTACCTTTCCTGGATGTGAAGATATGTTCAGTGATTTCAATTATGACTTTCTGTTTCTTTCTATATGGTGACAAAGTTTATAGAACATAGAGAAAGGAAAATGTAATTTCTGGCATAGTATCATCTGGGTAGAATCCTTTATTGAGACTAAAATCTCATTTCAGGTACCAGTCTGACTAGATCACAGGAGTAGGTAGATTTAGTGTATTTAGACATCAACCCTTACATTTTCAAAGCAGTCTTTCCATCAAGGTAGAGAATATATGAGTACGTTTCATAATAGATTGAAAAAATTTACCTAGAGACTCACTATCAACCAAAGCTGTTAAAAGAAAAAAAAAAGACACATAAATCTCTCTTCTATAGTCTCAGCTACTCAGCAGGCTGAGGCAGGAGGATTACTTGAGCCCAGGAGTTCCAAGCTGCACTCTTACTTTCTAGCTTGGGGGAGAGAGTGAGATTATGTCTCTGAAAGAGAATAAACAAACAAATAAACAAATCTCTTTTTTTGTTCTTGTTATGTCATGCTTTTCTCTCTGCACTATGATTGATATATAATAAATAATGAACAATAAAAAAATGAACAATAAAGCAAAGGAGATAGTATGATTTGACATGCTTGAAATATTAATCTCATTATTAAATTAGAAGATCTGCCATTTGCCCACAAAACCAATGGCATGATTACATGAACAGCCTTCATTCACTCAACTAATATTTATTGAGCACCAACCACATGTCAAGCTCCATGTTAAGTACTGAAAATGCAGCTCACATAAATGTTTACTGTGAGCACAGTGTGAACTGAATCAGTTTCTTGAGACAAGGGTTTTGGGTATAGAGTTATGGACCCGCACACAATCTTAGACTGCTTAAATAAAAGCTCAGGATATGATACAATGGAAAAGATTTTCAGAATAGGACTGATAATGACAGTTCCTAAATTATTATGTTCAGTCAGGAGCAGCAGCACAGAAAATGAATCAAGATTAGGAATCATTATGTGATAAGCAGCTGAAGACTAGTGTTTGCTCAAATATCAAGAAGTCTTAGAGGTATTAATGCAGATATTTTAACACATCAGAGAAAATATATGAATGTGATTACTTAGACCTGATTAGCTTTTTTCTGAAGATCAGAACTAGAAATAAGGAGTATATAGCAAATATTGGATATTTAAAAAAACTCTATATATGTATATATGTACACATATACATGCATACATATGTAGTAACTATCATATATACATATATTTACAGTAAATAATAGAATTTATATGTATATTCATATATAGATATGAATGAAATACCTCTTAGGGTAGTGAGCTTTCAATCAATGGAAAGGACAAATAAATGTTTGATAAAATAGACAAATTTGCTAAGTGGCGACTCAAAGATTTTGTAAAGGGTTGAATTTGATTATCATTTTTAATAATACTATAATCTTTGAAAATATAAGACATAAACAGTTTTTAAAAGGGGGGTGTTCTTCAAATACAGACATTTAGGGAAAAAAATGACTGATCTTTCCACTTTATGAAACACAGAATACTTGACAGTAACTCAGATAGATAGTGCCTTATCTTACATTGAAGACAAAGTTTCTCATAGAGATTCTCCATTCAAAGAAAAAAATGAAGACCGTGGGGAACAACTCCAATGGTCCAGATTTTTTGCAGGTGAGTGAGAAAAAGAAAATTATTTGGTACAGTATTCTCAGGTAGCTTATGTGGTATTGACTCTGGGAGAATTGTTTCTTTAGCAAATGTCGGAACTTTGAATAAATACTAAGGTTATAGCAAAAAACATAACCTTAGATCATGCTCAGAAGCCACAAAGAGAAAACTGTGGCTCAGGTAAGAAGCTACTGATTAAAATGAAACAAGTATGTTTAAGAGTAACTTTTCTACTTAGTTCATGCAGCCAATTCGTGAGTGAAGACTGAGAAAGCAGAACATCTTTTTGTCACCGTTGTTGTTTAATTAAATGAAGAATTCAGAGAAGGGAGTACTAAGTAGAAAGATGAACTTGGACAGGAGAACTATTGATATTTGATTGATATCAGTTTGGAACGTGAACTTGGAGTTTGGGTGAGATGAACCTGAGTTTGAATTCTCATATGACACATTTGTTGTGTGATCTAAGCATAGTACTCAGCCTAAAATTCAATTTCCTCACCTGAAAAATAAAATATTATCTTCTTTTTATTCATTTTTCTACTTACAATCATTAGACATTCATTCCTACCATTCTTTTAAATTTTTCTAGAAGACCGAAGACATAGTTGCCAAAAACAATGAGTATTTTTATCTTATTTGACAATTATATTATGTTTTCACTATTAAACTACATACTTCTATAAACTTTCTTTTCTATTCTTTTGCAAATACAGATAACCTTTGCTATACTCTTATATCTCTTTCTACTTCTTTGTCTGTCTCCCTTGAGATACTCTTCCTTCTTTTTATCTTAAAGTGATGTTTTTTCCTAGCTTTCTAATGTTTCTCTCCATATTTACTATCCCATTTTAGTTTGTATTTATGATAAGATTTAAACAATAACTTAAAGCTGAGATCTTTTAAATTTCTGTTTCCATCCCATGGCTTTCCATTGTTAGCTTGAAACATTTTTTATTCATTTTTCCAAGTTTCTTCTAAAGAAGCATGATTTTTGGGTAATAGTGAGGGTGAAAAAGTGGAATCAGGAGACCGATTACAGAGATACAGAGTACTTGCAGATTATCTGAAACTAAATGGAATTTTTAATTTACATTTTCTTAACATAATCTTAATGTACTCTTGTTGACTTCTATTTTTGACTTCTATTGTCTTTATAATTTGTTTCCAGAACAACTTCTCAGCTTCTAAGTCAGTATAGAAGTTTGAAAAATCTCTGAGTAATGTATCTCAGAAAGTCTTGAGAACTAGCTGGTTTCAAAGAACCATCCAAAGGACCCTCAAAATTGAGTGAGAAAATGGTGAGCTCTAGTCATGTCTGCATCTCTATGAATCTTTTAGGCTTGTCTGATGGTATGATAAGAAATTCCACCAAAGTTATGATTGTCACTAATGCCATGTACTCCTTAAACTAGGTGGCTATTTCCCCTGGCATATGTGGGTATGTGGACAGTTTCTGGGACTACCAAATTTGCCGTAATTAAATGCCAGTGTGGCTAATGCTAGGGACTGCAGATAATAAAAGGGCACTATTCTGTTTAGGTCAATAAAATATAAATTCACACATTATAAGAACTATTCCAAAAAAATTATCACGCAGTTTTTGTGCCTAAACCCTTAGCAGCCCAGAGTTCTAAATTCATAGTACAAGCGTTAAATACCACTATAGTTTAAGCATGTTCCAGGTTGTCTCTTGCTTCCTTCCTCTGGGTCACTTTCTGAATGACAAAAGGTTTAAAGAGGTATTTGTTTTTATTCTGTACAACAAATTGTGGCATTTATCCATTCTTTTATAAGGCAAGGTTAAAAGGTTAAGAAGATTTATGGTGATATACACATCACTTCCGACGAGGCAGATAAGTGTTACCAAGGTGAGTTCCACATAGGTCATAATTCAGTGAATCAAATTTGTTGGCAGTATTTTTAGTATCCACATAAACAGAATATTGGCTACTTCAGTGCCCAGACTGACATTTTTGTCATTAACAGTGTCTCCTGAAATGGTGGCTATTTCCATGGCGCATTCACTTTTCCTCTATCTCCTTCCACCATCTATTTCTTATTATCAGAGATATTACCATGTGCCAAAACTTTCAAACATATAATTATTGTTGTTTTTACATGTTTTTATAAGATGGAAGTGGTGCAAAGATGGTTATCATCTTATTTTTCATGAATTTCCTTTCAAGGTATTATTAAAGTTCATAAAGAAAATGACATTTTTAAAGATTTGGGCACACAGAATCAGTTGAATTTTTTTGGGAGATACTAATGTTTCCCTTGTGATTTTCTTTAACTGCTATTTTAATAAACCTGCTACAAAATATCCTGGTTATATACCAAACAAAGAAAACTTGATTTTCAAAGAATGTAGTCATAAATAGACTGTGTTTCAAAGAACCCTCTGAAAGTTATTATTAATTTTTTGAACATAGGCTTTGTAGATTCATAATGATAAGAAGTTTATATAGTTACCTCCACTAGCAATGCAGTCACCATCTTTTTCACTCTGAGAATCCTTATCTTTCCCTTAGTATGTGTAAAGTTTATGCACTCAGTCACCAATTTCTGATGTTACTCTATCCTTCACATAAATCTTATTTTTAAATCTATGACTCTGTATAAGTATTAAGTTTTTGGGCAGGCTTTCATTCTAAGAGTCTATCTTCTTTTAAAATGTTTCTTTTAGAAGTTCCAAACCTAGGTCTCTTTTCTTGTTATAAAGTTTGTCTTTGATGTTGCAGGTCTCAGACCTTTTGCAACACTGAAAATTTGCTGAGTCCCAAATATACTAAGTAATTATACTTTCCTAAAATAAATTTACTAGCTCTGTCCACTTGTTCAGATTTATCTAGACATGCACAAAAGTTTTCTCCTTTTTTATTTTTTTTCTTCTTCGTTCTTTTTTTTACAAACAGAGTCTTATTCTTTCACTTAGGCAAGAGCACAATGGCACCATTATAGCTCAGTGGGCTCAAGTGATCCTCCTGCCTCAGCCTTGGAGTAACTAGGACTACCAGCACATGCCACTATGCTCAGCTAATTTTATTTTTATTTTTTGTAGACAGGATTTTGCTATGCTGCCCAGGCTGAGTTCTCTCCTTATTTATAGGCCACTTGGGATAAGAACATTGGTAAAAATCTTTATCAGTCATTTAATAACGGTGGGTTCATTTCTACTAACTAAGCATTATTCTCAGTAATTAAGCTTTAAGACAATTATCTTATTAGTTTCAAGAGAGAAAGTCTGAACTGACTCAAATTGGATAGAAATGTTGAAAGAGCCCATATGAAGCATAATTAAAAGATGAGAAAAAAAATAAAAGAATGAAGAGAATGAAATAGAACCAAAGAGTGCTAGCTATTTGGAACTAAGAGTCAAGGCCAAGAGCACAGAAATTAGTTTTATGATTGAAAAAATAAGAGCTGTATGCTTCACAACAAAATTGTTGTAATTATTTTCCTGACTATCTGCTGTTGTTTACTATTCTAGGGAAATGGCTTGTGAATTCAGGTTTACATTTAATTAAGTCTGAGACAATATACAAGACTTTGTAAATTTTGTAGTAAAAAATGACCTGATGATGTGCTATACGAAGATGGAGAGAGAAAAAAAGAATACTGCATATTTACGGGTCATCATTCCTGAAAATATTCTTTCCCACCTGTAAAGCCTAACATGTGGTCCAACAACAGTGCTGTCCCCTTCTTGCTCACTGGCTTCATGGGCTCTGAGGCAGTTCACCACTGGATTGCTATTCCTTTCTTTGTCATCTACCTCTCCATCATTTTTGGAAATGGCACTCTTCTTGTCCTCATTTGGAATGACCAGAGCCTTCATGAGCCCATGTACTACTTCCTGGCTATGCTGGCAGGTACAGATTTTGGGTTAACAATAACTACAATGTCCACAGTCTTGAGTGTCCTGTTGCTGGACCACAGGGAGATTGCCCAAGGTGCCTGTTTCACTCAATCCTATTTCATTCACACACTGGCCACTGTAGAATTGGGTATCTTGTTTGCCATGGTCTATGACCGTTTAATTGCCATCCACACACCACCGAGGTACAACTCCATTCTCACTAATTCCCGAGTAATGAAGATAGGACTGGGGATACTGATGAGAGGCTTTTTATCTATTGCACCTCCAATTTTGCGACTTCATTGGTTCCCATATTGCCATTCCCATGTTCTTTCCCACGCTTTTTGTCTCCATCAAGATGTCATGAAACTCGTCTGTGCTGATATTACATTCAGTCGCTTATACCCAGTCATTCAAGTTGTCTTGACCTACTTCCTGGATGCTCTGATCATTTTAATTTCTTATATCTTAATCTTTAAAACAGTTCTGGGCATCGCCTCTGGAGAGGAGCAAGTTAAAGCTCTCAACACTTGTGTCTCCCATATAAGCTGTGTCCTGGTATTTTACATCACTGTGATTGGCTTGACTTTTGTCCACAGGTTTGGGACACATATACCACATGTGGTTCACATTACCATGAGCTACATTCACATTCTCTTTTCTCCATTCATGAACCCCATTATATACAGCATCAAGCAGATTCAAGGAAGCGTCGTTCGTCTATTTTCTGGGCACTGCAGGGGTGAAGCCATTATTTTAGAATCGTGAGCTATCCAAGATTGCCTATCCTTTCCCATCATTGAAAGGTAACTTTGGTTTTACCATCAGTCTCTTTTTTTCAGTTAGGTTCCACTTTAATTATTACCTAAAGAAAAAAGCTGGCCAGAGCAGGGAAATTACACACACACACACACACACACACACACACGTATGTATATATATTCTAATAAAGGGAAAAAATACTAGTGATCTTGAAGAAAAGGAATATGGGAGGCAAGGGAGAAAGAACACTCCAAGCTTTTTATATAAAATAACTACCATTTTAGAAGAATTCAGAATAAGTGGACTAAAGCAGCCTGGTGCAAACATAGTTCATCTAAAAAAATGTGCTGTTGAAAACAGTCTTTATGTGTCATATGAAGGTGAGTTAGAATAACATATCTTTTCATTTTCATGCTTTGAATTTAACTGTATTGAAAATGATGTTGCTCTGTCAAACAACAGATTTATGTGAGTCAAAACAACAAATATTTAAAATACCAAGAATCTTACTTCTAAAATTTCGAGTATTTCAGTGTATTTTACTATTAAAAGGAAATTGATGCATGACTAACAGCTCAATCACAACAAATACATTTCCTATCAGCTGGTGGAAGCCAGATCCTTTAGTACCTTTCCCCTTCTTCCCTTTGGCTGCTGAAACTGACTTAATGTTTTTCTCTCTCTCTTCCTACTTTCCAATTTACCTCCTGATGCTTTTCTTCTGAAAAGATTGACTATAGATTTAGACATCACCTCCCATTTCTATTTTCTCTCACTTGCTTCTCACTAAAATAACTATGGCTTTTTCACTTAATAAACTATTTCTGCTATTCAGTGAAGGAAACCTAGCAGCAGTCATGTTATGTTTTAGGCATTTTGCACTGACAGAATAGTTTCCTTCTTCAAAGTGCTTTGAAGTCTTTACGCTATTCACTTTGGTTGCTCCACAGTCTACTGCCTTTTAATGTTATAGATAATGACAACATCCTTATCTATACTGTAACTTCTTTGCTAGTATTTGAAGCTTGTCTTCTTACAGGCATGTAAATCTAAAAACTTGCATTAATTGCTCTCTGGGGATTGATGTTTATGTCTATTTTAAAGTTAGTTCTTCTACTTGGATATTCTCTTAACAGCTTATTTTGGACTGAAAACCACTCATTGATATCATATCCACTCCTGGGAGTTGTTTATATCCAAGGGAAGGGCTCATCAGAAGTCCAAACCTTGCCCTTACACAAAATACTTATGTAATAAATCCTCATATGTACTCCATGATTATAACATTTTTAAAAAAGAAAGCCCAAGTACAGACTCTAGCAAATAGTCTATTCTAGATCCTTTCTGTCTTGTCTAATAAATAGTTTATGTTGATGTTACATCTAGGCAGTAAGCACTCTAAGAATACTTCAGAGATTTGATAAGAGATTACTTATCAAAAAATACATAACTGGCGATTCCTCCAAATTAGAAGGACTATTCAGATGCAGGGCAGCTCAAGAGTAACAAATGTTTATTCCTGAAGTATTCAGCCATTGTGCAAATGGTTTATGAGAGTTCTTGGAAAGTTGGACCTGAAGGTTTTACTCATTGTTATTATGGTTGTTTTTCTCTCTGTATTATTTATTTATCTAAAGTTGGCTGATACAGTATATTTTGTTTAGAAGCATAAGTTTCTAGTTACTCTTGTTATTTGTTCTGAAATGCACATTGTTCTAAAATATAAGCTACATACAGAAAACTTGCATCCCTTTTGACCACAGCAAAGATGTCATTGGACTAAAACAAACAAACATAGGGGTGTTTACATTTTCAGGCAAGTAAATAATTTGTTTAAAAATGGATTTCAATTTTCTTGATTGTTATAGGAAGACAGCCTACAGAAATACATATATGTGTGGTACAAATTTAGATGCAATGTGCTAAAAAATAAGATTAGATATGATAGAGAACTCTAAGAAACGGAAGTATCTAAGTATAAATAAGAAGTGATGGGATTAAGTTGAAAACCTAAGTTTACTCATGTAATAGCAAGGGATGACATAATAGGATTTTACGGCCTACTGATCTTTAAACAATCTGTATCAATTGTTGAAAAAAATGGAAAAAAATGACTTAAATTTATTTTTGAAATAAAAAATACTGAAAATTACTAACTTTGTTAAATAATTTTACACTTTTTGGAGTTTAATTTTAAATAAAACTCATAGTCTATGTGTTTTTAAAAATAATTTCCTACTTTGAAAAACATTTTCAATTTATAGATCAACATCCACCCACTGAACTAGTCATACATAAGGCCATTTACTGCACAAGTTAAGTAAAATCAGTATTTTCCTAAACCAGTGCAGCTTTCAGACAAATCTCTCAGTCCTCATCTTTACTCTGACCCCTGCTGCCTAGTGTGTGAGACCTAAGTTCTCAGGAAGCAGGCATCATATCTATGAGCTTTCTCAGAACTCTCTTCCTAGTGATTATCAAGGCAAAACAGTTTATTCTCTATCACACTGTGAGTTCTGCCAAAGTGGTAATTGAGTCTTCCTATCAGCTTACAGTCCTCCTGGAGATGACGACCTGCCATTCTGGAAACCATAAAGCTACGGATGCTGTCCTTGAACAAAAACAAAATGTTAGTTGTGTGGTGTGGCTAGAGCTGATATACTGAACTTACAGAAGACTGATTTCCTATAGTCATAACAAACATTCTGGCAATTATTTAACAATGTTGATTTAGGAATGAGAGATGATGATTTTATACTTTTAATGACTTAAACATAGTCATGAACAAGTTACAGTTTTCTTGTCTTTACTTTTTTCTTGAAATCTGAGGAATATCTTTTACCTTTACTTTCCAAACATTTTGTAAACCTCTAAAAAATTCCATTCTCTAAGTTCTGTCTCCTCCTCCTTCCTTCAAGTTGGTTTGTGGGCATGGGCATACCTGTGCATATGCGTATGTTTATTAGTGTGTGTGTGGGTGGAGGGGTGGTTCACCTCTCTCTAGCCATTTGATATTCTCCAGGCCACAGTCTTCAGTTTCTCCATCTCTTAAGCAAGAGTAGTGGTTTTGGACATTCTTCTCCTCTTCCTCTCCTCCTACACCTCCTTTCTCTTTCTTATTCTCTCTCTCTCTCTCTCTCATTTTCTCTCTCTCCTTTAATTAACATGCTTTATAATTAACTTACTCAGGATACAGACCAGTTGTATCACCCCAGATAACTCCCTCATACTATTCTTCATAGCCATATATCCACCACTAACCTCTGACAGCCACTGATCTGTTTTCTATCAATATAATTTTGTTTTTTCTAAAATGTCATACAACAAAAATAATATAGTACGTAACTCTTTGATGTTCACTTCTTTAACTCAGAATAGTCCTTTGAAAGTCAAGTTGATGCCTTTTTCAATAGTTTTATCTTTAATCAGGTAGCATTACTTACATTACATGGAAGTAACAGTTTTCCTGCCATTTCCCAATTTGTATTGGTTCGTGTTAATCTCCATTTATGGTCCATTTTGACTACCCTTTCTAATGTCCATTCCCAAGACATTTCTCTCAGCCAGAATCAAAATTTTCAATGCCAGATTCTTCTGTATTTCTAGCATTCCTACTCAAGTACTTTACAGAAATAACTTGTACTATGGCATGTCTGTATTATATTTTCTATTCCTTCCTTTCTTTATTCTCTGTTCATCTCATAAATGTATCCTCACAAGACACCCTCTCATGTCACTTCCTTTATCTGGCTTCTTACTGATTCCCCTTGTTGTATTCACTAGCTTGACTCCTCTGATAGGCAACCACAGCCTTTTGGCTTCATTATCAAGTGTTATCATTGTAGAACAACTGGATCCCAAAGTATTGTTGACAGAAGTAGAACTGGAAACAAAACTTGCAAAGTAAATTATAATAGGCATAAGATCAATACTGCACTTAAGATTCATATTCAACTCCATAACTACAAGGGGAATACACAGGTATTTCTCAAAGGTGGCTTGAAAAGCTTAGATGTAGAATCAGGATGCTCACATGAGTCTAGGATATAATGATAATAGAGTAAAATACATGATTGTTTCAGATTATTTGTCAGAGTCTTGAGAACTTCACACTTTTATTTAACTGATTCTCACAAAAATGGCTTTTAATTACATTTCATTTTAATTCCAAATATACAGATGAAGAGACTGACACTTAGGTACATTACATAGACAGGCTAAATATTTTTTCCAAAACCATACAATGTGGAACCTAAGCTAATTTGTCCATAGAAACAGTGTATGTGGTGCATGTGAGAGGGATTTTATCTTCTTCCTGTGCTAGTCAGATGAAAATGAAGATAGAATATTCAGTGCAGCTATCATACTACATATCTACATTTCTCCTGACCATTTGGATGTGTGTGTGGGTGGGGGAGGGATTGTTCAAGATTTCATATCCAAGAGATGACTGGGGGAAGTTGACTCTAACAGAAAGAAGAAGAAGGTTGGCAAACTCATATTTATGAGATTATATGTCAAATATACATGGTGGCTCTCTCTGCATGAATCAGCTATGTTTACAAATAATGTGTGGTTAAAAAGTGTGCCTCTATTCTCATGAGTATGCCTAGTGGAGTCAAATGTTTTGAATTTGAAAGTGTCTTCTCTATAATGTGCCTGAATACTTTCACATACCTCTTTGAATCTCAGTAAATGTGTATCATAGTAAATATCTGATTACCAAAATCCATTAAATGCCTGCTCTGTATTAGATCCTGAAGAGACAATGTAAAAATATAATCTCTAATTTAAAGAATTGAGTAGTCTAGTTATGGAGAAAGATATGCAGACACATAATTGGTGCATGTTGAAAAAAGCTGTAAGAAAATTTAGCATATTTGTCAGAAGTCTTTAGAATCATTAAAAAAATGCTTGTCTTACACTGCAGGGGCAGGCCTATAAGAGCTAACTAATACTAAATGACTTTAAAAACAAAATTGTACAAGAAATTTTCTTTCTATATTTCTTCATCATGTTGTCACAATGGAAAAAATGAATGAAACAAATGCATTAAGATTCCTTTGTTTATCTTGATTAGATGTTTTAACATAAATCTGTTTTGGAGTGTTGAGAATGCATCCAATAGCCTACCATTAAATGTAACTTGAAGTTGGAATCTGTACATACAAAAGAACTGAAGGTAGGAAAACAGAATAAGGATGACAAAGACCTACCTATCATAGGTAGAAAATAAGAAAACATTTAAAAAACTGAAATTTATATTAAAAAATGAATAGACAGCTCCTTATAAAAGTGGTATTTTGAGAAAAATATTATACTCCATATTGTGTCTTCACATAAATAAAAACAAAAATCTATTGTGTTAAATCACAAAGTGTTAAATTTTTAGATAATAATAAAAAAGATATTTTCATTTAAGTCCTTGATCTATTTTGAGTTAATTTTTGTATATGGTGGTAGGTAGGGGCCCCGTTTCATTCTTTTGTATGTGGCTAGTCAGTTTTTCCAGCACCATTTGGTTTTCTTTCCTCAGTGTTTGTTTTTGATGACTTTGTCAAAAGTGAACTGGATAAAGAAAATGTGGTACATATACCTGATGGAATATTACACAGCTATAAAGAAGAACAAAATCACAGCCTTTGTAACAATATGGATGCAGCTGGAGACCATCATACTAAATGAACTATCACAGAAACAAAGGACTGAATACTGCATATTCTCACTCATAAGTGAGCTCTGATGGTTGGTCACATGAGCACAAGGGTGGGATCGGCAGATGTTTGACATTGCTAAGGAGGAGGGAAAGAGAGCATGTGGCAATGTGGCAACACACTGGGTACCAATTACACTATTGGGGGAGAGAGGGTGAGCTAGAAGCCCAAACTTTACCTGCATGCAGCTTACTTTTGTAGTAAATCCTCACTTTACCCCACAACTCAAATAAGATAATGTAAATTAGTTAAAATTTTTAAAAAGTCAAATTAAATTAAAAAAAATACATTTTCAACAAAGTTGTACACTAATGGAATAAACTATCGTATATTACCAACTGACCATTGCAAGTGCTCCAGAAAAAGCCGCAAAAAATTATTTACTAGCATTTTAAATATACAGGAACAGTATAGAAAACTGTGCAAAGGTTCTAAGTTTTCTACAAAATCCAAGACTCTTAAATATTTCATTGCCTAATTTACCTTCAATTTTTTTTAAAAAATAAAAATGTACATGCCACTCTAGCCAAAAATATATGTTCATCACCAGGGATTTTCTCTTTGTAACTTGTTCTTTTTGGTTTCTTTATCAGGAATAGCGTCTATATTTTAACTGATCTAATAAAATCATATTTGTGTCCAAAGTTTTATAAATACACTTCCAGACTAGCTGCTTTTGAGTAGATCTGGGAATGGGGTGGTTCACCTCATATCTACCTATGAGTCAACCAATAGAGTAGCATGTTTGTTAATTGGTAGCTGGCACATAGTTCCCACAATACCCCTTAGCTCGGAATCAGAGCTCTGTTTGGAACTGTTTGGTACCGCATGTATTACAATATGTGCTTTTCTTGAAAAGTTGTAGTTTTTTCCATAATACTCTATGAAAGGGACCAACCTTCCATCTCCCTTTTCAAAGAAAGATCCACGTGTAATCCTTGACAATATAATCCTACACTTGTATTCCCATGCTACCCATATCTGATCGTCATGTCCTTGGTCCAAGCCCCCATATCGTCAACATACACACTAGGATAATTTAGAGGAAGAATAATAAGAGTAGTAATAGTGATAATAATATAATTATCATGGCTGATACTATGCACAAGGCTCTGTTGATGTATTAACTCATTTAATACTCACAGTGACCATGAATAGTGCACTACTGCATATCCCTTTAAGGTGAAGAAACTGAGGCACAGAGCCATAAAGTAATGCCAAGAAAATTGTTGGTAAGTTGCAGAAGGGACAATTCAATGCAGGCTATTTGGTTTTAGAATATATGCCCTAAACTACTATACAATGATAATTCATAACAAAACATCTTTCAAAGCCTAAGTTAGTCGGAAATAAGATATAGTTTGGGAAGAGACAATTTAGACCCAGACAAATATAATGGAATCCGGTAGGCTTTTAGCACTCTAGGTCCTATTTTTACTGGTAAGCATAATAAAAATATAGCTCACAATGCCTTTGATTTAACAAAAAATATTCCTATTGTTTTTGGAAGTGTAGGATGTGGAATAATGCTAGTCACTAATGAATAGTATGATAGAAACAATATAACTCACTAAAATCTATGTACTCTGCCACAGTTTCCAGCAGCCCTTAAAATTAAGTTGGCTGTGTGACTGGTTCTCACTAAAATAAAGTTGAGATAATAATGTGTTTCTGGCCAAGGCAGGGTGCCTTCTGATCATTCTCTCTCTTCCTCTCCATGTGATAAGAAGTCAAGGATTCTGAAACAGTGATTTCAAACACTGCAAAGAGTCTGGATTCTTGGGCCACTGTTTAGAGTAGAGCACTAAATACCACAGAATCTGACTGTGACATAGCAATAAATAAACCCAAGATGCACGAGAAACTGCTTAAGATTAGTTAAGTAACTTGTGCTTCTGATGTTGCACATTTGTGTATATTTGTGTCTTACTTGTTTTGCTTTCACATCAAGTGCCTGAATGCCTATTTTCTGTTATAATGCCATTTCAAGCTCTCACACCTCAAGGGCTGAGAAAATTGACTGTTGATTCCTGACTTCCAAAATGATAAAGATTTTCTTATTTCATGCTCCTATATTTGCCATTACCTCATGTTTTCCTAGGTTAATCATCACTTGTGATTTGTAAGGAGTCACTGAGTATTTCCTAAATTCATCATTGCATTCTTATACATCTGACATTTTAAGTAAGACCCAGATCTCTGAATGAAAATAATGAAATTTTAAATGTTTTTACCACAGAAAAAGGATAAATATGTGAAGTGGTGGATTTGTTAGTCTAATTTAATCATTCTATATTGTAAACATATATCAAAACATCATATTTCACCCCATAAATATATATATTTGTCAATAAAAAATAAAATAAAAAATACATGAATAAAATAAGCCTCTTCAATGACTTTACCAGTCATGTTTGTTGGGAGCCAACATCTACAGTTATACAGTTGAGGCCTATGAAGGCTCATTTTGGAGATCTGCTTTTGACACAAAAGCATCAGTGACACCTATAGTGTTGGTATATGAATAGTGACCAGTTTGTATAGGTGACATAAAAGCTTATATTATTTGAAAGTAAACCTTTTACACTGTTAGACTAAAATTTCAGGTAAAGCCTTACAGCAGAAAAACATTCTGTGCTTTAAGTTTTCATTTTTCTCTGACTCTCTGAGCCATTCTTAAGTCCCTGCTTTTCAGAAGTAACTATACAGCCTTTGTTTCTATAAGAAGAAATTGTTTTAATAGTTTTGTTTTCCTGTCTCTAGCCAGGCAGAACGTTCCTAGTTTCACTACGTGTCAAGACTCCTTGCCTGCCTCCACCCCTAGCCATCGTCATGGCAACTGTGTCTTTTCTTGTCCAAAGGTGTGACAACCACTATTTGATTTATTCACTTAGACCAGAATTTTTATAAGGAAGTCTAGAAATATATATACATAGTTTAGTTATCCATATATAACACTATGTGAACCTGTGCTTGCTACTTCACTTCCTTCTGCTTGAAATTTGCCCTCTAATATGCCTGTGTATGGTAATAATAAAACCCAGTCACGGACCTGTTGGAGAGTGAATCCTCAGTACTCTCACTTATTATTGGATATACTTTTGCACTTTGGATTTCTACTTTAAGGCGTCGATTTCAGTGTCCGGCAGACTTCAATGGTAAAGTATGCATTGGGTGTGTCGAACACTATGGTTAACGTTTTCTGCTTCTCACTCTTTAGCATTTTATAGAGGGCTCTGGCATCGTGTCTCTGACAGGCTTTTAAGATCAAAGTTTGGAGCATACGAGACACCGAGACTAGTGCCCCTCTGTCTTTCTTAGGCATAATCTGTGCTTTATCTGCTTTATCAGTTTATCATTTAAAATTATATATTTAAAGTTTTATAAGAAATCATATATTAAATCATATAGTTGGATGTTAAAAATCATAGGTGCTAGTTATGAGTTTGTTTTAAACGTGTGTACTCTGATACTAATCATTCTGTTTGGTGCATGTGGATCTTGTGATGCAGATTTAATAGATATGGTGTGTGTCACTAAATTCATATGCCCCCAACAAAAATATTTTCACTACTAGAAGTTGATAATTAATATAAATCTTGATTGTTTTGTTAAATCATAGTAGGTTAGTAAATAGGGAAATTTTTACCTTAAGTAAAATTCAATATAGCTTATAATATACAGATTAGTTATTAAATATTATAGAAAACAGTTTGCTAAGCTATTGTTAAAATCATACACCTGTTATTTTGATGTAAGCTTTGTGAAGCATGATATGCATCATGGAATTTTGATTGTTAATTGTTACCTTACGCAAAAATCTTTTGTGAAGTACGTTAGGCATCATGAGACCTGTAAGCCCCCAGCAGGTATTTGTCATACTGCTGGAGGTTATAGAAAATGGTATATAAGATGGAAAAAGTTTGAATAAAATTGGCTTCAGTCCTGATCAGACTGTTCCCAGAAGAACTGCCTCTGAGTGGTCTCTTCTCGCCGTTCTGATTCACCGTTGTGGTCCTAACCCTACCCTTGTAGGTCGGGGCAGGTCCCCGACACATGTCCATGGTGATCATTACAAACAACTTTCTATTTCATTCTTATAGACATCTAGCTAAGAGGCCTCTTTGCTTGGATCTCTGAACCCTCCTGTTTTCTCTTTATTCTCCATGGGCAGCGCCACCATCCTGGACAACACCAGGACAGAGCTTTCACTCACCAAGTCCACACTCTTTTTCATATTGGCTTATATGGACTTGGACTTTCCCCTCACTTCCTCGTCACAGTTGTGATCTTGCAGTTCATTGCCTCAGAGTTCAGTTTTCAAACTTCTGCCCAATTTACCCTTTATGGAATCCCCTCTACTGATGACCAAGTCCCTTTGCTACCAAGTGAGTATCTGCTATCACCTATATTATGCCTCCATCTTTATTAGCACAGTTGTCTGCACTGTAGGCATGACAATCATTTGTTGCTTTGTCCTGCCTGTCCTTTGCCTACTATTTTTTTTTATCAAATGCCTTCTTTTTTCTTGTTCCTATCATATATTTTATTTCTTTGCCTCCATGTGGACATGATCCATTTCATCTGTGCTCATGTATGGATTAATAATTGCTGTCGACTTATAATAATATTATTCATCCTAATGTGGGTTATATGGTCCATTATAGTTTCCTATGCTCTGATCGGAGAAGGGTTCAGTCATTTTATTATTTATAGAAAATACTTGTAAACCTTCTTGCTCACTCTGCTGTAGCCATTTCAGTTTAAGCTAGTAAGCATGAAGATGGCTTATTCTCTGATTTAGCTCACAATCTGTTGGCCACACTCAGAATAACCTGAGTTATAATAACCTGGGTGATCACTGGTGAAAGACTGAGAATTTCAATGGTAATCACAGTGACAAAAAAAAAAAGAATGACTGCAGCCAAAATATTGTTTTTACTTATATTTGGATTGTGTTCTCTAACACATATCTGGCAGGACTCCTTAGAGAACTGGCTGAAGTCATTTTAACCACCACTAGTAAAGGTGATACCCTATGGAGATAATGTATGAAGGTGGGTGGAGTCATAAGTGAGGAAGTGTTGAAGGCACCTCCTGATTAAAAGTTGATTGATCCCATGTCTTCCCTCAGTTGAATTATTCGCTCACCCACCTGCACACACAATGGACACAGATTAGTCCTTATGCATACTCATCCATGCAGAGACTCTCACACTCCAACCAGTTTCATCAACATCTTGCCCTACCTGTATGATGACCATACAGGAACCTAACCCTGAATTGTACCCTACATCTTTAAAATCTTTTTATAAGTTGGTTCTTCCACCTTCCTGGGATAACCCATTGGAATACTCTACCAGTTTTCCTTTTTCCTAGTATGTCTCCCGAGAAAATATCTGTACTCTCTTATCTATTTCTTTTTAATTTTTTTTTTAATTTTAAAGATGTGTGGTACAATTCAGATTTAGGTATACAAGTAGTCATTTAACAGATAATGTTTGGACCTCCCTTTGGTCCCCACTTCACCTGATTTGAGATCAGGTACCCTTATTTATGTTATGTGCTCTTCCTCCCTCCCCTGGCAGTGTTCCACTACTGCCAATCCTTTTCCCATTGTCTTAAAGTAAGTGTTCAGGGTCCACTTATGAGAGAAAACATACTCAGTTCTTCGTTTATGTGATAGATCACTGAGTATGATAGACTCTAATTCCACCTAGTGCTGCAAAGTCCATCATTTTGTTCTACTTTATGGCTGTGTAATATTCCATCATGTGTACATACCACATTTTTTTAGTCCAGTCCAGTTTCAATGGACAGCACGATTGGTTCCTTGTTTTTGCTATTGTGCATGGTGCTGCAATAAACATGCATGTGCAGGTATCTTTTTTGTAGAGTGATTTAAGTTCCTCTGGGTATATTCCCAGAAGGGGAATTGCCAGGTCATATGGAAGGTCAATATCTAGTTCTTTTAGGAATCACCATGTTGTTTTCCATAGAGATTGAACTAGTTTGCATTCCCACCAACAGTGTAGAAGCATTCCCTTTTCTCTGTATCCTCACCAGCATCTGATATTTTTTTGCTTTATTAATGATGACCATTCTTTCTGGAGTTAGGTGATATTTCAATGTGGTTTTGGTTTACATTTCTCTGATGATGAGTGAGGCTGAGCATTTTTTCATGTGTCTGTTGGCTGCTCATAGGTCTTCTATTGAAAGGATCTATTCATGTTATTGCCCACTTTTTAATGGGGCTGTTTTGTTTATTTGTTTTTCCTTTCGGCACATTTGAGTTCCTTGTAAATCCTGGATGTTAGATCTTTGTTAGATACGCATTTGGCAAGTATTTTTTTCCATTCTGCAGGCTATCTCCTCACTCTCTTGATGGTTGCTTTTGCTTTACAGAAACTTTTCAGTGTGATGAGATCCTACTTGTCTATCTTATATCTTATGGCATGGGCATTTGGGCTTTTGATCAGGTTTTCTATTCAAATAAGAAAACTTCCATATGGTGTCTCCTGCATTTTCCAAGAGTTTTAACATTTGAGGTTTTACGTTTAGGTCTTTGATTCATTTGGAAATGATTTTTGAGTATGGTGATAGGTAGAAGTTACTATTTCTTCTTCTTGTATGTGGTCAGCCAGTTTTCCCAGCACCATTTACTGAATAGGTTCTCCTCTCCCCAGTGATTGTTATTGGAGGCTTTGTTGAAGATAAATTGGTTGAGAAATTGAGGGTTTGCTTCCAGAATCTCTATCCTGTTCCATCAATCTATATGCCTGTCCTGTTAGAAATAATGAAATAAAGAACTCCATCCAAGAAACAAATGACAAACTGACAAGCATGGGAAGCAGAACTGATCAAAGAAAGAATCTCAGAGCTGGAAGACACAAATATGGAATTAACCCAATCTATTAAAAATGTAGAAAAACAAATGTAAGAGGGAAGAAGAAACTCTGCAAGGGATGTGTGATTTTATCAAGAAACAAAACCTACATTTGATCAGAATACCTGAAATAGAAAGAGGAACAGAAAATACTCTGGAACAAACATTCCATGAGGACATTCAAGAAAACTTCCCTCATCTGGCCAGAGAGATGACTATAGAAGCACAACAGATTCAGAGAACCCCTGCAAAATATTTTATGAGAAAACCAACCCCTAAACACATAGTAATTTGCCCATACAAAGTAGGTATAACAGAAAAAATCTTAAAGGAAGCAAGAGAAAAAAATCAGACTACTTACCAGACAAAATCAATCAAAATAGACCAATTTTGGCTGTAGACCAATCTGCAGAAACACTACAGGTCAAAAAGAATTGGACCCCAATCTTTAATGTTCTCAGAGATAAAAAATTTCAACTAAGAATTTCCCACCCAGTCAGGCTAAGCTTCATCAGTGAGGGAAAATTAAAATCCTTCTCAGATATCCAAGCCCTAAGAGAATATGCTGCTTCAAGACCAGTTCTACAGGAGATGCTTAAAAAGGTGCTGTGCACAAAAGAAAAAAGAAACAAAAGAAAGATCAAATAATTCGCAAGATCTATTTCTAATGGTAAAGCAAAAGATAGTAAAACATCACCTTGAATTTTGAAAATATCGTAGTCTTCAACCATTATTTTATGTTGAACTTAAAACCATTATTTTAGTTGGACTTTCTTTATTCCAGAAATTCAGAAATGGCATCACCTACAATTTAATGCAATGGAAAGTCTTTTTCAAGAGATAGAGAATATAACAATTTCAAATATCTCCCTTCTTCCTTTCCTTGTCTCTCATCTCTTCCTTCCACATGCCCCATGTTCATCTTTCTTTTTTTAGATTAAAAGTATAGTTTATTAAAAGTCAATTAGAGAGAGAAAGAGAAGGGAGAGAGAAGATTCACCTCCCCAAGGTGGGGAAGGGGGCCAAAGCCAGGAAGCATGGTCACAGCCATAGCTCAAAGAGCACATGGCTATACCAGAGTCTAGCAAGATGATGGGCTCATGTTTATCTTTCATCTCTCAGAAATATTCTGAAAAGATTCGCACCAGACAGCTACTGCTGCTTTTCTCTGGGTAGAGGAATTAAATTGGGAAGATAAGACTGAATGAGACCTTTCACTTTTACTTTATATATATGTATATATAAATCTGTATTGTTAGAGTGTTTTATAGTATAGATAATTTCCTTCTCAGTTATGTTCTGTTCTAGTTATATAATCTCTGGACATTTCCTTATGTATTCTGAGTTATACTTTACTCATTTGAAAAAGAGAGATAAGTCCCTACTGCATAGTGTATCAATGAGGAATAAGCAAGATAGTGAAAAAATGCTTGTAAAACCCATATTAGTAACTGATATACAGAAGGTGATTAAATATATATGTATGCATATTATATATGTACATTTAATACACACAGCATACACTTAAATAGTTCTTACTTTGTACTAGGCTCTATGATAAGTTCCTTGATGTATTATATCATTAGGTTCCAGACACTATTATCTGAATTCCATACTGGAGAACTCCAGACTCAAAAAGTAATTAAACTTCCCAATGTCACATATTTGTTTTAAAGATTGAACTCAAGCTGTGGTTTTTCTAATTTTATATAACCCTTTTAAACGTGACATTATTGTGCTATTTAAAAAAATTATTATTCCCAGATATTATGGTGATGTTGAAACACAGAGAGGAAAGAGTGGTATCCTCTAAACAGTCTTGCACACTGTTAAACTAGGCATTAAGAGAGACTTGCAGAATAGTGTAGTAACCACAGGGGGGCAGCTGAATTGCACTTCCATTTTAGTTCCACTTTCAATAATGAGTATACACACACACAAATACACACACACACACTAGAGTTTGTGCTTATATGAATAAGTGGATGAACAAATGTATAGATAGATGATAGACAGATAAAAGATAAAGTAAATGCTTTCCTTCATAGTTTTCTTTCTACTCTGTTTGAAATGCTACTGTCCAACATTAGTCTAGGAAAATAATAATGACTAAGACTTCAAAAGCAAATGAAACAAAAATAGACAAATAGGACTCAATTAAACTAAAAAGCTTCTGCACAGTAGAAGACATAATCAAAAGAATGACCAGACAACTTGCAGAATGGAATAAGACATTTGCAAACTATACATTTAACAAAGGACTAATTTTCAAAATGTACAAATAAGTCAAACAACTCAGCAACAAACATCAAACAACCCCAGTCAAAAGTGGACAAAAAACTTTAATAGACATTTTACAAAAGAAGACATACAAATGACCAACAAGAATTTGAAAAAAATACTAAGCATCACTAATCATCAGAAAATGAAAACCACAGTAAGGTATGCTTTTATGTCTGTCAGAATGGTTGTTATTAAAAACAACAGATAGCAGATACTGGTGAGAATGCAGAGAAAAGAGAATGCCTATACACTGTGGATAGAAATGTAAATTAGTACAACCTCTATGTAAAATGGGGTGGAGATTTCACAAATAACTAAAATTAGCACTACCATTCCACTCAACAATCCCATTACTGGGTATCTACCCAAAGGGAAGTAAATCACTATATATAAAGATACCTGCTCTCTTTGTTTATAGCAGCACGATTTACAATAGCAAAGATATGGCATCAACCTAAGTGACCTTCAATGAATGATTGGATAAAGAAAATGTGGTGTATGTGTATGCATATACACACACATGCACAATACACATACTAGAATACTACTCAGGCATAAAAAAATAAAAATATGTCTTTTGCAGCAGCATGGAGAGAACTGGAGGCCATTGTCTTAAGTGACATAACTCAAACAGAATCTAATACTGCATGTTCTCATTTATAAGTGGGTGATAAATAATGTGTACATATTAACATAGAAAGTGGAATAATAAACATTGGATATTGTGAAGAATGGGGGGGTGAAGGATGAGAAATTGCTTAATGAGTGGACTGTGTACTCCTTGGGTGATGGCTCCACCAAAAGCCAGAATTCATGAATATGCAATAGATCCATATGACAAAGTGGCAATTATACCCTCTATATCCACTAAAAATTATAAAAGAAAAAGGATGTCTTTAAAGTTAAAAAATGTTCCTGTCCTTATCTGAAGTACCATGCCTTAATTTAATTCACCAGTTCCTATATGATATTCTGAAGTCAAAGGTAGTCCAAAGATTTGAGAAACAATTTCTGCTCCACAACTCTTGCTTCGCAGATGACTGGTCTCAGCATTGTACTAGCATGGAGTGAACACTAATATCTCTTCTTTTCCCTAATTTGAGGTCATGTCTTCTCAACACTTGAAGTCTCATTGCTGATGCAGCAGATCTTGGAAGTAGACAAGAGTGCTCTACTTGGTCAACAAAACATAAAAGTATGCTGGCCTCCAAAGGTACAGCCCCAAAATTCTCAAGTCTTTCTAACCCTGAAGGTAAGCATGTATTGCTTTTTTGATAACTCCAGGGAACAGGGACAAGGACTTTCCTGGAGCTTTTTGTAGGAGAACATTCCATTCTAGATGAAAAATTTAACTCCAGGTAGTGCCCTTTTGGAACGACCAGTTTTTTGCAAAGACTTTCACCTGGGAACAGCTGTACAGCATCCACAGGGCCTCTGACTGCACACTCTCAGCCCAGCCCCATTATTGAAAATATCTAAGTTTCTGTCTAGTTTAAGTCCTTTTTAATTATAAAATTGATTTTTTATCTCCATCTCACTCATATGCTAATCATTTGTTGATACACTAATACTATATTATCTATTATGTAGTATCTCTCAGGTAGTGTCAGAAATTAGTCCTTAAAATACTCTCAATGCATTTTTTTAATGTGCTAGCATGTTTCAGGCAGAGCATTGGATATTTTATATATATTATCTTACTGTTGTTCACAATCATAGATGAGTTTTGTATCAATGATATATTATTGATAGAAACTTGAGGCCTAAATATGATAGCTTGTATTTTCTGGACTTTTAATGGCTTTCCTTTTTATTCATCATCATGTAACTTTCCAGAGCACTGACAATTACAAGTTATTGTGAATTTACATAAATGCAGCAAAGTTGTTATAAAATTAAGTCCATTGTCAATTTATGAGAAAATTATACTTTTTGCCCACTGAGCCATTGAAGCAGGAATAACCAAACAAGATTGAACAAGTACATTTTTCAGAAATTTCTTGAGTTTTTTGCAAAGACTAGCAATGTGAACTTGGAAAGAGGGTTATTGTAAATGTCTGGTGTGTGGGGTGAAAAGAGGGTTTGGTAGGATGACACCTAGTGTGATGACATTGCCACATCACTTTTAGCTTAAGAGTTCTTTGGAGGCCAGACACACAAGAAGGGATACAGGGTACATGTGGACATTAAGTGTTATTCCTTTTCTTGGGCTACTGATATCCATAATTTGAGTTTATAGGTCATGAGCCCTTTCCTCTCTCCCACTCAGCAGCCATCAGAATAAAACAGCTTGTCCCACCCTGTGCTGGGCTAACTCACTCAAAGACCAGCAATGGGAGGGAGGGCTGTTAGGGTTTTGATAGCACTATCTGCAGGACCAGGACTCAGGAGGGGTAGGTTCCAGAGCCTCTCCCTCCTGGCCCCAGAGCACAGTTTGCTTATTTATGTATTTAAATGATATATTTATTTTTGAAGAAATAGCGAGGAATCTGCCCAATCCTGACTGTGGCATGAAAACCACCTAGGATATTTTAGGTTCCATCTGTTGCTTCTCCCATAACGAACTCAGTTAGAGACAAAGAGGCTCTAGACAGCAATGTGAGTGCACTAGACAGCAATTTAGGAATTTGAAGTCCTAGCCTGGGAAAGTCCATGACTAATTAAATCATATTGGGAAAGTCCCCATCCTTCTCTGAGTCTCAGTTTTGCCTTCTTTAAAGAGGAGGGAGTAAATGATTCCCAGTGGTTCTTCTTTCAACACAGAATTTCTATTTACTAAATGTGTGAGTTCCTTAACTCTTCAGCAGAGGTCACTAAACCTGAAACTCCTCAAATGGAAAGATATCCCCAGGTCTTCTCGGTCAGCAATAAAATTTTCTTCCTCAACCAGGCCCAGTGGGTATCAGATGTGTGTGTGTGTGTGTGTGTGTGTGTGTGTGTGTGTGTGTGTTGTGGTTCACATGCAAAAACAGAGAGGATGCTCCTCTCCTTTCCATCCCCATTCACCTCTAGGAAAGAACTTGGCCCCTTCCCCAGAGAGTCAACCCCAATAGCTCATTTCAGAGATTCAAACAAAAATCTTAGGCAGTGTAGAGTAGAGGTTAAGGGTACAGGTTCTGGAGTCAGATTGCCCTAGTAGTTGGCAACTCAGTGCCTCTCAGTTGCTATATGTCTCTTCATTGGAAAAATGGGGTTTTAACATGCTGGTAAGATTATTGAGCAGACTGTGTGAGTTAATATATGTAAAGAGCTTAAAGCAGTGTAAATACTCTAGAAAAGTTTGCTGTTGTTAATGTGTTCTTGCTACAGCTAAAAACTCTTTTGTTGTATACTTTATACCAGTTTATTTTTCACAATAATAATAAAAATAACTGACATTTATTGAAGGCTTACTACTGTAAAAAGTGCTTTGATCAACTTATCTTTTTAATACTCTTGAATCACTTGAGGTAAACACAATTACTATTCCCCTTTTACTATAGTTAATGAAACTACACCTCAATGTGTCCAAGAATATTTACACAGACACACACAAATATAATAATACTAGCAAATGGCATAATTGGGGTTTGGTCTGAAGCATCTCTTCCTTCATTATCCATTAAACATTTACTGACATCTACTATTTGGCACTCGCCATGTTGGATGATGGGGATACAAAAGATGTTTGTTTAAATCTAAGCTCCAGTTTCTGCCTTCAAGGATCTCCCAGGTCATGATATTCACAAAACATTTATTGACCCTCTGCATTCCACCATCCACCACTAGAAAATTGCACTGCACATTGTTCACAGTAGCAAGAACATGGAACAAACCATGCTACCCATCAAAAGAGGACTCGATAAAAAAATGTGGTACATATACATGGTGGAATATTACACAGCCGTAAAGAAGAACAAAATCATGAACTTCACAGCAACTTGGATGGACCTAGAGTCTGTAATACTCAGTGATCTTTCACAGAAACAAAGAACTGAGTATCACATGTTCCCCCTCATAAGAAGACCTTGAACAATTATCGTACTACTATAAGAAAAAGTTTGGTAGTAGCGGGAAACTGCTGGGAGGGGAGCGGGGAAGTGGGATTGGCAGTAGTGGGAATCTACCTGGGAAAGGGGGGGGTCACACCTCATCAACAAGGGTACCTGCATAATGAACATTTGTGTACCTAACTCTGAACATTTGTGTACCGAACTCTGAATTGTACCCCATGTCTTTAAAATAAAAAATAAAAAATAAAAAATAAAAGATAAAGAAAATAGCATTGCATTCCTCTATAACTGGATCTGGGATGATAGTGTAATTTTCCCACCTGAGTTTTACTTTGTGAGATCAGGAAAGACCACACCAAGAGGAGAAGGAATGGTAGTTATATTGCTGTCTTCAATTAAATGCTTGGCTTGATGAATTCAAAGACTGTGGCTCTCTGGTTCACTGTTACGTCTCTAGCTCTTGTTACAATGCATGTAATTTGTGTTTAACAAATGGATGAATCCTCCAATATGGGAAGGTTATCTTCTGGAATAGGGAATCACGAAATACTATGTTGCCCATGTTTTTCATGTATGTAAGAACTTTTAAAAATTAAACTGTTTAGCACAAGTAAGAAGAGTTCAGTGAAAATCCATAAGCTCTCTCCAATTGTAAAGTGTTTCACCCATGATTGTATGAATCCCAAGAGAGAATTTCTGCCCTAAGCAGAGGGCTGGTCTTGATGAATTTTCAAACTCATGTAGCTCTGAGAAGCTCTATGGCATTGTATTTTATTCTCTGCTCCTCTATCATATACACGGCGATGAACAAAAGTCTACATAAGGGAAAGCCTTTTCCCATAGTTCTTGTTTGGATGAATCAGATTATCAAGCCATATGCTGAGGCAAATGGGGAAGCAGGGAAAGAAAGTGCTCCGAGAGAAGTGGAAACTACAATGCTTTCTTCCTGTTCAGGGTTTCAGCAGGTAGAAATTCAGGGTTTTGTGTAGTCTGGCTCAGAATCAGAAACCCCATAGGGTAAGAATAGAAAGGAACCTACACTAGGTAGGTTTTTGTCTTCAGGTGACAGGGAGCCACCCACCCCACTCTTCTAGAGACCCTCTTTTAAGTCTATGCTATTGGAACCTCCTCACTTCTACTCAGGAACAGTTTCTTCACAGCCCAGACCCTTCTTAGTTGAAGGAGTTACCCATGTGAAACCTTCCCAGTATCCACAGACTAGTCCTCTGATTCCTACATTCAGCTTTGAGAGGCCCTAGATCCAGTTTCTCTGTCTTCCTTCGTTAGCTCTTGCCTAAGACCTTGATCCTCCTTCCTCTTCCTGAACCTTACTGAATGATCCAGATGGTGAGTATGGCTTCTTCAAGAAACACCTCACTTGGTATTGGGGGTAACGGCTTACCCTCAGATCCCATCTATAACAAGAGAACAGAAATCACTGTAGGTAAGGAGAGCGGAGTCAAATAGGAGATGGGGATGAGGGAAAGAGTTGAGGGAGAGGATTAATGGATGATTAAATCTACTACTATTAATCATCATTTGATAAAGTCAAATCAATTTATATTACTGTCTTCTATCCTCATTTTAACTCCATAACCAGATACCTTTTTTTTTTTTTTTTTGAGTTGGAGTCTCATTCTGTCGCCCAGACTGGAGTGCAGCGGCTGCTCCCGGCCACCGCAGCCTCGACCTGCTGGGCTCCGGCGATCCTTCCACCTCAGTCTTCCCAGTAGCTGGAACTACAGGCGCGCACTACCACGCCAGGCTGATTTTTTGATTTATTGTAGAGATGAGGTCTCGCTGTCCAGGAGGGTCTCGAACCCGCGGGCTCAGGCAATCCACTCACCTCAGCCTCCCAAAGCACGGGATTACAGGCTGAGCCATTGAGCCCAGCCCAGATACCTTTATTATTCCTATTCTTGGATGACAAGACTGAGCTCAAAGGAGTCAAGACGTTTGCCTAAGGTCAGCCACTTCAGAGGCAGTCCCAGATCCAAGTCAGACTCTGAAGCAGCTGCTCATGAGTCCTTTGCTGCATTGGTGAGGAGGATTAGGCAGATGGGGTGATGAAGCTAATAAATTGGGTTATGGATGAAGAACGCTGCCATAAACAATTCTGTGACTATAAATTCGGGAGCAAGAGTCTATGGACTTGAACTTCAGTTAACTTTGACTCAGCAAACCCAAGGCCTCCATGGGGACTTTGGGAACTGGTGTATGAAAAGTGTCTATCAGTGGTTCCAGGGAGGGCAGGGCTGGGGCTAGCAGCCAGTTATCAGGGCCCAGAAGGGCTACAGGCTGGTGGACTAAGATAGGTGGTTAGGTCAGGTTGGTGGCTCTGGGTGGAGTCCATGACTCTCAGGGGAGATAGACCAAGAGTATGGGGTGGGCATGAGAAAAGGTGGGTAGGCACAACATAGCAGCATTTTTTGTTCTACTACCACATGGGACCGGATCCTCATCCCCTCAGTTGGGCAAGTGCCTTGACTCCTATGAGTTCAGGCTCATCATCTATAAAGTAAGAATAATAATTACATCTGTCTTATGGGATTATTATGAGAAACAAGGGAGATACACATTCCAGACCAGTGACCTAGCAATTCAGGACTGAGCTATGGGCTCTGTAAGGCCCAATGGTCTTAAAGAAGCAGGAAATTTCCAGGAAACAGCACCAACCACTCTTAGAAATATGACATCAGTCTCAGAGCCTAATGCTAATTTAGTGATGGTCTGAAACCATCCCCTAGTAGAACCATCTAACCAGGTGATGCAATCAAAGTTTAGAGTTCAGTTTTAATGGCTGAAGCTCCTAAGGCCACAGGTCACTGATGAAGGTGGCTATCAGAATCTTTGCAACCTAAAAAAATATCACTTCCCTGGGAGCTTGTACAACTGAAGAAAATTTTAGGAATCTGCCTAAGAATTGAGAGAAAAACAGAATATTGAAGGGACTAAAGACCACATGAGAGACACTTAAAAAAATAGTGTTGGATTTAAACTAGAGGAAAATGAAAGGGAGATAGGCATTGATACTTACTGGAATCTTTTGTATGCTAGATGCTATTTTATGATATTTAAACAAGGACATTTAATATGATAGTTCTATGAGGGATGTATTATTGAACATACTATAATTAATGCTAATGGTAAGTAGCAACTCTTGAGTACTTAGTATATGCTAGAATCTAATTTAAGTTCATTGTATGAATTAGTTTAGCCTCATACCAAAACTCAGAAACTGATTATTATCTCTTTTACTGATGAGGAGCTTAAGGTATGTGTAGGATAAGTAGATTTCTTGAAGACACACCCTACTAAGTAGACAATTTGTGATTATTACCCAGGTGGTCTGGGTTCTCCTATTGTCTACATTGTATTGCCTTGCACTAAGTAAGAATTTGAAAATCAAAGAAATAAAATAACTTGTAAAAGTTAATAGAGTCATCAAGTAGTGAGGCTAGGATATAAACTCAGTCTGCAACTGCTGAAAACTATACTGTTTCCATAGCAAAATACCAACATAAACATGTATTGTGAACTCTGAGAGTAGAAACAGATATTTCTCTCTCCTCCTCTTGATCCCCACTTTCACTCTTTGGAGATTGGAGGACAAGGTTGAAACCACAATAGTAGACTATACACCTTCAACCATGGTTGCATCTCCTTAGGAAAGTTTGAGAGAGAAAGAAGTAAGGAAAGATTTGGAGACAAGTTCAATTTTTTTTTTAAAGACTGTTTTGCATTCCAAATCTAATCAGATGAAAAATTATAACAGATCCTTGAGAAAATGGAAGACCCGTTCCTGCTCATACCTGTTGACCAAGCTGCAGATTTGGTTAAGGAAGAGAGAGTGTTTATATATTGCATTCTTCAGTTATTCCTCGGGCCCAACCCACTGGCTCTCTCTTTACTCTGTAGTAACTTGGAAACTCATCATTCCCAAAACATACATATATCTGTCCGGTTCAAGTCTGTGTGACATTCTAACTGGTATCAAGTGCTGTGGACTTTAAACCATGCTAGAAACAGTGCTGTGGTGCTGTGGTAGGAATACAAAAACTGGGAAGAAACTGCAAATTCTTTGCAACTCCCTCTACAGAGTCTGACAGCAAATTTTACCAGTGCAAGCTCTTGCTCTGTATGCAAACTACTTTAAAATTATTTTGAGCTTCATATTGTCCTTCTCATTTGCAAGCAGAATGAAAGAACTCATCAGGGTCAATTCTACAAAGTCCCTGTATCAAATGTGTCAGGCTAGAGCTCTCTCAGTTCCTTTTCCTCAAAAATCAGACATCATTGTGGTTTCTTCTAAGACAAAGCTTAGAAGTCTCACATTGTCTGGAGAAATTTTCACTGGTGTAAGATAGACTAGGAGGAAGGATACTTTGACAGGAACAGAGAGAAAAAGAAATAGCTGAGTGGATCAGAGATAGAGAGAAGGTAGAGCAGAAGTTATGACAGAGTGGCTTATTGTCAAAACATCTGCCATGAAATTATTTGGGGAGGTCTGAATAGTGTTTTAAAATAAAATAAATTTTCTGACAACATTTAAAGTCAAGAAATACCACAAATAACGTATTTCCAATTATTCTTTTAAGTAACATGTGACTATAATACATATAATAATAACATTGCACTTACTGCATATATAGTGTCCCTAACTTTTTACACAATAGTCATTTAATCTTTATAATTTTATGAGCTAAAGCATATTATAATTCTATATTTATTTACTTATTTATTTATTTATTTATTTATTTTTTATTTTTTTGAGTTGGAGTCTCACTCCGTCGCCCAGACTAGAGTGCAGCGGCCGTTCCCGGCCACCGCAGCCTCAACATGCTGGGCTTCGGTGATCCTTCTGCTTCAGCCTTCCGAGTAGCTAGAATTACAGGCATGCGCCACCACGCCTGGCTAATTATTTTATTTTATTTTATTGTAGAGATGAGGTCTCGCCAAGTTGCCCAGGTGGATCTCGAAACCGTGGGCTCAGGCAATCCACTCACCTCAGCCTCCCAAAGCGTGGGATTACAGGCTGAGCCACCGTGCCCGGCTATAATTCTATATTTCAAAGACATGGAGTAGTTAAGCGACTTGCTAACAATCATATAAGACATAGGTGGTATTTCTGTGATCACTGAGTCCTTCCAAATCCTTTATGACAACATTTGGCCAACTAAAATATTGATTGCCTTACTTCATAAAGAATGGACTAATAGTCATTTTAGACCCTACCTGGGATTCTCAATTCTAATGTGATCTACCTCACCCTAGTAGGCTTATGAAACTTCTGTTGTAGAAGATAGGAGGAAGGGAGAGTTTATTGTGAAGAGTGATGAACGTGCTTTCTCTGTCCATGTACCAGTAGGGCTTCTTTCTAAGACTACACCATCAGTTTCACTCTTTTAACCAGTGCCATTCACTTTGCCCTGAAGGGAGATAGAGAACAAGTATTCTCTAACAAGAAAGTACATTTTCATATCTTAAGGTCATGCTTACGTTTTCTTAATTTTATAAAATCTTTTGGTCCACTTCCCAAAAAGAATCTACAGTGAGAGAAACATTCATTTCCCTCATTTCATATATATATTATATTAAGTATAAGAAAAGACATTGTAACATTATGTTATAATTAAATACTGCTTTTGATTAGATTTCCTGGGGGTAAGCGCATGTTTTATTCTTATTTATGATTAAGGCACTGCATTTAGTGTTTAGCATTCAGGAGTTGCTTCAGAACCATTTATTGAATGATTACTATATTTTCTACAAGTCCACCTTTCTTTTTTGCCCTCCAGATTCCTCATTTCCGATTAAATAAGCACCATATTTCCCTTAGTCTATATTCCTTTCTGTGTAAGTTCTCATTGCTGACTTCTATAGTTTGAGCATGGATGATTCTAGCTGGGTCCCAGTCAGAATCAATGCCCTGCTCCCTAACTTCTGGTTCTGTATAGCCTTCTAGGCAAGAGCCGGGCTCCAGCCAAGAAACGATGAATCATGCTGAGTCATGCTGAGACTTGGGGTGTGTGGCCAGATGTTTTCAGCTCTGAATGATGACTCCTATCTGGGTCTACAGCAGGATGCTTACAGAACAGATGGCAAAAATAGGAGAAGTTGACTGCCTGACCAGAACTACAGCACAACCACCAACATGAAGAGAAAAAGAGACCTTTGAGACAGAATGTGACATATCTTAGAATATACTACCTACTGATTTAAAAAAAAATTCTGATTGTTGCTATTGGATGCCATAGTATGATCAGTATTTGTGAGTCAGATATTCATCTTGCAAGTGGATACCTAGAAGCAGCAAAATCATTTTTGGTTAGTACATGTGTACAGATTTTTAGTTTGTGAAATATATATTTATTAATCAAATACTGTCAGAGTAATTTAAAGCAAAGGACTTATTGAGTTTCCTGACATATTCTTGTGTACCCTGTAATCCAGGGCAGAACCTTAGTTTCCTCCTCTACATAAAGATGTGCAGGGATGGATGGCCAAAGGATCTTTCTAGTTCTTATCCTTCTAGGATTCCACATACTGAACATCTATTTAACATGGAGTCCTGGAGACTTGAACTGAAACAAATGTACGGTAGAAAAAGGCATGAAAAGAGGAAAAGGAAACAAACATTGTTCACCATTTTAGAGTACCCCTAACAGCTGGGTGTCAAAGAGCTGTGCTCTTGGAGGATACATGCTCATATGCTGGGCTACATCTAACTGGGGATGCCACCGGGGATCCCATAGTTTAAGGACATACCTCAGTCCAGTCTTGACAATACCACTCGTACTGGGAAGATATAGGCAACTCCAAGTCTCATAGGGAAGAAACATTTCTCGAGGGGGGTTAACAAGATTCATCTTTGTGAGTTACTGTCAAGAATTACAAAGGGCTGGGCTTGGTGACTCAGCCTGTAATCCCAGCGTTTTGGGAGGCCAAGGTGAGTGGATTGCCTGAGCCTGCGGGTTCGAGGCCCACCTGGGCAACTTGGCGAGATCTCATCTCTACAATTAATTAAAAAATTAGCCGGGTGTGGTAGCGCGTGCCTGTGGTTCCAGCCACTTGGAAGGCTGAGGCAGAAGGATCACCGGAGCCCAGCAGGTGGAGGCTGCAGTGTCTGGGAGCGGCCACTGCACTCCAGTCTGGGTGACAGAGTAAGACTCCAACTCAAAAAAAAAAAAAGATGAAAAAGGGATTAAAAACCATAACAGAGACAGTGCTTCAGGAGAGAAAAAAATAGTCAACAGATCAGAGCAGGGCTTCAGAAGAATGAGAAGAATGACTCTAAAGTTGGCTACTACAGGAGTCCATGGTGGCAAACAAATGTTTCAGAAAGTGAAATGACTCAAGGAATTGTACAACAAGGAAAAAATTAAAGAGGATAAATTAGCTTAACGGACACATGAGGAATTTTCAGATGAACATTATGACTCATTTACTCCACTGAACTTCTTGGGGTCAGGAGCTGTGATGGTTTGGGATACCCAAAATATAACTACAGACCCTACTTCATCCTTCACATAGATTTTTTTGTATTTATTGGTGAATGAGTGTCTTCTTGTCTATTTGGCTCTGAGAAATGCACAAAGAGAAGATATAGTGATGCTATGTTAAAATTTCCTTCTTGATTCAAACATGTCTGTGATTGTAAAAGAGGCAAGTTATATTAATCAGGTCTACCATAAATGCCAGCATTAAGATAATACATCTATCTGAAGAATGTTTACACAGACAATAGAATACAGAAGGTAAGCTAAATGTGTAATAACTATAATATAGGATGAAATATGAACCATTTAAATCACAAGTTAATGATAAAAAGTGGTGGAGAAAAATTTCTGATGATAGGTCTAGAAAGACTATCATAGTTTGGATTGCTTAAAGAATGATATCATATCAAACTTGAAAGTTGAGACTAGAAAATCAGAATATTGTTCATTCTTTCATAGTATGGATAGTAGATATAGCATGGTGGCCTCATTCTTGGTTTAATGCTCTAGCTATTGCTGACATGATAATTTCTCTAAAAGGGGATATGCATTTTCATTTTGTACTGGGCCTAAAAATTAGGTAGATGATCTTGAGGAAAAGATTGTGTCTTATCTATTTTTTTCTTCAACATGGTTGTCAGTACAATACTTGGGGTATAATAAGTACGCAAATGCTTGTTGAATTGAATTTTTTTTAAACTGAAGATAAACAATTGTCCTGTTTACTTTATGGGTCACAACAGGATGTGTAATTTTTATTCACCATTAAATTCAATTCAACAGTCATTTATTGAATTCCTACTGTGTGCCAGATAACATGATGGCTATAGTAATATAATGATGACAGAAAGTATAATAATTATTCTATCGGCAGTCATCACCTTTAGTTGATTGTTTACTCTGTACTAGGGCCTGTACTGAGAGCATTATGTGTATAATAACCTCATTTAACCCTCATAAAAACCTGATGAGGTAGGTATTATTGTCATTTGCACTCTATATATAAGGAGACAAAAAAAGAAGCCTGCCTAAGTTTATACAGATTAAATGTGGAGCCAAGATTTAAACCCAAATGTACTGTCTCTAGAAGCTACAATGTTAATCCCTAGCATAGGTTGTCTTCCAATATGAGGCAATATACAAGATAAATTAAATCAATGCCATCATCAAGGTATAAGCAAAATATACAAGCATGGAAAATGAAGGAGTTGATCTGACTAAAGGAATACAGAAGATTTCACCTAGGAATCAATATATTAGTTGACCATGCTAAACAAGTAGTCATTCTGTACATGGAGAATGCAATGAGAGGCGTTTTAGATAAGAAGATTTTAATTTGCACAGTTGTAAAGGTACAGGTATGTCTGGGAAAAAGCCAGTAATTTAGTGGGACTGACATACATGATATTATATAAGAAACTAGTGGGAGAGGAGGGTATAATATTTGTGGAAGCTCTTGGTTTTCATGCAAAGTATTCTAGACTTGAGGCAATAATGAACCACTGAAGATTTTTGAAAGAGCGGTGATATGCTCTGGGAACAACGTGTTTATGAGGTTTCTAGTCTGGACCTATTCATTTTCCATTCTGCACAGGGAGGAAAAACTCATTGGGGATGTAGGAATACCCCTGGGGAAGGCAGGTTGGTGATCTGGAATCTGACTGGGTATTTGGAGGATGAGGGGAGGGTGGGGGGGTGGGCAGGGGAGAGGGTGGCTAACCTTTCTTCCCTAGTACAAAGAATATAGCCTAAACACCAAAGTCCCTCACTGTATGGAATTCTTTCCTGTTTGATTGTTCTCTGACTTATCTCAATGCTTTTCCTCCTCAAAGAATATGTGAACCTTCTCCACTTAGTGGGACATGGCTCATAAGTCTCTGGTCATCAACCAAGAGATAAGGTTGATGTCACTTTGGCTAAAAGTCTGATATGTGGACAAGCTCCAGATATGGTTTCTGATTTCCCTATCTCCCTAACCAGCCTGCCCACTTTAAAGCCAATACTTAGTCAGGGACTGTGATGGACAACAGCTTTGACAAAACTTAACCTAAAGGTTCTTCTTGTTTAGTTTTAAAATCCTCATACTGGCACATACACCCAGAAATTAGCATGTAGTAGAAGGTGCATGAGTGTAAACACACACACACATGCACACACACATAAACACTATATGATTCAATATCCTCCGTCAGAAAATCCTGTTGGCTTTACCTTAAAAAAATATAGCCAAAGGCTGACCCCCTTTATCACCTTCATTGCTATCACCTTGGTCTAAGCCATTATCACCTCCACCTAAATTACAGCTGTGGACTCATAATTGATCTCTCTGCTTCTAACACTGTCCCACTACAGTTTCTTCCAAACATAGCAGGCAAATTAATCTTTTTTAAAGATGTAGGTCATATCTTTGTTTAATGCCTTCTGACAGTTTTCAATAGCACTTATAGGTATACACAGATTTATGGATATACATATACATATATGTGCATATGTATGTTTATATATATATGTATGTATGTATAGAGAAAGAGAAAGAGAGCTTGCATATATTTGTGTGTGTGTGTGTGTGTGTGTGTGTGTGTATGGAGTTTTTTTCTGAACTTTGACTGTATGATCTAGGTTTTACTAGTGTCCCACTTTTTATAGTTTAAAATTTCTATGGCCTCATCTTTTTCTACTCCCCCCCCACTTAATCTAATCCTACATTGACCTTATTGGCATTTCCTTAAAATGTTAAGCATTCTCCCTTCTTTATGATATTTATAGCTGTAATTCTCTATGTCATGCACATTTAATCACAGTGTCATACGAATAACTTCCTCATCATCTATTGGAAGTACTACCAGTCTTCTAGGAGCATTCTTACATCCCTGAAGAGTTTTTGTTCAAGTGTTATTTTATAGTGAGAACTTTTCTACCACACTACTTAAAGTACAATGGCTTTCTGCTCTTTGTCTTAATCACACTCTGTTTTTCATTTCAGTTTTCTTGTCCTCCATAGCACTTATTATCATTGGCATATATCATCTATTTTACTTTCTTTTTTACTTACTGTCAAACTCTTTTATCAACTTATGAAAACAGAGACTTTATTGTTTTTAGCTGTATTTTTTAGCACTTTTGCAGTGCTTAATGAATGAATGAACAGCTAAACACATACACAACTATAAGTGAAAACCCTTATGCAGACACATCCACTGTTATGCACACACAAAGAAATCAGTGGAGTCATGCTGGATGTTCTACGGCCAACTAGAGTTAGTTAGGCCACAGTAGGCAGGACTTTGATGGGGTTATGGAATTACTGGATCAGGCCCATTTGTTTTATAGGTTGAAATTTGCTCTTGAACACTTATGCTGGCCAAAATAAAAGGCCCACAAGACTAATGTAGGAATCAGGGTAGTTATTTATGTACATTGAGATATATAACTGGGACACTCATGTCTATGTAAGCAATGACTTTTTTTCTTTATCAACCAAATACAAATAAATAATACAAACTGTGCCAAGGCAGATAGTTTGATCCACTCATGATGTTAAAATAGGCATTATGTCACTGAAGTCATGAAAAGGATGGCATTGGCCTAGGCATCAATGCTTTGCTATATCTAAACCACAAGCCAACAGAGCACCTTCCTTTCCTCTGCTTTCTTAGCTGCCTAACTCACTAATGATGGATATATTTCTCTTTATCCATGATAACATTCCATAAAATTACAGTTAAGAGTTTCTGACTTGGGAGTCATTCTGTCTCTTTCAGGTAACTTTGAGTCTCTTTCATGGTCATTTATCTTATTATTATTTTTAATCACAGTTAAAGTTGAAGAATGCAACTTATTTTCCTGGATTTCTAGCCTTTGTAAGTTATCTAGCTACCATAGTTTTTACATTTTGATGATAGTCACATAATTGTAAACACAGCATAGCACACTATGTATATGGACTATTTTTCAGGCATTTTGGGGCAATTAACGAGGGAGGATTCTCAAACACTAACTTACAACACTTTCCATTTATCTACTTATGTAGAAACCAAGGATGGAGACAACTTGGGCAGCAATAGCAGAAAACACTCTCACTGTCATTAATTAGATCCCTCCCTCGCCAGAGCTCTGAGTAGTCCTGAACCCTTATCTGTACTTACACACTATTTCTGCCCTGTCTAGCTATCACCAGTCCAAGTCTCCAGAAGAAGAAAAACACTGGGTCCACCTGCCTCTGTTGGTTAAAAACAAAACAAAATAAAACCTCAAACCTCCCACAAATCATGAATAAACAAACAAGAATAATAAATGAGAATGAAAAAAATAAACAAGTACAGCAAAAGACTGAGGACATTGGGGACTGAATGAAACTTGTGTACAGAGAAGAGCTCTAGTAGCATATTGGTCTGGAATCTGAGAACGAGATGTTTCTTTTCTTCACCGATGCCTCAGACTCAATATCGAGGGGTTGAGGAAATTTGCTTTCAGAAGGAACCCCTCTGGAGCTAGAATTATCAATGGATATAAAAAGCTTGAGGGAGAGTAATTATTAAGTATTCTCACCCTCAGTGACTCAGAGGGTCCTGGTTTCTCATAATTCCTCATGGTGGATGATCTTGTGAATGGAGGGTATCTAACCATGATCATTGATGCTTCCATTTAAGCCCTACTTACTTGCCAATCCTCAGTTTTATCCTTCCCCAGAGAGATGCATATTTTTAATTCAAGGAACACACTAGGCTATAGCTTCAATACTAAGTATCCAAATTAATGAAGATAGCATGCCTATGTAAGAAATAGTCATTAACTTTCTATTTTTAGAATTAAACACACACGCACATACACACTCACTCACAAACACTTGCACACAGATCAAGGCAAGGACTTCTCAATTTTGTAGCAGAAGAGAAGGAATCTTAGCATATAATCAAATATTTTCCAACACTTCTGGATATATAATTCTAAGATCTGCACTGAAAATATTCCCATTTGAGTCAATCCTATGTAGAAAGTATTCAAATATTGAATTTATATGTGGTTCAGAGAAGTTTGTGAATTATTACTTCAATCCTGTGTAAGATGAATGAGATTTGGTCTAATAAGGTGGTATAGTAAACTGAAGAGAAGAAAGATTAAAAAGCACATTCCTTCTATTTGAGTATTTTTATTTTTTATATTCTTTTTAGTTCACCAAATATATTAGGCAATCTATTTAACACAAAAAGAATTTTTCAGTATTTTAATAATTAAAATAAATGTAGAAGTTTTTATTTACTCAATTTAAAAAAAACAAAGAAACAGTGAAAGCTATATTTCAGAGAAAATTTGGACATTTATAACTTTTCTAAGTTGTCAGATTCAAGTTTTAACCTTTAAGATCCACCATCGGCTGGGCACAATGGCTCACACCTGTAATCCCAGCACCTTGGGAGGCCAAGGTGAGAGGAGTGCTAGAATCCATTTCAAGACCAGGCTAAGCAACATAGTGAGATTTCATCTCTACAAAAGACCAAAAATTAGCCAGTAGCGTCAGCATGTGCCTCTAATTCCAGCTACTGGGATAGCTGAAGTGGAAGGGAGGCCTAATTCCAAGAGGTAGTGGCTTTAGTGAGCTGTAATTATGCAACTGTACTCCAACCTCGGTGACAGAGTAAGACTCTGCTTAAAAAAAAAAAAGATTCATTATGCAGGACAATGTGGAATAACTGTGCAGGTTCTAGCTTTCCATTTATTTGTCCCAGTGAAGATCCCACTTACTTAACTAACATTTACAAGTATCTCTGGCTGTGCCTCAGGCACAGTGGCCCCAAAGTCAGTTGTAACAATGGCTGTCTGTGCTCTAAACTGTCAAGCTGCCAAGAAAGAGAAATCACTCAGGATAAGATTCAGCTCTGATTCAAACTCACCAGCGGACTTTGTGAGAGACAAGGCAGAGACATGGTGTGGAGAAAATGACAGTGTTGTCTGAACACTAGCTGTAGTTTATTCTCTCCTTTGTAATCACAGTCAAAAATATTCATAGCCGGGCTCGGTGGCTCAGCCTATAATCCCGCGCCTTTGGGAGGCTGAGGTGAGTGGATTGAGTTGAGCCCACGGGTTCGAGACCCGCCTGGGCAGTGAGACCTCATCTCTACAATAAATCAAAAAATCAGCCGGGCGTGGTAGCGCATGCCTGTAATTCCGGCTACTCGGAAGGCTGAGGCGGAAGGATCGCCGGAGCCCAGCAGGTCGAGGCTGCAGTGGCCGGGAGCGGCCACTGCACTCCAGTCTGGGTGACCGAGTGAGACTCCAACTCAAAAAAAAAAAAAAAAAAAAAAAATTCATAGATTTTCTGCAAGGCAACCACCAGAATTCCTTATTACTCATGAAATGACTCAAGTCATTCCTTGCTATTGCAAAACTTAATAAAGCCATTTGATTACATATATTTCTGTTCTGAGAATATAAATTTAGACATAATGCAAACAGAGTAACTTACAGTCTCTGTAGCCAAGGCTCCTAAAAAAGGTTTTTACCCTTCAGTGGTTTACTAACTCTGACCATAATTTTTTAATTTTAAAATAAAAAATAAAGACTCCATTTGTGTTAAAGAATAGCAGTTAAAAGTTTTAGTATGTTTGTTTGTTTGTGTGTTTCCCTCAGATAAAACACGCAGTGAAGGGCCTACTTACCAGCAATTCAATTTATGTAATTCTTCATACTAATAGCGCCTAAGGAAAATATAAATCTTTAATTATATAGGCAGTACATGAATATTCTTACTGATTACTATTTCTGATTGCTTAATCTTTCTGGTTTATCCTGGATGACTATGTCACTCATCTCTTTAAGCTTTGGATTTTTCATTCAGGATAGGAAGACAATGATCACTTGTTCATGGAATTTTGTAGAATAAAGAAATAAAATACTTTAAAAATGAGCAGCTTAAGTAATCTTGAACCAACAAAAAACTAAGCAAAAATGAGACAGCTCTCAGCCTACCTGACTTCAAAATCAAAATCCATAAGTCTTGTACTGACACAATGACCTGCTGCCTTTCAATGCTGCAATCTTTCTTAAGGCCCATTCTCTCAACATTTGCCACAAGGAAGCATAGGATAAGCCAGGTCCCTGGGTACATGGTCTAGTCCCATAGGTTGTAAGTGAAAGAGAAGATATGGGCCCTGCAAACAAGTGTGAGGGAGGATCAGAGAATCAACCCATACTCTAAATCTAAGGGAAGACCAGTGTCTACATTCTGAATGAGAAAGATGAGATATACCATAGATTCTATTTTAGGGAGAGTCTTGTGCTGCAAACTCTTGGTCTTGAGAGGCCTGGTTCTTATTCCTTAGATTTTGGCAATGTCTGTTTCTCACATCCAAGTTCTGACAAAGGTTCATTGCCTTCATGCAGTGGAGGATATGTGGCATATTTCCCTTGAAAAACCAGATCTCCATTGATTAAAAACTTTTATCATCCTCAACACTGTTTTTCCCTGAGTAACTGAGTTCAGCTTCTTTCGTGCTGCAAGAAGCTAAGCTAGTTTTTGTCTATTCATTGATCTTCTACTTCAGTGATTACATATCTTCTCTCTAGATCCAGATTTCTGTCCTCCCAGGCTATCTATTTTAGCCCAGGAAGTCTTAATCTGGGGTGCACAGAACACTTGGGAGGCTGGTAAAGTTTTGTGGGGGAAAAATCATCTTTATTATCACAAAACTTTAACTGAATTGTTAGCATTTTCTTCTATTTTGAATTAAGCAACAAACTAGTATAATAGCAGCAGTACTTGTTTCCGAGTTATAGATATTGATCATAGATATTTTCATATTTCACGATAGTTGTTCCATGTAGTTTTAAATAATATTTATTTGTTTTGCTACTTGGATATCAAAGTAGTAATGGACCTAACCTTAGATTTTATGTATTCACAAAGAAACACATGTAATACTGTACCACAAATTTGATGTTTGATGTTTGATAACTATACTCCAATATAATTGACTTTCTTAGAAATTCTATGTCTATTATTCTATGTATATTAATTTAAACAATAATTACATGTTATTTAATAGTTACTAGTTTGATAAACTAGTCCATGATAGAAAAAATGTTTAGGAATTTCTGGTTATGTCTATGTTAGTCTTTGGTTATGCTGTACACCCAGAATATATTCTTGGCTAAAAACAAAAAGAAAGTGGAATAGGGACTTATTGTCCAGAATAATACTAATTTGGAGAGATTCATTAAATCAGATAAAGACTTCTAGGATCATGGGAGAAAGGTAAGGAAAATATTCTCATATGCCAGAAGTGTTTTTGTCACATCCATAAGAAATGATAATAAATATCAAGGCAGGGTTGTGCAGAAGAGAAGGGTTCTCAGTGAACTTGGAATATGCAGACCTAAAGGCAGTGGCCTGTGGGATATGGTCAAGAGCATCTGGGGCACCAAAATGCATGAAACTGTAAGAAAAAAAAGTTCCAGATCTGGCAAGGGCAAAGAGACCAATAGAGGAAAGAAAGGATAGAAATAGATGAAGAACTAGCCAGAAGTAGAAACTGGGCAGGGGCAGTTAGATTACGGTGATGAAAGGAACTTTTCTAGAAATAATAAGGTTGAAATTTGTGCATCTCTGCTTCCATTATTCCCCAAATTGTCAGTTTCTGTCATCTTGACAGTTTTATAACTTCTGTGACCTTGTCTCTTCATTCTAAAATATGAGGACACGTTTGACTTCCCTGTAGATCCTGGATGTTAGGCCTTTGTCATATGTACAGTTGGCAAATATTTTTTTCCCCATTCTGTGGGCTATCTCCCCACTCTCTTGATAGTTGATTTTGCTTTGCAGAAGCCTTTCAGTATGATGAGGTCCCACTTATCTATCTTATCTCTTATGACCTGGGATTTGGGGGTTTTGATCAGGAATATGTTGCCTATTCCAATTTTTGTAAGAATGTCTCTTGCATTTTCTAAGATTCTTATAGTTTGAGGTTTTATATTTAGTTCTTTAATCTATTTAGAGTTGATTTTTGTGTATGGAGATAGGTCGGGGTCCTGTTTCATTCTTCTGCATGTGGTCAGCAATTTTCCTAGCACCATTTATGGAATAGGTTCTCAGTGGTTGCTGGTGGAGGCTTTGTTGAAGATGAGTTGGCTAGGAAATTGAGGCTTTGCCTCTGAAATCTTTATCCGAAAGGAAAAAAACAACAGTCCCATTAAAAAGTGAGCAAAAGACATGAATAGACACTTCTCAAAAGAAAACATATGAGCATTTAACAGACACATGAAAAAATGCTCAACCTCACTAATCATCAGAGAAATGCAGATTAAAACTACACTGAGATACCACCTAACTCCAGTAAGAATGGCATTATTAATAAAACAAAAAACAACAGATGCTGGCAAAGGATGTAGAGAAAAGGGAATGCTTCTACAAGGTTGGTGGGAGTGCAAACTTGTTCAACCTCTATGGAAAACAGAATGGCAAACTTAAAAGAACTAGAAATTGACCTTCTGAGCTGCCCAGTGATCCCCTCTCTGGGAATATATCCAGAGGAACTCAAATCCTTCTACAAAAAAGATATCTGTACACTCATGTTTATTGAAACACTATTCACACGAACAAAACATTAAACCAACCATGCTGCCCATCAAAAGTGGACAGGATAAAAAAATATGGTACATATATATGATGGAAAATTATGCAGCCATATTGAAGGACAAAATTATGGACTTCATAGCAACTTGAGTCTATCATACTGAGTGATCTATCACAGAAACAAAGAACTGAGCACCACATGTTCTCACTCATAAGTGGACCCTGAACATCTAGCATAACAGTACAAGAAGGGATTGGCAGTAACGAGACACTGCTAGGAAGGAAGGAGGGAGAACATAACACCAATAAGGTGCTTGATTCTAATCTAGGTGAAATGAAGTCCAATGGGAGGTCCAAACTTCATCTGTACATAAACCACTTACGTAGCGAATCCTGATTTTTACCCCACATCTTTAAAATTTTTAAAAATGAGGGTAATGACAATTATATTACTAGTTATAGATTTAGTGAAGCAACATACAGAATATCTTTTTTTCACATGGATGGAATTGAAAACCTATAAATGCCGACTTTCAGTTTCAACTTCAACATGTAAAGAACTAACAAGTACCACAATAGAAACATCAAAAACAAAACCACTAGAGGAATTTGAAGCATTTCGTGGCTATGACTACAGAAAACATGAAATATATCCTGACTCCTATCCTGATTGACATATTGATTCACTTGCTCCTTAGTTTGATCACAAATCCTGGTTTTCAATAATTTTTACTTCTTCAGCTGCCTCATTGGTAAGAAGTATAGTCAGGACAGACAAGCAAGACCATCCAGGGAAATACCCCAAAAGTATTCTATTCCCCCTGTGGTCACTTATGAATGGAAAGACATAGAGTTATCTGGAAGCAAAATCTTTAATCTCTTCTGTCTCTGCTCTCTAAGAATTCACCCTCAGGTATTATACTTTGACAATAAGACTGTAGTCTCATTGTAGGTTCCTTTTTAGTCTGTTCAGTTCCCAAAGTAACCATGTATAGTCTTTGTCTTCCTAGAAAAACTAGGATCCAGATGGTTTTGTTACAATTCATTCCTCAAGAGAGCTAGAACTATATGAGATTCTCTGACTACAGCTTTAACTTTTTTTTTCTTGACCATGTTATTGCCACTCTCACCAGCTTTAACACAAATACATAAGAAAACTGTTTTGACCAACACCATTTTTCCTAACTTGGGCTTAGCTCTTTTCTATGGGGCTTTTTTGAAAAAGGGAAATAGGAGAGACTGATGTCATTTTGAAAGATGACGTGGAGTGAGAAGAGGGTGAAAAAAGTGAATGAACAAATACTTGTGTTATGGATAGAAGAAAAGCCCACAGAAGAAGGGTCTCAGGATCCAACACACATTATCACAAATGTCATGATCATCGTCACTGCTGACCCTCTCCTGACCAGGCTCCACCCCTGAGGGACACAGCTCAGCCTTGACCAATGACTTCTAAGTACCACAGAGAACAAGGGGTGAGAATGTCATCAGTGACTAATAAAAGGCCACACAGAGAAGCAGCAGCACACACCTGCTTCTGACACAGCTGTGATCACCAGCAAGTTGCCAGACCTGACATCATGGTGCATCTTACTGCTGAAGAAAAGTCTTCCGTTACTAGCCTGTGGGGCAAGATGAATGTGGATGAAGCTGGAGGTGAAGCTTTGGGCAGGTAAGCATTGGTTCTCAATACATGAGAATGAAGGGTAAATATGATGCTGGCAAGTTGACCCAGATAATCCTTAAGATTTTTGAGCATCTCTAATTTTTTGTCTGCTATGGTGTCATCTTACAGGCTCCTCGTTGTTTATCCCTGGACCCAGAGATTTTTTGACAACTTTGGAAACCTGTCCTCTTCCTCTGCCATTATGGGAAACCCCAAGGTCAAGGCCCATGGCAAGAAGGTGCTGACCTCCTTTGGGATGCTATTAAAAACATGGACAACCTGAAGGGTGCGTTTGCTAAACTGAGTGAGCTGCACTGTGACAAGCTGCACGTGGATCCTGAAAACTTCAGGGTGAGTCCAGGAGAGGTTCATATGCTCTTTTTGGATTTTTACTTTGACATTAATTGAAGCTGACACTATGATTGAAAAGATCAGTGAAGATCTCAGAAATCATGGGTATAGCTTGGTGTTAGAACAACAGACTTCCAGTGGGCATAACCAAGACCAACTTAATTCAGAACTAGTGACAGTAAAGGGATACTAGCAGCCAGAATTTTCTTAAAAGTTTTAGCAAGTTATGTCAACTAGATGTGTTTGTCCTGGATAATAATATTATAGAATCGAAGACTTTTGCAAGAAGAAATATGATTTGACTTTTGATTAAAGGAAAGCCTGTCTCAAAGAAGGAGAAATGTCTTTTAGATGTGGGTCTTAATAGTTGATGATTATCAAAATAAAATTTTGGGGGAAATATAAAAGATTTGGGGTAAAAATTAAAAGATATTTTCTCAAAGAAATATAAGACAAATTCTTTAAAATATGTTAAATTTCCTGTCAGTATTCTGACATTGGTTAAAGATTTTAACTCTCACCAAGAACCCTTGTAGCACTGAAATTCTATGTTTATGGATATTAAACAATTGTTAAAAGAGAAAGAGAGAAAAGGAGGCAATTGACAATGGTGAAATGAGGAGAAAGGTTGAGGATTTTTGTAGGCAGAACATTGCATGTAGGGCTCATAAAAATGAAATTGAACCTAAGCTTATTTGAATGTATTGTATAGCAACAAAACTTGAAGCAGTTTGAGGTCAGAGTTGCCAAGGATTGTAGGTATAACGCCATCTTTTTCTGCATCATGCCTATATTTCGTCTTGTCTTTCACCTGATAGCTCCTGGGTAACGTGTTGGTCATTATTCTGGCTACTCATTTTGGCAAGGACTTCACCCCTGAAGTACAGGCTGCCTGGCAGAAGCTGGTGTCTGGAGTTGCCATTGCACTGGCTCACAAGTACCACTGAGACTTCTTTCCAGATGATCAGTGTTCCTGTGTTCTCAACACCCTCTTTCTGCACATGGGCACTGGGCTGGGACTTGCAAGCAAAGCTTCTGTTTAATAAAGTGTATTCCAATCAGTAATCAGGACTGCAATTTTATCTTCCTCATTTTTTACTCTTGTGTCAAAGAAAAAAGTGGTTCATGGACTGAGGGATAGAGAAAGACATAAAAGGAAGAAATAAGAGCTTCTTTAAGAGGTGGATGGGGATTCTTCAAAGGAAAATGGATGTTATGGGAGGATTCTGGAGGATCAGAAGGATACCATAAGAGGGAGTGATTTTTATAATGGTGGAAAAATAGTTAAATGGGCAGGGACTTGTGGGCATTGTGGCAAAAACTTACTGCACAAGGGAAGGAAGGGGGTGGTATGTGGTACCTGAGAAAGTTTATCTATGGTACATGACAAATTTTGTTTAAAAAAAAAAAACAACTTTGCAGATATCCAAGATCTCATCTAGAATTATTATTTTAATTAGTTATAGTTTTACATTTTGAACAGGTAGCTTGTCATATGTTTTTTGAGATTGATTTGGAGATGAGAGGATAAGTTGAGTAATGACTAAGAACTTAACAAAAAAAGTAACCATGAATCAACAATAACCTGCTCCTTCCAGAAAGATTTTATTAATTGGTAGCCAAGGCTAAGCCACATGAAATCATTGTGCTCTATCTTCTGATAGAATGTGATATGTACTAAAATAAAGCTTGAGTTAGGACATAAGTGGAAACTTTTTTGGGTGACGGTTATAATGAATATTTTATAGAGAAGATAAAATACTAATAAAATCTTACAGTCTAAAACAAGCAAATGGTGACCAGTGACTTGTGTGAAACTGGCTCTCTGGAAGTAGAAAGCAAGACATATGTAGACAACTAGAGAAGAACAGAGAATACAGGGACCTGACTATGAAAATACAAGCTTTTACTATGCTATTGGCAATAGTAGTCAATAAATATTTTTAGGGTGTTAAGTGACCCAGGGAATAGATTTACAAGAAAAGTAACCTACTAATGCCTACAGAATGGATTCACATTTGCAGGCTAGATATGAATATTGATACAAGGAAACACATATAATGGTTTAAACCCAAGAGGAGCAATGAGATTTTTGAAGCATGAAGGATGGGAAAAGGTGGAATGATGAATATATGGTATCTGATTGAGGTGGGTGAGAAGGAAGAAGAAGGCATTTGATAATTGAAAGTTCCCAGCATGAGTGACAATAACAGGAGTAAGTCATTCACTCACCTGGGAACCCTGATGTAGAAGTGAGATTAACTGAATTAGTTTTCATGGAGTGCTAGGATGCTCAGGGAGTCTTGATCTTCCAGTCCTAAGTCTTTCATATCAGGACTTGAGACCTTTAAACTTTCTATGTAACAGGGCCATATCCTGGCAGTATCTGATTGCCAGTACCTCTATTAGGCATTTCATTGCTCCCACGCATTGATCAGAATTTATCCTGTGAATTACTTTTTAATATGGATATATATACATATATATGTATATAGTGGATGAAGATATATATAAATATCTTCATTATATTTTATATATATATATCTTCATCCACAATAGAGATGAGAGACCAATGATTATTTTAGCTGTAGACTGTCAATAGCTCTGGTCTCTCTGAGTCTTATAACTTTTCCATATACCCCTAAACAGAGTAAACAGGGTTATTCATGACACTAGATATTTTCACTTAGAAAATGACAGCAATGTGCATTTTTTATTGATACATAATATTTGTATATATTTATGGGGTACATAAGATGTTTTGTTACGTGCATAGAATGTATAATAATTAAATCAGAGTATTTAGGATATCCATTACCTTGAGCATTTATCATTGATCTGTGTTGAGAATATTTCAAGTTCGGACTTATAGCTTTGAAATATATAGTGCATTACTGTTAACTATAGTCAGTCTACTCTATTATCAAACATTAGAACTTATTTCTTCCACCAACTGTATGTTTTTATCCATAAACTATCTTCTCTTTATCCCCTCCACACACATGCTACATTTTTTTCCAGCCTCAGATAATTATCATTCTATTCTTTATTTCCTTGAAATCAAATTACTGACCTTACACATATGAGTGAGAACATGCAGTATTTATCTTCCTATGTTTGGCATATTTCACTTAACATAATGACAACCAGTTCTATCTATGTTGCTGCAAATGGCAAGATTTCATTATTTTTATGGACAAATAGTAATCCATTGGATAAATATATTTCTTTATCCACTCATCTGTTGATGGACACTCAGGCTGATTTTATATCTTGGCTGTTGTGAATAGTTCTGCAATAAACATGGGAGTATAGGTATTCCTTTGACATACTGACTTCCTCTTCTTTGTATAAATACCCAGTAGTGAGGGTGTTGGATTGTATGGTAGACCTATTTTTAGTTTTTGGAGAAGTCTCCAGACTGTTTTCCATAATGGTTATACTAACTCACATTCACACTAACATTAAGTAAGATTTTTATCTTCTCCATATTCTTGACAGCATTTGTTATTTTTTTAATCTTTTAAATAATAGCCTTTCTGAGATGATATTTCAGTGTAGTTTTGATTTGCATTTCCTGATAGTTAGTAATGTTCAGCATTTTTTCATATACACATTGGCCATTTGTATGTCTTGTTTTGAGAAATGTCTATTCAGAATTTTTCCCAGGTCTAGGCAAATGTTTTATGGCTAATACCCTCAAAAACACAGGCAAAAAAAAAAAAAAAAACAAAACACAGGTGAATAAGACTATTTTAAGCTAAAAATCTTCACCACACACACACACACACACACAAAACAACTAACAAAGAGGCAACATATTGAATGGGAGAGAATATTTACAAACCATTCATCTAAAAAGGAACTGATATGTGGGACATACAAGAAAGTCAATCAATTCAACAACAAAAAAGCAAGAAATGTGCATTTTTAATCAATTAATCTTTGTTTCTCTCTTCTTGCTTCCAAATATTATTTTAGCTTTTGATGTTAAGGATGGGAATGATGAAATGGTGGGTAGAAAATATAGGTTTTACTCTTTAGGGAGCTAGATATAAAACAAGATATTACCAGTCCATGACAACTTAATTAAAAACAAATTCATAATTATGTAGTCATAGAGAAGAACAAAATAATGGACTTTACAGTAAATTGAATGGAATTGGAGACCATTATACTGAGTGCTCTATCACAGAAACAAAGATCTGAATACCATCTGTTCTTACTCATAAGTGGGACCTGAACACTAATCACATTAGCACAAGGAAGGGATTTGTGTTTCCTGAGCACCTCCAGGGGAGGGAGGGAGGAGGAGCATGTAACAACACAAAGGGTACCCGGTCCCAAACTAGGAAGTGAGGCCCAGTTGGAAGCCCAAACTTTACCTGCCTGCAGTCTACTTGTGCAGTTGATCCTTACTAATTTTTTTAAATTTAAAATAAGAAAACAGACAAGAGTCTGGATTAGAATTTTTATTTTATTTTATTTTAGATTTAGAGGGTACAATTACAAAGTTTTTACATGGACATATTGCATTAGATGAAGAATAACTAATTTTTGACCTTAGGGAATAAAAGCTGCCCAACCAAAATAGATTTGTGATAAACAGGTTATTCTCAGAATAGTAATCTAGCTAAGAGTACAGAGGGTTTAGAGATTATGTCATTGCTAGAGTTAAAAATTCTGTAATGGCTTCTCACTCCCTTCCACTGAAAACAAGTTTATTTGATTAGATCTTTGCTTCCTTTTTTTTTTATTTTTATTTTTTTTTTGAGTTGGAGTCTCACTCTGTCGCCCGGACTGGAGTGCAGTGGCTGCTCCCGGCCACTGCAGCCTCGACCTGCTGGGCTCTGGCGATCCTTCCGCCTCAGCCTTCCAAATAGCCGGAACTACAGGCATGTGTTACCACGCCCGGCTGATTTTTTTGATTTATTATAGAGATGATGTCTTGCTGCCCAGGCGGGTCTCGAACCCGCGGGCTCAGGCAATCCACTCACCTCAGCCTCCCAAAGGTGCGGGATTGCAGGCTGAGCCACCGATCCTGGCTTGGTCTTTGCTTCCTTGCAGCAGTAGCACCTGCTATTCTCCACTTAGTTATTTATATATCAGCCTCACTGGTCCATTGTTTATCTCTGCTTCAGAGCTTTGGATCTACTACTTCAAGTTCTAAACTTTCGTTTCCAATATCTTCCCATGGCAGATGCTTTCTCATCATTCTGGGTCCAATTCAAATACTTCCTCTTTAAAGAGACTATTCCTGGCATCCTCATATCTCATACTTATTAAGTCCAGATATTAATGTTCTTCTTAGGAAATAAAAATATCTAAAATCATTGTATTGATTGACATTAGTTTTAGGTATCTTCTACTCCCAATATTATAAACCTTCAGAGGAAAGTTTTATTCTTTGACTCATTTATCTTAAATATCCAGTACTTAGAACAATTATGACAGTTACTAAACAAATAGTTGTTGAATTAATGTTTGAAAACTCATGGGAAAAAATGCTTGAAAGCACATGAAATGGTTTTTGTATAGAAAGGTCTTTTGTGAAGAAACAGCTTCATTGGTGAGGATTTAGTCAATGTCAGAAACAATGCTATGAGAAAAATAGAAGAGTACAATACCTATGAACAAGAATAAATGAACAAGCCTTTAGAAGATAATGCCTCAAAATCATAAGAAAAAAGAAGTGGTTATAGATGACTTTTGGATTACTGTCTAGGTTTATTTTTTAAAATGGAGAAGTTGTTTGGAGACATGAAAGATCATAGTTATCTTTTAGTTTGAGGAGAAACAATTAAGACTTATTCACTTGTTAAGACCTTAAGAGGCTTAGACACCAGTCTGTGAGTTACCCTTCAATGCCAAGCTCTGCAAGCTGAACCTAGTTATATTACTGAATGTGTTCAAAGATCTATACATATATATATATGCATCTTATAGATCTCCTATCTTAAAAAGATTCTAACTTGGATTTTTCTCAAGGTCCATAATATACACCTTCATACCAATAAAAATCTCCTCACTCAACCTTAGCATGAGAAAAGTCATAAATTGTTATAGCTATAACTGGAAAATAAATGCCGATATCTTACTGACCTTTTAGTCATCTCAATCAATAAATAAATATAGGCTTTATCTGCAATCATAAAGACTGAAAGAATCTCATCTATATTATTATAATTTTAGTCAACCTGAGCACTAGTAGATAAACTAATTTGAAGATAGAGCTTTCCTTTAATGAAATGCACAGGTAACTTCTTAAGCTGCTTCTTTATATGATCATGAGCTCTGACCACAGGGAAAGTAATCAAGCCAGCTTTCCAATGTTTCAGTTATCATGATTTAGCAAAGTCTGAGATCGTGGATCTCTTTCAGAGACCAAAAATGCCTGTTAAGAGTACCATGTTAATAGTGTGGCATGTCAGAAACAGCACTGAGTTATAGACAAATTTGTCTAAAGTACAGTGATATCCCAGCTGTGGCTGTCTGTGGACTATTAGTCAATTAAAACAGTCCCTGCTTCTTTAGAGGTGTTTTACAAGCATAGAGGAAGGAAAGGAGGTGCTTTCTAATGTCTACTTTGCTGAAAAGGGTAGACCTAATAGACCTAACATTTATCAGAGGTTTAACTCAAATCCACAGTACGACTATGGAGCATTCCACTATCGTCTTCACTGAGCATAGAAGAGCTACACCAAAACCCTGGGTCACCAGCCAGCATATGCACTTCTGCAGTGGGAAATACTCGTCATCTGGTGCCTACATCCATACCCTTGTCACACAGACCAATGTGTCTGCTCAGATGAAACAGACGTGCTTTATTTTATACAGGTTAAAATAAATAGATACTGAGCTAAGGGTTCAGTCCTAGATTATTATTACCTAACACCAATCTGTTCCTGCATGGAAACTGTTGCTTTATAGAAATTGTTTTCATGGGCCTATTGTAAACCAGAGGTTATAGCCAACACCCATAGAGAGTGTATTAAAAAAATTAGTTTAGCACTTAGTCCTTAGAAACCACTGCTAACTGAATGAGACTTATACACTTGTCCCATGAGAGATTCTGGATCCAAAAGGAATCTCACAATCCTTGAACTTTTCAGTTATTTGTCTAGGCTTTAGTTTTAATCTACAGGCCTCTCTGGGGTTAGAAATAAGAATGTAGAAAAGGCTGACAAAGAAGTGCTAATGTATTCTATGGAGAAAGAAGAAAGAAACTAACCAAAGGAAAAATGAGAGAAAAATTGGTATAATTTAGTTGGAACTGGACAAAGGCTTTAAAAAACTTAAGCTGTAGAATCCTTTCAGAGGCCCCTTTCCTACACTATCTCAATGCAAACGTCTGTCTGAATTCTTCCCTGTCTAAACCCCACCCCTGTGTTGACCAGCCTTGCCTTGACCGATAGCCTCAGAGCCCTCAGGTGAGGCCAGGGGCCAAAGGTCAAATGACAAAGAATAAAAGGAAGCACCTTCAAGCAGTTGCACATACATCTTCTGAAACATCTGGAATTAGGACAAGCTCCCAATCCAGACAGCATGGTTCATTTTACAGCTGAGGAGAAGGCTATTATCACAAGCCTGTGGGCCAAGGTGAATGTGGAAGAGACTGGAGGAGAAGCCCTGGGAAGGTAAGTTCTAGGTACTGGAATGAGGGAGGGAAAGAAATATCCATGCCCGGAAGAAATCTAGGACACTTCTCAGGAAATGTGATACCTTCTCTTTCCAACTTCTATTGTCCTATCTTATAGACTCCTGGTTGTCTACCCATGGACCCAGAGGTTCTTTGACAACTTTGGAAACCTGTCCTCTGCCTCTGCCATCATGGGTAATCCCAAGGTCAAGGCCCATGGCAAGAAGGTGTTGAGTTCCTTAGGAGAAGCTGTTACACATATGGATGACCTCAAAGATGCCTTTGCTCATCTGAGTGAGCTGCACTGTGATAGACTGCATGTGGATCCTGAAAACTTCAGAGTGAGTCTGGGAGATAGTCAAGCCCTCTTGCTTTTAGTCTCAGGGTATCTGTAATAACTGAGCACAGATCCGAGCACAATTGAGGACATCTTCAGGGTGTGAGATATTTTGGAGATGACAGGGTTGCCAGTATAGAAGCGCCAGAGGACTGACTGACCTGAGACCAGGTGGCGACGTATTAATGCCTAAGGAGTGCTTTAGAAGTCGAGAGGGACAAGTTAACTTTGAGAAAAAAATTGTGTAGAGATGAGGAGAATTGCTTTTGTTTATTAGATTCCTGTAGAAAGAACTTCGTCTTTCCTTTTATTTTTTAAAAACCCTTCTGGGGCAGAAAAAGAATGGCCATTGAAAAGATGAATGTAAACAGGCATATATTATTGGATCAGTAGAAAGAAAGAACCTGAGTGGCCAAATATGTGTTAGTAAGGCTGTTCCTATATTGACTTGACACATGCAAATTCTGCTAGGGCCAGACATGGAGGCTCATGCCTGTAATCCCAGCAATTTGGAAGGCTGAGGCAGGAGGATTGCTTTGGCTCAGGAGTTCAAGACTATCCTGGACAGCATAGCAAGACCTCAACTCTACAAAAACATAAAAATCAGCCAGGTGTGATGGCATTTGCTTGTAATCCCAGCTACTTGGGAGGCTGAGGTCGGAGGATCACCTGAGTCCAGGAGGTCAAGGTTGTGGAGAGCTGTAATTGTGCCATTGCACTCCAGTCTGGATGACAGAGTGAAACTCCGATTCAAAATAAAATAAAGTAAAATAAAATATTGGTAATGCTTCCTTACAAACTTATATTCTATAACTCCAGGAGAAGGCAAAACGTCTCTGAGGAAGAGAAATAATTGGAGCATACGGGTTTGAAAAATGAGCTGTGAAGTTTTGTTGTTGTTGTTTTTATTTGTCAGTCAGTAAAAAATGAGGTTGTTGGTATTAAGAAGATAGAAAGATTTAAGTCCTGGCCAATGATGAGTTCTGCAAGGGAAATAACTTCCTGTATTTAACGGTTAGGCAAAGCCCAGGCTTTGAAAGAAGTTGACATAGGCTTGGTTCTGAGTGGGAGTCAGTGTCCAAATACCAGGAAGCCTGCAGGAGCTCTCTGCTTACAATGTGTTCATCTCTGTTTTCTCGTTCCACCTCCACAGCTCCTGGGAAACGTGCTAGTTATTGTCTTGGCACATCATTTCGGCAGGGAATTCACTCCCCAGGTGCAGGCTGCCTGGAAGAAGCTGATGTCTGCAGTGGCCATTGCCCTGGGACACAAATATCACTGAGCCCCCTGCCCCTGATATAGAGCCTTCAGGGACAGGCTTTAATCTTCAAGCAGTAATAGCAACAATAAAACAATTCTGCTAAGAAAATACATCCAATTGTCTTTACTTCTTTTTTCCCATGTCCTTTTAAATATATGAATCCCAAAGGATATTATGTAGAGGTGTGTACGGTGTGTGGTTGTGGTATGTGTGTATATGTGTGTGTGTGGTGCATATTCTTCATTTATTTTTGCATGAGATGTGATTTTTTTTAAGAGAAAATAAAACAGGGCAATAAAGGAACACAAACGTGAGAGTTGCGCAAGGAAGAACAAAAGATGTGGGAGAGCTCTGGTAGGTAAGAAGAGCTCTATGAAACAAGACTCCTCTGAAGTAGATAATCTTAGGAGAAGGGGAAAATGTCAGCAAAGGTCTTAGGGGCCGGATGGAAGCAGAGTAACAAGAATGGGGCTTAATGGAGGAAGATTGTTCCAGGTCTTAGGAGGTCACAGTTCAGGCATTGCACTTCCTTTATGTTTAGTGCAACACAATTTCTAAGAGTATCTGGTTTTTTTTATAGCCCTTGTGAGGCTAGGTTGGGGCTTGGTGGTGTTGGAAGTCAGAGCAAGGGTAGTTCTTTTCCAAGTTAACTCCAAAGAATTGTTCCTTTCTTTACTAAGAAATTTTGGGTTTTAAACATTGATGAACACCTAGGGAAGTTTAATTGATTCCATGCCCTTAGTAGAGACAATGGTTAAGTGTGCTGATTGGCACCACTTTTCAAGGAAGAACCATCACTGTTGGGATTTGAGAATGTAGGTGGAACAAATGAGTCCCCAAAGACTCAGAACCCAGCATCAGTATGCCGTGTCTGAGCAATAGACTGGTATAGTGAGATTAAACATTTGTATGCATTAGTGGGGAAGACGGATTCCCCGGAGATCTTATATAATTGGAAGTTAATGTATGCTTGTAAGTAAGAGTTAATGTTGATGGTATTGTAGACTGAGTGTTTGTGACTCCCTAAATTCACATGCGGAAGCCTGAATCCCCAATTTACCTTATTTGTAGGTGAGGGGACTTACATAAGCTTATGAGGATGAATTCTCATCATGGGTTAATTTTACTCACCAGAAAAAGAAGATGGGCCAGCCATTTCTCTCTTTCCTCCCTGTGAGGGCACAGTGAAAAGTCAGCCATCTGCAAGCCATGAGGAGAGGCCTTACTGGGAATTGAATAGGCTGGCAACTTGCATGGTCTTCCTAGACTTCAGAAACATGAGAAAAAAAATTCTGTTGTTCAAACCTTCTAGTCTGATATTTTGTTATAGTGCCTTGAGTTGAGTAAGATAGATGAAGAGGGGAAAAAATAAACTTGGGTCTTGAGTGGATTGGAGACCATGTTAACCTCAGGTTTACAAATCTAAACTAGTTTTCCATGCTTTGGTATAAAATATGCACTCTACTCTTCTCATCTCATAAGAGGCAACTAATTAACCTAAACCCATCTCTCTAACTTGTATTCCTTCCATTTTCCTTTAACATATTTTACTCTGTCCATGTAATGACTTTATATGCAGTGAAGCTCTCATTTATTTTTCTTTTTTTGCTTCTCAACCTCAGAATTTTTCACATGCCCTTTCTGTTTTCATGAACTTCTTTCTTCAAGCTTGTTTTGCCTGGCTCCGTCATATTGTTAAAGTCCCACTTCAAATGTATCTTCCTTTAGACCAGCTATCCCATTATTAGTTTTATGTAGTCATAACACTACACAGTATGTATATTCTTTATGTCATGTAATACCATCTGAAATTCTTTTTTATTCATTTATTCAATTATGTGTGTTGATCTCCTTTGTTCACTATAATGTAAGTACCCTTAGGACAGATAAGCTCTGCCTGGTTCACCTAAGATTCCCAGTGTCAAGAAAATGGATGGCATATAGATCTTAATACATATATGTTGAATTAATGTGTGAATAATGAATGTGAAATTTTGATGACTATGATGATCACTGAATATTGATGTCATCAGGTTCTAGACCATAGTAGAAGCCGTGAGCACAGGAAACAGTTGGAAAGGGTGGAACCATCACAGACAAGAAAGAATCAATATTCTAGGAAAGTGGCTGTCTAGAGTGGGTGAGAGGAAGGCAGATGTTAGCAATACCTGTTGGAATCCTTGTCTAGTCTATTGGTAGGATGCTGTAGCTATTCACTTACATGTAGGGTTTGTATGAGGTAAATACATCCACAACCCTACATGTAAGTAGGGTTCAAAAATTCCCTAAAATTTGGGATCAATTTTAGGCCATTAGAGGCAAGTACCTCAGCTATCCTCAGGCCAGTCCCAAAACTGAATATAAATGCATTTCCCACGTATGGTCAAAGTTGCCACTTTCTGCTTTTAAAATAATTCTCTTGGTTTTGCCTCAAAACCTAAGTAAAACAAAGTCTCTCAAGTATATTAAGTAGACTCAAAGATTACTTCTCTTATATAAGAAATTTAGCTTTAATATATTGGGTTGGACTCTGAAAAGTATACACAGAGGTGATTTCCTAAACTTTATTTCTTGTAAGGATTTATTTCAGGGAAAAACAAACAAACAAACAAACAAAACTAGCATTCTGGAGCTCTAAATGTGAGGACAATAGACTCTGAAAGGAAAATATAAAATAAACCATTGTTTCCTCTCCCACTGGAAGTCTGCCCTACCTACTGCTGTAATTGCTTATTTGAGATGTGTGAGAATAAAGCAAATTAGACAATTGTCAAGTAGAATAATCTAAAGCATTTCAGGCCCACAGCAGCAGTATCCTGTGGAAAACTGTCAGTGAAGACTGCATCTGCCTGATTAGATATGAGGGAAAGTTAAACATAGCAACAGAATGTAAATCCAGCATATTCCCTAGATGAGTCATGTAATGCCCAGCCCTTGTCTTGGAATCTCCTATTCTCTTCACTGCACATGGAAGCACCCTTTTTTTGTCAACAATGAAATACCCGTACTCTATGACACAAATTGGTAGATACAGGGCATCTGACACAGACTATTTTTCAATAACTCAGAGCAAATACTTGCTCTGATAAATAAACTGACTTTTAAATGAATTGAAGAAAACACTCTAATGATACCTAATTTTGCTTTTAGTTACACAGTTTTCCTTTTTATGCTCCTAAACCAATGGCATTTATTTCTATTCTAAAAAGTGATGAAATTGCTTTCTCAATGTCCTCTAAAGACTAAATGGAAATTGAGAAGGGCTGCAACTTGTTTCACATAAAGCCTGGCTGAGTAACAGAATGATATAGCATCGCAACTCCTAACCTAGGAATTGATGACTAGGAGATTTGTAATTCTTACCCTTATTAGGTCTAATCTACTCATTATTATCCTTCAGATCACTGTGGACTAGTGGTGATGGAGACCTTGAAATATAAATTACATAATAGATGGTAGGGGATGGCATAAGATAAAAAGAGGAAAAAGCAGTAAGCTTTCAAATTAAGCCTGAACAGCAGATGCCCCCCCTCAGGGGGCCACTAGAGGCTATCAGAGACTCAAATGTCCGTCTTGCAAACTTTTCCTTGCCTGGACCCCACCCCTGGGGTCACAACCTACTCTTGACCAATAGTCTCATGTCACTGGGGGAGAAAAAGGGCTGGGGGCCAAAGAGGAGTAATCAAAAGCCACACAAGGCAGCAAGCAGCACAGGCATGCTTCCTGCTCATCTGTGATCTCCAGTGGATTCCCAGACCTGACACTATGGTACACTTCACTGCTGAGAAGGCTACTGTCGCTAGCTTGTGGGGCAAGGTGAAAGTGGAGGAGATTGGAGGCGAGATCCTGGGCAGGTATACATTGGAGGTTGGGACAGGGGCAGAAAATGTTCCTGAGAGAGGGACTATCCAATTATCTTATATACTCTGCATATGTTCTGCCCCATAGGCTTCTGGTTGTCTTCCCATGGACCCAGAGATTCTTTGACAGTTTTGGCAACTTGTCCTCTGACTCTGCAATCATGGGTAACCCCAAAGTCAAAGCTCATGGCAAGAAGGTGCTGACTTTTTTTGGAAAAGCTGTTATGCACATGGATGAACTCAAAGACACTTTTGCTAAGCTGAGTGAGCTTCACTGTAATAAGCTGCACGTTGTTTCTCAGAACTTCAGGGTGAGTTCTGAGCATAATGTAATGATTTCTTTCTTTTTTCCCTGTAGATCTTTGTGCCATGGTTACTTTTGGAAACAGGGGTGTCCATCTCTTGTATTATAGGGGTTATCTGTAGGATATGATATTTTGGTAATGGGACTGATTTTTAGAATTAGGTCGCTCTAAATGATGTAACTAAAATTCAGTAGAGTAGGAGCAAAAAACGGTGAAAGACCGTTTAACATTTGATAGCTTTAAAAAAGCACATTTTGTAAAGAGTGCTGTCCAAAATTGAACTGAGTGTTTTTGGACTGAGGAACAAAAGTTGAGGCAGGAAAAATAAAATCTTTTATTTGGTTACTAAAATTTTCTGTGAAAATTAGCAAATACCTCTCTCTATAATCCTGGGAGGTGGGAAAAAATCAATCAGGGCAAAGTAATAAAAAGCTTTTTTAAAAAGGATATTTTCCCCTGAGCAATAACGATATGCCTTTGCACATATGGTACAGGGTGTTTGTCATGAGTGTCCAGGAAAATTGTATATAATTCCTGGGGATTTATCCCATTTCTTACTGCTCCTTACAGTACTATAATCCTTCTTTTAAAAATAACAACGATTCTGAGTGAAAAATATCAATCTCAATGTTCGGGGTAGTGAGTTAGCAAGCAAGTAAGTAGAAGATTGAACCCAATAGGAGGTGTGGGGCTTGGAGTCACAGTGAGGCTGATGTCAAGCCCATAATGATGTACTTAATCTTGTAGGAGCAAGGCCCTGAGGGTTGTTCATTTCCTGGTCAAGAAGAAAATAAGTATTGTGTCTATTTATGGCAAGGTCAGCTTGAGGCACTCTGCTTTCTATGGACCATTTTCTTTCTATCTTTCCTCCTCCCACAGCAACGTGATCTTGATTGTCTTAGCGACTCACTTCAGCAAGGAATTTACTCCACAGATGCAGGCTTCCTGGCAGAAACTGACAACTGCTGTGGCTAATGCTCTGGCCCACAAGTACCACTGAGTTGTCTGTCTATTATGTTGGTGCCTCCTAGAGGGGCTTGAGTCTCAAGAGTCCATCTCCTTAAAATGGAGGGATGTAGGAGAGACAGTGCCCTGCCTGCAGACTCAGTGCCTATAAAATAAAAATGTAATTAAAAATATACTCTGTTAAAAAAAATTGTGTTTTCTTTATCTTCACATTTTAATGTGTTTATTGGAGGGGATGGAGAGCAGTTGGAAAAAAGAAAAACAGACAAACTTTAGACCTGCTAAGAGTGGAGAAATAATAGAACTCCAACTAGAAATGGCTGCGGGTGGAGGTTAGGATCCTGAGTCCGGAGTCCAAATGGCTGTGTCCATCTGTTCATGGAATCAGCCATTACTAACACTCTGTGCCTGATGGAGTTGCCCCCAGCCCAGATCCTGCCAGCAGAACTTTTTTGAGTCTTGGCTTCCTGTCCTTGGGACACAGGAGGTTAATGGGGATTGGGGGCCAAGCTAGAATAACACCAAGAAATCCATAAAAGGAGATACAGACCCCAGTTTTCCTTTCTGTGAAACCGTTGTGCCTTGAAGGATTGGCCTTAGGTCAGTTAAAAGGCCCAAGGGTATACAATCTGAGCTTTCAATGTCCAAAGCACTTATTTTCTAGAAGACGTTGATTTGATAATTTATAATCCATAGCATAATACCAAAAGAGCTAGAAGACAAAGAGATGCCATAAGGGAGCATTGCTATGCCTTATTTGTCTCTCAGTTACACACCCTCTGTCTGTTACACAGCCTACTTGAAACTTTTTTCTTCTTCTTTTTTTAATGCAATCAATATTTTTTAATAGGATATTGTGGGGTATAGTTAAGGGTTAGGTATATAAATATGCTTCGTTCAGGCACCCTTCTTGATAAGAGGTGTCTCCCTGTCCCCAGACAGATGTTTACTACCATTAATCCCCTCTCCCTTCCCCTCCCCCCCATATTTTCCCACTACTACAGTCATTTTCTTATGGTAATAAGTTGGATGATCAAGGTCCACTATATGAGTGAGAACATGTGATACTCAGATTTTGTTTCTGTGAGAGGTCACTCAGTATTATAGACTCTAGTTCCATCCAGGTTGCTGCGAAATTCATGATTTTGTTCTTTTTTATGGCTGCATAGTATTCCATCATGTATATGTACCATATTTTTTAATCCGTTCCTCTTTTGATGGACAGCATGGTTGGTTCCAGATTCTTGCTATTGTGAACAATGCTGTGATAAACATTCGTGTGCAGGTATCTTTTTGATAGAGTGATTTGAGTTCTTCAGGGTATATTCCCAGTAGGGGGATTGCAGGGTGATATGGAGGTTGATATTTAGAGCTTTTAGGAATCGCCACACTGCTTTCCACAGAGGTTACACTAGTTTACACTCCCACCAACTGTGTAGAAGTATTCCCTTTTCACCACACCCTCTCCAGCAACTGTTATTTTTTGAGTTATTGAAAATTGAAATTCTGACTGGAATTAGGTGGTATCTCAGTGTGGTTTTGATCTTTTTTTTTTTTAAGTTATTTTGATAGTGACTTCTATCAGGTTGTTTTTTCTATTTGCTACTTCACTAAGAGTCATTAGGTTTTGAATGTCTTGCATTCTTTTTTCTCTGGGATTTCAAGGTAGCCAATCTCCATTTTCTAGAACTAACCAAACACCCTTCACTTTGGATAAGTTCACACCTAGCCCCTGTTGATTTCAATTAACAGGCTGTATGAGCAAAGTCTTATTTTTTTTTAAGGGCAGACTTATTTTTGTATATGACAGCAATGTAAGCTTCTTTCTGTCTTTATATTTTATGTTGATTCAGTTGAAAGGAGGCACTCCAATGGGGATGGGAACGTTGGAGACTGGGAGTTTAAGGAGGGTGCGTAAGAGACTCTCATGGGATTCTGCAGACAAAGGAGAACTTAAGGATGGTTGTAATGGAGTAGTTACCCCTAGGAAAGGGAAGGAGAATCTGGAATGAGATAATGTCTTTAGAGAAAGGCAGGGAATGGAAGTGCGCTTTACAGATGTAAGAGGATTGTTAATACTGGGTAGAGGTATGTTAGGACTCATATCAGAAGTCCTGTATAAACTGTTACTTGTATAAACTCAGGATATCGCTCATTTGGTTGCTACAGTTCATTTCTATTTATTTATTTTTGAGTAGGAGTCTCGCTCAGTCACCCAGGCTAGAGTGCAGTGGCACATTCAAGGCCTCTGCAGCCTTGACCTGCTGGGCTAAGGCGATCCTTCTGCCTCGACCTTCCAAGTAGCTGGAACTACAGGCATGTACTAGCACAAGTGGCAAATTTTTTGATTTATTGTAGAGACAAGGTCTTGTCACTTTGCCCACGATGGTCTCAAACCTCTGGGTCAGGCAATCCTCCTGTTTCGGCCTCCCAAAGTGCTGGGATTTTAGGCTACTTCTATTTATTTTAAGAAATATATTTTTATTAGTCATAATGCAGTGAGAATGGGGCTTCCTAGAGACCAAGTCAAGGTCCAAACTCTGAAACTTTCCTTAGTGTATACATTAGTATTTTTTAAAATATATATTTTTTATTTTAAGATTTGGGGTGCAGTTAAGGGTTAGGTATACAAATATTCATTGTGCAGGTACCTTTGTTGATGAGGTGTGCCCCCCTTTCCCCAGACAGATATTGACTACTGTTAATCTTACCTCCTTTCCCCTCCCTGCTCCCACTATAGCTTTCCGTCACTGTCAATCCTTTTCTTGTAGTATTATGGTAGTTGTTCGAGTCCACATATGAGTGAGAACATGTGATACTCAGACCTTTACCTCTGTGAGAGATCACTCTGTATTATAAACTCCAATTCCATCGAGGTTGCTGCGAAATTCATGATTTCGTTCTTTTTTATGGCAGCGTAATATTCCATTGTGTATATGTACCGCATTTTTTAAATCCAGTGCTCTTTTGATGGACAGCATGGTTGGTTCCATGATCTTGCTATTGTGAAAAATGCTGTGATAAACATACGTGTGCAGGTATCTTTTTTATTTTTTATTTATTTTTTATTTTTTTGAGTTGGAGCCTTACTCGGTCGCCCAGACTGGAGTGCAGTGGCCGCTCCCGGTCACTGCAGCCTCGATCTGCTGGGCTCCGGCGATCCTTCTGCCTCAGCTTTCCGAGTAACCGGAATTACAGGCATGCGCTACCACGACCGGCTGATTTTTTGATTTATTGTAGAGATGAGGTCTCACTGCCCAGGCGGGTCTCGAACCGGCGGCTCAGGCAATCCTCTCACCTCAGCCTCCCAAAGGCACGGGATTACAGGCTGAGCCACCGAGTCCGGCTCAGGTATCTTTTTTATAGAGTGATTTGAGTTCTTCAGGGTATATTCCCAGTAGGGGGATTGCAGGGTCATATGGAAGGTCGATTTTTAGAGCTCTTAGGAATTGCCACACTGATTTCCACAGAGGCTGTGCTAGTTTACACTCCCACCAGCAGTGTAGAAGTATTCCCTTTTTGCCACATCCTCTCCAGCATCTGTTATTTTTTTAGTTATTGATGGTGGCCATTCTGACTGGAGTTAGGTGGTATCTCAGTGTAGTTTTAATTTGCATCTCCTTGATGACTAGTGAGGTTGAACAGTTCTTCATGTATCTGTTGGCTGCTCATATGTCTTCTTTTGAGAAGTATCTGTTCATATCTTTTGCCCACTTTGTAGCAGGGTTGTTTGTTTTTTTCTTTTCAGCTCATTTGAGTTCCTTGTAGATCCTAGATGTTAGACTTTTGTCAGATATACAGTTGGAAATTATTTTTTCCCATTCTGTGGGCTGTCTCCCTGCTCTCTTGATGGTTTCTTTGGCTTTGTAGAAGCTTGTCAGTTTAATGAGGTCCCACTTGTCTATCTTATCTCTTATGGTCTGTGCATTCCAGATTTTGCTCAGGAATTGGATACCAGTTCCAATTTCCATAAGGATGTGTCCTACATTTTCTAAAGTTCTTATGGTTTGAGGTTTTACAGTTAGATCTCTGATCCATTTAGAGTTAATTTTTGGGTATGGGGATAGATAGGGGTCCTGTTTAAATCTTCTATATGTGGTTAGTCAGTTTTCCCAGCACCTATCTACTGAATAGGTTCTCCTCTCCCCCATGGTAGGTGGTGGAGGCTTAGTCGAAGATGAGTTGGCTGAGAAATTGAGGTTTTGCTTCTGGAATCTCAATTCTATTCCATTGGTCCATATGCCTGTTCTTGTACCAATACCAGACTGTTTTGATAATTGTAGCTTTATAGTAAAGTTTAAAGTCTGGTAGTGTGATATCTCCTGCTTTGTTTTCCGTTTGTTTAGTTTTGTTTTGTTTTGTTTTTGCTGAGGATTGAGAATCTGGCTATTCTTGGTCATTTGTGTTTCCATATGAATTCCTGCATTGCTTTTTCTAGATCTGAGAAGAATGTTGCTGGTAATTTGATAGGGATTGCATTGAATCTGTAGATTGCCTTAGGTAAGATGGACATCTTCACAATGTTGATTCTTCCAATCCATGAGCATGGAATATTTTTCCACTTGTTTGTGTCATCTTTGATATCTTTGGGCAGTGTTTTGTAGTGTTCATTGTAAAGGTCTTTCACTTCTCTGATTAGGAAGATGCCAAGGTATTTCATTTTTTTGTGTGTGGCTATTGTGAATGGGATTGTGCTTTTTATTTGGGTTTCTGTTAGTTTATTATTGGTGTAAAGAAATGTGATTGTCATTTGCACATTTATTTTATATCCTGAGACTTTGTCAAAGTCCTTTATCAGTGTAAGGAGGTTTTTGACAGATTCTATTGGGTTTTCAAGGTATATAATCATATTGTCTGCAAAGAGAGATACTTGACTTCCTCTTTTCCTATTTAGATACTCCTGATCACCTTCTCTTCTCTGACTGCTCTAGCCAGGACTTCCAATACTATATCGAACAGGAGGGGAGAGAGTGGGCATCCTTGTCTTATTCCAGTTTTCAGGGGAAATTGTTCCAATTTTTGCCTGTTTAGGAGTATGCTGGTTGTGGATTTCTCATAGATGGCTTTTTATATTTTGAGGTATATTCCATGTATGCCTAGATGTTCAAGGGCTTTTATCAAGAAGGCGTGCTAAATTTTATCAAAAGCTTTTTCTGTGTCTAATGATATAATCATGCGGTTTTTTGTTTTGACGTCTGTTGATGTGTTTAATTACATTTATAGTCTTATGAATGTTGAACCAGCCTTGCATCCTGGGGATAAAGCCTACTTGGTCATGATGGATGATTTTTGAGATGTCTTGTTGAATCCAGTTTGCTAGAATCTTGTTGAGAATTTTAGCATCTATGTTCATCAAAGATATTGGCCTGAAGTTCTCTTTCTTTGTTGGGTCTTTACCTGGCTTGGGTATCAATGTGAGGTTAGCTTTATAAAATGATTTGGAGAGAGTTCCATCTTTTCAATCGCCTGGAATACTTTCAGTAGGATTGGTATCAGCTCCTCCTTAACCCCATTATAGAATTCTGGTGGAAAACCATCTGGTCCAGGGCTTTTTTGTAGGTAGTTTTCTCATAACATAGTCAATTTTCTTGATTGTTATTGGTCTATTTAGAGTTTCAATTTCTTCTTCTTTCAACCTAGGAAGGTTGTGTGATGTCAGAAAGTCCTCAGTTTCTTTAAGGTTTTCAAGTTTGTTTCCATACAAGTGTAGTAGCCTCTAATGATCTTTTGTATTTCTTCAAGATTAGAAGTGACTTCATCTTTTGTGTTTCTGATTGTGTTTATTTGCGCTTTTTCTCTCTTCTTCTTGGTCAGTCTAGTTAGGGGACCATCAATCTTGTTTATCCTTTCAAAGAACCAGCTTTATGTTTTGTTGATATTTTGTATTATCTTTTTGTCTTCTATGCACCGGATTTGGGCTTCTATTTTGGTGATTTGGATTTTTCTGCTAACGTTAGGGTTTTGGTGGTCTTGCTTTTTAAGCTTCCTTAGGTGACTTGTTAGGCTGTTAATTTGTGATCCTTTCATTTTCTTCATGTGCATTTGTAGAGATATGAATTCCCCTTTTATTACAGCTTTCATGGCATCCCAGAGATTTTGGTAAGATGTGTCTTCATTTTCACTTGTTTCCAGGTATCTCTTAATCTCTGTTTTGATTTCATCATTGACCTGTCATTGACCCATGCTGTTTAGTGTCCATGTCTTTTTGGCTTTTGGGGGAAACTTGTTGGTGTTGATGTTTATTTTTATTCCACTGTGGTCCAAGCAGGTGCATGGAAAAATTTCAATCTTTTAAAATTTGTTTCTGCTTGATTTATGGCCAAGGATGTGGTCGATCTTAGAGTATGTTACATGTGGTGATGAGTAGAATGTACATTCTGTGATTGTTGGGTGGAGTGTTCAGTTAAGTCCATTTGGTCAAGAGTCACATTGAGGTTCTGGATCTCATTGCTGATGTTTTTGTCTTGATGATCTGTCTAGGGTTGTGAGTGGGGTATCAAAGTCTCCAGCTATGATAGTGTTAGAGTCAATATCTTCTTTGAGTTTACCTAGAAGCTGCTTTATGAAAGTTGGTGCTCCTATGTTGGGTGCATATATGTTTAGGATGGATATCTCTTGTTGATGGATTGAACCTTTTATCATTATGTAGTAACCTTCTGTATCTTTTTAAATTTTTGATAGCTAAATGGTATTTTGTCTGAGATTAAGATCATGGCTCCTCCTTTCTTTTTTGTTCTGTTCACTTGAAATTTTGCTTCCCATCCTCTTACATTGAGTCTGTGAGTATCCTTTCTAGTGAGATGAGTCTCTTGGTGTCAATATATTGTTTCCTGGTAATATTTTATTCATTTTGCAATTCTGTGTCTTTTCAGTGGTGCATTTAGTCCATTCACATTCAGGCTAATGATTGAAATGTGAGACTTGATCCCTATCATGAGGTTTTTATAGAGTTGTTGTTGTTCCTGTTTGCTTTTTGTCTTTCTTTTGGTTTTTGGATTAGTTCATGTGTGTTTTTAATCTTTTTCCTGTACTCTTGTGAAGAACATTGTTGTCCTTTTTTCTTTTTCTTCTGTGTTTAATACTCTCGTAAGTGTTTCTTGTAGAGGTGGTCTGGTGGCCATGTAAGTTCTTAGGGATTGGATATCTGGGAATGATTCTAATTATCCCTCACTAATGAAGCTTAGCTTGGCTGGGTAGGTTTTTCTTGGTTGAAATTGTTTATCTTTTAGAACTTTGAAGATAGGGTTCCAAGCTCTCCTAGCCTGAAGGGTTTCTGTAGATAAAGCTTCTGCTACTCTAATTGGTCTTCCATGGTAGGTAATCTGGCCTTTTTCTCTTGCTGCCTTTAAGATTTTTTCTTTTATACCTACTTTGTTTAGGTGAAATATTATGTGTCTGGGAGTTAATCTTTTCATATGTTGTCTTGCAGGGGTTCTCTAAATCTCTTGTGTTTGAATTTTTGCATCACTGATAAGATGAGGGACGTTTTTTGAATAATTTAATGGAATGTTTGTTCCAGGGTGGTCTCTGTCTTTCTTTCTGCCTCAGGAAGTCCAATTACTCTTAGATTCGGTCTCTTGAAGTAATCACTCATCTCTTGAAGTTTTATTCTGTCTTTTAAATCTTCTTTTCTATGTTTTTGACAGTTTGGGTTAGTTCTATATTTGGTCCTCAAGCTCTGAGATTCTTTCTTCTGCTTGGCTAATTCTCTTTCCATGCTTATTATTGTTATTTATTTCATTCACAGTGTTCTTTACTACTGGTATGTCAGTTATCAACTCCTTCCTAGTTTTCTTTTGTCTCTCCTAAATTCTTTTTAATCTCTCTATTAATGTCTTGACATCTGGGTTTGTAGTTTGAGATCAGTCATTCTGGGATCTCTTCATTGTTTGCATTCCGAAGTCTGTTTTCTCAGTGTCTGACCTTCCAGGGCTTTGTGACAGACCCATATTCTTCTTTTGTTTTTTTCTTCATTTGTGTGGATATTTCTCTTCCCATTTCCCTCCCCTTGTTTAATTCTGTTCTTCAGGGAAGGTGGGGTTGCTTTTACTTCTTTTTGTTCAATCTCCTGTTCTTTCTTATGAGGATCCTCTGGCTTTGTTCATTTTTGAGGCTTGATTGTGGGTTGGGGGCAGTGCTTTTTGCAGTTCTGAGATTTAATTGAGGGGGAAACTGTGATTCAGAATCTATCTGCAGATCCCAGTATCCACCGACAGGTGTATGGGCACCCTGGAACCCACTTCCCACTGCCTTACAATCTGTCCTTGCAGTGGGATTTAGGTTTTCTCCCTGGAAAAAAGGAGGTAAGAAGAAGGAAAATAATGGGAGGGGGGGGGAGTCAAGAGGAAGTTGAAGAGAGAGAAGAGTAAGGGGGAAAACAGATATATATACCAACTAATGAATGAAAAGAGACACAAGGCCAGAAAGAATAAAAAACAGACAAACAAAGAAAATTCCCTAAAGCACACTGATAATCACACAAAGACAGTCCAATAAAATCATGCTTTTGGATGTGTTCTTCCCCAATACAAAGGTAATCTAAATCAAAAAGCAAACAAAAGTGAACAAAACAAACAATAAAAAGAATAAAGTAAAAAATCAAAATAAGAAACCAGACTTGCTCTGGGGTCTTTTCTGAGTGTCTAAAGTCTTTCACCTCTGATCTTTAGCCCCCCTCCCCCACTTTGCTCTCATTGCAGGTAAACAGGGTTATTCATAGTTTGGGTCAGTTCCCTTGGCTTGCTGCGTGAAAGGTCTGCCACACAGAACTGAGTTGTCAGTGTTTGATTCAGCATAGGGGAGCGGCTTCTGTCTCCTGTTTTGGTGAGGTTATCTTAAGGTGGAGGCTGCACAGAGATGAGTGGGGCAATGCGAATCTCTGCTTGGAAAATGGCTGCAGCGGGTGACTTTCTCAGATCCTTTCTCTCCACTCATCTGGACCCCAGCTGATCAGCTATGATGATGGGTGATGAAGGTGTGTGTCCAGCATCAGGCACTGGGAATCAGTGAGGCAGCTGGGTGCTGCAGCTGGTGTACCATGGTGCCCTGGGGTGAAGCAGGGAGCTGGGAATTCTTGGGGGCCACAGCCAAAAGTCACAACAACAGCAAATATTCAGCACCCAGCAACCACCACAGCAGCAATGGCCTGCAGAGACTGCAATGCGATGGAAGCAGTTTGCTGCATGGGACTGGTCACAGTAGCCATGTAGGCGGAGGTTGCATGGGCATGTGGAACTGCGTTCAGGATTCACCCCCTGTGGAGATCTTCATAGTTTGACTTGTCCTGTTGCCATCTTGCCCTACAATAGTATTAAGAGGGACCAATCTCTAAGGCATAGGGACTGACTGACTTGGTTTTTACTTATACCCCATCTACTAACTCTGTAGACCTGCAACATATTTCTAATTCTCTAAAGCCTTACTGATTTATCATGTTAATTTTCCTTAAAATATGTTTGCGAGAAATAAATGAACTAAAATTTGTCAAGTCTTTATCACACTACCTGGTACAGAATTTCTCCCAGTCTTTCTTTCTCTGTTTTTTCTTTTCATAAATATATAATTTTATTGTTTTTAATAGTGATGATTTTATTATTTTGTTTTGTATCTATATACATATAGAATTAATATATATATATGCTTTTTATGGTTTGTTTCATTTTATATTTATCTATATTAATAGCAATCAGCATTGAAGCCAATCGATACTTAGTGAAAATAAAAGGCCACTCATGTGAGCAAATGGCAACTTCAAAAACTGAAATTCAGCTTATTAGGTCAAGCTGTCTTCTAAACTAAGATGGGGGTTCAATTTCCTATGTTAGTTATTCTTCATTTCTCACTGAGCAATTCTCACATACACCTTTACTTATGAACACATAAATATACACTTTGGTACACAAGAAGAGCATGCAAAACTGATATAAAACATAGATATTGGCACACAATCTTGTAGCAACATAGATGCTCTCTGGTATACACTCCGAGGTGGGTATATATACCTATACAATTTTGTGTGTCCCATGCGTAAATATTCCATACAAACATAAGAACACACACTGTCACAGATGATTACTTAAATGCACTGACAAAATTGCCCCAGTCAATGGAGAGAATTTGGATTTTCATGTATGATTCCTTTAGCTTTGTGCATGCTGTTCATTCACTGTGGGTGACTTTTCTCTCTCACTTTGCACAATCTCTCACGCATTTATGCTCTAAGTCTTGACTTAAATGCCATCTCAACTAAGAAGACATTTTTCTTCTTATTTTAACTGGGTTGAAAGCCATGTCTATAAACTCTGCTACATTTATGGTCTCTTTCTTCTTTAAAAAACTTAGCACTTTTTCTATTAGTGGACTTAATTTGCTTGTTGAGTATTTCCACCACTCAATATTAACTTCCTTTATGGCACAGATTTTGTCTTGTAAATTCTTATTCCCTAGTATTTGGAAATGAAGGAATGAAAAGTTATTTCAAGATTAGAATTGTATTTTTCAACATTAGGACTATTTCACTACTCCTAGAAAAGTTTTTCTGAGCCTTAAAATGAGGAAATATTGGTTTAAAATAATATTTTAGTATTTATAAATAATGAGGTTTCTTTCTCTGCCTCTATGCAGTTGCTGAATTTTTTTTCCTTAATTTTCTCTCCTATAGTTGGATTAGTCAACAAGTATGTTGGATCAAAATTATGTGCAAATGTGAAATACTTTTCTAATGTGTTTTCACATTAGAAATTCAAATACTAATAAGACATAGTATAAAAATCAGTTAATTTGGTATATCAGTTAGAATCCATCAAAAAAAAAAACCCAAAAACAAACCCATAAACCATGGTCAGTTATTTCAATAGATAATTAAATACAGCTAGTTGGTTACAGCATGTTTGAATAGCTACGCTGTGCTTTCTACAGACTAGTCCAGGCTGCTCTGCCTACGGAGTAGTCTGTTCGCTGTCATTTCAATAAACTTATTTTTGCTTTCTAACTGAAAACCAAGTTATGCATGTGGTCTGAGTGAAATAGGGGACAATGCAGCAATCTAGATGTTAGCAAGTTAGACAGCTTCTTTCACTCCTAGGCCTAGAAGGAAAGAGGGAGGAAATGTTTATACCACCAGAGTCCAGAACCAGAAATGTAGTGGAGTAAGACAGTGAAGACTCCCTGGAGACAGCCAGAACTGTCAAATGGGAAAACCATGACATCAATCGTAAAAGAGATTGTCAGCTATTGGAGACCTAATCAGGCAGAGAGAGAAGAAGGCAAAAGCAAGCTTGCTTTTATGCCTTCCTTTAGCCAGTGTTTACCGCAGCAGAACACACATGGAGCTCAAGAGGTGAGGGAACCTGGAAAATCTCAATTCTCCAAATATACAGAAAATCATGGGAAGGCTGAGGAATACATTTGAGAGCAGAATGGGAATTGATAGACAGAAGGAAACCAAGATGTGTATTGTAAATGAATAATTATAGTGTGAAATAATCAATGCAATGATTCATGTTTTAATGAGATAATACAGAAATAAGGAATTCAAGAGAAGTGAGCTGAAAGTAAAATCCTGGATAACACTGGTATTCGAGAAGCAAAAATAACATTAACGATGTCACTTACTGATACTTAAAATATGCCTCTCAAACTTTGTGCTATAGGCATAGGAATATATTTCTTGAAGGTTATTCTCTAAATATTATAAATTAGGTTCGATTGCCTTTTGCAAGACGGTAAAGTAGGATTAATGTAGTTAATTCATTCAGTCACTGGGATTGATTATTGAGTTTACTTTGAGTTTCTTAAAGTTCAGATAATTAAAGTAATTTTTTTCAGGTTAGCAAGCTGGTAAATCAAGTAGAAGTATTGAACGCCATGTCTGCATGGCCATAGAGTCCTTATTATTTCTCCCATATTTTGAAGCCCATTCTCTTTACATATATCCCTCCTTCTTTCCCTTATCCTTTTTTTGGTTAAATCTAAGCTTTTCACTGCCAAAATCCTCCTGTCTACTCTGAAACCAACAGTAACTTGACTTCCATACTAGCCAAAATTGGCATTGCGCTAATTAAAGTCAATAAAGAGTTCTAAAATCATTGGGCAATTTGGGGACTTTATCTTATTTTACATCTCCTTGGTATTTTGCATTAAATGTTGGTGTTCATTAAAGTTCTTCCTTGATCCACTCAACTTTGTATTAATCACACTTATTCTTGGATATTATAATTATATATAGATTCTTAAATTCAATCTGTATAATCCTATTTTCCAAGTCTAATGTCCAGCTCTAAACTTTGACCTCAGTGACAAATTCATACATCAAACTGTCCACCGAATTCAGTCACAAGGATGTCCTATAGACACCTGGGCTCAGCATGGGTATTTCACTTTTTCTACCTAAACGGTTTCTCTTCTAATATTTTCATTTTCAGTCAGTTGGATACCCATGTATTTGTTCACCAAAACCAGAGACTCAAAGTCTTTTTGGCTTCTTCTATTTTCTTAAATGTAATCAGTAATTCAGTCCTACTTAAATTTGTCCCTAACTTTATCATTGCTGTAATTATTATTATTATTAAGATGTAGGGTACAAGTGAGGATTAACTACATAAGTAGGCTGCATGTAGATGAAGTTTGGGCTTCTAACTGATCTTCACTCCTCTTGGTAGTGGACCAGGTACGTTTTGTGTTATCACGTGTCCCCCACTGTCCTCTCTCCCTCCTTCCTCTTGCAGTGCCCAGAGAATGGCAATGCTACCCTTGTGTTAATGTGACTAGAGTTCAGGGCCACTTATAAGTGAGAAAATGTGGTATTAAGTTCCTTGTTTCTGTGATAGTTCATTTAGCATGATGGTCTCCAAATCCAAGTATCTGAGAAATTCACAATTTTGTTTTTCTTTATGGCTGCATAATATTCCATTAGGTATGCACGCAACTATTTATTGCCACACTGTCCCTATCTTTTAATCACTAGTCCTACTGTGTTCTTTTAAGAACACAAGAAGAGGGCCATGCTTGCAAGAGTGTTAGGATTCTACACATAAATAAAATCATACAATTTTGGGAAAGAAGACTGAGTTTGAACAGTTTACATGGTTATTCCCCTATACTAAATTGTGAGCACTTTGAGTGCACAGATTTCTTTATTTCCATGCTTCTTTCCCTCCCTCCCTCTTCCCTATCATGCTGGTGTGTATTGTAGCATTAATTTGAAAGTGAAGGAGTAAAACGCCCTCAGAATCTTTATTCCTAAGTCTAACTCCACTTTTTGTTGTTGTTGCTGTTGTTATTTTGCTTTGTTTTGTTTTAGCCCAGTTGTAAAAATTCTGTGCTAACAATTTATCAGAAACCTCATCAGGCATAATCTCATCAGGTAAATCTGTTTTGCACTTCTTCTACATTCTTTCTCAATAATATCATCACTTGAAACAATTATGTTATAGGTATAGGGTGTTTATCTTTAAGTTGCATATTAAAATATTCCTTTTATAATCCAGGTTCCTCAAACCAATTTCAGTACCTGGTAGAGAGACACTATTTATTTTATTTTTTGTTCTTTTAGTGGACATTTTTTTCAGTAAAGAAAAAAACGTAAGAATTTTATTATTAGAAGGATCTACTCAAAAAAGGAAGAAGTGAGCAATTAAAATTATGGCAGCTTATTAATCCATTCCAACCATTTGAAAAATTATTTTTTGCAAAAATGTCTAGGAACAAAGAGGAACTTTTTATAGAGTCAACTTTTTAACATTTCCTGCTATATAAGCCTGTTTTCTCAAGTAAAAAGTGACAGAATAAGATGAATTAAATTCTAAGACTTCACTGTATCAGGCTCAAACATTTATGTGTAATTGAAACTAGGAGTATATTTTTAGAAACAACTGCAGAGGGAGATGCAGTTGGGAGATAAATAGAGGAGGACAAGGTTCTGAGTTGAAACACAAAAACAACTTATCTCAGGGTAAATTGAAGGTAGCAGTGGAATGAGGGTGCATTTTTTTATTCTCACAAACCAATCAACTTCTGCCATATCCTAGGCCAATCTACTCACATGAGCAGGGAGGGCAACAGTCAGGGCTGGGCATAAAAGGCAGGGCAGGGCCAGCTGCTGCTCACGCTTGCTTCTGACACAACCGTGTTCACCAGCAACCACAAACAGACACCATGGTGCATCTGACTGCTGATGAGAAGGCTGCCGTCACCGCCCTGTGGAGCAAGGTGAACGTGGAAGATGTTGGTGGCGAGGCCCTGGGCAGGTCAGTATCATGGCTATGAGGCAGGCTTAAGGAGAAATGGAAGCTGGGTATGTGGAGACTGAGCAATCTCCTGACTTTCTGACAGGAACTGACTCTCTGTCCTGTGGGTTCCTCTTACCCCCTCAGGTTGCTGGTCGTCTACCCATGGACTCAGAGGTTCTTTGACTCCTTTGGGGACCTGTCTACTCCTGCCGCTGTTATGAGCAATGCTAAGGTCAAGGCCCATGGCAAGAAGGTGCTGAACGCCTTTAGTGACGGCATGGCTCATCTGGACAACCTCAAGGGCACCTTTGCTAAGCTGAGTGAGCTGCACTGTGACAAGCTGCATGTGGATCCTGAGAACTTCAGGGTAAGTCCAGGAGATGTTCTTCTTTTTCCTTTCACTTTTGAGTCTTTCCCTCCAGTTCTTATACTTATCTGTCTGCTCTTCCTTCATATTCCTTTTTACTTTATTTCACCATTTAATACTTTTCAAATATTTATTATTTTCTTCTTTCAATATTCTGTATGCTTTTTTCTCACCACCTTGTTTTTCTATGAATTTCTTTATTTAATATTATATCTTTTGCTTCTTTCTCCTTGCCAACAACCCCCTCGATATTTTTTTTCCCTAACCACACTTGGAAAAAATTATTTTGTCCTTAACAAATAGGGATGGAAGAAGAATCCAACGCAAGGCAGAGAGGCATAGGATGCTGTTTTAGAGGCTACCAATTGTATTTTTTTTAAATAATTGGAGTTTTATACAGTTGGAAGTAAATGGAAATAAAAGGAAAAGAAAGTGAATATTAGAGAATGAAAGATTAGAAGGTTATATTGAAAGCGGGGTAGCAGTCATTGCTAAGAGACAGCCCATCATCACTCTAATTAATCAACTCATTTTTATATACGTATACACATGCATATGCTATATACTTTTTTTGGTTTTTTTTTTTTTTGCATTGGAGTCTCACTCCATTGCCAAGGCTGGAGAACAGTGGCACACTCGCCACCACCCCAGGATCGACCTGCTGAGCTCTGGCAATCCTTCCACCTCAGCCTTCCGAGTAGCCGGAACTATGGGCGTGTGGTATCATGCCTGGCTAATTTTTTTTTTGATGTATTGTAGAGACGAGGTCTCGCCAAGTTGCCCAGGTTGGACTCGAACCCACGGGCTCAGGCAATCCACTCGCCTTGCCCTCCCAAAGTGCTGGGATTACAGGCTGGACCACCGAGCCTGGCCCATGTACTTAAGTATATAATATATACATGTTATAAACATACATGCATATCTATACTTAATATTTACTGGTGAGAATAACCTAGGATCAATCTGAGCTAGGATGAGGGCAGGAAAAAAAGTGGGTATTGGCCCAGTTTCTCAGAAGCCAATCTTGATTTATCTGTTAACCCTACATATGTGTCTTTTTACCTTTTCCCAACAGCTCCTGGGCAACGTGCTGGTGTGTGTGCTGGCCCACCACTTTGGCAAGCAATTCACCCCACAGCTGCAGGCTGCCTATCAGAAGGTGGTGGCTGGTGTGGCTGCTGCACTGGCTCACAAGTACCATTAATATTGTGTTCTGTTTCCTGGTGACCACGGAAAGACCTTATTTCCCTAGATTCTATCTTCCGAACGTGGGGGAATAATGCCCACTTCAAGGGTATGGCTCCTGCCTAATAAAGAACTTTCATCTCAACGTCTGGATTCATTTAACTTATTTTATATTTTAGTCTGAATATAAAATAAGATATGAGAAAGTCACTGAGGGTCTACAGATAGGGAGTTCTTGTATATTATACAAAAAGCTAAAGGGAAACAAGAAAAGGAAGGGGACATACACAGACACTAATGGATGCACTTCTACCTCCAAAGCATAAAATTTGTCTAGAATATTTTAAATAGAGAGGATATTGGCACAGCGGGGGCTCTACTGGGGACTTCAAACGTGAGACATGGCCTCAAGGTTAACACTTTGATACATCTCCAACAATTACTGAGGGTAATAATGTGCTCAATTAGAGACATAATGATTGCTCAAGGTTTTGTTATGTTCCCTTTCTTCCTACTTCCTTTTCCTGAACTTTTTAGTCCATAATATGGTACCCCATCAGGGGTCCCTGCTCTAATAAGTAACCTGTCTTTCTTACTTGACTCAAAATACCTCCAAAAATAATTCCGTCTCACCTCTGCCCCATTGTAGGCAAGATTCAATGCTCACATATTATTTGTGAACTCTCTTGACCCCAGCCTCAATAAACTTTCTAGTAATGCCTAAGGAAATCTTTCCAAAACCTTCCCCTTCACCCTTTTAAAATATTTTTTCTCATCCATCTCTCTCTCTCTCACACACACACACATACACACTTGCACACGCTTCGTGCTTTATAGACTTTTCTGCCTATTTTTACTACCTTGCATGCTGCCTATTGTGTCTTGTATTTTGCGAGTCCATAGTCTGTAAGTGCATATTTATTCAATAAAATAACCAGCAAATAAATGAATAATTATTTCTTGTTTTAGAATTTCTGGGACTAGAGAACAATGTGGATAATGAGACCATCACATAGAATTCCTTTTGTGTTAGTATTACAATATACAATGAAGAAGCATGCAGGAAAGTAAACAACCCTAAGTAGTCATTAACTTTCTGATCTTAGGTAGTAAAATGTCTTTCTTTGAGCACTATTTTTGCCATTGTTGAAACCAGAAGTATTTTTAGAATCTCCTAACTTATATACATTTTCTTAAATCTATATCATATTCCTTTTGATTTATTTTAGCCTTGCTTGATCACCTCAGCGAAACTTGCTGCTTTATTGTGTCTAAAGGATCTTTATTGTGTCTAAAGGAGCTTTCATACTAACTCTGTACTGCCAGGATATACTGACAGTGCATTGCAACTTATTGTCTTCACTGCAGTGACTTTGAATACCAATTCCTGAAGGCAGAGTCTCTTTCATATCCATATTATTTTTCTTCCTAGATTACTGTATATAACAGATACTGAGCAACCATTATATCTGAAAAGAACCGTTAAGAGACGCTTGTTCACCTTCCAGAAGCAGAGCTACTCCAGGGCAGTTTTAGGAAGATTACTTTTACACTCCTAAACATTGAGACGGCCTTATAAGAATTAGATGTTAGGAGAAGATAGTTTTAGAATATTTGAAAGAGTATAAGAGAGATTGTGGACATTATGATCTTGAAAGAAGAAAATAAACTACTCTTCTTTTCTCCAAATGGCCTGTACCCTCTTCTATTCCTCCACCTCTGGAGGTAGTTGATGAATCTAGGCAAAAAGTTGAGCCTAAAAATTATAATGCTAAAGAATTCAAATTCCATCATCTGGATGGGTCTTGTGTTAAGCATATACAATTGCTATATGCCAGGCATCACAGCTTTAATTTGTGCTTGGGAAAGTCATGGGAAAAACTTAGCACTCTGTTATTCTCATTCTTTGTAAGAGTAGAGCTTCTCTAAAAGTATAGGAGTGGAATTAATTCCTTGAGATTTGATTTTAATTTTATTTGATAATTTACCAAATTTTAAAAATCTTCCTATGGTGTTGCTTTATAGACTAAGCTCAATATATTCCATTGAACATGAGTGTGTGTGTGTGTGTGTGTGTGTGTGTGTGTGTGTGTGTGTGTGTGTGTGTAAGGGAAAGCAAGAGAGATAATACAGTAATAACAGTAATATTGTAGATTTGAGTCCATAAACGTGTCTATGTAAAATAATTTAATATCAATGGAATCGATTGTAATAGTTTCATAGGTTAGCCACCTCTTGAGTCTTAGAGCAATGCCCCGAAAATTTGCCTTTATGAATTATGCCTACTGTTTCTAAGTGTGCCCCGACTGAAGCCAAGATTCTACTTCAAAGAGGTGCACTCTCACATTTAACTTTGGGGAAAACTGCCTCTTTTGCACTTCATGAACTAACACTATAGTCCATTTAATGAAATTAAAAAAAAACACTTTCTGAATAAAAACTTGAGCCCAACGGAAGAAATATTAATGTACACGTTATGGACTCAAATATCAATTGCTCCTTAATAATGAGGTATATACTTTAGCAAAGTTGTATCTATGGTGACTTTATTGCTTTTTAGTGAGAAATCTGACTTTTTAAAATGAATTAAACTATTCTATTTTCAAAATACTTTGTGTGTATTTGGTTTGTTTCTATGATGTCTGCTTGCCTTAAAGCATTTTAATTTTATTTTAAGTAGTTAATTAATTATGAGCAGATAGTAAGTTGAAGTACATCTTGGAGAGAAGACTAACAAGTAACTAGAATATACCTGACCCAAGAAAATATAGTCTCTATTGCTAAAATATTCCACTTGGCAAATTTAAGATAAAACATTAGAATATGAATAAAATTATTCTAGTTGAGTGCTATCTTTGAAACAAATCTCAACATCATACCCCTATGAATGAGTGGCATGATTCTTCTGAAGTAAGTTAATATTCATCCTCTGAATTATACTCAGACTGGGCTCATTTTGGTATAGAACATTAGGATTTAAGGAAGATTAACAGATTGGAATAAAGGAAATATACTGCCTCTTTGTTTCTCTCTCTGTCTCTCTTTTGAGGACTTGTAATGTGCATATGTGTGTGCATGTGAATGTTTAGTGGTCTGTGGAGCTGGAATCACAGTATGGCAGATATGCTACGAGACTCGTTCACAACATGCTCACAACTGTAAGGATGGTAGTGAGCTTAAGTAGCTTTCCAGGATCTTTAAATCCTGATGTAGATTTGAGCCTGAAGCTCTGAACATAGCCACATTTATCATTATTTATCATTTCTTATGACTTATTTTTACCTGGTATGTCTGAGCTTTTAATAACCTTATCATAACTTGCAGCCTTGTTCCTGCAGATAAATGCATAATAAAAGGAAAAGTCTAGTCATAATAAGTAGCAATCACTATGTTGCCTGCAGTTGTTGCCTGCAAATGAGAGTGGCCCATAGGCCAAATATTAAGGAAGGAAAAAACATAGAAGAACTTAGGAAAACCATTTATGAACACAAGAAATGGTAAATGTTTTTAATAAGGTGACAATTTCTACCAATCAGGGTTTTAAAACTGCAGCCATGAAAATTTGGTTCTTTAAAAAAATATATATAAACATATCCTATATTATGCTTTAGTAAGATTTGTGGGTTTTATTTTTTTAATGACATGAGATTCTCATAAAAGACATACCCAAACTTCCCCAGAATGCCTTATTTCACACATACATGTCTCTGACATCAGGGGTATAAAATAGGCTCTTGAAAAGTCTGAATGCAAAACAATAACAAAGTCAATGCAGGCTTGAATTTAATAAAATCAAACCCCAAATCTAAAGGTCAAGTCAAAAATTTTTTAACACCCAAAGCATTGCAAAGACCATTTTTTTTGTCAGTCCCCTACCTCTAAATTTAACATATAAAATATTTTCTCAGGAATACGAGAATTATTAGACTATTGCTCCAGGACTCTAGAGAATAATAAATACAAAAAATAATTCAAACACTATGTCTTTCACCTTTTAAATCATATACCCAAACTCTATATAGTCAGAGAAAAACCATACTCTTCCTACTTGTCTGAGAATAATCACAGTGGAATTTTTTCACAAGTACAAGATGGGATTGAGACAGGCAAAAAGGATGAGACATCTTTATTTATCTAGCAATGACAAAGAAAGCTCTTTGGAGACTAGAGCAATGGAAATAAGAATTCTTGAATTTCCTTGGAAAAATTCAAAGAGAAAATCATCTTTCATCTTGTTAATCTAGATGTAGATTTGAGATTGGAGTTTCAGAGTGTTAAAGCTAAAAGGATAAGAAGTCTTTAAGGTAGGAGAAACATGGAAAGCAAAAGAAGTATGGTCTTTTTCTTGCTGGAAGGACTTGGGAATTTAAGCAAGGGGAGTGGTTCAGAAGTTAGCGATGATAGCAAATGAAGAGAACAACTAGTGGGGCCCTCAGAAAATACTAAGATACTACCCTGAGCTCAGAAATACTTGCTTGCTTGTGGTGTTTTCATTGTATCTTTCAACGGAAGGAGCAGAACTTTACACTTCAGAAGCTGTTCCTAACTTGAGAAGTTAGATTATTACACAGAGGATTAAAGGGTGGGAAGGAGGAGGATATTGGAAAAGTTATGGAGCTAGAAGAGAAAATTTTAATAAGAAGGAGTTTTAACCAAACAAAAATATGTAGAGAAACGGGAATATGAATCCAAGAAATAATTCTAAAATACAACATTCTCAGTGGCTTAAGAAAAAAAATACTAAGAGTCAAGGCTAGAATGCCTTTCTGTCTTCCTACTTCCAAGTCACAGAAGCTTCTCTGTTACCCTAGAAAATTCCCTGATTTGTTCAAGCAGAAACCGTTAGATACCTCCTGTTAGCCCCCATTAGAAACCATTACTTACCCCAAGGTTAGTAACAACTTTGGCTTGTGGTTGATTTTACTTATTTATATTTTCTACTGCATTGAGAGGTCTGTTTATTTTTTCTTCTCTGGATCCCTAAAACTTAATAGAGTAATTATGGGATAGGACATATTTGATTCATACTTATTCTACTTAGTAAACATAATTTCTTGTGCTAGATAACCAAATTAAGAAAACCAAAACAATAATAGTAAATGAATGAATGAATAAATATTTCTTTTCATTTCTTTTTTTTTTTTTTTTTGAGTTGGAGTCTCACTCTGTCGCCCAGACTGGAGTGCAGTGGCTGCTCCCGGCCACCACAGCCTTCACCTGCTGGGCTCCGGCAATCCTTCCACCTCAGCCTTCCGAGTAGCCGGAATTACAGGCACGCCTTACCACGCCCAGTTAATTTTTTTGATTTTATTGTAGAGATGAGGTCTCACCTGCCCAGGTGGGTCTCGAACTCGTGGGCTCGGGCAATCCACTCACCTCAGCCTCCCAAAAGTGTGGGATTACAGACTGAGCCACCGAGCCTGGCAATATTTATTTTCTTACCAGGATTTAATACAAACCAGAAGGAAGAAATACTTAGAACAAAGGCAGAAGTTTCATTCATTCTGTCTTTGTAATGATTTTGCATTTTCTTAAGATGTAGGAAGACAGCTAGCCGTATACTCTAAAGTTGAACATCAGCAGGCAAATTTCTTTCACTTTCTTTGCCTCAGTTCCTCAATTGTGTTATGCAAAAATCGACTTAGCAATATCTAATATGTTTACCAGGCTGCGATTCCAAAAATTATATTAAAAAAACTTGCCAAGGAGGATGTTTTCAGTGGCAATTTATGCCATTGAGATGAGACCAATAACTATTTAGAAGGAGAGCTTGAAATTAGACCTCTAAGCCAGTGCCAGAACTACCAAGGACAGGTACAGCTGTCATCATTCAGGCCTCACCCTGCAGAGCCACACCCTGGGCTTGGCCAATCTGCTCCCAGGAGCAGTAAGGGCAGTAGCCAAGGCTGGGCATAAAAGGCAGGGCAGGGCCAGCTGCTGCTCACGCTTGCTTCTGACACAACCGTGTTCACCAGCAACCACAAACAGACACCATGGTGCATCTGACTGCTGATGAGAAGGCCGCCGTCACTGCCCTGTGGGGCAAGGTGGACGTGGAAGATGTTGGTGGTGAGGCCCTGGGCAGGTCAGTATCATGGCTATGCGGCAGGCTTAAGGAGAAGTGGAAGCTGGGCATGTGGAGACTGAGCAGTCTCCTGACTTTCTGACAGGCACTGACTCTCTGTCCTGTGGGTTCCTCTCACCCCCTCAGGCTGCTGGTCGTCTACCCATGGACCCAGAGGTTCTTTGACTCCTTTGGGGACCTGTCCACTCCTGCCGCTGTTATGGGCAATGCTAAGGTCAAGGCCCATGGCAAGAAGGTGCTGAACGCCTTTAGTGACGGCATGGCTCATCTGGACAACCTCAAGGGCACCTTTGCTAAGCTGAGTGAGCTGCACTGTGACAAATTGCACGTGGATCCCGAGAACTTCAGGGTAAGTCTATGGAATCTTTGATGTTTTCCTTCCTCTACTTTCCTGTGGTTAAGTTTGTGTTATGGGGAGGGGGCATAGGTGTGAGGGCTGTTTAGAATGGGAAAGAAACATCTGATTGCATCACTGTGCCCCCCTCAGGACCATTAATTTATTTAATTCTGTGCTCATAGTCATTGTTTTTTCTTGTGTAATTCTTGCGGGTTTTTTTTTTTTGTAATTTATTTTTAGCAATAATTTAACTTTTCATTTTTTCAAAAGGAAATATCTTCAAGATAACTCACCAACAAAAAAACAGCTCAAAGCGTTTACATTTCTGCCTAGAATGTTATTTGGCATATATGTGTGCTTATTTGGATATGTGTAATTGACCTACTACTTTATTTTTATTTCATTTTTAATTTACATATACCAATTGCACCTACTGTGAGATACAGTGTGACATTTTGACACATGTATACATTGTATATTGATCAAATCAAGATAATTTTGGATTTGTAATTTAAAAAATACTTTATTCATTCATTTGTCTGTTTTATTTCTAATTTTCTCTATGCTCTCCCCTTCAAGACAAGGATTATAAAATGTACCATGCTCCTTCGCAGCATTCTAAATGTGATCGTTTAGTTTTTAAGTTAAGGCAATAGGGGAGAATATTTCTGCTTATAAATGGTGACTGATATCGGGGTTTCGTATTGGTAGTAGGAACTAAGATCCAGCTATTATTTTGCTTTTATTTTACAGTTAAAATCATAAACATGGTTTGAGACGTGGCTGGAATTCTCTGAGTCCAAGCTGGGCCCTCTACTAATCATGTTTAAACCTCGTGTTTCCTTCCCGCAGCTCCTGGGCAATGTGCTGGTGTGTGTGCTGGCCCACCACTTTGGCAAAGAATTCACCCCGCAGGTTCAGGCTGCCTATCAGAAGGTGGTGGCTGGTGTGGCTACTGCCCTGGCTCACAAGTACCACTGAGCTCCCTTTCCTGCTGTCTCATTCTTATTCAAGGTCCCTTTGTCCCCTAAACCCGACTACTAAACATGGGGATATTATGAAGGGCCTTGAGCATCTGGCTTCTGCCTAATAAAGAACAATTATTCTCATTGCAATGGTGTATTTAAATTATTTCTGAATCTCTCACTCAAAAGGGCACATGAAGGGGCAAGACATTTAAGACATAAAGAAATGAGGGTTTAGTTCAAACCTTCAGGAAACAGACCTATATATTGAACTCCATGAAAGAAGGTGAGGCTTCAAGCAGCTAATGGATGTGGGGAACAACCCTTGCTCTCTATATCTTAGTCACACCTTAGGACAGGATTCAAGTGGAGGTTTGATTTGGGGGTTGGATTTATGCTGTGTTTTATTTTATTAAGCATTCCTAATAAATAACTTTTATCTCTTCCGTTTCTTGTCCTGATATGTCTTTAACCCCCTGATGTCTGGGGCTTGAAGAGACCACATCATCCCTAAAGTTTTCCTTCCATGTTTTACTGACCACATTACTTCTCCTCCCCTGACCACTTAGTTGTCTCTAATGTCTTATAGAGATCTGTGTAAGGGAGAGAAAATGGGGGAATGTGGTTTGATTATTTTGTTCTTGAGTCCTTGGCCCTTTTTCTAGCACTAACAGTGACCAGGAATCTATGATTTTGGTCTCTCTGGGACTTTCTATGTTTCAGAATTTGCACTGTAAGGAGTAGGTTATTAATAGCATGAAGATGTAGGGCTGAGGAGAATATGAAGGCAAGATTTTTGTAGCTGCTATCCACTGCTTTTCTATAACCCTCTCACAGGCTACACCAAATGGTAGGCTCCCTTTCCCCCTTTTCCCAATGACTTTTCTTCCTCTAGTTATTAGCATAGTGTTACTGTTATCAACACATCTCAACTTCATTTTCTCATTCAATAGCCACACAGGTGAATGCTAGATTATGGAAATAAATGTAAGTCTCAAGTGGTCCCATCCCTTCTGTCACTCTAATTCAGAACCTAGTTATTAAGATTCTGAAAGCAGTGCATATAGCAACAGATGATAGAAGAGTGTGCAGAGCATTTTATGAGATTACAGGGTAAAATCCTTAACATAAAACAAATGCAGACTCTCGTATTACACATAAAAATTAACTCAGAGTGCATTAAAACTTAAACTAAGACCTGAAACCATAGAACTTCTAGATTAAATCATAGAGGAAAACTCATTCACATTAGTCAATGCAATGGTTTTTTGAATTTGATACCCAAAACACAAACAATAAAAGCAAAAATAACTAAGTGGGACTACCTGTAACTGAAAAGTTTCTGTACAGCAAAGGAAACAATCAACAAGATGAAAGGCAACCTATAAAATAGGAGAACATATTTACAAACCATATATCCAATAAGAGGTTAATATCTAAAATATGTAAGGAACTCATATGATTCAATAATAAAATAAATTTAAATAGGTAAAGGATCTAAATAGAATTTTCTCACATAAATGGCCAATGAGTATATAAAAAGATGCTCAATATTATCAATCATTGGAGAAATATAAATTAAAATCTCAAAGAAACATCACCTCAAGCATGTTAGAATGGTTATGGACCTCCCATATGACCCTGCGATCCCCCTACTGGGAATATACCCTGAAGAACTCAAATCACTCTATCAAAAAGATACCTGCACATGTATGTTTATCACAGCATTGTTCACAATAGCAAGAACCTGGAACCAGCCATGCTGTCCATCAAAGGAGGATTGGATTAAAAAAATGTGGTATATATACACGATGGACTACTATGCAGCCATGAAAAAGAACAAAATCATGAATTTCCCGGCAACCTGGATGGAACTAGAGTCTATAATACTGAGTGATCTCTTAAAGAAACAAAGATCTGAGTATCACATGTTCTCACTCATATAGTGGACCTTGAACATTTATCACAACACTGTAAGAAAAGGATTGACAGTGGTGGGAAACTATGGGTGGTAGGGAGGGGAAGGGAGGTGGGATTAATGGTAGTCAATATCTGTCTGGGAACGGGAAGACACTCCTTATCAACAAGAGTCACTGAACAATGCATATTTGTATACCTAACACTTAACCGTACCCCACCATTTTAAAATAAAAAATATGTTTTAAAAAAAAGACAACATGTGTTGGTGAGGATGTGGAGAAAAGGGAAGTCTTGTACACTCTTGATGGAAATATAACTTGATAGACTTATTATGAAAAACAGTATGAAGGTCCCTTCAGAAATTAAAAATAAAACTACAGTATGGTCTGTGGTAATCCCACTTCTGAATATATCCATCCAAAGAAAATTAAATCACTATTTTGGAGAGATATATAAACTCTCATGTTTGCTGCAGCATTATTCACAGTAGTCAAGGTAGAGAAACAGCCTAACTGGTCATCAAAAGATGAATGGAAAAGAAAATATGGAGTATATCTATATACACACACATATATATGACATATTCTATGTATGTATAGTATATATGTATAAATAATTACATGTATATGTATAACTATATATGTAAATATAATATTCAGCCTTTAAAAAGAAAGACATCATACCATTTTTAACAACATAGATGAAACTGGAGAACATTATGCTGAGTAAATTAAGACTGACATGAAAAAGACAAACACTGCATAATATCAGTCATATGTGGAATCTAAAAAATAAATAAAATAAATAAAGCCAAATTCATATTTATAAAGAGTACAATGGTGGTTACCAGGGCTTGAGGGGGAGGAAAGGGAAGAGATTGGTCAATGAAGTGCAGATTTTTAGTATAAGATAAATTCTGGATACTTAATATGTGGCATGGTGACTATAGTTAATAATAATGCAGTGTATTCTTGATATTTGCTAAGACAGTAGATCTCACATGTTCTTACTGCAATTAAGAATTAAGCCGGGCTTGGTGGCTCAGCCTGTAATCCCGTGCCTTTGGGAGGCTGAGGTGAGTGGATTGCCTGAGCCCGCGGGTTCGAGACCTGCCTGGGCAAATTGGCGAGACCTCATCTCTACAATAAATCAAAAAAAAATTAGCCAGGCTTAGTAGTGCACGCCTGTAGTTCCAGCTACTTGGAAGGCTGAGGTGGAAGGATCGCCGGAGCCCAGCAGGTGGAGGCTGCGGTGGCCGGGAGCGACCACTGCACTCCAGTCTGGGCGACAGAGTGAGACTCCAACTCAGAAAAAAAAAAAAAAAGAATTAAAGGGCAGCTATATGGAGAGATGGATATTTTTATTAGCTTGATTGTGGTAACCTTTTCACAATGCATACATACATCAAAACATTATGTTGTTCACCTTGAATATGTCTGATTTTGATTTGTCAAGCATACCTCAATAGGATGAAAAAATAATAAAAAACAAATAAAATAAAATATATCACACAAATTAAACAAAATATAAAAATTTATCTCAAGGATTACTGTTGCATCCTTGAGTTGTCAGACACAAATACCCATTTGTCTTTTCACACTTTTCCAAGACAAAATGATGAACCTTAAACTCCTTATTTTTATTTTTTGTCTTTTCAATCTAACATTTTTGATATGTATTTTAAAGTATTTGTATAGTTTTAGTCCCTATATGTCCTATTATTATTGAACAGTGAATAAAGGTTAATACTTATTTATATATTGTTTTACATACCTTCCTGCATTTCTAATCTTTCCTTTAAGATCATTATCCTTTCTCCTGTGCACCCTTAATATAACATTTTACTACTGAAAATAGCTTTGTTAGTTTAGATTTATCTCAAAAGCCTTCATTGTCTCAATTTTAAGGCTTATTAAATTAATATCATTCATGCACAAATCAGATAGCAAAATAAATAAAACACCAATAAGTAGATCTCAGTAAAATATAATAATCTGATACATTAAAATATCACCTTAAAATTTAGCAGAGAAATGAAAAACAAAACTTGACAAATAGAATTGAACAGCTATAGTATTTAGAAAGAGTAAAGGGAAATACCTAACTGACTGCATACACCACAGTCAACTACACAGTTGAATGCTAATATATAATGAGTCATGAGAAAAATTACAAGAAAAATTTGAATGGACAGATATATAATCTCAGAGATAAAAGAGGGCTTTTAAATGATCAAACCAAAGTGGAAACTATAAAGGGAGAGAGATATTCATTAAACAATAAACACATTAAATTTTTTTGTTAAAGATAAAACTTTAATGAAAGTTACAGGTAAGTGGTAAAGCAACATGTGCTCATAAAAGATGTGACATAAATGATAAATATTCTAATACTCAAATCAATTATTCAAAACAAACAGTGAAAAGGTAACAGAATATCAAAATAAGGGAAAAATTGTGTAATGTACTAAATAAGAAACAGTAGTTGCTAGTAAACTTCAAACCTTATTAACTTTGTCAATATTTCAAAATGTGTTTTGTTAAAATGGATATATGTTCTGACACATTATTCTTTTTGAATTATAATACTGTATGTTATCTAAGATAATGATGGGGTGATCAGTTACTCTCATATACTGCTGTTGTTATTTTTTTAAAAAAAAGCTAACAATTTTGAGCTCATATAACACATGCTGTTAACCTTTTCTTATCACATAATTCCATGTCTAGGAATTTACCATAAGCAAAATTATAAAAATATGTGTACGGCAGCATTATTTAAATTAGTGAATGACTTAGAACAACCTAAATGACAAACAGCAAGGACTACAAAACTAATGTTATAGAACTTTGATGGAAATATGCACAACTATTAACAACATTCTTGAAGTATATTTTACTTATGTAATATGGAATCTGTTAATAACAAAGCAAAAAAATTATAAAAGTGTGTCTGTTATATGATTGTATAGGTATGTGTAGAAAGAAGAGCCATGCAAGCAGTCTAAAAGAAAGTGTTGTGCAACCCCATGCCTAGACCTCAAAACAAATTGGGGGAGCTGTAAGGGAAGGCAGAAATGTTGATATCCCAGGGAGTCAAAAATAGGAAACTGAGGATGCAGATGAAAGATTAATCATAATAAAATTAATACTATTAACTGATCTAGGTTCTGTATGTTGACGTTTCTTCTTGCAGTGGAGAACTATCTTAAGGCAGAATTATACAAAATTTTTAAAGCTAAAGTTGTGTTATTATGGGGAAAAAACCTATATCAGTTACTCAACTCTAGTTTTCTGTGGTACCACCAGGCTTTGCCTCCTACCTTCCAAATTCTCAAATGCTCCATTCTAGTTTATTGTCTCTTTTAATAATTAGAAGTATTTAAAAATGTAATGTCAAGAAAAGGAAAGTTTCAGTTAACATTGTCAGTCACCAAATTAAGAAGCATAGTTTAATACCTATTTAGCTAATGTGCTAAATACCCAGATGTGGCAAAACTAGGTTGTATCTTGAGACAAAGAGAGCAAGAGTTCAAATACAAAAAAAAATTTTTTAAAAGTTAATGTTGCAACTGACCCTGGATAAATATGAAAGATGACCAAAGACTATTACAAACATATGTATGTGAATAAACTAGCAATTCTAGAGGAAATGGAGAAATCCCTGGCACAGCATAACCTTCCAATATTGAAAGAGGAAGAAGTTGAAACTTAAAACAGACCAATAACAATGCACTAACTCCTGTACTAACTTTATAAAGAGGCAGAGATCAGTGAAAGAGAATATGATCTTGTATATCAAGAGCAGAGATTACTGTTCTTTTTTTAAAAAAAAATTAGTGTTTATATGGTACAAAATATGAGGGTTCACTACATAGATAAATTACATGCAGGTCAGGTTTGAGCATCTAGCAAACATTCTCTCCCCAAGGTAATAGACATGGTACCGAATGGGTGGTTGTGTACCCTTTATCCTCCTCCCCCCATTAACAGTGCTTAATGCCACAGTTGAGTGAAATAGAGACCAAAAACAAAGAAAATAAAAATCATACAAAAGATCAACAAGACATAGAGCTGGTTTTTTGAAAGAATAAAAAAGATTGACAGACTCCTGGCCAGATTAACAAGAGAGATAGAGAGACAAAGAGAGCAAGAGTTCAAATACAATAAGAATTTTTAAAAAGTTAATGTTACAACTGACCCTGGATAAATATGAAAGATGATCAGAGACTATTACAAACATATGTATGTGAATAAACTAGCAATTCTAGAGGAAATGGAGAAATCCCTGGCATTGCATAACCTCCCAATATTAAAACAGGAAGAAGATGAAACTTAAAACGACCAATAACAATCCAATAAATCAACTCAGTAATAAGAAACCGCCTTATCAAAAACAGCCCTGGGCCAGAGAGTTTCTCAGTTGAATTCTACAAGACATGCAGGGAAGAGCTGATGTCAATTCTATTGAAAGTCTTCCAGACAATCAAGAAAGAAGACATTCTCCCTAGGTCATTCTATGAAGCCAATGTAATCCTAATACTCCAAAATGTCGATGACCCAGCAAGAAAAGAGATTATTGTTCTTCCCTGAAAGTCCAGTAGCATTTGTACTCTTTTTGTATAAATTTAAGGTGTCCAAGTGCAGTTTTGTTTCATGGACATATTGCAAAGTGATGAAGTCTGGGCTTTTAGTATAACTAATGTGCATTGTATTCATTCAGTAATTTCTCATCTTTCAGCCCCTTCCCACTCTTCCAAGTCTTACATTTGTACTTTTTATGGAAAAGAGTATCACTCTTTGGTTGCCACAAAATAGCGCAGAACATTTTGAATTACTTACATTAATAAAATTATCTATAAAGGGAGAGAGATATTCATTAAAGAGCCAGAATCGCACTAAATTTACTTTGTTTCTAAAAGTTGTTCTATAAAATTACTGATTTTTCTTCCAGGAATTATTTGCATTTCATAATTGTTTGTCTCTGGGTAATATTAAAATGAATACATTTACTAAGTCATTATAACTAAAAAAGAAAGGAGACTCCAAGAAATGTGTGGAGGAACTGAAGTTAAAACTGAATAAGACTTTAAATTGAGTTACAACTAATTTAGTTGAAGGGAGGTTGACTGATTGACTGAGAACACACTAGATTTCTGTCAATTTCAAAGAGAAGATCTTGATAATGGCTTAGCAGATCTGGTGGACCTTGACATTATAAATTATTGGGATTACCAGTAGTGGCAAAAGTATGTGCACATTGCCCACGGTAATATAAAAGAGGGGCAAAAATGTCTTGCAAACCTGTGAATAATGAAATGTGAGACACACATGTGCCAGGATGTGAGACACACAAGTGTTGAGAACTGTGAGATGTTTTTTACAGGAGGCAATGACCATTAGCAATCTAAGAATTAGATTATGAAAAGTAACACTAAAAAAAAACTGAACCAATGGTGAGCAAGATGACTAGCAAAGCACAGAGACTGCTAATCCCTGTGTCAGAGGGGAGTTGGGTCATATCCTAATTTAGGCAGTAGGAGAGGGGGAGTGAATACTGCCATGACAATAGGAGCAAACAAGGATGATGGTGAATGACTCACACTGAATTCTCAAAAATACTCCCATCTTCATTATCTGGGAACTGATGAGCACTGAGGAATATCTCAGAGGATTGGTGATGGCACAAAGTGATCATATGCCATAGCTAACAGCATAGCTGACTCCATGAAAATAAAAATATGAACAAAATAAAGCTGGAACACATAGGCATATAAATAGATACTGCCATAGTACCAGTACTGTGGGCATAGTTGGCACAGGGAGACCCTGGTCAGTTCCTACCATCATAGCCAGAAAGTGGCACATGAGCTGGTTCAAGGAAGAATCAGTGCAGACAATGTGGATGATTGTGGCATTGCTCAGGACTGCTGCCATGTACATTGAGAAAATAGGGATGGAGATCCAGTAAGATCATTCAAATCCCGGAAAACCTGTCAATAGGAACTACGAAGAACTAACACTATGATATGGGAAAGATAAGAAATGTAGTCAGATATCACTAAATATGGAAAATTTATAAATAATTATTTTTAAAAAATTTTGGCTGACAACAAAACTTTATGCCAGGGGAGAACTCCCCAAAGGGTGAGTTGACTCATTTAATAGCTCTTTTTAAATCTCAGACTGAGATGGCACGATTGAGAAGTAGGACATGTTGGAGAATTATTTTTCATGGACCTAAACAACATCAAGGCAGCAATGTTAACATGATCAGACCTAGAAGAAAGCTGAATTGCTGTATACACCTGGAATTAACAAACTAGGAGAAAGTATCCCATGGAGTTAAATATTTGGCAACTAAGACATGAGTTAGAGTTCCTATATATTAGATATAAAAAAAGGTGTTATAAATGTTGGAAGTCAAAAATAATGATGATAAAATGATTCCCCTAAAAAAACATGAGAAATTTAGTTCGGATGGTTCCTTTTTAAAAAAGGCATTCAATTCCTTTTTTGTTTTAGCTTTCTCAGATGCATGTGGCATGTAAGAGATTTCTGTAGGATTTGCCCCCTTGGTCTCCTCTGCTAACCTGAATTGCTAACATTAATTTATAATTCTGAGAGGTACTCAAGTCTTATCTGTAAAACGAATTTAGAGGGAACTAAAGAGATTATGAAATGCCTCAAGAGAGTGCATGAAGAAAAACATGGGGGTAAAGCTGGCTTTGCTTTTGATGAGGGAATAAAATGCATTGGACTGACCTTCTCGGTCTCTAACAGGCTCAGCTAGGAGCAGCCGAGTAAGCATGCAGAACAAGCAGGAGAAGCAGAAAACCTTAGGGATGTCTTTGCAGGTTCCTCTTTTCTCCTTCTCTCTTCTGTCTGCTCTTTCTGGATGAAAGGATTAGGCTTTGGATTTCACCATGATATTATCTTGTGAATGTAAATCAAAATTAGATAGCCTTAACTACTTTGAGTGGGGTGTTGGCCCCTTGAATTCTTAGATGCCCTATATTTCAATAATTTTTTTTTAGATTGAGGGCATACTGTCTCGCACTGGAAGAATAATAGTTCTTATATAATTCCTAGCCAAGTATGGACAAAAAGATTTTTACTTGTTATTGTTATTCCATATGTAACCATGAACAATTTAAATTTGCTGAAGTTCAGTTTCTTCAGCTATAAAATGGAACTAATAATTATCTGCACAGTTCTAAGAACTAAGTATAATAAGGTATATAAAGAAATAAGTACAAAACCTAGGCACATATAGACTGCAACAAAAGAAAACATCATCATATTGAAGTTTGACAAAATGACATTAAATTCCAGTGGAAGAATAAACATATTGGCAATGTATATTAAAGTTGAACATATGCATATCCTATAACCTAGCAAGTTTCGGGATGTATATAGAAAAATTTATGAGAATCCTCATAGCAGTAGTTTTTAATTATAGTCAAAAGTTAGAAAAGACACAAATATCTGTCAATAGTGGAATCAATTAATATATTATAATATAGTTATAATGTGGAGGACTATTCACAAATGAAAAATAATCAACTACATTTATGCCACAACATGAATGCAATTTGCAAACATAGGGTTGAATAAATAAGTTGGACCTAAAGAACACAGTAAATTTCAATGTATATACATGTTTTCAAAGAAGGCATGAGTCATTCATGATAGAAATGAATCAAATCAGATTAATAATTAACTTTAGTAACAATTAAGAGAATAACCAAGAATGAGCATGTGCAGTCTTCTATAATATGCTTGGTGTTTTATTTACCGTCTGATTAGTTGTTACTTGCGTGTGTTCTCTTTAAAATGATTAATTGTGTTGCGCCTGTATTATTTGTATACTTTTATATATAAAGTTTGTATTTAAAATATTAAAATAATAACTAAATTAAACAACTGCATTCTGGAAAAAGTGAGATTGTTTCTTTGGATTTCAAGAATGGCATACTAACAGATTTTAACACATTCTTAAATGACTTTAATTAATTAAGCTTTAAATTTCACCAAAGCATCAGTTTTTGCATCTCAACCCAAGTAGGCAGTCTTAACTCCATGGAGAAGAGGAAAAAACAAGGTGAAAAAAGACAGTTGCAGACATATGTAGAAGAGAGACATAAAGAGCCTAGAAAAGCAACATGAAAAGATGGTGCTCCCTGGTGCATCCTGCACTTTTTTGAGAAATTGTTATGTCTTTGTCACACATACAATCTCAGGAAAGGCATATAAGGTATTGAGATCGCATAGCTAATAAGTAGCAGCACTGAGACTCTTCTAATTCCAAAGTCAGTGCTCCCCTCACTACACAGCACTCTGTCCCCAAAGAGCATCCTCACTAAAAAGAACTTTGGTGCCAGGGTTTCATTAGCAATTTATGACATGAAAGAAATGTTACAGTATCTACTGGTCACTTCCACTTATGTGACCAATGCACCTTTCATACTGTGCAGGTTGAAAACCTAATAAATCATCATGCCCCCCTTTCTTCAATCTGCTCTAGCTCTCCCAGATTTCGTGAATGGTTCACTCAGTTTTCCATGACAAATTTCCATTCATCATTTTTACCTCCACTCTTCACTCTCTTCCTTTTTTAATTTACTCATCAATTTTTGATGATTATAATTATTATCGTTAATACTGATAGGTATTCGATGGCAAACAGTGAGCTGTTTTTCCTATATTATCATTAGACCAATAAGTTTTTTAAAAGACTGTTAAGCAGACTAAGTGTTGAGCTAAAAGTTGTATACCTAATAAATGGCAAAGACAAGGTTGGAACCCAGTTCTCACTGACTAGATCATTCTTCTTTGACATTCCTGACCTCTTGTATTGTGTTGATCCTACTATATTCAAATTTCAAACCAACTTCAGTTTATACCTAAAATGTACTGAGAAGTACCACAACAATTTCTAACCACTTCTCTCTATTTTCCTACTTGGGCCCCGTAATATGGAATAACAGGTCTGTCATGAGTCAATCTGAGTTCTACTGTCAAGTCTCTAATTTAACAGGCATATTTAGGGGACAAATTACTTCTCTCTATGCCACATGTTCTTCAACAATAAATTGAAAGCTATGATGAAATCTATTTTATAAATTTCTTATAATGAGTAAATTGACATTAATTACCTAGAAAAATGACAAGCAAATACACTTTTAGTAAATGTTAACACTTGATGTTAGCACTTGATGCTGATAATCATGGTAATATTAATAATAAAGGTAAAATTACAATTATATTTCTTCATGTATACACATAATTGTGTATCTCCTTTATATAGTCTAATAGCTATTAATGTCTCCAAGCTCACCTTCACGATAGAGGCTGGATGTAGATTTCTGAACACAGTGCATTCTCCATAAATAAGTAAATAAATATTAAAACCACAACAAAATAATATGATGACTATGAAGTATTGAATGAACATGCCATTTACTATGGCAATAGTGGTCTTTCTGAGTATTATATACTTGCACTATTCTAGGATAATGAATCTTTCCAAATAGTCACCATTCCTAGCCTAAAAGACATGCCTGACTCATACCTGATTTGTAAGGTCATGGAAATTGAGAGACACTTTGATTTCCAATAGTACCTAGCTCTGATGGCTCAGATAATAAAACTTTGTCACATTTGGGTCATTCTAGAATTCTTCAGATTTAGGAATTTTAAATATCTATGATTATATAATTTTGCATGTAATATAATTTAACAATATCACAACGGTTAAAGAGCAATGAAATTTTATTCATATAAATAAAAGATAGTTTATTATCCAATAATTAAAAAAACAGTTTTGAAAAACCACAGTATGGACAGTTTTCCAGCACTGTATCTATCAGAATAGATGAGACCTGTATAGAAAAAGCTAATGGGCCACTACTTGCCTTGTATAATCCCTGTAAAGACATCTATTATTTTGTACTTTGTAATCTTTTCTTCCCAGTAACAATACATTCTAGTAATAATATCCTGATGAACTGCTATAGAAACTTCCCTTACTGAGATACTGTGTCTATACCTCTATATCATCTTCACTGGGTGGGCTATATTTTTAAATTATTTTCCCCCCTCAGAAAACTAAGATCAAAGACAAAGTTACTTTTGGCATAAGGCATTGCAGCCAAGAGGCCCATTTCTGTGGAAGCAGGAAGGACATGTCATCTAGAAATATCCTGGGAGACCTTTATCATTCCTTCTTGTAATTGGAAACTTGTGTTTTCCCAGTTGTGTAGGAGATTTAGGCAGTCATTTGAATTTCTAACTGCTTGTCATCCTGGAAAAAAATTAAGGTAAGAGAAAATATTGGTCAAAGGGCACAAACTTTCAGTTAGACTAGAAGAATAAGTTATAGTGATCTGTTGCACTGCACGGTGACCATGGCCAATGATAATGTATTATATATTTCAAAATTGCTAGAAGAATAGATTTTTTACAATTTTTTATTTTAAAGATGTGGGGTGCAATTCAGGGTAAGGAATATAAATGTTCATTATGGAGGTATTATTGTCTTCACAACAGGAAAAAAGTTGAGGATTGATAGATATGTTAATTAGCTTGATTGAATATTTATGTAAAGAATACATAAATCAAAACTTCACATTACACTTCATAAGTATAGATAATTATTATTCATCGACCCAGTACCATTAAACAATAGATTTGCTTGCCAAATTTTTATAGTTGGTTTTATTTTGAGTGGTGTCCCATTTTCTTAAATAAAAGGAAAGTATTAAAGCACACAAAGCAAATATATTCTCTTGAGAGAATTCACTTATGTCATAGTCTGATAGAACCATGTAAATCTATATGGAAATAGCTCAAGTACTCAGATGGCTATAGTTAAACAGATGTACCATGTAATATTTTTATTATGCTTCTAAGTTAATAAATTTTTGATATTTCAATCATGATATGAACATTATTTATAGATATCTCAAAATATCTATTAAATAAAATATGTAATAAAATAGATAAGTATATAAGTACCATTCATAAAGTTAATATTTATAAACATTTATTTAAACTGAAGTTTTAAGCCTACTTTGGGTTTGTGGTGAATAATTTCTCTTGATACTAGCATATTCAGAACTACTACACACCGGTTCTTTAGGCAAGTCTTATAGAAGGTTCTTATCTCTTCAGCCATGCCAAGGGCCTGACCTCACTTATATTTACCCTGTTTTAAACAAATCTACACTATGTATGCATCAGTGAAGTAGAAAGGGGAAAAAAAGCCAATGGACCACTTCTGACCTCTACTGGTGTCCTGAAGAGACCGTTAGAGATATGACCTTTAATAGTTGGCCATATAATTTTTGATTCAAAGCAAGATATGTGTAGATGACTTTCCATAACAATGTTGGAAAAACAAACAAACCGGACTGTCCTGGAACAGTGTGGTGTTTTTATTCAATATAATTATTAATACAAAGAAACTGACTTCCAAACACAACAAACTTTCTCTATATCTTTATTGTGAGCAAAGACTATTGGTTATTACTCTACTTATTCTCAAAGAAAGCAAGTAATTACACAAAGAATCATTTCCAAAGGACAGAAAAACAGTAGAGGTTTCTGCACAGGTAGGTCAGTTTTAATAAGGGGGTATAAGAGGAGACACCCCTGAAAGAATTATCTGTTTAACTTAATCAGACTTTCCAAGTTAACATTTCAGAGTGCATAGAGGAAATGTCATAATCCTATTATTGCTACAGAATCAAACTTACTGCTATTTGTTTTTTCTATTTATATTATGCTAGGCATTTTTCTGGTTGCTGGGACAACAGGGGAAAAAAATCACACACAATAACTTTGAAATAGCATAACACAATGCAATGTTTCTAAAAATTGTGTTTTTTAAAAAATGAGGGTGGAGTATATAGTCCTCTTGACACATTGACCGCTTTTCTTTTTCTTCCTTGATCATCTTCTCAGCCCTTCCCTTTCCTGATCTCCTTCCTATCTCTCAAGATAAATTAAAAATTTAATAGCCGGGCTCGGTGGCTCAGCCTGTAATCCTGCGCCTTTGAGAGGCTGAGGTGAGTGGATTGCCTGAGCCTGCGGGTTCGAGACCCGCCTGGGCAATTTGGCGAGACCTCATCTCTACGATAAATCAAAAAATCAGCCGGGCGTGGTAGCGCATGCCTGTAATTCCGGTTACTAGGAAGGCTGAGGCGGAAGGATCGCCGGAGCCCAGCAGGTCGATGCTGCGGTGGCCGGGAGCGACCACTACACTCCTGTCTGGGCAACAGAGTGAGACTCCAACTCAAAAAAACAACAAAAAAATGTATCCAGCTGGGCGCAGTGGCTCATATCTGTAAACCCAGAACTTTGAGAGGTGGAGGCAAGAGGACTGCCTGAGCTCAGGAGTTCAAGACCAGCCTGAGCAACATGGCAAGACCTCGTCTCTAGAAAAAAAATAAAGAAAAACCAGCCAGGTGTGGTGTCGCATGCCTGTGGTTCCAGCTACTTGGTAGGCTGAGGCAGAAGGATCTCCTGAACCCAGCAGGTTGAGGATGCTGTGGCCGTGAGCATGCCACTGCACTCCAGCCTGGACGACAGGAAGACTCCAAATCAAAAGAAAACAAAAATTATCCAACATTTATTGTTCTTATATTGCTAAAAGGTTGATATTTTCTATATTGGCATCATTAACTTTTTGTAGCTATTCCAAAGAAGACTGAATGAAAGCATGAACTTTTTTTTCTTTTTGAGCTGGAATCTCACTTTGTTGCCCAGATTGGAGTGCCGTGGCACACTCCAGTCACAGCAGTCTCGACCTGCTGGGCTCCGGCGATTCTTCCGCATCAACTTTCCAAGTAACCAGAACATACCAGCGTGCCCCACCACGCCCAGCTAATTTTTGATTTATTTTAGAGACGATGTCTCATCAAGTTGTCTGGGCTGGTCTCGAACACTCGCCTCAGCCTCCCAAAGCTGGGATTACCGGCTGAGCCACCTAGCCCGGTGAAAGTATGAACCTTTAACACATACATACATTCAACAGAGTGTCTAAATCTTTTTTTTGATCAGTCTCAGAGTTTCCTCTGTATGTCTGAATAAGGCTGGGAGTGAGGGAAATTGTGTCTGAATTCTGACTGTTGTATATGAGGTAAGCAAAAATTCCTAGGGCAGTAACTGTTTTATGTACCACACAAACCTTGTGTATGATGACTCGAGTTTGGTAGCACATGGCCAGCAAGGATCTGCTGTGTACAGATAATTTTACATGCATTTTAAGATATGAGTGTTTTTACTCATTTGCTTATATATCTCTCAGATTGTGCAGCTCTTACTTCATAGAACAACCAATTGATAAACTATTTGATTGTTGGAGACCTGCTCCAGTGGGGTCGGGCCCGAATGGAAGGTGAGAGAAGCGGCGATAGACAGAGACCACATACCTTCGATGAGGACGGCAATCACTGCAAAACTTTATTGCTCATGAGGCTATATTTATAATGCTTTTTTTGGCATAATCTTAACATTACATGTATATTTTTCCAACTAGTTACAATTTAAAACAACATGTGCTAAACCAAAACCCCTTCAGTCGATTTTTAATCTTTAATGATTTAAACAAAAATGTCTATTATTTATGATAACCTTTAACTTTATATTGCTTATGCATCTATTTAATATTTTACAACTATAGCAGCAAATATTGGCTTATGCCCCTAAGGTGTGAAACCTGCTGATGTAAGGCAAGTCTTTTTTACTTCCTTTAAGGGATGTTTCTTAACTTCTCTATTCCATCTTAACTTCTCTATCTTATAAATCTTATTCTATACTTTAACTCTATTTAAATTTTTATATCTATATTTTTTCTATTTCTATTATTTATCCTACTTATACTTTATATCACCTATGATTTATATACTATCTATTAAAACACCATATCTTGTGTCCTGCTTCACACATACTTTCCTTTTCTGTTCCCACAGGATTTTAGCCTTTTCAGACATAATCAGAGGTTCACTATGCTTTATCTGCTCCCAGGTGGAAACCTCACTGGCTCTGATCCTGCATCCATTTATCCAAAACCATCTAGCAAAATTCTTATCATAAACACCAGTATATGGTAAAAATGGGTCAAACCTATCTAAATTTTGCATACTACTTTTCCCTCTAAGCACCCACCATATTCTATCATTAATTTTATATCCAACATAATTATCGATTTTCACTATAAAAATAACTTGTCTATTTGATTTAATATCTCTAATGCTTCTGTGAGGAAAAGGTGGAATAGTGAAACTATTCTCTACAAAAGAATTAAACTGTTTAATGTTTCTCTAGAATGGCCTGTCCTGCTGTGTTCAGTTCTGGAAAAGATTTCTTTACGTTCTCATACAAGGGTGAAACAAGTATTGTCTCAGCTGGGCGGGGGGAGAGAAGCAGAAATCTGCCTTATTTTGGTTAGAGGATTGTTTAAAAGAAGATCATTAACTAATGACCCTTGGACGTCATGTCTAGTTTCGGTTGATCCATAGAATTGGGTTTCATTCAAAACAGAGTGTTTAACAGATAAAATTTTAACAAACATCCGGGATAAACATATCATGAAACTTAATGCCAGGAGGAGCATACATTGTTGTTTTTTCCAGGGTCATCTGAAGTCCCTCTGCCTTCCCTTCCATGGGGCTCTGCCAATTCCATGGTTTTCACCAGTGGTTCTGCCTGCCTGGTGAAGTGGGTATGCTTCGGGCAGCTTCAGAACTGGCACCTGTAAGATTATGGCTCCTGACATTTGATTAATGTTTACTGGGCTAAATCTTATTTTGCACACCAGAGAGCAAAAAACAGACATGAGTGCTAATTCTCTAGAACTTCCAATACATCTAATGGGAAATCAGTATGTAATAAGTGGCACAAATAAAAATGAGCACACTGTGATGAAAATATCTTAGTTGATGGGAGCCAGCAACTAAGAAATGGGATAATCTAGATGAGGGGGGTAGTATTAGAAAAATCTTCTTGATGTAGTATCATTTGAACTTAAATGTAAATGAAAAGGTTTCTATACAAATACTTGGAGTGGATCATTCTGAGCAGAGAGAAGATCATGGGCAAAGATTCTGAGACAATATTCAATTTATTTTGAGGAAGAGAAAGATAGTGGAGGCAAGAGTGGACTGGATAGCGGAGAAGATAGTGGAAAGAAGTGAAGGCAACAGTGATCTGAGAAGTACTAGGAGTAGTAGAGAGACTAGGTCTCATAGGGCTTTTGACCATGATAAATTATTTTAACCCTACCTTTGGATGAGTGAGAGACCACCAGCATTTTTGTTTTGTTTTGTTTGTTTTTGTTTTTATCAAGGGTTTATATGATCTAGTAGATGTTTGTGAAAGTGCCATTTGGTTTATCTGGGGAGAATATATTTTCAGAGGGTGAAAAAAAAAACAGTGATATCAGCTACCCAATTATTACAATGACCAGGGAATATATAATATTATAAATCAAGACTATAGTAATGTACAAGTGAAGAATGACTAGGTCCTGAATATGTTTTAGGTGGAAATGACAGAAGTTGAGGAAAGATTTATGAAGAAAGGAAAGGGAAGGAAAGCGAGAAATCAATAATGTCTCCTAAGAGTTTTCCTAAGCTGTTGTGCTATTGGTGGAGTAACATTATGATATTAAGAGAAAACAGAGAGAGAACAGATTTGGGGAGAAAATCAAGTATTTTGTTGAAATAATTCTTATTTTGAGACTAAACATCCTAATGGAGACATCAAGTTGTATACATAAATTTGGGCACTCATGAGTGGCAGGAGTTAGAGTGGCAAATGTTAAGCTCAAATAGTAAGAAAAAAATTGACACAGTCCTCACTTTAGGGTACTTAGAATTTAGTCTGTGACAGAGATATTAGTCAAATATTTAGCTAATAAATATCAAGTTATAGATTGAATACATTGTTTAGAAATAAGATGATACCACACACACTTATATATACACATATACATACATGTATATGAAATAGTCTATCTTACATAAGGTGGTTCTCAAAAAGAGATGATTTATTTGTAAAGAAAAAATACAAGTTTGGCTTATGAAAGAGAGGAAGAAGTAGAGGAGAAGATGATGAATATCTTAGGCAGATAGAATATCTGGAGAAAAATTGTGTGAAAAAAGAGAAACAAAATTTGGAAAAATGAAAAAAGATAGTGCTCAAAAGACAGATAAATTTTTCTGCACTGAGCAAATAAGTTCCATTCAATGGTAGAAATGTATCAAAAATAATAAACCAAGTTGTTCAATGCTGAGAAGGGCTCAAGGCAAGAAACCACAATGGATAGACTCCTAGAAAAGGTCAAGTCAGTAATAGAATGCCAGAGTTCTGCTCCTGCAGAGTCCAGAGATTCCCAAAGGTGGAGATGGCGTCAGTGATTGTGAGAAAGAGAAAGAGAGAAAAAGAGGGGGAGAGAGAGAGAGACAGAGAGAGAGAGAGAGAGAGAGAGAGAGAGAGAGAGAGAGAGAGAGAGAGACTGGACACCTGTTTCGAGAATGTAGATGCATTTATTGCGAGCTAGTAGTGAGCTTATATTTCTCTCTATCTACAAGGGAAGTAATCTCTGCAAGTTGCTGCCACAGAGCAAGTTAAAAATCATCATTACAAAACATATCGCTTACAAAAAATTACATGGATTTTTTGTGATTTTAAAACAATGCTTAAGTTTAAGTATTCTTCTCCATGCTTGGCTAATGTTCTCTCTAAGGGAGGAGACTATTTCCACCCAACACAATGATGTTACCCTGTAAAAAACAGTTCCCGCAACCCATTAATCTAAAATCTTAAAATTATAAAATTATAAAGCTTCTCATTCAACAACTCTACTTAAAACAAAACTTATATCCCAAATTAACTAATATATATTATAATCTTTCTAACAAGTCTAACTCTTTATAAACTTAACTTCCTTATTCAAATTATCCAGGGAAACAGGTTTTTCCCTGATAAAGTCTCTGGGGGCCAGAACAAGAGTTTCTGGCCCAGGGATTTGGAGCAGTTCATATGTAGAATATTTCCATCTGGCAGAAGAATGTACACCTGGAGATCCTCTAAAAGTGGCTGCGCAGATGTTTCTTTTTTCATAGACAACGAGTTTCTTCTTAAAAACTCTCTGGTCTTTCAAGCCTCTTGGTAGTTTCCTCTTGTTCAAATTCCTTTATTGTTTTCCTATCTGGAACATCCTATCTCTAAGGAAAAAACAGTTTAGAAGAAACTTCTAGTAATGTTATTCAGGCTTCAAGGTAGTTTCGGTTGTTACATAAAACCTGCTTTACTCACTTATATTCTACATTTAAACCCTTTAACTTTTTATATACTATAACTTTAATATGTATCTCAAAACAAACTTATAAATCACCTACATATACCTTAATATCAACTTTCACTACATTTAAATCTTACACCTTGTATTCAAACACCATAACTACAACTACAAATAATAAGTAAAAATATTCAAAACAATTCTTTGCCTAAACAAAATCAGAAACCTCTTTTTACCAGGTATTAGTCACAAATCCTAACCCTAAAAATAAGATCTGTAACCCATGACCAAGTGAAAGAAAGCCCTTTAAACATGCCTCAAAGTCATCACATGGGCAAAAGGGACAGGTCAAACAACGTAGTGGGAAGTGGAAAGATGGACAATGAGTTTCCAGTAGCCTGTGGCCCAGGGTCACCAGGACCCTGTCGGTCTGGTGGGCCTCCAAGGTTGGTCCCAACAATAGAAGATACATTGAGCCGGGCTTGGTGGCTCAGCCTGTAATCCCGTGCCTTTGGGAGGCTGAGGTGAGTGCATTGCCTGAGCCCGCGGGTTCGAGACCCGCCTGGGCAGTGAGACCTCATCTCTACAATAAATCAAAACATCAGCCGGGCGTGGTAACGCATGCCTCTAATTCCGGCTACTTGGAAGGCTGAGGCGGAAGGATTGCCGGAGCCCAGCAGGTCGAAGCTGCGGTGGCTGGGAGCGGCCACTGCACTCCAGTCTGGTCGACAGAGTGAGACTCCAACTCAAAAAAAAAAAAAAAAAGAAGAAGATACATTGAAAAGAAAATTAACCTGAGGAACTGGGTGGTGAGGCTAGTCAAGAATGATGAAGACAAGGTCACAAAAGGAAGCCAGAAGCTAAACTTACTTTAATATGTTAAAATTATTCAATCAAACATGGAAATGAGTGTGAACTTTTAATACCTGTCTCCTTATCAGAGCCTTCAAATCTTCTGTGATGATTCTTAGGGCTATAACTTAAATCAGAAGAATATTATAAAAAATATACAAACAATCGATTCTGCTGCAATAAGGCTTGAAATTATAAATTTAGCTATTCAAACCTGACCTTCTGATCTATAGAATGGTAGATTCTAAGGAAGAAAACACAGTTAGAAAGTACATTGAATAAATTTATATTAAATAATTGATTTATCAACTTGATGAATAGGAAGTGGGGAACACTGAACTGCCACCAGAGGTTCAGGTCTTCAGCCTCAGTCTCTATACCACAAAGGCACAGATGAAAACATCACTTGGCGAGACCTCATCTCTACAATAAATCAAAAATGAGCCGGGCTTGGTAGCGCACGCCTGTAGTTCCAGCCACTTGGAAGGCTGAAGTGGAAGGATCGCCGGAGCCCAGCAGGTCAAGGCTGCGGTGGCCGGGAGCGGCCACTACACTCCAGTCTGGGCGACAGAGTGAGACTCCAACTCAAAAAAAAAAAAAAGAAAATATCTCAAGGGGGTCAAATCTCCTATGAGAAATCATTCACCAAAGTTCTTATGCATAAATATGCCCCACTGCCTAGCATCAAGGACGAAAAAGTATTTTCTGACTCTGTTATCTGAAGTGGGAAAAAACAAGAATATCTTCACTACATGCTATTTGGAGAAAAAATACACTAGGAGATTGCACAAGATAGAACATGATAGGTACAAAGTGACTACTTGAATTGATTTGTATTACTTAAAGCCCAAAGACTACTCTCCAATCCAAATGCTTAATTATTTGAAAGGAAAAAATAATAATTTTTGAGACCTTTAGCTCTTTGCTAGTATAAAATTTTCACCACTATCCTTGGAAAAATGTCTTATGTTATATATTTAATGAACTGCCTATACTTACTCTTCTCTTCCTTATTTGTTTTTACATGTGGTTTCTAAGGATATCTCCACATCCTGCCAGTGGATGAATAATGACTCAAATAGCATCAGAAGAATACCATGTTCTCAAAGACAGCAGATAGTTTGCCTCTAAAGTAAAGAATTGCTAAGCTATGTTTTTTAATCAGTATCTTTTGAGATAATTTTTTTGTACTTAGAAATTTCATCTCATTCACCCAAAATTGAAACATTTCTTTTACAAAATATTCTCTTGGTATTTCAGATCCAGAGTGATTACTTCAGTAAGCCCCAGCATGAATTCTTCCTTCTTCCTCCTCACTCGATTTTCTGGTCTGGAGCAGCACTACCCCTGGTTCTCCATCCCCTTCTCCTCTATCTATGCCGTGGTGCTTGTGGGCAATTGCATGGTGCTCCATGTGATCTGGACCGAGTCAAGCCTGCACCAGCCCATGTTCTACTTTCTGGCCATGCTGGCCCTCACTGACTTGTGCATAGGGCTGTCCACCATGCACACGGTGCTGGTGATCCTGTGGGGGCTTATTCAGGAGATCAGCCTGGATTCCTGCATTGCCCAGTCCTACTTCATCCATGGTCTGTCCTTCATGGAATCCTCTGTTCTCCTCGCTATGGCCTTTGACCGCTACGTCGCCATCTGCAATCCACTGCATTATTCCTCCATCCTAACTCCAGAATTATCAAAATTGGGCTCACCATATTAGGTAGGAGTTTCTTCTTTATTACACCTCCCATCATCCATCTGAAGTTCTTCCATTATTGTCATCCCCACGTCCTCTCTCACTCTTTCTGCCTGCATCAGGATCTTCTCCGCCTAGTCTGTTCAGGCATTTGGTTCAATAGCTACTATGCCCAGATGCTAGTCATTTGCATACTGTTGTTGGATGCTGTACTCATTCTCTTATCCTATGTCCTGATTCTTAAGTCAGTCCTGACAATTGCCTCTCAGGAGGAGCGGCATAAGTCGTTTCAGACCTGCATCTCCCACATCTGTGTCGTCCTTGTGTTCTACTTTCCCATCATTAGCCTCACAATGGTGCACCGTTATGGCAAGCACCTCTCTCCTGTAGTCCATGTTCTCATGGGCAACATCTACATTCTTTTCCCACCTTTGATGAACCCCATCATCTACAGTGTTAAGACCCAGCAGATTCGTACCAGAATGCTCAGACTTTTTCTCTGAAAGAATACTGGTCTTAAAAAAAAAAAAAAGAAGCAACAGTAACAAAAATCAGTTCAAAAAATTATAAATTTTATCATAATTAGAGCTTTAGCCCTGAGTCTGTGATCACTGACTTTAAAACAAATATTAAATGCAGTCAGATAATGATTTACAAATAAGTTCTTTCTAACCTTTTTTCTGGAAGTAAGCTGCTTTTAGAGCCAGAGGTAGGAAGATTTTAATGGAAATATTCCATAAAATTTTGAAGAATTGTTGATTTATGACAACTTGGACATCTGTGTGACTGTATTTAAGAAAGGAAAAAAATTAAAGTGCCCCAAATGTACTCTCAAGCATTTTTTTTTTTTCACAGTAAAACTGAACTAGATTAAAAGCTTAGGTCTTCAAGTTTCAAAGTAGATAGTTCCAAGTTTTAGCTAATTAATCTTCAAAAAGGAGACAATATCCATCTAACAGGAATGTTGTGATAAATGTATGGACCATAATTGTTCAGTGGAACTTTTCTAAAATGTTGGAGATGTTCTATAATATACCATAATAAAGAGCAAGATAGGAAATATAACTTCTGGGTGCTTGAAATGTTGGTAGGATAACTGAACAACTTTATTTTTAATTTTAGCTCATTTAATTTATATTTAAATATTGAAGACCATTGTATCAAACACTTCAGTGGTTACTGTACTGGACAGGAAACTACAGTGTATCAAGAAGACGCATAAGAACTACATACTGGTTTCAAATTTTCCCATGTCTATTTCAAATTGGAATCTTTACTTTTTTGATTTTATACATGGACTCCACTGTCACAAGGCTGGTAGTAAGGTTTTCTCCGGATCTTTTGCTTTTATCTCTTAAGGAGAGGATGTTATGAATGAATGAGACTCAGTTTATGAATGATTGTGTTTTCAAAAAAGGTAAAAGAACATGAAGAGATTCCCTTTGAGTACGCTAGTCCAGCTTTCAGGAGAAAAAACAGAAAGGAAAGACATCAGGTAGGAATCTATGCAGAAATAAAAAAGATAATTATTTTAATCTTTCTATAATCTTTTGGGTATTTGAGGAGGTAAGTGTTAATACTTGACAGATTAATGCATCAAAGTAATTTTGTACCAAAAGCAAATATTTATTAATATTTTAAGCTATCAACCAAAATTTGACTAGGTTTTTCTTCCTGTATTTATGCCTCCTTCCCCCCCCCACCCTTTTTTTGCAAGTCATTCAATTATGTAGGATCTACCTACTTACTTGACTTAGAAGAAAGCAAAAATACAGGCTTGGGTTTCTAATAGCTTAAGCCTCAAAGCACAGAAATAGTTCTTGGGCAAAATAAAGTTTATTAGTTGGAAAGATGCATGTAAAATTATCTCTAGAACAATAAAATAGGTCTGGGTTAGAGTGCATGACTGATTTTAAGACCAATGGGGTGAATTTATTGATATCAAAGGAGATCTAGTCTACTTTCTGTTATAACTACCAGTGCTAAAGACTGTGAGGTAGGTTCTAGAGTAGGGAATGAAAGATGACTGTCTTTTAATTGCTTGTTTCAATGTAATTAATTATTTTTCCACATAATAATGATAGCTATCATTCATTAAGTTGATACAAATTTCAGGTGCTAGGTCCTGTACTAGTTTCTCAGACAATAATAAATATCTGTATAGCTCATCCTGGCAGATTGAAACAAGACTAATCTGACAAGATTCCCACTTTTGTAACAAAAACAGAACTTAGCTGCTGAATCTGCAGATATCATGTAGGTGTCTCATAGGTAATCACTGGGCACATATTTTTCAAAGACCAGAGAAGCTTCCTTTCAATTCCTTGAGATTGAATGAATATCCAGCTCTTGAGCTGGGGAACAGGTAGCAATGCTAGGGAGCAGGGAGCTTTCAATAACTGACAATATGCATTCCACCAACTAGTGACATGAAAATGAATTTATATTGAATTATGTGAACAGCATTGCATTGCATGCTTTATACATCCAAAGAGTGGATCTGGGAGTCACGTTTAAAAAGGAGACACTAGAGTCTGTACCTCATATAGCAACCTACAAAGTACAAATCAAAATAGTTTGGAACAAGGGCTATAAAAAAGGTATGAGAGAAATCAGCTGTGTTCTCAGAGATTATTGCTAATTTGAGAAATATATAATTGTACTATGATGATAAGACTTATGAAAAACTTCAGAATGTTTTAAAAATTTATGACCTAATAAAGGGGGAGGATTCAACAAAAGGAAAAAAGATTAATAAAAAAAACTGAAGAAAGTAAACTTTATGATTACTGGGCTTTAGCAAAAAGTAGCAGATTTAGAATATTTGTAGTTTAGATGATTTGTTTTGCGAAGGACTCTATCTTGGAGCAATAACTTAAAAATAAATAAATCTCTCCTAGATGGAAAAGACAGTTTTAGGGTAATCAATTAAGATGCTAAAATCAAGAGTAGATGGAGACCCACCACAGTTGTTAAAACACTGTTTGGCACTACATAGTTTATTTAGGAGCCAAGTAGAGATATTCTTCTATAGATCTTAGAGAGTCAACTTCTAAGGAAACATGTTTTTCATGAATTATGCAGCCTCTGGAGCTATTGTTGATGTGGTAACCTACAGGGTCAGTGGAAGGTAATTACCTTGTGGGAGTGAACCAGATTTACTGTAAGATCAGCAAGGCTACTATTTGAGTGGGAGGCAATATTAAAATAGCCATGGTGATTTTAAGGAAGCACCATCCTCTTCTTTTTACTTTTCTTATATGTAGACTGCCATGTTATTATATATCTCTCCCTTAAATGGAGTCAGAGCTATTAGGAGAAAATTAAAGCATGCTGCTTGGAATGAAGTGACAAAAGTAGGATTTAGAAAATCAGAAAATCTAGTTGGTTCAGTTGCTATTAATTTTACTCTTACACCAAAAAGCTAAGGTCCAGAGACTGGGAAAAATCAGTGATTCTTAGACATGAGAGGACAAGCTAGGAATTAAGAATGTGCTTTTTATACAAATGATCTGTGGATAATAAATCCACAGGCGGATGCCCCCTCTACACTATACCTCCCTATTGTCCTAGGACTATCAATGTCTTATTGTTCAAAAGCATAGATGTTATACCTGAGGCTGTGTTTCTGGTCCCTAGGATATTTGTGACCACTACTTGAAGAAGGGAGAAGTTGCTAGAGTTATGAATAGAGACTTCTAGATGAGAGAAATAAAAAGATGCCAGTTTTCTAGGAAGACACCTGAAGAAACTTTTAAAAATCCAGCAAGAGCACCTCTGCAGTGAAAGTTGATGTCCAAAAGCTTTTCTGCTGAAAGTGTGGTTTCTGGTCCTGAAATCTCAGAACCATGTGAGTAAACATAGGAAATGCAGATTCTCAGACTCTACTCCTGTCCTACTGAATCAGAATTTGTGTTTCATTTTCTCAGTTCTTGTAATGTTCTATTTCTTGAGCTGAGTGCTCATTAAAAGCTTTTGCTAATTTTGTGTCAATTTATCAAGCTGTATTGTTATACATGTACCTTTTTGTCCTTAATTTAATAATAACATACAAATTTAAGGAGTATGAGTGCAAGTGTCAATGTATATGTAAAACTGTCACACTGAATACATGTGTTTACTTCTGCTGTTTTTTAAACTACACCAAAACAACAGATGCACAGAGACATTGTAAGATGAAATAATAGTAGTGTGCATATAAACACTTATATAAATATGCATATTTTAAGGTGATATTTCTAAAAACCAAAGCAGGGTGGATTAATCTGAAATCTATATGCTTACAGAAGAGGATACCAATGAGAAGAAATATTATCTGTACAGAACATTTTCTTCTGGAAAGTGCAGGAATTACTTATAAGGCATTTAGAGAGATGGGGATGAAATTGTAGAAAAGGTGAACATCTGCCTAAAATAGTCAAGCCTTCTCTTTGTTGGTTCTGGCAAAACAGTTAGTGTCTGTAGTAACCGAATTAAGGATGAACCAGCATGAGAACATTAGAGACAAAGGATGCTTAGAGTGAGGTGCAATATATGAAATAGATCTCATGTAAAAGAATACATGCTGAATGTTGTGGCCCATGGAAAAATTTCCCCTGTTCATCCCCTAAAATGCTGATAATCAGACTTGTATTTCACAGTTAGGTGATAGGATTATTCTTTGTAAAACCTTACTGAAGATAAAAGTCTAACAGAGATTGACATTTGAGTATCCACACACTGTACTGACTGGAGACCTTTCTGATAAGTCTTTATGGTAACAGGTCAGATTTAAAAAAATCACACCATGTTCATAGAAGATTCTAGATTCTTAGAGCCTTACCATGAAATATGGATGAACAGCCAAAGATGATCAGGAATATGATTAGATCCACCAACACAAAAATTACCACCCAGAATACATTTTAATAAAGACAATTTACTTTGGGGAACAAAGCTTATTCAGGGCAAAGAATAAAATGTAAAAAGAAAACAAGTCTACAATTAATATTTTCAATAATAAATTTTTTCATTATAAATCCTTTATATAAGAACAGGGTAGTATTAATATAAATAACTACAGAACATGATAAAAAATTTGTAAATTACAAAAATATAAAAGGTAAAATAAAGGACAATAGAAGAGTCAGGAGATAATATTAATAAAATAAAAGAAAAACACACTAGAAATGAGTATAGGGGACTTGGAGAGAAAAAAAAAAAACCCAGGGTCAATCCAGAAACCTCAATATCTTGTAGTAGTTCTAGAAAGGTAGAAAACAGAACACATAGGCACCAAGTACCCAGCACAAAAAATTAGATTAAATTAAGTTTCATAAAAAATTACAAGCATGAAAAGATAAGCCACAGATATAAAATATGCAAGAACTTATAAAATTTAACAATAGCCGGGCTCGGTGGCTCAGCCTGTAATCCCACACCTTTGGGAGGCTGAGGTGAGTGGATTGCCTGAGCCCGCGGGTTCGAGACCCGCCTGGGCAGCGAGACCTCATCTCTACAATAAATCAAAAAATCAGCCGGGCGTGGTAGTGCATGCCTGTAATTCCGGCTACTCGGAAGGCTGAGGCGGAAGGATCACCGGAACCCAGCAGGTCGAGGCTGCGGTGGCCGGGAGCGGCCACTGCACTCCAGTCTAGGTGACCGAGTGAGACTCCAACTCAAAAAAAAAAAAAAAAAAATTTAACAATAAAAAGCAATCTAATTAAGAAGTGGGTAAAAAATCTGAAACTATATTTTATTAAAGAGGATATACAGATTGCAATAAACATGTAAAAAGATGCCCAATATCATATGTCATTAAGAAATTACAACTTGAAATAACAAGACATCAAACACTACATACCTATTAGAATAGCTAATATATAAAAAACTGACATTACTAAATGTCAACAAGGATGTGGAGCAACAAGTGCTGGTATTTATTACTGGTTAGAATGAAAAATAGCACAGCTAATTTGGAAGACTGTTTTGCAGGTTTTTACAAAACTAAATATAGTATTATCATATAACACAGCAGTCACACTTCTAGGTATTTACTCAAATGAATTGAAAATTTATGTCCTTATAAAGATGTGCAAACAAATATTTTATAGAAACTTTATTCAAAATTGCCAAAAATTGGAAGCAAATAAGATACATGCATAAACTAATCATGGTACATCCTTAGGATAGAATATTATTCAGTGATAAATAGAAGAGCAATCAAGCGACGAAAAGACACAGAGAAACTTTAACTGCATATTGCTTAAGATTTCTTTGTTAACCTCCTTTCTTTTTTTTGAGTCAGAGTCTCACACTGTCGCCCAGTGGCATACTCGCAGCCACAGCAGCCTCGACCTGGTGGGTTCAGACGATCCTTCCGCCTCAGCCTTCCAAGCAGCAGGAACTACAAACACGCACTACCATGCCTGGCTTATTTTTAAATTTATTGTAGAGACGAGGTCTCACCAAGTTGCCCAGGCTTAAACCCCTGAGTTCAGGCAATCCTCTCTCCTTGGCCTTCCAAAGTGCTGGGATTACAGGCTTGAATCACCGTGTTTGGCCCTGTTAACCTATTTTTATCTTGCTGTTGAAAACATCTATACCTATGTTCTATTATATCTTTCTCTCCTGATCATTATTCTTTAACCAGAATCAGAAGTTGTCCTTTGAGTAGTTTCAAGAATAGAAAAAAATGGCGAATAAATAATGGTACAGGTCTGGGCTGCTATTTATTCACAAGTCTATGCATGAGAAAAAATACTCCATCAATTTATTATAGGCAAAGTGAAAATAAGTATGTCAAAATTGCATTAAATTTGTTTTAAACAAGAGATGTTGGTGCAAAGAAGAGAGCTTAATGCTAATGTTACATTTATCATTTAAAAATAAGAAGGTTAGATTAAAAAATCTAAAATATATGTATAAGACTAGAAATATCATGAATATAAATCACACTAGATAAAAATAATAGAGAATAGTGAAAATTGAGGCAAAATGAAGAGAGTATACCAAGTGTGGAAAAAAAGGAAGAAATTATTAAGTTCTAGCAAATTGTTATCTCTTAGGAATACAATTCCAATGTTTATATATTTTTAAAAACCATTCATCCAATATTGAGGCTATTAAGAATAAAACCATAATGATTATTTTGGTAAAAATTTTGCATAGGATATCATTTTCATTTTTCCTGGGTAAATACTAAAAGTGGGGTAACTGGGTCATATTTTATGTTTTAAACAAATTTCAAACTGCTTTCTAAAGTAGCCATACAGTTTTTCATTCTCATTCATTTTCTCATTTAAAAGAAATAAGAGATGAATAGAAAATAGGTCTGTTAGGTTTTACTATGCTGATGACCTAGAGTCCCAGATTGGCAAATATGTATCAGAGTATTTTAGAAAAACAAATTAGTATTGAAGAAACTTTTAAAAATACTCAGTGGACAACTTCTGGTTTTGACATTGTAAAACAAAATCAAGCTGACTGCATTATTACACTCACCTCTGTTCCAGAAAGGCCAAAAACTAATAGACAGCAACAACTCAGAGCTCAAGTATGAGAATGAAACAGTTTCCAGGGCCACAGAGAAGTGGGGGGAAAAATGAGCAAATGGTAGGAGGATTGGATTCCCAAATCCCTGATGTCCTTACCCTCATACTGTCCAGCACCAAGCATAGGAAAATTATTCTTCCAACTCAGTTTCTACACTGGGAAAAGTCAAATTGAGATGGTCAGCCAGAGTCCTCACCTTCTTGGGTTCATGGGCAGGTAACCAGTCTTTGTCTTAAGCCACAGATAGCATTGTGACTAACATTCCTGATAATAGGTGGTGAAAAATGGGGAAGGTGGGACTACTATTCCTAAACCCCATAACTCTGCTCTTCAAATTAACCAAGAAGATGCCTACAGTGGCTCTTCAGCAGCACCGTATTGTAGGAAGTATATTTTTCAGGTTTCCTGAATAGGAACCACTAGACAGCCTTCCCACACTGCAGAAGTAATCCCTTTGGAACCTCCCCCGATTGTGACAGAAAGGATTCTAACCATTTACTACAGTCAAGCAAGTCTGAAAAGAAGGTGTGAAGTGGAGCAAAAAAAGCAGTGACCTAGCAGACTAGATTCACTAAGTCATATTCATAAAATATATTCATAAAAGCCAAAACAAACCAGCCAGAGAAAACCAGAATCAGTAACTAATTCTTCAGAGACGTAAATGTCTATCCACACATAAATTCCGATCACATTCATCTAGGCGTCTTGATTCTTAGGAGTTCACTAGTTTATTTTAAAAATTCTGCTCTGCTTTACTTGCTTGCTATAAAACTCTGTCTTGTTGTCCTAAGTTTGGTGTCATGTCCAATTCTTTATTCATGAATAGCCAACAAACCCTTAACTGACATTTCCTTTGACAAAGAATCTGAATGTAAATTGTCACATTTTACTAATTAAAATAAGTAGAGTGAAGGAATGCATAAAGAAATAAGACCTAACTATATCCTGTCTTAAAGAAACCCACTTCACCTGTAAAGACACACATTGATTGAAAGTGGACCGTGTGGAGAAACAGTCTATGCCACTGAAAATCAAAAAAGAGTAGGAGTAGTTATACTTAGATAAATTAGACTAAAAATAAAAGACCACAAAAAATATAGTGCCACTTTATACTGATAATGTGGTCAATTCAGCAACAGCATATAACTATTATAAATATTTATACATCCTACACCAAAACTCCCAGATATAATATATAAAGTAATTATTTATAGATCAAAAGAGAGAGACTTACTGCAATACAATAATAGTACCATTCACTCAGTAATAGGCCATCCAAACATAAAATTAACAAATAGACAGCAAAATTAAATTGCACATCAGATCTAGTGGGCCTAAATGACATTTGCAGAACATATCACAGAATTGTTGCAGAACATACATTTTTTTCTTCAGCACATGGAACATTTTCTTGAATAGAACATAAATTAGTCTGCAAAACAAGACTGTACATGTGTTTTAAAATATAGAAATTATACCAAGTGTATTTTCTGACCATAGTGGAATAAAATTAGAAATCAGCACAAGAGAAACCTCAGGAAATAGAAGAACTCAGGAAATTAACCAACATTCTCCTGAACAGCCAAGGAATCAATAAAAAAAATTAAGAATAAAAGTTCAGGAACTATTGATTAAATTAAACAAATACAAATACAATATACCAAAACCTATAGAATGTGGCTAAAGTAGTACATACAGGGAAGTTGATATCAGCAAATACCTATATAAAAAATAAAGAAAGTCTTCAAATACACAACCTAATAGTGCACTTTAAGGAACTAGAAAAGCAAGAACAAACTAAACCCAAAATTTGAAGGAAAAATAATAAAAATCAGATCAGTGAAGAAATAAATGATATCAAGACTAACACATACACACACACACACACACACACACACACACACACACACACACACAGAAAATCAATGAAATGAAAACTGTCTTTTTTAAAAAAGATAAGCAAAATTGACCAATATTTAGCTAAACCAAGGAAAAATAGACCCCCAAAATAAATCATGAATGAAAGAGGAGACATTACAACTGAGATATCAGAAATACAATGACTCTTTAAGGACTGTTATGAACAACTATACACCAAGAAATTGGAAAGTCTAGAATAAATTGGTTCATTCTGAAGACATGTAACCTATCAAGATTGAAGCATACAAAAATAGAAGAACAAATCAGTAATGAGTAACAACATCAACACTGTAGTAAAAATTCCTCCACTAAAAAAAACAAAAGCCAGTACCTGCAAGTTTTACTGCTGTATTTGTCCAAGTTTTTTTTTTTTTTTTGAGTCAGAGTCTCACTCGGTCACCCAGGCTGAAGTGCAATGTTACACTCACGGCCACCACAGCCTCCACCTACTGGGCTCAGGTGATCTTTCTGCCTCAGCCTTCCAAGTAGCTGAAACTACAGGCATGGGTCACTACGTCTGGCTAATTTTTTGATTTATGGTAGCGATGAGGTCTCACCAAGTTGTCCAGGCTGGTCTTGAAGTCATGGGCTCTGGCAATCCTCCCACCTTGGCCTCCCAAAGTGCTGAGATTATAGACATGAGCCACTGCGCCCGGTCTTGACCAAGTATTTAAAGTAAAACAAAAACAAATCTCTCTCAAATTTTTAAAAAATTTATTTAAATTTAAAAGGAGGAAATATTTCCAAACTTATTCTAAAAGGCCAGTATTACCCTGATTCTAAAACCAGATGAGTGCACAAAAACTACAAAACAAACAAACAAACAAAAAACTCCTCTTAAAACAGGGGTAGAAGGAATATACCTCAAAATGATAAAGTCCATATATGACAAATCAATATCTATCATTATACCAAACAGGGAAAAATTGAAGACTTTCCTCTAAAGACTGGAATAAGACAAAAATACCCATTTTCATTGCTATTATTCAACATAATACTGAAAGTCCTGAACAGAGCAATTCAAAAATAAAAAGAAATAAAGGGTATCCAAATAGAAAATGAAGACATTAATTTAGCCCCGTTCACAGATGGTATAATCTTACACCTACAAAAACCCAAGAATTCCTTAAAAGAGTGTTAAAACTGATTTTTAAAATATCAGTAAAGTCACAGAATATGAAATCAACATATAAAAATCAGTAGCATTTATATATACCAAAAACGAGCAGTTGGAAAAAATTCAGAAAACAATTTTATTTATAGTAATCACAAAAATATAGATACATAGTAGTCAATCTTAACCAAAGAAGTAAAAGGTATATACAAGGAAAATTATGAAGCTCTCATGAACAAAATAGAAGAGGACACAAAAATATGAAAAAAAATCCAGTGTTCATGGATTAGAATAATTGATGTTAAAATGACAATAAAACCCAAAGCAACACAGATTACAAGCAATTCCTAGCAAATACCAGTGCCATTCTTCACAGAAACAGAAAAACTATCCTACAATTTATGTGAAACCACAAAAGGTTCCAAACAGCCAAAACAACCACAACAAAAAAGAACAGTCAGAAGAATTACACTACCTGACTTTATAATTGACTACAAAGCTATAGTAACTCAAACAGCATGGCACTGGTGTAATCAACAAAACAAAGAGACAACCTATTGAATTGAAGAAAATATTTGTAAACTATCCACTTTACCATGGGTTAATAAGCAAAAAACATAAGACTCTCAAGCAACTCAACAACAAATTCCATTTTTAAAAGAGCATAAAAGATCTGAACAGATATGTCTCACAAGAAGATATACACATGCTAACAGGAATATGAAAAATGTTAAATATCACGAACCATCAGAGAAATGCAGATTAAAACCAAAGTGTGATACTGTCTCATCCTAGTTAAAATGGCTTGTAACAAAATTGCAGCCAACAACAGACACTGGCAAGGATGTGGAGAAAGAGGAACTGTTATGGGAATATAAAGTAGTACAGACACTACGGAGAAAAGTACAGAGGTTCCTCAAAAAATTGAAAACAGAATGAGCATATAATTTATCAAATCCTCTATGGGTATATATTCAAAGTAAAGGAAATCATTATATCGACAAAATATCTGCTCTCTCATATTTATTGCAGCACTATTTACAATAGTCAAAGTATGGAATCAACCTAAGTGCTCGTCAATGGATGAATGGATAAAGAAAATGTGATACATACAGACAATGGACTATTTTGTCATTAAAAATGCAATTCTTTCATTTGCAGCAACGTAAATGTAATTGAAGGTCATTATGTTAAGTGAACTAGCCAAGCACAGAAAGACAAATATTACATGTTCTCCCTCATGTGTGAAAGCTAAAAAAAAACCTCTGAGATTAGAGTGTAGATTGGTGGTTACCAAAAACTGAGACAGGGAGGGAGAGAGGGAAAGGAGAGAGAAATGGAAAAAAATACAATAAAATTATTTATTACCACTGAACTGTATACATAAAAGTGGTAAAGATGGTGAATTATATATGTATATTTATCTTAATAAAAATAAATTAAAAAGTATCCAGGAGACTAAAGAATGGAAAAAGATAGATATTGATTTTTTGTGTAAAAGTATTTACAAAATTTACAAGTAAAGAGGAAAAAAAGCACCTGCCTTTAAGCTAAATGAAGTGGTCTGTGACAGTATTTCAAAATATGTAAGATATGAACTGAACTGAAATTGGATAAGAATGGCTTACCCTATTCACCTGGAACAGAGAGAGATAAAATGAGCTAGAAATACTGCTATAGGAGTTGGCATATGAAGATGACTTCTAAATTATTTTAAGTGGATGGAATTATTTGCATATTTGCTTAGTTTGAGAGTTTAAGGACCCAGGATGGAACTTTGGAGAGCCCTAAAACTTAAATAAAATGAGTAGAAGAGAAGAGGAAGAAACCAAATGGTAAACTAGTCTAAATTATTTGGTGGAGATTTAAGAATGAGCTGAATATTGACTCCCCAGTACCATTGTTTCACACTTCTTCATAGAGGAAGAAGTAGGGTTCCTTGCTTTTTCATTCTTGTCTCTTTTCTCCCTGAAAGCCATTGCAAATGCCTCCCCTTCCCCCCAAAAATATATCAATGTGTCAACATGACAAAATGTGTCTCTTAGTTAACTATATACAAGAAATTCTAGAAACCAAGTTAAAAATATTAAGGAAAAAATAACATGTGCATAAGACTTGCTTAGAATTTATCAGACACTCTCTTTGTAAATTAAGTTTTAACCCATACTTCCATATTACTAATAATTTAAAGTTATGTATTATTTATTTTGTTTTCCTTCATCCAGAGCACATGCTATATCCTCTCATATATAATAGGCATATGAAGACTACTTTTTGAAAGGAGAAGAAAGAGAGTAGCAAGAAAGAGAGAAAGGGAGAGAGGGGTGAAAGTTTAGTCAAATTTTCAATAACTTGTTAAGTGCTTTAAATTTTAGGACTCAGAAATGTCCACTATTATTTGTCATTCTGAGATAACATGAATTTACTGAAATAAAAAAATCAGTAAAATAAAAATAAGATGAATGAAACTAAAGAAGAATGAGAGGTAAATGTGTGACAAAAATAGTATTTCTGAATACGGATTTTTCTTTCTAGAAGGAAAGAGAAAATCTTTGCCTCAGTGAAAGAAAATACCACTGACATATTTATTTAAATAGAATGAAATTGGTATAGAAGGATGTGTGCATTAAAGTGGACTTGAGATTTTTTTTGGTCCATTCCATTAACCCCTTCAAGCTTATTAACCTGATATTCCACAATGCATATAGACATACACAGATACACACACAGATGACAGAAATATGCAATTCTATTTAGACAAATTGTAATATCAATAAAAATAAGTTGTACAACTTTTAAGCAAATAGAATTAATGGAAAAATTTTCTCTATATTTATGTCTTCCTTTAAAGTAGAAGAGAGAGAAGAAATGGTAACCAACAGGGTGTACATGAGGTCATTTCTGCAGACATAGATCATCAACAATGATGGTCCTGAGAAATTTGGGGCTTAAATCAAAGTGTACAAATCAAAGTCAGTACAAGAGAAGTGAGTGAACACCATATAATAGCAAATTGATTTAATGATCCATCACAAGAAACAAAGATCTGAATACCACATGTTCTCACTCATATGTGGAACCTGAACATTAATCACATTAGCACAAGGAAGGGATTGCAGTCGCTGAGCACTGCCAGGAGAGAGAGGGAGGGAATAGGGGGAAGAGGGGGAACATAACAACACAAAGAGTACCTAGTCCTGTACCAGGGAGAGTGAGGGCCAGTTGAAGGCCCAAACTTCACTTGCATGCAGCCTACTTGTGTAATTAATCCTTACTTCTTGTATCTTTCATCTCTATTTAAAAAAAAAAAACAAACTCTTTTAGCTCAAGCTAGTCCTCAAGAATACTTGGGACTAAATCTTCAGCAAGCATTTATAAAACACCTGTTATGACTTAAACAAAAAATGGGCTTTAGATATTTGCAAATAGGAATATCAGAAAACTTAAAACACAACCTGCACACAATTTACTTATGTAGAAAATTATCACATATGCCTCAACTGTAGAAATATCAATTTTTAAAAAATTTAGCAAAGAAAAAAACACAGCTCAACATGCAACGATTTTACTGCGTTTAGCTCAGGAGGGAAAAGAAAACAGAGAATGAGAAGATTTCTGTAAAATTAGAAATAATTACAGGGATATTAGGTACCAATGAACCCAAGAGGGCTGACTTAAAATTTGCTGGGTCCCTCATGGTTTGGGCTTGTGACTAGGAAATCTCATTTCATGTTTGTAACTCCTCCTCTTTCTTCACATGTTTACTTAAGAACATTAAAATTGGTGACTGGCAGCTTGCTTCTCCAGTTTGAGCTCAGCAAATCTGTACTGTATTCCACAGAATGCTACAGACCTTTCTGTGGGTTTTGGTGGAGAATAAGGATACAACATGGTTTCAGACAGATGTATAAAAGAAGAAGAGTGGCTGTATTACGGAGACTAAAGAAAAGTGTAAAAAGTGACTCCAAAGGTGTCCGTAGTATCATATTAGTGGATATCCTGGCACAAAATATGTTAGCGTTTATGACATTAGGTGGGTATTGTCACACAGATGCACAGATAGAAAGCAGAGCCATTGCAGATCACAAAATTCCAGGGAATGAGGCTGGAATTCTTGGAGGAGAAGAATTGGTGAGTGACGAGAGAAAATGATGTGAAGACCAGACAATCTTCTTCAGGCCTCTGGTAAGAACAAAACCAGCTTCCAACAATCATTAGGGAGTATATACCACTAATCCCAAATTTGCCTTCATAGTTTTATTACCAGCTTCTCAAATAATAGTCACTGCATCCAACCGGTCAGGAACTTGCATACTCTCCTACCTGTCATCCTGCTTTCTGTGCCTGTCAGTTAATGTTCACAGGTCCTCTTCTTAGTCTTGAATAGGTCAGACATTGTGATGACTCTTAAAGGATTCCTATTCCAATTGTGGTTATCTTTGGAGAATAAAAATGTTGCCCCTACTAGAGTCAGTCGCCTATGGATGGAGGTGTCAGAATTAAGAATTGGGGAAACTTGTGAAAATTACACTATTTTATTGACTGACTGGTTCACCCTAAATATATGACAGCTGATACAGCTTTCCTGTCATAAAATGTCCCCTGCTGACTTCATTATTTCACTTGAGGCTTAGCAGCATCAATCATATCTGCTTCTTGAATTTCTGTCATATTGGCGACATTGAATAATAATTGAATAATTTGTGAACTTGTTGAGATAAAACACTTTATGGAAAAGATAGGGAAAGAATGAAATAACCTAACCCCATTTTCCACTGAATCATAAGCATTTCTTTAGTACATAGCTTGAAAATGTCTTGAATCAAAATATGTAATTTTTTAAAAGTGATGATTTTGATTAGGGAACTTTGAAATAAGGAATAACCCAAGTTTTTAGAAAAGTCAGTGAAATTGAGAAATAATTAAATTTTCTTCAGTTTTTTGATAGCCTTCTTCTGAACCATTTAAAAAAATATCCTCATGCATGTTTGGTTCTGTATTTGACTTATTTTAAAGAATCTCCCCTTCCATCCCTCTATTTTCTATGAATTTGTTATTTCTGAACTCACAAATCTGTACAAGTCTCTAATACTTCATTAGGAATTTATGAGCCTATTTTGGCTTCATCTCATACTAATGATAACTTTGAACATTTTAAAATTAGGATATTAACCTCTCTTTTGGCTAAGAGATCCGCTTTTTTCAGTATTCAGTATTTTATCAGGAGTGAGCCCTTTTGTCCCCTGTGTTGCTGCTGCCCATCCTTTGGTCTCCTTGTAGCTCTTCCTCTCTGGGTATTCTGTAAAAGGTATCATAGAATTTCAGCTATTTTATATTTTCTTCCCAGAATGTCCCTCAGTTTGGAATTTTTTGATATTAACTCATTATTAGAAAGCAGATTGTTCACTTTTACCAAGAATACCAAAGAAATCATATGGTACCCTTCTTGGTGCATTATAGCAAATAGCTTGAGATTCATTTAGCTCCATTATTAGTGATCTCAACTTTCATCACTCAGTGAAGGTGATGTCTACCATGTTTCTCCTCTGTTTGCCATTTTTCTCTTTATAACTAATAAATGATCTGTGGTGCAATGAAAACAAAATTTTAGCTATTTTTACAACTCAATCAATTTTTTTAAGTGATCCCAAAGGCATCCACAGTATCATATTGGCAGATAGCTCAGCACCAAATATATTAGATTTCAACTGTTAAAAATCTGGGCAAAATAAGATTTTTTATTTTTACATTTAAAAAAATTTAAAGAATGACAAAGAACTCCGGCACAGACTAGTTAAAAGTATAATTTAAATTATCTTTTCTAAAGCACATCCTTCATATTCTTCTGATGATAAATACAAATATATTGTATTCTTAGGTATCAACCATTTCTATCACCACTTTGTTTCATAAGGAACATTTTACACTAACATAGTGATCAAATTCTGAGAAGTTGCTGGTCCAAATTTTCCCAAAGACAATTGGGAATAATAAAGTAGCCAATGAATAACTGAAATGGGGAATGTGGAGAGACACGATAAACTCTGATTAAAAAGCAATTTCCAAGCAAAAAAAACAAGCCTATTTTTTGTTGCCATTCACAGGTCTGGAAAAGAAATAACTGACAAGTCAGCTGTTTAATCCTTCATCCAGGTGTTTTTTTTCTGGTCCTAGTGCAGGCAACCTGCCATGCACATAGCATCTTATTTTGGCACAGTGTTTGTGGATGCCCTCCCTAGACACAGTGATGTTCTCTGTGGATGTTTTTTTTTTTTTTTCACTTCAATAATATTCTTGAGATGAATGACATAGTCTTAGAGTTCTACAAAATCAGACAGACTCCATATGAAGACTTAGAATAAAAACAAAATCAGAAGAACAGTAGCATTGATGGAGATACTTCTTTTGTTTGCATCAGAAGATCCAAGGACACTATGTTCATTTCCAACAGCACAGTCTACATGCCTTCTGTGCTGACACTCGTCGGGATCCCAGGCCTGGAATCTGTGCAGTGCTGGATTGGGATTCCATTCTGTGCAATGTATCTTATTGCTTTAATTGGAAATTCCTTGCTTCTGATCATCATCAAATCAGAACGTAGTCTCCATGAGCCCATGTACATTTTCTTAAGCATGCTAGGAGCCACCGATATTGCACTTCCTACCAGCATTATGCCCAAGATGCTTGGAATCTTCTGGTTTCATATTCCTGAAATCTATTTTAATTCCTGCTTACTTCAAATGTGGCTCATCCACACATTTCAGTGTATAGAGTCAGGCATCTTGATGGCCATGGCCCTGGACCGTTATGTGGCTATCTGCTACCCACTATGACATACCACCATCTTCACCCATCAGCTTGTCACCCAAATAGGAACTGTGGTTGTGCTAAGGGCTGCCATGCTTGTAGCCCCATGCCTAGTACTCATAAAGTGCCGGTTTCAATTTTATCACACAACAGTCATCTCCCACTCCTACTGTGAGCACATGGCTATTGTGAAACTAGCTGCTGCAAATGTCCAAATCAACAAAATCTATGGTTTGTTTGTGGCCTTCACTGTCGCAGGATTTGACCTCACATTCATCACATTGTCCTACATCCAGATATTTATCACTGTCTTTCATTTGCCCCAGAAGGAGGCCAGGTTCAAGGCATTCAATACCTGCCTCCCTCATGTCTGTGTCTTCCTCCAGTTCTACCTCCTTGCCTTCTTCTCCTTCTTCACACATAGGTTTGGTTCCCACATACCACCTTATATCCATATCCTATTTTCTAGTATTTATTTACTGGTCCCTCCATTTTTCAATCCACTTGTCTATGGTTCAAAGACCAAGCAGATTCAGGTTCATGTGTTTAAAATGTTCTTTTCATAAAATCATTCTTAATAAGACTTTCATGCTTTCCTCTTTTGAAATAGTTGCCATATATCAAAACAAAACAACACAAAATATGCATTATTTGAGATGGTTGATTTTTCCATTTAATTGGTTTGTGAAATTTGTCAGTATGATAGCGGGTTTCAGATCATCATAGTCCATGAAAGACATCATTTAATGATGGTTGTGAATTTTACCTTAGTAAAGAAAATGAGAAAAGTGAAAAGAGCAACACAATTTATATACAATGTTTCTTTTATGTTTTAGATCTTGGGTGAGTTCTTCCTCTAAGAACCAGTGTTACAGGAGCATGATTCTCTTCTTTTGGCTTTTCTTGTAGATTGATTATCATGTTATTATACATCTCTCCCTTAAATGAAGTGAAAGATACTAAGGATAAAACTGAAGGATACTGCTTGGAATAAGGTGACAAAAGTAGAATTCAGAAAATCAGAAAGTCTAGTTGGTTCAGTTGTTATTAATTTTACTCTCACACCAAAAAGTTAAGGTCCAGAGACTGGGAGAAATCAGTGATTCTTAGATTTGAAAGGACAAGCTGGGGATTATAATGTGATTTTAGTACGAAGATCTGTGTATAATAAACCCACAGGTAGATGTTCCCTCTACATTACACTTCCCTATTGTCCTAGGCCTGTCAAAATCTTGTTCAATAGACTTAAAAGATGTTCTACCTGAGGCCATGTCTCCATTACCTAGGATATTTGTGACTACTACTTGAAGAAGGGAGAAACTTCTAGAGCTATGAATAAAGACTTCTAGATGAGAGAAATAAAATGATGTCAGTTTTCTAGGAAGATTCTTGAAGAAATTTTAATGAATTTAGCCAAGAACTCCTATGCAGTGGAAGTTGATGTCCTAAAGCTTTTCTGCTGAAAGTGTGGTTTCTGGTCCTGCAGTCTCAGCACCATGTGAGTGAACATAGGGAATGCAGCTTCTCAGGCTCCTCTCCAGTTCTACTGAATCAGAATTTGTGTTTAGTTTTCCCAATGCTTGTAATGTTCTCTTTTTTGGGCTGGGTGCTTGATAAACTTTTTGTTAATTTTGTGTAAATTTATCAAGCTGTATTGTGTTATTTTGTACTTAATTTAATAATAAGATACAATTTTAAGGAGTATGAATAAAAGTGTCAATTTACACATAAACTGGCACATCGAATACATGTGTTTATTTCTGCTACATTTTAGACTCTACTAAAACTACAGGTGTACAAACAGACATTGTGAGAGGAAATAATAGTGGTGTACTTTATAATTACATTATAAATATGTTTACAAAAAGATATTAAGATAATATTTTAAAAAACAAGGTAGAATAATCTGAAATCTATATGCCTACAGAGAGGATACCAATGAGAAGAAATATTATCTGTACAGAACATTTTTCTGGTAAGCACAGGAGTTACTTATAAGGGATTTAGAGAGATGAGGATGAAATGGTAGAAAAGGATTAAAGTAGCCAGGCCCACTCTTGGCTGGTTCTGGCAAAACAGATGGTGTCTGTACAAACCAAATCAAGGATGATTCAGGCATTGGAACATTATATACAAAGGAGTGAGGCATAATGCATGAAATAGAGAGATCTTAAGATCTTAAGTAAAAGAATACATATTGAATACTGAGGCCCATGGAACAATTTCCCCCATTCATCCATTAAAATGCTGATAACCAGACTTATATTCAATAGTTAGGTGACAATACAATTATTTTTTGTAAAAACGTATTCAAAAGAAAAGACTAACAACTATTAGCATTAGTATTCATCCACTGGTCTGGCTGAGCCGCTTTCTGATCAGCCTCTAGTGTAATTGGTCAGATAAAAAAATCACACCATGTTCATAGAAATCCCTACCAAATTCTTAGAGGCTCACCTTAAAATATGAATGAACAGTCCAAGGTTTTCAGGAATGTGATTAACTCTATCAACACAAGCATTACATGCTCAGAACACATTTTAATAAACAGAATTTACTTGGGGGAACAAAGCTTATTCAGGGCAGAGAATAAAACTCAAAAAGAAAGCAAGTCCATAATTAATATTCTCAAAAATATAATCTCGCATTATAGATACTTGACATAAGAACAGGGTAGTATTAATGACAATAGTTAGAGAACATGACAAATATTTATAAATTAAAAATACAAGAGATGAAATAAAAGCCAACAGAAGAGTTGAGAGATAAAATTAATAAAATACACAAAAGCACAATAAATAAATAGAGGGGACTCGGAAGAATAAACCAGGGCCAATCCAGGAACATCAACAACTTACTTATAGGAGTTCCGGAAAGAGAGCAAATAGAACACATAGGCACCAAGTACCCAGGACAAAAAAGAAAATCAAGTTAAATTTCACAATAAATAAAGATAATGAAAAGATAAGCCATGGACTGAGAACATATTTGTAAAATGTATTCTGATAAAGGATTTTTATACAAAATATATAAAGAATTTATAAAATTTATTTGTTTATTTTATTTATTTATTTATTTATTTTTTTGAGTTGGAGTCTCACTCTATCGCCCAGACTGGAGTGCAGTGGCCGCTCCCGGCCACGGCAGCCTCGACCTGCTGGGCTCCGGCGATCCTTCCACTTCAGCCTTCTGAGCAGCCGGAATTACAGGCGCACACTGCCGCGCCCGGCTGATTTTTGATTTATTGTAGAGATGAGGTCTCGCCTGCCCGGGCGGGTCTCGAACCCGCGGGCTCAGGCAATCCACTCATCTTAGCCTCCCAAAGGCGCGGGATTACAGGCTGAGCCACCGAGCACGGCTGAATTTATAAAATTTAACAATAAAAAACAACTTAATTCAAAACTTGGCAAAAAATCTGACAGACATTTTACCAAAGAAGATATGCAGACTGCAGTAAGCATGTGAAAAGTTGCTTAATATCATGTCATTAAGAATTTGCAAGTCAAAACAACAAGACAACAATTACTACACCCCCATTAGAATTGCTAAAATCCCAAACTGACATTTTAAAATGCTGACAAGGATGCAACAGGCATTTTTATTTATTGCTAGTACAAATGAAAAATAACACAGCCAATTTGGATGACCGTTTTGCAGTTTTTTACAAAATTAAATTCAGTTTTATATCTTATCACCCAACAGTCACTCTCCTAGTATTTACCCAAATGAATTGAAAATTGATTTTCACACAAAGATATATGCACAAATAGTAATTGCCAAAAGTTGGAAGCAACCAAGATACATGGGTAAACTGACTGTGATACATCCATAGGATAGAATATTATTCAATGAAAAATAGAGCTATCAAGCTGCAAAAAGGCAGAGAGAAACTGTAACTGCATACTGCTTGATTCATTTTATTTAAGTATGCTCATAATCATCCACCATTTACTCTGTTAACCTATTTTATTTGACTATTGAAAAATATTCATCTCTATATTATATCGTTCTCTCTTCATCATTATTTCTCAATCAAATATGAATATTCAAGCATAGACAAAAAGTGAATAAACTATGGTACATCCATTCATTTAGTATTAGGCAGCTGTGACAAATAAAGAAATTGATTAATATTTAATGAACTGGAGAATATTCATGATTTATTAAGTTAAAAATAATTGAGATGCTAAATGAAACATTTAGTGTCTTCTCATTGAGATAATACAAACTCAGATGAAGGTTTCCTGTCTCTTTGAGCATAAAGAGAAGTGAAATTATTCACTCCCTTTTTGATTACTTTGAATATTATAGGAAGGAGGGATTATTAACGCTTGTATTACAAACCTTTTATTGTTTAACTTGTTATATGAATGCATTATTCTTACAATTCAAAAATCTAATAAAAATAACTAAATAAATAACTAAATAAAAAAATAACTAAAATGTAAACAAACACAACAAAACAAAGGATTAAAGTCTGTTTGTTTTTTGTTTGTTTTTTTGAGTTGGAGTCTCACTCTGTCGCCCAGACTGGAGTGCAGTGGCCGCTCCCGTCCACCACAGCCTCGACCTGCTGGGATCCGGCGATCCTTCTGCCTCAGCCTTCCAAGTAGCCGAAATTACAGGCATGAGTTACCATGCCCGGCTGATTTTTGATTTATTGTAGATATGAGGTCTCACTGCCCAGGCGGGTCTCGAACCCGCGGGCTCAGGCAATCCACTCACCTCAGCCTCCCAAAAGCGCGGGATTATAGGCTGAGCCACCGAGCCCGGCAAGTCTGTTTGTTTTAATACAAGCGGTGACATGGACCTCTGTGCAAGTTAGTCTCTGCACAACATATATTAGAAAGTGGCCAAACTGCAACAAACCTTTGGTAACTCTTGATATATCCTTCTTCAAAACATGGTACCTAATAACCTTTCATAAGCCAAACTAAGAGATACTACATAAGTGATTCTGCCCAGAAAGATCCCCTATATAATGAATCACCAACTCCACCTGGGAAGAATAGTCGCTGCCGCTACAGCTATTCTTCACTGTGGCAAGACAAACTATTTTGAGAAAACTGAAAGGTTGCAGAAATATGGTTTCCAACCACCGAGAAACTGCAGCCCCAAAGCAAACATAAATAAATGAATAGTTCTGCTCTCTTTCCTGGAACTAATTCCCAACTGCATTGTCTCACAAATGGGAAGAAAGCAGAGATTCAATTATGTCAAAATTACTTACTCAAATTAAGGACTACCTGGTTCTTCTCTCTTGAAATATCCCTACTTAGTTTCTATAGTAAGACGAAGGCTTTCATTTTATTTCCTCTCTTTCACTTTTGTGGATTAAGTGCTAGCATTCAGGACTCTATTTTGCCTATAAAACAATTATCTAAGGTCAGTACAAATATGAATTGTCATGAAGATACTTATAATTTTATTTATCCTCCATAGTTAAATATTGGTACATTCCCTACAAAAATAACTATCTTTAAGATTATGAGGGACTCACTAAGACTCCAATAATTTTGTCACTTGATATCAAGATCAAGAATATAATCATGCAACTTTTCTAACATTTGGCAAATTATTTTTCTAAAACATATGGGCCAAGAATTTCAGATAATAAACTGTAGAACTGTTAAGGGAGACTAAATATATTGAATGCCATGAATAATAATTATTCCATCTGCATAGGACATTATCGGAAGTGTATTTTACTTTTTAATTGTTTTTTATTTTTTACATTTTTTGTAAAACGGGGGTCTCACTATGTTGCCCAGGCTGTTCTCAAATTCCTGGTCTCAAGCAGTTCTCCTACTTCAGCCTCCCAAAGTGCTAGGATCACAGGTATGTCACTACTTCTGGCCTGTAGGTATGTTTTAAAGTAGTAACAGGTTTGATTACTACTCTCTTCCTTATTATATGTACCTGAAATCATTACCCAAACCCAAATCATTATTAATAAAGGGACGCATGACTCTAATACTTTATAGTCCCCAAGTTTTAAAATTACCAGAATAAGTTATTAGACGAGTGTACCATGCATACTACTCTTTGTTTTTCTGGTCATTACCAGACAGTCAGACGCAGACACCAATTTCAACTGTCGTCTAAATCTTTACTGTCTTTTCTCACTCTTTTTTCTCCTCCAATATATTTTGGTTCTTTTAAATTTTTTTCAAGGACAGATGAGAAGATAGCTATTGTTCTTGTTATCCAAGACATCAAGAAGAAGCTATCCAATTAACTATCATTTATAGTTTTGAGACCATTGAATGTAACACATCTGAAACGCATGGAACACTTAGTCTCGGAACAGTCTCTCTTGCCATATTGATCTTATACTTATGTGATAAGATATGGCCTGTCTCACTCAGAGATCATAAGGATGTCTAGATGACTGGGGAATTGGGGCATTTGCCTGTGCATTGATCATTAATGAAGTTCAGCTGATGGTCACACATCATACTTAAAAACATTTTACTAAAATTGGTGAAAAAACGTTTTCAAGGAGTTATTGAAAATATTAGAAAATTATGGATATTTGGAAGATTTTACTGAAGGGAAGTTAATGAGAAAACATCTTCCTCCATAATTAATTTCATCTGCAATGAGTCAGTTTTTAATTCTATGAAAGTCATGGAATTTGTGTTTTTTTTCCCCACTATATTAAAGTGTCCGCCAAAACAGCAAAATTTCTATAGCAGCTCATGACAGTTTTTTGACCATTCTGATGCTGACCCATTCTATCATGTGACCAGTGAAAAAGAAGAGAAGCCAAGGGGTCTTAAAAGTTCAAAATAAATGTGATTAGAGACTCTATTTTTAAAATGCCTTCTAAGAAACATACAATCCCTCTCCCACACGTAGCGATGACAACCTATTTTTGGAGATGACTCTAGGGGAAGAGGACACGGCTGCAGTAGCATGAGACTCTGGCATGCAAAAAGGACCCGGTTATGTATCTACATGTGTTAACTTGGGAATGTGAAAATGCTAGCCAAAGAAAAAGTTGTACAAATTGTAGAGGAAGAGAATGCAGAGATGCTTCTTCCTGTGGACTATGTGCCAGAACCAGCTCTGGGCAAGCTCCTTTGGCAGGAGTAAAATTCAATCCTTTTGGGCTGAAAATCTCAGGCCCAAGAGACCCCTTGAAAGAGGTATACATAAATAGTTTCAGATTTTCTATCTATGTTTTGGACAACTTCTTGCCTTTACTTTTTCTCCTCTCAAATTTTAAAAATATTTAGGAGCCCAGAAAACACAAGTAAGTAAATTCTGCTATCTTCAATAAAGGCATGTAGAAAATTACACCAGAAAAAAATTAAAAAGTCAAGAAACTGCAGAAGGTTCTCATTCTTCTGAGTATTTAATCATCTCTCATTTTCCTCAGTCTCGACCCATAGGGTATTGGACTTCACTTTAGCTGAAGTTGATGTGAAATTATATCTTTTTTTTTTTTTTATAAAATGGATCATCTGCAAAAATACATGTTGACATATACTATGCAGTTATTAAATAGTAACTACCAATTTTTTGATGCAAAAATTAATTCTTCAGTAGAAGGACTAAAGTTTTAGTCTAATAATTTTACTGTCCTTTCACAAAGAAGAAATATTGGAAAGAAAATCTTTTCTTTTGCCTCTCATGCTTTGAATGTTGCCTCTAAAAACCTATTGTTGAATCACAATTTCTGAAGATTTTCCCATATGTTCTCTTCTAAAAGTTTTGTGGTTTTAGTTCTTATTTTTAAGTCATTGCTCAATGTTTAAACATGCTGGATTTTCATCCTTATTTAAAAGAATAAACATAAAAATTATAAAAATTAAAAAACATAACTTGACTAATTAGATATGGACTTATACGTAAAAAACAAAAGTAGACACAGATCAAAGAGCAGGCTACAAAATCAAGAAATAGATCCATATTAATGTGATAATTTAAAGTACAATAGCTGTATTCTTTCAAAATGGTTGAGAAAAGACTAGACCACAATTTGGTACATAGAATTGAAAAACATTATGCTTACATTTTAGAATGATTAAGTAAAACCCATAATCGCCAAATCCTCAAGACAAATACAAATGTCATGTGGAATCAAGTGTTTTTCTCTCTATCTCTGTCTTTTTTCTGCTTTCTTTCACTATTACTACCTCTATTTATCACTGTTACTGTCTCTGCAACTCTATCACTATTTACACCCTCTCTATCTCTGTCTGTAGTTCTGTCTGTAGCTCCAACTCTGTAACTATTTTTCAGTTGGTGTATTTAATATCTTCTTAAGAATAAAAAGTGTTATAAAGAAAACTATGCTAAATTAAATACATAAAAGTTATGTATAACATAATTTTATATGAAAAAATTAATAAAGTTGAAAGACAAGAGGGAGGGAAATATATGCAAAATATCAGCAATATGTGTTATATTTAAATTGTATTTAATGGTTTATATAATCAATAATGTGTTGTTTTTGTAGTTTTCATTGGTGTGTATATTCTTATGTATATTCCTTTTCATGCTTATCAATGGGAATCATTCCCTCTATAATATACCTGAAGGTTTTCAGGATATATTTTTTTTTTATTAATTACTCCTGGAGGAATTCTGTTTCCTCCTGACCCTCTGTCAGCTAAGCACATATAAGGGAAGGTAGCAACTATGTGCATAGATCAGTTGGAAGTAAACATAACAAATGAGATGCATGGATTGATTTGCTGACTCTCATTTCCACCGGTAAGTATCTGAAATTTAGAATTTGCTATAGTTATAACTAATAGTACACTGGTGCTGGCTTGCACCAACTTGAGAAAGCTGATTAATGCAGCACTCAGCTATGCATTAAGTGGCGTCACATTGATAGTTTGAAATTGGTTACAGTAGAAATATCTAAATCGTAGAAATTGGCAGCTGATTCAAATCAAGACATTTGTATTTTGAGAGCTCTTTGTTAAAAATTTATTACATTTCATGGATTATCTCTAACCAAGAGCTCTGGCCCAGCAAGAAAGGAAGCTGTTGCATTTAGTCATCATCTCCATCCATGAGCCCTATCCTGAATTCCATCTTTAGCACCCCTAATCTTAACACCTAAATCTCTACTACAGATGAGTTAAATGTTAGTGTTAATAAACTTAGTTCTCAGATAAAAACCCCTAACCCTGCATCCCAGCCTCAACATCACACATGGCTTGTGAGATACTGATGACTCTGGTTTTGCTCCATGTCCTGACTCCAGGGTCCAGGGGAGGACTCTGATTCTCCTGAAAAATACAGTGTAGCTTTCCCAATCTTCCATGGAGAGCAGGTGGAGAAAGAGCAAACTGGTGAGTTTTAAAAAAAAATTGGAAAATGCTCTATGCTGGAAAAACTAACCTTGTGTTCTAATATATTGAATTGCTATTTTTATCTTATGTGTTGAATATTTACTAAGTTCCAAATATTCTAATAAACAATATATGTATATTATTTTATATCACCGTCATTGTGTTTATATCAATACCTGGGTCTCAGATAACTTATGTGCCCCCACCTAAGATCACAAGTTCATTAAGTGTTGGAACCATGAATGCTCTCTATTAGTATTATATTACTTTTGATGCTCATTTACTACCTTTGCAATTCACAAATCACAGGTCACTTTGGACCTATTTCCATATGAATCTGTCACATCTATGCTTATTTTCACTCTCACTGCCATAAATGTCCCAGCTTGAGATTTTTGTTAATGCCTTCTCTGTCTGGCATGTAGCCCATGTTGAAACACATTCTGCATGTCTAATTAGTTTTCTCTTCCATTCACTGTGGATTGCATGTGCTTTTGCTTTGAAAAATAAGTTTTTCATTCTTTTTAAAAGGAAATGTCTTAAATATCACTCAAAGCTCAAAATTTGATGTGCAATAACCTCCCTGAAATTTATATATTCCAGTCTCCATATGCTTCCCAATATGTTCAGATGAAGTCTCGCCACGATGTTTTCAATGGTTCCACAGAGTTTACACCTGCAACATTTACTCTTGTTGGCATCCCAGGATTGGAGGCAGAACATTTGTGGATCTCCATCCCTTTCTGTTTGATGTACAGCATCATCTTCTTGGGAAATGGCATTATTCTTCACGTCATCCGGATTGACCTTGCCTTGCACCAACCCATGTACTACTTTCTGGCCATGCTGGCCTTTGTTGAGCTTGGTGTCTCTGCTTCGACCATGCCTACAGTGCTAGGCATCTTTCTCTTTGGCATTAATGATATTAGTTTTGGTAGCTGCCTGCTCCAGATGTTTTCTATGCACTCGTTTACACTCATGGAGTCAGGTGTCCTTTTAGCAATGTCTGTGGACCGCTTTGTGGCCATCTACAGCCCACTGCACTACACAACCATCCTGACAATTCCCCGCATCACTGCAATGGGTGTTGCTATCGCCTTGCGCAGTGTGACGCTCATGCTCCCACTGCTCTTTCTCCTGAAACGTTTGCCCTTCTGTGGCCACAATAGCCTCACACACTCGTTTTGTCTCCATTCAGATCTGATCAAATTGCCTTGTGGAGACACACGTCCCAATAGCATCCTAGGTCTATTCGTCATTACTTCCACATTTGTGCTGGACTCTTTGCTCATTGTGGTTTCTTATGTGTTGATTCTTCACACTGTCCTAGAAATAGCTTCTGGAGCAGGGCGATGGAGAGCACTCAATACATGTGTATCACACATATGTGCTGTGCTTGTCTACTATGTGCCCATGATCAGCCTCTCCTTGATGCACCGCTTTGGACGGCATTTGCCTCCACTCCTCCAGACTCTCATGGCCAATGCTTACCTCTTCTTTCCACCTCTGGTCAATCCCATTGTCTATAGCATCAAAACTAAGGAAATACGTAATAGCATTGTTCGTACCTTATGCAGGAAGAAGCGTGAGATCTAACAGAAATGGATAACACACTGAGAGCACAGGAATCTGGATCAGATTTTATTACCTGGATATAAGCTTTGCAAATGTGAAAAATTTTATTATTATTGCTTGTTAATGAGCTTTAAGATATAGTATATAATGAAAAGAAAAATAACTTTACACATTCCCTTGAGAATAGAGAATGTCATTATTTTGAAGTAAAATTGTAGAAGGAGGCATGGGACATGGGCTTTTTCCTAGTGCAGACCCTCTTTATCTGTTGAATCCTTGCATACACAGTTCAGTGACATTTCATTCAGGGCTTAAGGAGAAAGGGTCCTGGGGAGGTTTGTGTTTCAGAATGGCAAATTCAAGTTAGTAATACATATTTGTGAGTGAAAATAATCAAGAGACAAAATACAGTATATTGTATTATTACATGTATATAAAGGATTAGTACAAGTACAACTAATTTAATGTCAAAATTCAAAACAATGCTTATCTGTGATTGGTGTAAAGATGGAAGAATGACTTGGGGAAAGATATGAGACAATTTCTGGTGAGATGGAAATACTATATGTTGTGTTAGGATGTAGCATACATGATTATATTTATTTGTAAAAATGATATAGCTAAGATTTGTGCATTTCAGAGTATGCCAATTTTACCTATAAATTTCTGAATAAGACTGATAATAAGACAAAGAAAGATTGTAATAATATTAATAACAACAATTTTTAAATTGCATAGCTGTTGGAAGCATGGAAGATACGTAATGTCAATAATTATTGAAACTGTGTTATGGGTACATAAGTGTTCATTATAATATTTTGTTTAGTTTGTATGGTTTAAAATTTTATAAGAACTCTTTTTTAAAAATTACACTCATTGTGCTGATACTAAATCTTAACATGTACCATGAAGCAAAGATAACTTTCAAATGGTCAGAAGGACTAGGTCAGAAAGTGTTTGACTTTTGAAAACCATTATATTTTGAATAATCTAATGACTAGGAAAAAAAAAACAGGTCTCTGAAAATACTATTTTAGAAGAAAATAATTTTAAAAAAACATAAAAAGAAAAGAAAAAGAAAGTTCCACCTCTGTAATTACATTGGTTGACATAAAGCACTCAATAGTAGACACACCTCTATTCAACAGGATAGTATAAAGGGAAGGAAGAACCTGAGGTAATCCCTCAGCCAGGGCAAGAAGAACTTAACTCATTTGTTTTTCTAGATAATTTTGACTGTCTATAACCATAGTGAGTATCCTCATAAACCACACAGTCTTAAATAGTTAACAGATAATTAAGAAGAGTTTTATTCTCAGAACAAAAGATATGTGTATAAAGTAGTGAGCAGTGCCACACTTACATGCACATCTGTTTTTATCTAATTCACTCGATGTATAGACTTAAAAACATTTCATACCTGTAAACACCTTTGAAAATGTTCAATGTAGTGGGATTACAAAATTGGGTAAGCCTTGTAAATCAACAAATCTTCAAATTTTGGGGGTAATTCAGAAGCTCTTTCTTAACAGTAATTATTGGTAATCTTCATTACAACCATGTAAAGTAGATATTATTATTATTATATTTGTTCAAATGAAGAAACTAATGGATAATTTATGTAAATTTATAATGTCACACAATGAAAAAGTTGAACATTCAAGAACAAGATCTACAATTTGATGTTGTACATTTGAATCGGATATACTTAAGTTCAAATCTTAGCTATCTTTGTATTAGTAACTGTGGAACCTTGCTAGTAATTTTTCCTGTTTGGATTTAACTTTTGTGTTTGTATAAAGATAATAAAATAAAGTCTAGCTTTAATAGTCTTCAAGATTAAATGACATGACACATATAAACAATTAGCAAGCATAGTCCTAGTAAAATTTGCTCAATAATTTTATTTTATTAAGCCATTACTTTATCACCAAATCTTACTAAAGTATGTCTGTCACATACCCAAATTTCATAATGTCTGATAGTAACTCTATATCCTAATTTTAAGCTCAAAAATGTAAAAGTTAAAGTAATAAATTTCCTTGACAAAAGTATAGTGTTCCGTAATAAGTGATTTATGTCGGTGAGCTCATTTAATCCACAGAACAAATGTACACAGTAATTATCAATATTTTCCACATGTTGCAGATGTAGAACAGAAGCATAAAGAGTCAAAAATGCAGTATTGTCTCAACCTGGTTAAAATGGCTTGTAGCAAAATTAAAGGCATTAACAGACGTTGACGAGGATGTGAAGAAAGAGGAAACTTCTTACACTGTTATGGAAATGTAAATTAGTACTGCCATTATGTGGTACATTATGGAGGTTCCTCAAAAACTAAAAATAGAAATGCCATATAATTTATCATTTTCACTATGTGTATATATTCCAAAGGAAATGACATCATTATGTCAACCAAATATCTGCACTGCCATATGTATTGCAACACTATTCACAATAGACAAAATATAGAATGTTGAGAGCCGGCCACGGAGGCCCACTGAGCGTTAGGGATCAGGAAGGGTTGTTGACCCTGAGACCACTAGGATGCGTTCGGGAGCTATTGACCCCATTTCTTCCCCCTTTCTACTCAGCACTAACCAGATTAAGCTCCTGTGAGCTCAAAACATAAAAACTCTGAGACTGGGGCGAACACAAGCTAACTTTAGAAGCTCATTGCTCCTATTCTTCCACAAACTGCAGTTTTAGCTTTCACACAACTTATAATTCAAACTCGTGTCACATCTAAGAGCCTTAGTATTGGTCACAGGCTTCTGGGCATGATCTTAGGATTTATTGAAGGTGTAAATTGTAGAATACAGTTTTAGAAGACAGCCATTTTGTTGAAAGAATGTGGCTGGGTTACTTGCAGGTAGCTCACTGTAAACTTTGGACTGGGCCACATTCCAAACATTCTGGGATGGGCCACTTTCATTTGTAAAGTAAGTACTTAAGATTCTATAGAATTGTTTAACTTGGCATAAATCAATCAGCTTAGGATGAAAAAGGTTTATAGAATATGTCAGTCACAGATTAGGCTATCCTTTGTTATGGGATTTTAAGATTATCATATGAAAAGGGTTTAAAGGCAATCATTGATTAAGTCTTCATGGATTAAGGTTTCCAGTGGGTGGGGGACGCCCCTCCCACACCTGACTTTGTGTATAAAAGACCCATTGTAATTCCCAATAACACACATCGCTTCTACACTAGACCCGAGTCCAGTCTCTTTCTTTCTCTCTCTCTCTCTCTCTCTTTCTCTCTTCTTCTCCCCAATCGCTGATGCTGTCTCCACCTTTGGGGTACCCTGAACCCAGCTGGAGCAGGTCTCCGGCTATGGAATCAGCCTAAATCCCCATCAATGGATGAATTAATAAAGAAAATGTGGTATATAGACACTCTGGATTATTTAGTCATAGAATGCAATTCTGTCACTTGAAGCAACATAAAAGTAACTGAAGGTCATTATGTTAAGTGAGATATCCAAGAAAGAAATACAAATATTATGTGTTCTCACTCATGGGTGGAAGCTAAATTACCTCTGTGAGGATAGAGTAAATTGGTGGTTAACAAAAGATGGGAAGGGGAGGGAAAGAGATGATGAAGGAAAAAAACACTGGATATTTATTTATTGCCACTGAACTGTACACATGAAAATGGTAAAGATGGTGAATTATATATGTATATTTTACCTTAATAAAGATAAATTAAGAAATATTCAGTAGACAAACCAAAAAATCAAGAAGGACAGAAACTGATTTTTGTGTAAAAGTATTTCCAAAATTTACATGTAAAGAAAAAAAATTACACACCTTTTAGTTAAATGAAGTAGTCAGTGACTATGTTTCAAAATATATAAAGCATGAACTAAAATTTGGATAAGACAGGCTGATCCTACTCACTTGAAACCGAAGAAGAAAATGTGAGTTAAAAATATTGTTATAGGACTTGGTATACAAAGATGATATCTAAATTATTTTGAGTAGATGGAATTATTAGCAAATTTGCTTTGTTTGAGAAAGTAAGGACCCAGGATGGAACTTTGGAGAGCCCCCGAATTTAAATAAAATTAGTGGAAGAGAAGAAGAGGAAGAAACCAAATGGTAAACTAATCTAAATTGGTTGGTGGAGCCTTAAGAATGCACCTCTTAGCAACATACAAGGAAGTCTAAAAACCAAGTTAAAAATATCAAGGAGAAAAATTTCCTGTGCATAAGTCTTGCTTAGAATTTACTAGACAATCTTATAATAAATGAAGTTCTAAGCCATATTCTCATATTACTCTTAAATTAAAGGTATGTGTTATTTCTTTTTTTTTCCTTTAATTCAGCACACAAGACATATTCTCTCATACGTAGTAGCATATAGCGACTACTTTTTGAAAGGAGAAGAAAAGTAGCAAGAAAGAAAAAGAGAAAGGGAGAGGTGGATAAAAGTTTAGTCAAATATTCAACAACTTATTAAAAGCTTCACATTTTAGGATTTAGAAATGCCCATAATAATTTTTAATTCTGAGAATGTTCATGAATATACCAAAAAATAAAACAACTTCAATAAAATAAAAATGAAAGGAATGAGGATAAAGAATTCTGATAGGTAAACGTATAACAAAATAATACTTATGGATACAGATTTTTCTTTCTTGAAAGAAAAAGATTTGCCTCAGTGAAAGTGTCATAGAGATATTTATTTAAATAGAATGAAATTGGCATAGAAGCATACCTACATTTGACAGTTTCTCTCGCCCATGCCACCAACTCTGGCATGTCTCTCTTTCTTTTCTCTCCTTTCGCTAATGGACTTTGTTTGAAAACTTAAAAATGAAAAAGAAACATATCTACATTTAAGTGGACTTTAGATTTTTGCAAACAGGAACAGTAGAATAAAAAACAACCTACAAGCAATTTACTTATGTAGTCAATCTTCATATGTACCCCACAACTGTAAAATAAAAATATGAATGAAACATTTAATAAAGAAAAAAACACAACTTACAAAAAGAAAACTTGCATATGTAAAATTTTCTGTATTTAGCTCAGGGAGGAAAAGAAAATAGAGAATGAGAATATTTCTGTATGTTCAGAAATAATTACAGGGATATTTGGTGTCAATGAACCCAAGAGAGCTGACTTAAAATTTGCTGGGTCCCTCATGGTTTTGGCTAGTGACTAGGAAATCTCTCATTTCATGTTTGTAACTCCTCCTCCTTCTTCACACATTTACTAAAGAACATTAAATTGGTGGCTGGTGGCTTTCTTCTCCAGTTTGGGCTCAGGAAATTTGTGCTATGTTCCAGAATTACAGGCCTTGCTGTGAGTTTTTCTGGGGAATAAACACACAGATATGGTGTCAGACAGACTTACAAAAGAAGAAACATGTCCGTATTATGGAGACTAAAGAAAAGTGTAAAGAATAATCCCAGAGGTGTACGTAGTATCGTACTGGCAGATATCCCAGCACCAAATATATTAGAGCTTATGACATTAGTTGGGTACTGTTACACAGAAGCACAGATAGAAAGTAGAGCCACTGCTGGACACAAAACTCCAGGGAATGAGGCTGGAATCCTTGAAGGAGAAGAATTGGTGAGTCATGAAAAATAATGATGGGAAAATCGAGCAATCTTATTCAAACATCTGGTAAGAACAAAACCAGTTTCCAACAATCATTACGAATTAAATCTCACTAATCCCAAATTTATCTTTGTAATTTTTGTTAAAAGTTTCTCCAATAACAATAACTCCATCCAACTAATCAGGAACTTACATACTTTCCCAAATGCCACCTCGCTATCTGTCACTTAATGCTCACACATCAACTCCTTACTCTGGAATAATTCAGACATTGTGATTACTTTTAAAGGATTCCTATTCTAAATCAGAATTGTATCCCACATCTTTAAAATTAAAAATTAAAAATATATATTCCTATTCTAATTGTGACTATCTTTGAAGAATAAACATTTTGCTCCTGCTAGAGTCAGTCACCTATGGATAGAGGTGTCATAGAATTAAGAATAGGGAGCAAACTCTGAAAACTACACTATTTTGTCGACTGATTGGTTTACCCTAAATACATGTCAGTTGATACAGCCTTCCTGTCATACTGTCATAAAATGTCCTTTGCTAACTTAATTCTTTCACTTGAGGTTAGCAGTATCAATCACAGTTGCTTCTTGATTTTCTGGTATATTACTGACATTGAATATATGGGTATAGTTAGCTAATTTGTGAACTTGCTAAGATAAACTATATTGAGAAGGAAAGAAGTGAATGAAATAATCTAACTTTATTTTTCATTGAATCATAAATATTTCTTTAATATATAACTTGAAAATGTCTTGCATCAAAATATGTAATTTTAAAAAGTGATGATTTTGATTAGAACATTTTCAAATAATGAATAAACAGTCAAAGTTTTCAGAAAATTCAGTCATCAGTGAAATCAAAAAATAACTAAATTTTCTTCAGTTTTTCCATAGCCTACTTCTGAACTATTTTTTATATCCTCATGATTGTCTAGTTCTGTATTTGACTTCTTACAGGAATCTGCTCTTTCACTTCTTTATTTTCTATAAATTTGTTGTGTCTGAACTCACAAAACTATACAAGTCTTTGGGTTACCTGTACTTCATGAAGAATTTATGAAACTATATTGGTCTCATCTCATGCTAATGATAGCTTTGAACAGTTTAAACCTAGGAAATTAGCCTTGGTTTTAGCTAAGGGACCTTTTTTCCCCAAGTATTCAATATTTTATCAGGAGTGAATCCTTTTGTCCCTTGCATTGCTACTGTCAACTCTTTGTGTCCTAATGACTTTTCCTCTCTGAGTATTCTATAAAGTATCAAGTATAAAGTATCTGAATATCACAGAATTTCAGCTATGTTATTGTTTCCCTTTTTTTTTCTGACAGAATGTCCCTCAGTCTGATATTAACTCATTGTTAGAAACTTGATTATTCACTTAAACCAAGAATACCAAAGAAACCATACTGTGTCCTTCTTGGTGCCTCATAGCAGATAGCTTGAGATTCATTTAGTTCTATTATTAGAGCTATTATCTCAACTTTCATTACTCAGTGAAGTTGGTGTCTACCAAGTTTCTCCTATGCAAAATTAACATTTTCTCTTTATAATTAATAAATGATCTGTGATGCATTACAAGCAAAATTTCAATTATTCTAAATGCTCAATTAATTTAAAAAGTGATCCCAAAGGTGTCCACAGTATCATACTGGCATACTGGCAGATAGCTCAGCAACAAACACCTCATCAACAAGGGTACCTGTATAACAAACATTGGTATACCTAGCCATGAATTGTACCCCACATTCTTAAAATAAAAAAGTAAGAGTTTAAAATATATATATATATAGGCAAAATAAAATACAATTTTTTATACATTTAAATAAGTCTAAAGAGTGACAAGGAGGTCTGGCCCAGACTCATTAAAAATATATGGATTTAAATGATCTTTTCTAAAGCATTTCCATCATATTCTTCTGAAGATAAAGATAAATATATTATGTTTTGGATGTCAACCATTTCTATCTCTACTCTTTCTCATAAGGAACATTTTACACTAACATGTTCGTCAAATTCTGAGAATTTGCTGGTCTAAGCTATTTCCAAAGAAAATTGGGAATAATACAGTAATAGAGGAGTAACTAAATGTGGTGTGAAGAGATAAAACACTGACTGAAATGCAATTTCAAAGAAAAATAACCAAGTCTATCTTTTTTTTGTCATTCACAGGTCTGGAAAAGAAGTAACAGAAATCAGTCATTTAATCCTTTACCCAGGTGTTTGCTATTCCTAATAATGTAGACAATGTCCCATGCACATAACAGTTCATTTTGGCACAGTTTGTGGATGTACTCCATGGAAACAGTGATGATCCCCATGGATATGTTTTTTTCTATGCCAATAATATTCTTGAGATAAATCTTATAGTCTTATATGTCTATCAAAATCAGACACAATCCATATGACGACTTAGGATAAAAACAGAAAGTAGAAGAGGAACAATCGCATAGACTGAGAAAATTTATTTTGAATCAGGAGACACAGGACACTATGTCAATTTCCAACATCACTGTCTACATGCCTTCTGTGTTGACTCTCATTGGGATCCCAGGTCTGGAGTCTGTGCAGTGCTGGATTGGGATTCCATTCTGTGCAATGTATCTTATTGCTTTAATTGGAAATTCCTTGCTTCTGATCATCATCAAATCAGAGCGTAGTCTCCACAAGCCCATGTACATTTTCTTAGGCATGCTAGGAGCCACCGATATTGCACTTGCTACCAGCATTATGCCCAAGATGCTTGGAATCTTCTGGTTTCATATTCCTGAAATCTATTTTAATTCCTGCTTACTTCAAATGTGGCTCATCCACACATTTCAGTGTATAGAGTCAGGCATCTTGATGGCCATGGCCCTGGACCGTTATGTGGCTATCTGCTACCCACTACGATATACCACCATCTTCACCCATCAGCTTGTCACCCAAATAGGAACTATGGTTGTGCTCAGGGCTGCCATGCTTGTAGCCCCAAGCCTAGTACTCATAAAGTGCCGGTTTCAATTTTATCACACAACAGTCATCTCCCACTCCTACTGTGAGCACATGGCTATTGTGAAACTAGCTGCTGCAAACGTCCAAATCAACAAAATCTACGGTTTGTTTGTGGCCTTCACTGTCGCAGGATTTGACCTCACATTCATCACATTGTCCTACATCCAGATATTTATCACTGTCTTTCATTTGCCCCAGAAGGAGGCCAGGTTCAAGGCATTCAATACCTGCCTCCCTCATGTCTGTGTCTTCCTCCAGTTCTACCTCCTTGCCTTCTTCTCCTTCTTCACACATAGGTTTGGTTCCCACATACCACCTTATATCCATATCCTATTTTCTAGTATCTATTTGCTGGTCCCTCCATTTCTCAATCCACTTGTCTATGGTGTAAAGACCAAGCAGATTCGCATTCATGTGGCAAAGATGCTCTGTTCATCAAATCAGTCTTAAGACTTTCATGCTGTTCTCTTTTGCAATAGATGCCCTATCTCAAAACAAAACAAAATACACATTATTAAAGATGCTTAAAGTTTTACTTTAATTGGTTTGTGAAATTTGTCAGCATGATAGCTGATTTCAGATCATGATAGCCCATGAAAGCTATCACTCATGGGGTTGTGAATTTTGCCTGAGTAAAAGAATAGAAATGTGAAAAGAGCAACATAGTGAATATATATTTTTCTCTTTTAACTTGTAGTCCTTAGTTGAGTTCTACCTCTAAGAATCATTTTTTCAGGAAGATTTATGAATTATGTATCCGTCATTGAATATAAATGTATCTAGGTCTCATTGTTCTGAAATGGCCAGGATCTCAATGAAAACAAGTTGACTCTCATTTTCTTGAGCATCACAATCATTTAAGGGACTCCCGGCTGATCCAGGGCCTTGGCCCGTGGGCACACCTATCTGCCCCTCATTTAGCGCCAGGGCGGTGATGTGCACAGCACCCTATCCTTGGCTGTTCTTCCCATTCTTCCCAGGGTGTGGGAGCTAGCCCGTGGGGAACCTTGGCGTCCTGCCCTCACCATCCTCTCTGGGTATAGCCTCCGCCAAGCAGAGCAACACCCGCCCACCAACGGTGAGGGGGCCCAGCCCTGCAGGGGGAGAGCCCGGCACCTGGGTAGGAGGAGATAGCGCCAGGCCCACCCGGGATGCAGCAAAGGTGCGTAGTTGGGGTGTCCGGGGCACACCACGTTGAGGGAGTGTCCTTGAAGTCTAGTCCACCTCTATGGCCTCAGATCGGGTCCAGACCTCACCAGATGCCCACAATAAGCTGACTTCAGAGAAGAAAATAAATGCATAAGTAAATAAATAAAAATAAATAAAATAGAACCGGAAAAACAACATCTTAACTGTGTTTTTAAAATAAAACTTTATGGATATTATGATACAATACAGTCTAAAAATTTAAATACGCTTCCAGGTTCATTCAGAGAATTTCAATCACAAAATATGAGAACCAGATATTTCATTTTATACATCAATATTTTTTCTGCTATTTCCAATATTTGTTTTTTATTAATTCAAGTGTTATAAAAAAACCCTATAATATTATGCATATTATGTTAAAGAAAAATGTCATAATAATACCTTGACACAGTACTCAAGTCTTATGCTTTTGTAGCTGTATATTTTGGGGGAAAGATAAAGAAAGGAAGAGAAAGAAAGAGAGACCGGCAGGGGAGAGATGAGAGAAATATTAGAGGTACAGATGGAATATTGGGTTAAGAAAGAAAATGAAACATTGACATCTAACAGAAATCAGTAGAGTCGTATTTGCTTTATTTAATTATTCAGTTAGGTAGTCTGATTCTTGAAAAATGGTGAATGAGTTCCCAAGGAAATAAAGGCACACCATGCTTGGTAGATGATAGAGGAGATTTAAACTAAAGAATGTGGGTTAAAACAATTGCACAGTTGTTTCAATATGGTTGAAGGGCATGGTAAAATTTGGGGAGACAAGAAAAAATATGAATTTCACAAATGGATATAAATGCTGTGTAAAGTTGCTGGATTTTATTCTGAAAACTATAATGTGCCATTGGAGGGTTGGTTTGTTTTCTACAAGAACAGCAGTGTGTGTGTGTGTGTGTGTGTGTGTGTGTGTGTGTGTCTGTTTGGGCATGTGGCAGCATACTCTCTCAGTAGTTGTAAAATATCATGCTTTAAAGTGAATCAAGGTTATTATATTAATGAGGAGGTGTAATGGATTATCTAAAATCAAATTCCTAAGAATTTACGGCTAGTTAAATGTTCTTGAAAAGCCTCAAGTCACAGATTGCTTTTTAAAGGTTGTAAAAAATATATTTTCATGTGTTCAGATGTTCGTATTTTGATCAACCTGATTAGAATCATGATATATATAAAACAGTGTATTTCTTGTCATATACCTGATGTCTACTTTGGTTTTGGTGACTGGGTTTCTGGGGACTGGAATAATATAAAGATATCTGAAATATTATCAGATAGAATTTTTGCGCTTAGGTAACATCATTTCCCTAACAATAAAACTAAAATAGCATTAGAGGTTATTTGATAACATTCTAGTCAGGGTTTCAGCAAACTTTTATACAAAAAGCCAAATAATAAATAGACTTTGTGGGCAAAGAAACAAATTAAAAAATATTATGTAGGTATTTGTGGGCAAAGAGACAAATTCAAAAATATTATGTAGTTATTTGTAAAACAAAAAAGAAAATATATGTTCACAAAAATATTTTTTATTTAATTCAAAATATATTGATAATAATACTAGTTGCATATTTTTTCTTTTTGAAACAGGTCTGCTAATAGAAGGACGAAATTCATTTTTTTACCCCTATCGGGTAACAATTTACTTGAGTGCAGCTAAAAGTTAGAATTTTCCTATGATCAAATTGATTACAAATGTTCATCTTTAAAAAAATTATTCTTAGCCAGTGGGCTATGCAAAACAGATAGCAGGCCAGATATAGTGGCCCACTATAGTTCTAAGTTTATTTGGGGAAGATTTCAAATAGGTAACATTTACTTATTTAGGCAGCTGTCCTGAAAATATGTAGGAATATAAGACCAATATAGAGACACAATGTGGAACTACAAAATATTTGCACCATCTTTGATTATCTCATAAAATAACCAGCCTGGAATCCAGATTGCTCAATAATTGTAGTCTACAAATTTCAGAATTATTTCCAAACAGAACTATTAACAGAAAATAGAAAAATAGTGGGTTTTTAAAAGAAAAAGATTATAACAAGGGCTTTTATCCTCTCACACAGTTGAACTAGAACAATTATTGGAAAAATTATTGAACATAAAATTGCATCAAAAAGAAAAATACATTTTGTTAGGAGTAATTTTCAAGAATTCCAGAAATTCCAAAATTAACCTCCAAAGAAATTACATTATTTTAACAGTGGCCAAAATAATGTATTTGCCTGAATTCTCAACAGCATTGTTTATTTTTGACATTTTAAACTTCAACAGTCTAATAGGTAAAAATAATTCTTCTTACAGATAGCATTTAACAAAGTGAAATATTTGTGCTGTTGTCTTTTTCTTCCATTTGTACATTCTTTACATGAAGTACTTTATTGTATTTCTTGTTCAGTTTTCTAAATTGTTTCCATTTATTTTCTTCTTCAGTTTAAAAATTTTTAAATATTTATAATATTTAAAATAAATTTATTAAAAAATATATTTATTTAATTATTTTCAAGGAGTTTATTCCTCAAGACTTCAAAAAAAGGCTTTCTAATAGACTACTGGTATTTCCTCGTAGAAGTAACTTTGGACAACAACAAAAAAAAAGCTTAATATTGGAGATTTTTTTTTCCCTGTTATGGAAAATAGTTTATTCTTCTCACTCTTGGTGTTGCCTTTCCAGCAAGGAAACAATCACACATTGATCCTTCTGGCTTTTTGCAGTCCTTCCTTTAAATATTCAGTTTTGGAAAAATAATCTTCAACATTTGGTTGATTTTCATCCTTCTGCTTCTTGGTGAAGAACTATCTTTTGGCAGCAGGATTTCTGTGCTGATCTTCCTGGAGTGGTCTTTACTCCAATATGGGAATGAAGTCCTGATATCAGTAGCACCCTCAACTGAAGGGTAAATCAACCTACTTTATGGTTTAGTTCACAGACCCATTTGGCTTTGTACTAAGGTGTATTGCTACATTTAAACAATATTAAAAATATAGGGCAATATTTTGACTTATTAGTTCTAGTTATAATTTCTAAATTTGTTCAGAACCTGTATTAATAGGGATTCTCCAGAGGAACAGAACCAGAGAAAACACACACAACACACACACACACACACACACACACACACACACATACACACACACACACACACACACACACACACACACACAAAGCACGCGCGCGTGCATGCGTCTAAAATAGATCAATTTTAAGTACTTGGGTCATGCTGTTATAGAGCTGGCAAATCCAAAATCTGCAGGGTCAGTCAGCAGGCTGGAGACACAGGAAAGCATCAATGCTGTAATATAACTCCAGAGGTGATCTCCTGACAGAATTCCCTCTTGACTGGAGAAAGTTAGTCATTTGTTGTAGTCTGACCTTTAACTGCTTGAATGGCACTGTATGGAGGGCAAGATGCTCTACTCAAAGTTTGCTTATTTAAATGTCAGTCTCATTCAGAAACACTAACTTCAGAAACATGCAGAATAATGTGTGACCAAATAGCACCATGCCCTGTCAACTTGACATAAAATTAAGCATCACAAAAACCCAAGGCAGACAGCAGACAACTGTAGCTCTTTCCCATTCCATCTTGCCTCTCAGGCTATCATGGTGTAAAAGTCACTAGAGGAAGGCATTGGAACAAGGAAAACAAACTTGTAGGAATTACTTTACAATTATTGAAGTGCTAAGATGCCACTTCTTAAATTTAGCTAAAAATTTTAAGCAATGCCAAATAGAATTCCAACAAAACTTTTTGGCGTAATTGCAAGTGCTTAGAAAAGAAAGATATTTAATTCAAGACGTCAAATCTGAAAGTGAAAGGATGGTGGAATTCTGATAAATACCCGTGCCCCATATTCCAAGATTTTGGGTCTTTTAGATGATGACTGTTAGAAGAATAAAAAAATAGGAACAGAGAACAATAACTGTTGTCTCCTGTGTGCAAGGTCTGAGATTGACATACACAATGCCTACTGCACAAACTTTATTTGCAATGAGCACAATATTTTTTTAATATGAACAATTCTCAGGTGTATACAAATACCATTAATACCATATATTAATAAGTTAATTCAGCAAGATTATAAGATATGAGATCCATGTTAAAATTGTATATAAATCTGCATATTGGATTTAAAATATTAAGGAATAACACTAATTTGTCATAAAGTATAAAACACAAGATGGATTAGATATGTTTATGAGTATTATATAATAAAATACAAGGTTTGTACACTGAAAATTACAAAACATTATTGAGAGAAAAAGGACAACATCCAAAGAAATAGAGAAATGTGCCACATTCATTGATTGGAAATTTCTTTATTATTAAGATTGCAGTGTTCTATTAAGTTATCTGAAGTTTCAAAGCAGTCTCAAATGCAATCATACCAATCTTTTTGCCATTAATTGAGAGACTAATTTTATATTCTACATAGAAATTCGAAGAACCTAGAACCAAAGCAACTTCACAATAAATAATACACTTTCAGTAATGAAAATGTCTGACATCAAGACATATAAACTTATATAAAACAATGTGGTATTAGCAGGATTATAGACTAAGGAAACAAAATAAGGGATCTGCAAGTAAGCCCACATTTATTTGGTCAATTGGTTTTATACAAAAGTGTCTAAGCATTTTTTTTTCTAGCCTTATTCTTTTTTAAATTTTTTTTTATTTTAAAGATGTGGGTTACAATTCAGGATTAGGTATGCAAACACTGATTATGCAGGTGCTCTTCTTGGTGAGGTGTGCCCTCCCTCCTCTAGCAGGTTCCTTCAACTGCCAATCCCATCCCCCCTCCCCTGGCAATTTCCTGCTACTGCCAATCCCTTTCTTATAGTATTATGATAATTGCTCAAGGTCCGCTTATGAGTGAGAATATTTGGTACTCTGTTCTTTGTTTCTGTGATAGGTCACTGAGTATGGTCGACTCTAAACCCGTCCAAGTTGCTGCAAAGTCCCTATGTTTGTCCTTCTTTATGGCTGCATAATATTCCATTGTGGATATGTACCACATTTTTTTGATTCAGTCTAGCTTGGATGGGCAGCATGGTTAGTTGCATGTTTTTGTTATTGTGAATAGAGCTGCAATAACATACATGTGCAGGTATCTTTTTTGTAGAATGATTGAGTTCCTCCGGGTATATTCCCAATAGGGGAATTGCTGGGTCATGTGGAAGGTCAATTTCTACTTCTTTCAGAAATCGCCGCACTATCTTCCAGAGAGGTTGCACTAGTTGGCATTCCCACCAGCAGTATAGAAGCGTTACTTTCTCTCCGCATCCTCACCAGCATCTGTTGTTGTTTTATTAATGATGACCATTTTTACTGGGGTTAAATACTTCAAGATATAAAAACAAGATGTAAAAACAAGAACCACATGATTATATCATTAGATGCAGAAAAATCTGTAGATAAAATTCAGCATCCTTTCTTGATGAAACCCCTCAAACACTTAGATATAGAAGTAACATACCTCAAAATAATAAGTGCCATCTAGTGCCATCTACGATAAACCCATAGCTAACATATTGCTAAATAGGCAGAAACTGGAAACATTTCCCCTGAAAACTGGAACAAGACAAGTCTGCCCACTCTCACCCCTCTTGTTCAACATTGTGTTGGAAGTCCTAGCTTGGACAATTAGACAAGAGAAGGAAATCAGGAGTATCCAAATAGGAAAAGAGGAAGTCAAGTTATCACTCTTTGCTGATGATATGATCCTATAACTTGAAAATCCAAGAGAATCTGTCAAAAACCTGCTTGCACTGATAAAGGACTTTGGCAATATCTCAGGGTACAAAATAAATGTGCAAAAGAGAGTTGCATTCCTATATACCAACAATAAGCAGGCAAAGACCCAAATTAAAAGTGCAATCCCATTCACAATAGTCAAAAAAAAAAAAAGAATGGAATACCGCAGCATCTTCCTAACCAGAGAAGTGAAAGACTTTTACAGTGTCAAAGCATTTAAATGGAAAATGAAAAGTCTTTTCAACAAATGGTATTGCACAATTAGATACTTTTCTATGTATATGTATAGTTTATAGATATAGGTGCATAATTTCAAAATAGATTTTATATCATACAAATTATGAATACAACTTGGATAATGTGGAAGCCAAAAATAAATCTTCTCGAAAGGGGGAAAAATAAAATGTTTTAATATAGTGAGAATTTGCAAATAATTCTTTCTTAGGGCACAAAAAGCAATAAAACAAAATCTATCAACAATTAGGATTTCACCAAAATTATACTGTTAAGAAAATTAATAACTAATGTACAGACTGTGGAATCATGTAAAATACTTATATTCAAATTATATGTGATAATTATTTAATTATGTAAATAATTACTACAAGACCACAATGAAAGGCAAAAATGGGCAAAACACTTGATCAGACATTTCATTTAAAAAAATCAACTACTAAGATGTCCAATGACAAAGATCATAAATTTTAAAAAAATTGGTGAGTAAAGTAACTGAACAGTCCACATTTTGTTATTCTGTTTTTATAATAGTCTAGAATATGTGACATCAGTCCAAATTTTTTTTCTGTAAAAGTGAGAAGGAACGTGATATGAGGATCTTGTGGAGTGATGAAAATGCTCAATTTCTCAATTGAATATTAAGTAACATATTTTCAAAGATAAGCTCAAGGTGTATATATTTCACTGACTGCTTAGTAGCAAAAGAGTAGTACAAACTCAAATTGAACATATTTTATGTGTGTTTTTCGCAGTGATATTGGCTAGTAATCTGGAGATTACTCACAGGGTATTGTAGACTTGAATAAATGAAAAAAATTGAAGATAATGCAAGATTAATTTATATTTTTCGAGAAGACAGCTTCACATGAGCAAATTTAGACTAGAATGAGCCTTCAAAGTTTAGATACTGATTGGAATTATAAATATAGTTTTATCATTTTAATAGTGGAAGATATATACATATATATTCATACATCCCAAATAATTATATAATTGTGTATATGAGTGTTTACACATATTTTTCTACCTCTGTTCATTGATAGGAACCAAAAGCGATGACCAAAAAGTGGCAATGAATGAACAATCCTTGTTTCAAGTTTTGTTTGCCAATAACTTTGTTCACTAAAAAAGACAAGGACTCTTTGGAAAAATGGCTGCTTCCGTGGCTTGAGCTAAAAAGTAAAATAATTTGGGATCAAAATGCATTGTCAAAAAGTAAAGACGTGCTCAAAGTATGATTGGGACATGTCAAGAGAACCCAAAATTGTTTCTTATTCTTCAAGGTAAGTTACTGTTTTTTCTTTATAATTTATAGACATTGTGAAAAGACATTTAATATGTACATTATTTAAATGATCTGGTCCTCATTAAACCTTCATGAATTGCCAAATCCATCATACATTTTCATGTATTTATTGATATTATACTATAGAGAGAATCTTTCCCTTCTCCCTATTTTGTATTGCTTTATTCATATCTGTATGAATTCAAAGAACCTGAGTTTATTTATGTAATCTAATTCATTGCCATAATTATTTATTTTGATGTTCAACATATTCTCAATATTATCAACTTAAAGTTGTCTAACTTTAAATATAGACTCTATGTTAAGTTTTACTATTATTTCAATGCTAAATGCCCTATCTTGGTTACAATATCATAGTCATATCATATAATAAGATATGTTTTCTTGGAAGTGCAAACTGAAAAATTTAGGTGCTGAGAGTCACCATGTCTTAAATTTGTTTTTAGTCAGTTCAGAAAAAAGTATCTGTCTATCATCTATCTGTCTATCTATCTACTTAGATAAAGCACAATGGAACAAATAGAAACAATTTGTGAATCTGGGTACAGATGAATCTTTGAATATATGGGGAGGAACCTAAAGAAACCCTGGAATTTATTTCTAAAAAATTACGTTTTTATTCTTACATGTTTAAACTTAAGTTACCTTTAAAATACCTTGATGCAATACAGCTATTGGAATGCTTCTTCCACTGCACAGAACAGTTAGTTTGTGAACCTGTCCATTGTGATGACTTTTAGTGCTTCTGTCATTTTTATTTCACCTCTTCCATATTGGCAAAGCGCCTTCTGTTTGCCACATATGCAAAACCTTTCTCATCTAAGGAATAAAAACATCGCTTGGGTCAAGATTTAATGAATAGGAAATGTGGAGCATGCAGTCATGCCATTTTTAGTAAAAACAGAACAAAACAAAACAAAACTGCTGAACATTCAAGTGTTGTGAGCAGGTGTGATGTCATGGTGGAAGAACCAGTCACCAGTTTGCCATGCTTCATACATTTCTTCGGCAAATAATGGCACAATCTTCTCAAAACTTCAAGATAAAAACTTTTTGTTGACCATTTAATCCAGAGGAACAAACTCCAAGGGTAATACAAGGGGCCTCCCCTCCAAAAGCTAATTCCAGGTTTTTTTTTTTTTTTTTTTGCATCTTCCCTCTTATGTTATAAAAGTGGGTTTTGTATTCATTATGTATAATGTTTTATTTGTCCTTCAGAGAGCCTTAAGTTTTTCTCATTTTCTACAGAATATAAGCTGTTTGATGCATTTTTTTTTTTTTTGAGTTGGAGTCTCACTCTGTTACCCAGACTGGAGTGCAGTGGCCGCTCCTGGCCACGGCAGCCTCGACCTGCTGGGCTCGGGCGAGCCTTCCACTTCAGCCTTCCGAGTAGCCGGAATTACAGGCGCACACTGCCGCGCCCGGCTGATTTTTGATTTATTGTAGAGATGAGGTCTCGCCTGCCCAGACGGGTCTCGAACACTCAGGCTCAGGCAATCCACTCACCTCAGCCTCCCAAAGGCGCGGGACTATAGGCTGAGCCACCGAGCCCGGCTTGTTTGATGCATTTGTGTGCTGTTCCCCCTGCCAGCTTTTAAAATCTAGACAGGAGTCTTCTTTAGTTAAATAATTGTGGTCATTTTCCCAGTAGGTTTTTGTCCTCCTCCTCCCATTCTTCATAGCAACTATGACCGTTCTCCCATTTTTTACTCTAACTTCTCCCTCTGCGAAGATCATATGACTAATTTATCTGTATGCTCATGACCTACACAGTTCAAGGTACTTTTTATAAGTTTTACTGCAGTTTTAAAATCCTCTAAAAACATGTACCATCACACTCTTATTCTGCCATGGAGTAAGAAACAGATTGAAAACAGGGTAAGTCAAGGTATCTGCATGATCAGTGTTTGTTACCTAAACCTGAAATGTACCCCACATCTTTATAATACAATTAAAATTATAAAAAAGAAAACAGGTTAAGTGTCAGGTGAGAAAAGAAAATAGCAAAGAAAATAGCAGTTTAATACCAGATGGGCAAAATGTGATCCTGGTAGTTGTGAGGAATATATATGTACATTTATGTGCATGTGGATATATGTGTACATGGGGCATGTGAGAAATGGGGCTTTGTACTAAACTCTAATTTAATTTTCACATATATTAACTGTTAACAGTATGATGATATTCCTTCAGATTATTTTAATGTGTGAATGCTAAAATTTTTCACTAAAATCATAATGTATTATATGTTATATTTTTTTACTTACCGTATCTTTATCATCTTTCATTGGCAATGTATAGAATTTCTTTATTCTTTATGAAGCTCACAAAATCTTTTCAATTCATAGATGTACCATAAGTTTATTTAGGCAATTCCGTATTGATAAATATTTGAAAAATTTCAGAATTTTACTATTGAAAACATTTTTGCATATATTTGTATACAATTTTGCCTTCTTGCTTAGGTATTTTTGCAGCATAAAATTTCAGGAGATAAATTGATTGGTTAGAAATTATACATAACTTAAATGTTAATAGAAATTGTATAATTATCCTTAAAAATGACAATTTTTCCAAAGATTTTGATTTTCTATATAGTCTTAGTCCTAAGTGATATTAATTTTTTTATTCTGGCCTCTTATAAGTGAAAAATTCCCTTTTATAATTCACATTTTTTATTATTTTTTAATTTACATTTTTAAACTTATAGTGAGTTTAGGTACCTATTTACATTGTTCATTGATCAGTTTTACTTCCTCTTATTTGAAATAGCTATCCATATGCTTTATGGTTAAAAATATTAAATTTTTTAATATTTGACTCACAGTTCTTGGTGTATTAGAAGTATTAACTATTTCTAATTTGCATTGCGAATATTTTTCTCAATTTATTTCGAGTTTGTTTATGGTACTTATCAGCTACACCTCTTTATTTTGCAAATAACTAAAATCCCAACTCAGAAATGGAAATTGACTAGAGTCCAATGGTAATTCAGGGTCAGTTTGATTCAATTCTTAAACGTTTTGATAATGAAAAAATACATATTGGATAAATAAATTAGAGAAAGCACATATTAAAAATCTGTCAACATTTCCATAATAAATATTAATTCCTACAATGGAATTATTACATATTTTTCTCAATCAGAAGAGCATTTAAAGGAAGAGGTGTAACAAACTCCAGTGAAACTAATTACATAATGTTTTTATAGCCCCAGAATAAATATTTTTCTGCTTGTTTATTATTTTTAATCAATAGTCATTAAATTTTAGAGCAGTTTTAGGTTTACAAGAAAACTAAACAGAAAGTACAGAGGGCTTCTGTCTTTCCCTTCTACACAAAATAAAGATTTTTGCACTAACATCTGAGCTATGCTTTCCTTTGGGGGGATCAAATTACATCCTCATTTATGTTTTCCATATTCAAATATTTTAAACATATATTCAGTAGTTTTTTTCTTGTATGGTTTGATTATACCATGCTAAACCAACTCTTATTTATTTGTTTATTTATTTACTTTAGAGTTGTGGGGTACAAATGAAGATTTGCTACATAGTATGCTGCATGCAGAGGAAGTTTGGGCTTCTAACTGGTCCTCTCTTCTCTTTGTAGTAGACCAGGTACCCTTTGTGCTCACCTTCTCCCTCTCTTCATACTTCCCTTCTTATCAGTACCCAGTGTGTGCCAATCTCACTCTTGTGTTAGTGTGACTACTGTTCAGGACCCACTTATAAGTGAGAATATGTGCCTCAGATCTTTGTTATTATAATAGTTCACTTAATATCATGGTCTTGAACTGCATCCAAGTTGCTGTGAAGCCTATCATTATGCTCTTCTTCATGGCTGCATAATATTCCATCATGTATATGTACCACATTTTCCTCATTCAGACCACTTTCAATGAGCATTTGGGTTCATTCCATGTTTTTACTATTGTGAATAATGTAGCAATAAACATGTGTATTCAGGTGTCTTTTGGTGGAGCAATTTATGTTCCTCTTTTTAAAAAAAATTGAGATATTATTCCCATATCAAAGAATTCACCTTTTAAAGGTATACAGTGGATTTTAGTATAGTCAAAAAGTTTTACAATTTTCTCCATTATCTAATTCCAGAACATTTAATCACACCAGTAAACAAATTCCATACCCTTTAGCAGTCACTCCTCATTTCTCCTTGCCCCCAGGTTCTGGCAACAATTAATCAACTTTCTGGCTCAATGGATTTGTGTATTCTGGGTATTTCATATCAGTGGATTCATACAACTATGATGCCTTTTGGTCTGGTTTCTTTCAGTTAGCATAATGTTTCAAGGTTCATGCATGTTTTAGCATTAATCAGAACTTAACATTTTTTTGACTGAATACTAGTTCATTGTATAAATATACTTACGTATACCGTTAACCTAGAAGGCAGATCTCTAGCCAAGTGAAGCTTTTCATGATCCCTATCTTTTCCACAAGACGAAAACTCACACCTTAATTTGTACACTGCTACAAATTGTGTACGTTTGATATCATATTTCATTAAAACTTATTTTTCTCACTTGATATTAGCAACCATTGACAGGAAAAGCCATTCAACTTTTGTGCCTATTATATTATAAAAGTAAATGCTTTGTTTCTGTTTTTTTTTTTCTGGAAAACAGGAGTCTTTTAAATACTTATTTTAATTCCTGTACATGTTGCAGAGTAGACATTTCCATTAAAATGCTTATAAAAACAATTTTTTAAATTTATTATTTGGAGTCCTAAGAATCTATATCAAACATCAAGAGAGAGCGTCACATCACTTCTAAAACAGATTATCTCCCCCATTGTTCCAATGGATTTTAACTAAATAGTATCTAATGACATGTTTTTTTCTCTAGAACTCATAGCATTGTGATTCCTTGAGAATCAAACTTTTGTTTTATGTTTCCAAAGTATCTTGGAATTCATACAATTGGTCTGTATTTGTTACTTTACAAATTAAAAAGTAGACATAGATTTTAAATGAGTATAGATTTCACCTGAAATTGCTTCCTATTGTATTTTTAAATGATTCTTCATGTTTTCTCTGAAGTATTTTATTTTCTGTTGGGTCCCTATATTGTTCCTTGCCTGGGAGACTGGTGCTTTTATTTGCATTGTTTGCTCATATTCCTGGTGTAAATACTCTAGCTATGACTAATTTCAAGCTACCAATGTTAAGTCTGAGAGAAGAGGTGGAAAAACACGTTCTCATAGGCTAGTACGAGCTGACTCTAGTACACAATTGCCCAATACTCTACCATTGGTTTTTTTAGGCTGGATATAATTTTATGGGAGGTTGGTAACAAGATGGCATCGATGGATCTTTATATGCAAAATTATAGGTCTACTGGATAAGGCTAGACACAATAACACAAGACAAAACAGTGTAACTCCTGCTAAGATCATATCTTGCAGGTAGATAAAAGTAATTCATTCTTGGTAGACGTTTTCTTATACTAAACAGAAAATGGCAATCTTCTCCCTCTTCCTTCTTGAGATCAAAACTGTAAATAAATCTCTTCTCTTTTGCTTTTTAGATTGATGAGTAAAACTTATATAAATCTATTATATTATTATATTATATTATATTTATATTATATTATATTATATTTATATTATATTATATTTATATTATATTTTATATTATATTATATTATTATATAAATCTATGATGTACAACAATCTATGATGTTTTGTATACATTGTTGAATGACTAAATCAAGCTATCTAATATATGAGTAAGTACCTCACATATTTATTGTTTTATTGTGGTGAGAACATTTACCTACTTCTGAGTAATTTTCAAGTATACAATGTATTATTATTGATTATAGTCATCATATGTACAATAGCTCTCTTGAACTTATTCCATTTAACTGAAATGTTTTTATGATTTCCCCAACATTTTAAACCCTGCCCCTAAGCCTCTGGTAACTATCATTCTACTTTTTATTTCTAAGAGTTTGGCTTTATAATTTATTTTTGAGGTATATACCCTTCTTTCAACTAGTAAATACAGGCTACAAATGCTAGTTCCCATCTGTAATGTTGACATAGATATTACAACTGGCAATAAAATTTTTGAAAAATACATATTATCATGTCAGAATTCTGACATGATTGGGACAACTTGTGGAGAGTTGGTTTGAATACAGGAAAGATTTGTGTCACCAAAATTCCTGTAGAAGAAGCTTAGAGAGTGACAGGTGATTGGGGATCTGAGATGCACTTTTCAAAGTCAGTCCCTTTCATAAACCTGATAAGATATCATTGTTTGTCACGATGGAATTAGATTACAAAAATATTCTTTTTATTTCTTTGTAACATTCGTGGGACAACATCATGTCTTATAAATTTGCAATAGTAAGTTCATTTTGATTCCAAGTCCTGAAGATTTTTATTTTTTAGATACAGAACACCTATTAGAAAAAGAATCTTCTAAGTTCTGAATTATATTCTGCCTCCTTTTTCAGACTTGCCCCAAGGGGTCTCAAGCTGGCTAGAGACTGGTGAGACCCAATCCCAAAGGGACATTTTACAGTAGAAAATATTCATCCTTCACTGCCTGAAACAGAAACACACTTTTTACTCTATGTCTTCTACTTATATGTCTATGGATGATACCTGGTAAGTCTTTGAGCATGAGATTCTGCATAGTATGTGGGAAAACTGAAGACTGGTTTTAAAGGGAATGCGTATTTCAGGTGATCCAATATAAAATAACTGAGTGTTCAAATTGCAGAAAAATTTTTCATCACAGTAACTCAGGCATTTTAGAATATTTCTGGGTCAGTTGATGAAATGCTGAGTGGCAAATTTTTAGTGAGAATGACTAATAAAATGATGTCTAGAGAATGGTTACCTGGATTGATGAATAAATGTAAGGCTTGTTTGCTAAAAGGCAAGGAAATTATACATGCTTAGAAGGGAAGATTTGGGAAAAATGTGCATTGTGCCATCAATAATATAAAGTTATTTCATGGGAAAAGAAGTATAAGTTTTTGTTAATTAATAGCTGGCAAATCAATAAATTTTATGCTTCTTTCTAAATACGTCAAATGATTTTTGTCATTTAATTTTTACAGTTACTCTGCAATGTGTCACCTTCTATCAGTCTTATCTTACCAATGAGGAAATTGAGGTACTGAGAAGTTTTATAACTGGTTTCAGGGAATGAAAAGCCAAACAATGACAGGTCCAGGATTTGAAATCTTTTGAATGACATCAAAGTCTTTATAATTAACTGCCTTGATCTATAGCTGATGTCTATTACTGACATGTAAGATGTCAGTTTAGAACTTTCATGAGAAATTAAGAGGGAGCAAGCTTGAAGTTCAATATAAAGAAGACATATTTGACACTTGGAGCTGTCCTGCAGTGTGGCAGACTCTCTGAGAAAAAAAGAGAGATAGAGGGTGAGTTAATATTCTATCACTTCAGAGTTTGAGGCAGAGATCAAATAGTAAACTTCAGAGATGATATAAAAGGGCGAGTTTTCTGATATTGTGAAGATTATGGATTAACCTTCGTAGGGAGTGTGAATTTAAATGCTTAAATCCCTTAGAACTTTTAGATCCTGAGATTTAGCCTGTGTCAGAACTGGAGTAGTTGGTATTCAAGGGTTAGTCACACAAGCAGACTCACATTTTTATTAATATATTGTTTAGGTTGGCTCAGAGATTTCAAGTGTTTAAGAAAGCTTTTCTGTCTTAAATATATGCATACTTATGCAAACAAAATTGTTCCCTGACTGCTTTTTGTCATTCATTGCAGTAAATCACAATTCAAGATTTTTAGCCTCATCTCTTAATGTATCCTGTATCATGTCAGTGAGTCTCACAGACCTTAGTTTGTTCTTATCCCCTCACTATTTTCACATCAGTTTTTATGATCCCATCCTGACTATCACAAAGAGCTTTCTAACAAGATCTTCCTACCCCCTAGCTTTCAGGTCCTCAAGTCACTTGTCAAGCTGTCAGCAGACTGGATTTTTTAAAGGTCAGAAGTCTGCTTGACCATCTTCAAACTTTAAATTACTTGGCTTAAAATAGAGATTTTACATTTGATCTTCTTCCTTTTTCATTATCCTAACTATTACTTTTGATGATCAACAATTTATGTGGTAAAATATTCATTGATTGACAATTCCAGCAGATGTTCAACACTTTTGTGGCTTTATACACATTATTTTCTTTTTTATAGATTGTTCTTCTCCATCTTCTTTATTATTAGATATCATAGATATTAGTGGCAAATATCTACTAAATAATTATTCCCCCTTGATAGCCTTCTATTCTGCCCAGTTTGATCAAAGGTTCATAAGTCCATCAATCTTTATTAAATTGAAAGCTTACTTTCCCCTCCAATATGAAACCTTAGAACAAGAGTTAACTACCAGGGATGTGGCCTCCCCACACATATAGAGGACATTGGGCCATGCCTGGAGGCATTTTATAATTGTTGCTATAAGGAAGTGCTACTGGTAATTAATGGATAGGAACCAGGGATACTGCTAAACCTTTTACAATGCAGCCGAACTACCCCACAACAAAGAATTATTTTTGGCTATGTCAGTTGTGCTGAGATTGTGGACACCTGTCCTAGAAAATATCAGTTGGGCTTAATAAGAGTTAGAAATAGAACACTGTAGGGAAGGAAGACAATTACTTTCTCAACATGATCTATGATCTTTTAAAGTGAAAGTATGCTTTTCTATTTTTGTTCACTTGTTTTTTTAAAAAAACCTGTTTCTTGTTTGTTTTTTTCACTGAGTACTCACAATATATACTTTGTCAGAGCTTCAGCTTATATGTAACTTTTGAAGGATTCTTTGGGACAATTACTAGTATTAAACTACTCAAATTAATATTCCTGATAAAGGCAGATTATACATTTTTTAGCAAAATCGCAAAGATTCTTGGTCAATATTTGGATTATATACTGTTGAAGAAGTAGACATACATTAGGCAGGTAGTATACTATCAACATATTTTTTACTATGTGTACTGTATTTTTTGTTAAATTAAGATAATATGAGAGTAATTTCTAAGAGAACTTGAAAAGGCACACTGATTAAAATCATCAGTGTATTTTTTGTGCCATCCAGCCTGAATTTAATACACTCTGGTAAATATCTCAATTTCCTTATTTATTGAGCTGTATCTATAAAATATCAGGTTGCACAAAATAGCTTATTTTGTTATTTCTGGGTCAATATGGCATGGAATTTGGATCCATGTCAATTTACCTATGACAATAAGTCCTAGAATTTCATTAATATGATGGGCTTATAATGCCAATATCATTAGATAAGAAAGGTAAAACAATGTAAAGTGTTTAAAAATCTTGAGAGAATAAATAGTATTTAACACAAATTTGATAAGTTTTATGTGATGCTTTTTGAAGACCAAGCACCCAGTACAATGTAGGTGCTTCATAGATATAGAATAAATAAATTTGTCTTTGTTCGTTCAATTGCTTCAAATAATACTTGAAACATAGCAGATATGTAATTCTTATTTTTTTAACAAAATTAATGAATAGACATGTAATTTGTTTGTAGTAATACTTCCTCCAATATAAGGAAAATCTAGTTAAGTACATTGTGTGTAGGCCAAAAGGAAGAGTCTCTAAACAAGTGGTTTCAGAAATGAAAGCTTTTCTCAAAGCTGAGTAAGTTTTAGAAAAAGAAAAGAATTGCTCATGTAATTGACCTGAGATGCGTTACAGATGTTCTTTCAAATCCCAGAGACAATTTAACTATATCAAAGAAAAAATAAAGCAAACATTCAATTAAACAGTTGAAGAGTGATACAGAAGATAATAAAATAGTAACATTTTTTTCTGGTTACTAGTCCGTGGTTTTAGGCCTCTCTGCTGTCTTCATCTGCTTCACACCATGCTTAAATGGTTTCAGAAAATAAGTTTTACAATTACTGAAAAAACACTAATTCATAAATTATTCAATATTTTACAGATTCTGTGGTTTAAATATTTTCTTGAATTAGAGATCAATTCAGGTTGAAAACAAACAGCAGGCAGTAAAATCCCCTTAAGCTTGGAATATGATGAAAAGACAAAGCCTCTCTACACTGAAATATGCCCCTTAGTGTCAAGTATTAGAGTGGCCTTGAAAGGCAGAGAGAGACACTAGGATGGAAATAGTTCTCTGCCAAACAATGTGCAAAAGAAAATCTGCATCTCTACAGAAATCATTGAGTGAATAGAAGATACGTGGGAAGCTGTGTGGGAGAAAAAATATTTATAGAAAGTTACATGTAATTTCAGATTAAAATTAAATAACTGTTCAAGCCTGGGGAGGTAATGATACCTATTTCTAGGGAAAGAGAAAAATAGAGAGTAAAAGTTGGCACTTGATACTAAAACCAAGAGATGTGTACACAGCGGTAGGGTGTGGGGGTGAGAACAAGCGTTGATAAGAACTGCTGAGAAAAAGACCCATGAATTTAAAAATAGCGGATAAATTTTCTCAGAGAGTAAGTAGGACAAAGTGTGGGATATATGGTTGGGTTATGGGAAGACACTGAACATTTGAAAATGTAGGTTGAAAGAACTCTGAAAGATTCTATATGAGAAGGTTCAGACTATGAAGAAACTAACCTGAGAAAAACAGTAGGGAACTAAAAATCTGAAAAATATTTCAGTCAAACTTGTTTTCTGATTATGATCAAGTAGAATGATATAGCAGTTCTGTGGTTTTTGTTGTTGTTTGTTTGCTTGCTTGCTTTTTTATAATCTTGTATGGCTAATATAGATGGAATCTAAATTTTTCTTCTTCATTAAATTATTATTTTCATCCAATTTCAATTAGCAGGACACAAAAAATGAACAGATGTTGAGTAGCAAATATAAGACAAAAGGAATCTGTTGGTTCCAGTGGTCATGAAACAGAATGAAGACATCTAGTCCATCTAATTTTGCTCATTTAAAATGATTCGCACATGGGGAAATGTAGAACCTGATAGTTGGTCTTGCAACAATTTTACTAAAGGAGAGAGAAAATTAGAGAAGATAGACCAGTGCAAAAAATAAAACCTTTTTTGCAACCAAGAACTCATTTTTCAATATGAATTTCAATACATATAAGGTGAAATATTATAAAAAAAGAAGAAAAAAGAAAAGATACAAAAGAGAAAAATGGAGAAGAGTAATTAGAATAGAAAAGATAAGATAATATGTACTTAATCTAATTAAAATGTATTTTGCTAAAATTAATTAATAACTTATTATCTTTAATTCATCAAGTCTCACCAGGGACTAGAAGAGCAAACAATTCTACTACCTGATTCTACTTAACAAATGACCATGCTCGCATTCAATGGTTCAGTCTTCATGCCCTCTGTATTTATACTAATTGGGATTCCTGGTCTGGAGTCAGAGCAGTGTTGGATTGGGATTCCTTTCTGTGGCATGTACTTTATTGCTGTGATTGGAAATTCCTTACTTCTAATTATAATCAAGCATGAAAACAGCCTCCATGCACCCATGTACATTTTTTTGGCCATGTTGGCGGCCGCAGACATTTCACTTAGCACTTGTATTCTTCCCAAAATGTTAGGCATCTTTTGGTTTCATTTGCCAGAGGTTTATTTTGATACCTGCCTGCTGCAAATGTGGCTTATTCACTCATTTCAGGCCATTGAATCAGGCATCTTGCTTGCAATGGCCCTGGATCGCTATGTGGCCATCTGCTACCCCTTGAGACATGCCACCGTTTTTTCTCAACAACTTTTGACTCATATTGGAGTTGGGGTGACACTCCGTGCTGCCATCCTTATAGCACCCAGCATACTACTTATCAAATGTCGTCTCCAACGCTACCGAACTACAGTAGTCTCCCACTCTTATTGTGAGCACATGGCCATTGTGAAGCTGGCCACTGAAGACATCCGAGTCAACAAAATATATGGCTTATTTGTTGCCTTCACAATCCTCGGGTTTGACATAATCTTTATCACCTTGTCGTATGTCAGCATTTTTATCACTGTCTTTCAACTGCCCCAGAAAGAGGCACGATTCAAGGCCTTCAATACATGCATTGCCCACATTTGTGTTTTCCTACAGTTCTACCTCCTTGCTTTCTTCTCTTTCTTTGCACACAGATTTGGCTCTCACATACCTCCATATGTCCATATCCTCTTGTCAAACCTTTACCTGTTAGTCCCACCTTTTCTCAACCCTATTGTCTATGGAGTAAAGACCAAGCAAATCCGTGACCATGTCCTGAAAATGTTTTTCTCCAAAAAAGTAACTTGACCATTACTGGGTCATTCTGTAGATATATTGGGTTAGTTCTAAGTAATAACCTGAATGTGATGAAATGGTATATCTAGCTGAAATACGTAAATTGAACATATCTTTAAATCAAATGCTCATAATTTAATAAGATATTCAATTATCTTCAGATATTTAATATTTAAACATAACACTTGATTTCCAAGTAACTTCAAAAGACCAAGTCACAGATTAATAGCACAACCCACATCTGTAATTCTGACTATGCCTTACTTTCTGGGATTTGTTTTTGGATTTAAATTTTGAAAACATTTGAAATAATTTATCTGTGTTTTATCTACTTTTTTGGAAATGCATATTATTATAAAATAATGCAAAATCAGTAATACCAACAACTACAACACATAACTTATGTAATATTACCGAATTCTGTAAACACTGAGAAATTTACATAGGAGAAAATGCAAAAAAAAGTGACTATAAAAATTAGGCCTTTTCACATATATACTTTTGCAAGAAAATAAAACCAGTGATCTGGACTTATGTATTAAATATTTTTTTCCAGAAAAACACATTTTACTGATTCTTATCTAATTTGGGTTTTACTCAAATTTGGAAGTTTAAGTTCTATATCTGAATGTAAGATAAGTTCTATTTTCCTCTGCAAGCACCCTAAAAACAAAAACTGTGTCTTAATTAGCCTTGTATAAGCAATACACAGGACAATGCTTAAGACTTCTTAGAAGCTTAGTAAACATAACATTGAATGATAAGCAAATTAAACACTTTCTTGCTATTAATAAATGATATTAATAAGCAATAATTTTGGAGACTCTCATGTAATATGCAGTCTCACCATACAGGAGGTCTCCACATTAGAGACTTCATTACCATGCTATTAAGGTAAAAGAAAGATGAAGTCTTAAAAGAATCATTTTGTAATCCTGAAATAACATTTTAGGTATACACATACCTGGCAAATTAGAAACTGCCTCTTTAACAAGGACTTCATCTCTTTCTTTACACTTTGCTATTTTTCTATCTTTGTAACTTCAACCTTTGTCCAGATGCTACAGCAATAGGGTCAAGAATTCGAACAATCAAATGATTTTTTTTTTTTTAAAGAACCAAGTAGTCAGGGAGTGTCATTTGGATCATTAATTTTGGACAGATGCATTGTTAAAGAAATAAATAATACAAGACAACATTCAGGTATAAAAATCATATTATTCAAGATGCACACATAGATTCATATAATTTTGTGTAAAAAATCTTGTCAATAATGCAGAAATAAATTTTAATTGTAATGTGTTTGTTTTTTAATAAAGCTTATGCAAGCATGAACTATATTTAGTAAGAAATGAAAAATGCAATTTTAGAAGCAGCAGCTTGTCAATATCTCCAAAATGGCCTCCTGGGATTTTGATTGAGATTACCTTTAAATTACAGAGCAGTTAAGGGAGAATTGTCATCTTCACCAAATAGAGTCTTTCAGTCAGAGACATACTGAAGAGATATTTGCACTCTCATGTTCTTTGCAGCATTATTCACAACAGAGAAGATATGAAACCAATCTAAGTGCCGGTCCACCAGTGGACGAATGTATTGAGAATATGTGATATATATACATGATAGAATGCTATTCAGCCGTAAAAAAGAAAATTCTGTCACTTTTGACATCATGGATGAACCTAAAGGACATTATCATAAGTGAAATAAGGCAGCTGTAGAAAGACAATTACTATGTGATCTCATGCATATGTGAAATCAAAAAGAAGAAGAGGAGGAGGAAGAAGGAGGAGGAAGAGTAGGATAAAAAGAAGAAAGTTAATATCATAGAAGCAGAGAGTCTAACTCTTTACCAAAAGTAGGTAGGGGGAAGGAAGATGAGAGGATGGGAAGAGATAGGTCAATGGGCTCAAAGTTAAAATCAGCTAACAGTATTGTTAGCTGATTTTAAATAATATAAATTCTTGTGTCCTATTGCATAGTAGGGTAGCTATGGTTAACTTGAAAATGTTATATATTTAAAAATCACTGGAAGAGAGGCTTGAATGTTCTCACCACACAGAAATAATAAATACTTGAGGTGATAAATAATCTGATTGGTTCATTATACCACGTAGATATGATCAGAACATCAAATCATATCCTTAACTATATACAAATACAGTGTGACAATTAAAAACCAAATATTAAAATTTACAGATATAAATAAATTAGAATACACAGTCACCAGGACAGCTAAAGTTAAAAAGACTGACAAATCCAAATGTTGGCAAGAATGTAAAGCAAACAGAATTCTTATACAATTGGGGTGTTTTGGAAAAAGACCTGGTAGTTTATCATATATTTACTATTCCTTGACACAGCAATCCTACCCCAAGATGTTTTCCTTAGTGACATAAAAAAATGTTCACAAAATGACTTGCAGAAGAATGTTCATAGCAATTTTATCCATAATATTAAAAAAATTAAGTATATGTATTAATCAATGGGAGAACATATTCCTAAACTGTGGCATATTTATTCAATAGAATATACTATGATCTAAATATTTTTGTCCCCTTAAAATTTATATGTTGAAACTTAACCTGATGTAATAGTTTAAGTGCTAATTATTAGAACTCCATCTTCACCAGTGAGAATAATGTCCTTATTAAATAAGTTTAAGCATGTTTCCCTTGATTTTCCCATCATGATACCTTGACAACACTGCAAGAAAGTACTATCTTTGAAGAAAAGAACAACCCTCACCAAATACTGAATCCGTAGGTGTGTTGATCTCAGGCTTTTCTGCCTCCAGAACTGTAGGAAATAAACTTCTATTGTTTATAAATTACCCAGTTTAAGGTATTTTGTTGTAGCAAAAGAAACTGTGACATAATACTATTTGGCAATAAAAACAAATGGACTGCTGATCCTCTCAAGAGACATATGCACCTCAAAATCTTTATGTTGATCAAAAGAAATCAGACAAAAGGGTACATACCATATCATGGCATTCAATCTACATAAAGTTCTCAAACAGACAAAACTAATTTATTGTGAAAAAAAGAGCTGTGTTCATCCTTGGAAAGCTGGGGGATGAGGAGGACATGAGGAACCTTTCTCGGTTGATTGTTCTGCATGTGATTGGGTATTGGGTTACCTAGGTGCATGCGTTTGTCAGAGTTCATCAAATGGCACACTTAATATCTGAAAATCTCATTGTATGTAAAATTTAACTTACTAGAAATAAAAAAAGGATCACTTGGAGAAAAAAATAGATATACTCTATCTCTTTATTTAGATTTTTAAAATTTTTCTATTCAAATATTTTTAAGTTTTTATCTTATAAATCTTGAATACATTTTTGTAAAAACTTATACATAATTTTCATTGTTTTCTGCTATTAATAAACTTTTATACTTTATTTTGAATTGTTGGTTGCCAGTCTAATTCAATTTCTTATATAAACTTTTTTATTCTGTGAATTACTAGAGTCACTTATAAGTTGTATTTACTTGTTTATTTCCCTGAGTTTTTCTATATAAACATTCATGTGTGAAAATAAGTGTTCTGCTTATTTTCTTTTTGACTGTCATTAGCTTTCAAAGAAAAGCATCACTAAAGGACTGATTTGATGTTATTTGTCATATATTTAAAATAAATCTTGTTAAAATTTTTGTATATTTTTCTACATTCATACTAATTTGCCAGGTAGAAGGAATTTTAAAAATGCTTATATGGATTCAAAGTTTATATATTGTGAAATCAGATGGGATAAAAGAAAGTTGAGTAAAAAGCAGAAAATTAAAGTAAGATGATATACGAACTATGAAAGTAATGACGCACGGTGGAAATAAGGTGAAATCAGCAGCATCTCATTATGTCAAAGAATTGTTGAAATCAGAGTAAGAGAAAGTGAGCTGGTAAAAAATATAAAGAAACACAGTGGAAACAATAATAACCAGGAATAGGATAATGATTACCTCTGGAAGAAGGGTGGGAGATACTGTTGAATTAGAGTGGAAGTGTGATTCAATTGCACTTATGCGTTCTTCAGGAAACAGTGTGATGTGTTGCATACATTTTTAGTTATGCTTTACATATTCTTGTATGTATTTTATTATATAATGTATTCGTCCAGGTATAATACATATATATGTAATGTAAATATAGTAGTATGTATTTGTCTATCTATAATGCATACATATGTAATGTAAATATCCTGATGTAATACTTGGCAAGTTAGTTTAATGGGATATACAGTATTTTGATATTTATAGTAAAAATATATTTTAATGTGTTCTGATTTTGCTAAGATTATACTATGCATTGAGAACTATGATAGAATTTGGAATAAGGCAATGAAAATGAAGGTAACAACCATAAAAATGTAACCCTGTTTCTAACAGTCAAGTGTATATTCTTTGCATATATATGAACTTTGTAGAATTTTTAAAAACAATTTGAAATAATGGCATGTCTAACTTTTGCATGTTTAACATTAATAAAGACATTCCTTCTTGATAAAATATTGTGTAATTAATGAAGATATTTTGAATATTCTTTATAAACCATGCAAATATACTATAAAATAAAAGCTATATATTTAATGGAACTATTTTTTTAAGTGACTACTACTGAAGAGTACTGTGACAAAAGGTTAATATTTGACTTTGGGTGGTAGACTTTGGGTAATTTTCTCTCCTTTTTGCATTAACTAATTTTATATAATGACAAAGTAAAAATAAAACATATATGTGTTTTAAATTAAACTCTACATTAAATGTATTTAAAAGTAGCAAACTTTCTGATATCAAGAGGTTGTGGAAAAAGCCTATGATCTTCTCTAGCAAGGACTATCCTCATTTCTTGTCTTTCTAAATGGGAAACAAATTGTCTGTGTGTAGATGATTTTCTTCTGTCTTTTTCTTAGTAAGTCTCACTCCTTCCAGGATTACTGTTCTGTAAATCTTGTCTTGCCTACCACTTACAAAAGAATTTCTTCTCCTTTGACTTGTTGAAGTGCCTTCTGAAAGTCCTTTGATGGTCAAGGGTCTATATAAGAAGCAAAATTTGGTTTTCAATTTCCTTTCCTTATAAAGCATAGGATAAACCGTCCAATTTTCTCTTACAAGAAATGGAGTCTCAATATACGCACTTCCCCATTTTATTGTCCCTTTTCTCTGTCACACATATGAGAACAAGATAAATTCCTGTCTGTGATCCTCTGAGACACTACTATGCTGTTTGACTGTGAGAGACTGTTTCAACAATGCCATCTCCTGGCGGTACTGGATATGTTAGATTTCCTATGAATTGAGTGAACCTCTAGCTCTTAGAAATGGTATCTGTACCTCTGCACTAAAAAAAAAAAAATCCACTTATGCCCTTGGGAATAAACAGTATCTCTCAGGATTTGAGAGAATCTGATAAAACTTTGGTCATCAGAGGAAATATTCTACAAGACACAAATCTTTCAGAGCAGAGACCAGCAAAAACAAACTTTCCCTGTGCCAGACACTTCCCACTGCTGCTTCTGAATAACCTAAATTGTAGTTAGGAATGCGTACAACATGAAATGGAGGTGAATGAACATATCTTGGAGTATAAACACAAGTATAGCCAGTGAATGTAGACTCAATAAAATAATCCAAGTCATAAAAGTGAAGACTATAAATACGTTTTTGATAGAGTCTGAAATTGAAGTTCTACAAACTACAAATAAAGAGCAATAGTGACAAATTGGACAATCTGCTTTGGAAGATGAAGATGTTGAGGGTATTGGGAAAGTTTTTATACTTGCAGATATTTTATTTGAAAGCAAGAAGGATCATGAGTATGCAGGGAAGTTCAAACTTTCCCTCTCAAAGTTCAAGACAAGTTCTGTCAAAATGAATTGACAAAATCAAATTAAGAGAAAAAAGTCATACAATTTTATTAATATATATCAGCACAGGGAACTCTCAGAAGAATGATTACTAAGTAACCCGATGAGATAGAGAGGCATATATATCCATATATATTCATAGAAAGGAGGATAGTTTGAATGGGACCTGAGAACAGACAATAGTTTGAGATGAAATTCATTTGAGATCTAGATATGGTGTTTTATTTTCAGTCCCTTCTTCTATAATGAGAGTTTTCGTTTTCTCTGGCTAATAAAATTTTAGCGTAGAGAGTAGAGACAATTGTGTTCCTCTCTGGGTTTCTGGTTTCTATGTTGATAGGGGAACTTTGGAGAATAGCTTCAACCTGTGCATTGGGAAAGACAGAGGGTTCAAAGAAAGGAGATAGGAGCTCAGAGAGATTTTGAGGAGGTCAGAGTGATTTTGACATGCTCAGCATGTCAAAGCACAATATTTAGGGATATTGTTTTTCTGAAACTCAACAGTAGAACAATCACCAAAACATTCCAAATTTTACATCTGCAATTGCAATGCACATTTGGGGCCAGGGAATAACAGAATAATGTTTAGCTACTACAGCTTGAATTATGGAGAAATATTTAGAAATGCTTAGGACAGCAGCACATACAATTCATAGATTACCTTGATTTATATTTAGACAACAAATCATGTATGTGACCTCTCTGCTCTCACTTAAAATAAAAATTAGTAATGCATATTGTTGTTGGCCTACAACTGGACTATAATTCTTTGCTGGTATATAGTTACTGGAAATTGTGAGTGTCTCCAACTTTTTTTATTGCAAAGAGAATTTTGTTTTGGAGACTTCTCTCTCTATCTCTCCTGCTCCCCAAGACACTTCACCTGAATGTACCTATGTGCTTGTCAATTATTCTTCATGGAATTACTTGGAAAATTTTTAAAGTCCACGTTCTCTTATTTTTCTTGATTCAACTTCCCAGAAGATTAAAAAAAATAAACTTTCTGTTTCCCTTCAGTAGTAAGCAGCCTGATTTCTATATAAGGGATGTATTTCTTAATACTGTCTCCATTTGGAGACCTAGGCTCTCAAGTTCATTCACCGAACCCTCCTTCAAACCATTTCAACATCTTCTTTATGGCTATCTCAAGGTCTCTCTTCTCCTGCACCAGACCAGGTACTCTTAAATCTTGTGTATGTGTGTGTGTGTGCACACGCGCGTGCTCACATGTGTATTTTTTGTTCCTGCTTTTCATGTACCGACTAGAAGAGGAAAAAGAAGATGGAGTGAGGTGGAAGAAAAGCACCACTAGCAGATTGATTACTTTGGTCCTACCACAAGGATGATGTCCAAAAACTCAGTTTTCACACTGTGGATGTCACTGAGTGTGGGTGGATGATTTTGATAAAGTGAGTATAAGTGAATCTTTCTGTGAGTCACTATACTGGAATTTTTTTATTCACTTAAAATAGTGGCAAAATTGCTTCTCCTAATTCTGTTATTCAATAACTTTGTGATTGGATAAGCCTCACAGTTTGGAGATCTTTGTCCCCTTTCTAAGAAGACTCCTGAATTACATGCCTATTCCAAATGGAGCTGTGTCCATGCCCACTGTGTTGACATTTATTGGGATCCCTGGCCCGGAGCCCGTACAGTGTTAGACTGGGATTACATTCTGTTCTATGTAAAGCATTGCTTCAGTTGGAAATTCTCTACTTTTGAATCTGAGCCTAGTCTCCATAACCCCATATATATCTTCTTGACTATGTTAGGAGCTACTGGCTTTGCACTTAGCACCAACATTGTGTGTAAGATGCTTGAAATTTTAGGGTTCCCTTGCCAGAGATCTATTTCGATGCTTGTCTCTCTCAGATATGACTTATTCACACATTTCAGTGTATTGAATCCAAAGTTGCTTGCTGTGGCCGGAGTCAATGTTGTAATTTAAATCCAATGTCAATCTCCTGGCAGAATTCTCTCTTGACTGGAAAAAGTCAGTCATTTGCTGTAGTGTGACCTTTAACTGCTTGAAGGGTACATTATGGAGAACAAGATGCTCTACTCACAGTTTATTTACTTAAATGTCAGTCTCATTTAAATCACTCACTCAGAAACATGCAGAAAATTGTGTGATCAAATATCTTGGCACTGTGCCATGCCAACTTGACATATAAAATTAACCATCACAAAAACCCAAGGCAGACAGCTGATAACTGTAGCTCTTCCCCATTCCACCTCACCTCTCAAGCTATCATGGTTTATAAGTCACTAGAGGGAGGGGGTATTGGAATGAGAAAAACAAACTTGTAGGAATTACTTCACAATCATTGAAGTGCTGAGATGTCACTTCTCTTTAAATTTATCTAAAATTTCAAAGCAGTTCCAAATAGAATGCCAATAAACATTTTTTATATAAATGCGAATACTTCAAAAAAAAAAAAAAAGACTTTCAATTCAAGAAGTCAAATCTGAAGGTGAAAGGTTGGTGAGATTCTGATAAATACCTCTGCCCCATATTCCAAGATTTTGAGTCTTTTATGATGACTGTTAAAAGAATAAAAAGTGAAAACAGAGAACAATAACTGTTGTTTCCTGTGTGCAAGTTCTGAGATTGACATATGCAATGCCTATTGCATAAACTTTATTTGTAATGAGCACAGTAATTTTTACATGAGCACTTCTAAGGTGTATACAAATACTAATAATACCATACATTAACAAGTAATTCAACAAGGTTACAAGATATGAGGTCTGTATAAAAATTGCATGTAAACCTGCATACCGGACTCAAACTATTAAGAAATAATAATAATTTGCCATGAAGTGTAAAACATAATATATAAAAAATATTTATGTGTATAATACAATAACATATAGAGATTCTACACTGAAAATTACAAAACAATGTTGAGAGAAAAAATGCAAAACTCAAAGAAATAGAGAACTGTGCCACATTTATTGATTGGAAATTTCTTTGTTGTTAAGATGGCAGTGCTCCTTTAAGTTATCTAAAGATTCAAAGCAGTCCCAAATGCAATCATAACAACCTTTTAATTGAGAAGACAATTTTAGATTCTACATAGAAATTCAAAGAATCTAGAGCCAAAGCAACCTCACAATAATACACTTTCAGTATGAAAATGCCTGACATCCAGATATATAAAATTATATAAGACAGTATGGTATTATCAGGATTATAGACTAATGAAACTGAATAAAGAAAGAGCAAATAAGCCCAAATTTGTATGGTCAATTGATTTTATACAAAAGTGTCAAAGCATTTAAATGGAAAATGGAAAGTCTTTTCAACAAATGGTACTGCAAAATTAGATATTTGTATATGTGCATATATATAATTTATGATTACAGGTATATAATTTATAACTATAAGTATATAATTTCAAAATTGACTTTATATTATACAAATTATGAATACAAGTTGGATAATGTAGAAGCCAAAACTAAATCTTCTAGAAAAGAAAAAAATAGAGTATTTTAATATAGTGAAAATTTGCAGTGGATTCTCTGTTAGGGCACAGAAAGCAATAAAACACAATATTAACAACAATTAGGATTTCAACAAAATCATGCTGTTAAGAAAATTCATAACTAATACACTGACTGTAATTATTCAATTATGTAAATAATTATTACAAGTCCACAATAAAAGGCAAAAATGGGCAAAACACTTGACTAGACATTTCATTAAAAAATTAACTACTAAGACATCCAATGACAAAGATAATAACTTTTTAAAAATTGGTTAATAAAGTAAACTGAACAGCCCACATTTTGTTATTCTATTTTTATAATGTTCTAGAATAGGTGAAATCAATCCAAAATGAATTTTTTTTTTTTTTGCAAAAGTGAGAAGGGACATGATAAAAGGATCATCTGGAATGATGAAAATGCTATCTTGCTTGAATATTAAGCCACATGTTGTCAAAGACAAGCTCAAGGTATACACATTTCATTGACTGCTTAGTAGCAAAATAGTAGTATAAACAAAACCAAAATCTTTTATGTTTTTCACATTGATATTGGCTAGCAATCTGGAGATTACTCACAGATATTGTAGGCTTGAATAAATTTTAAAAAATATTGAGAATAATGAAGATGAATTTATACTTTTTGAGAAGACAGCTTTATATGAGTAAGTTTAGAGTAGAATGAACCTTGTAAGTTTAGATACTGATTGGAATTATAAATATAGATTCATTATTTTAAGAGTAGGAGATATGTACATATATACTCATATGTACAAAATTATTATATAACTATGTGTATGAGTGTTTACCTATATTTTTCTATCTCTATTCACCGACAAGAACCAAAAGTGATGACCAAACAGTGGCAATGAACAAACAATACTTGTTTCCAGTTTTGTTTTCTAATAACATTGTTCACTAAAAAAGACCAAGACTCTTTGGAAAAATGGTTGTTTCTGTGGCTTGAGCTGAAAAAGCATAAAATAATTTAGGAACAAAATGCATTGTTGAAAAGCAAAGAAATGCTCAAAGTATGACTGGGACATATCAAAAGAACCCAAAATTAGTTTCTTATTCATCAAGGTAAGTCATCATTTTTTCTTTGCAATTCAGAGATGTTGTGAAAAGACATATTGAGACTAATTAAATTATCATAGAAGTTTCATTCATTATCATTCTGTTCATGAATTTCTAAATCCATCATACCTTTATACATACTCATTGGCATTCTACTATAGGGAGGATATTTTCCTTCCCCCATTTTTGTATTGCTTTACTCGTATCTGTATGAATTCACAGACTCTGAGTTTATTTAATGGAATTTAATTCATTACCATAATTATTTATTTTGATGCTCAATATATTCTCAATATTGCTAACTTAAAGTTGTCTAACTTTAAATATGGAATCTACATTAGGTTATAATATTATTTCAATGCTAAATGCCCTATCTTGGTTATAATATTATTGTTATATCTTATAATAAGATATATTTTCTTGTAAATACAAACTAAAAAATTTAGGTGTGAAGGGGCACCATGTCTTCAACTTGTTCATAAACATTTCAGAAAAAAAGTATCTATTTGTCTATCTAGTTATCTATCTACTTATCTAGTGATAAAGCACAATGGAACATCATAGAAACAATTTATGAATTTGGGTACAGATGAATCTTTGTATACAAGGTGGACTCCCCAAATCCCAAATTTATTTATACAAAATTGTGTATTTATTTTTACATATTTAAACTTCAGTCACCTTTAAAATACTCTCTGCTGCAATGCAGTTATTGGGGCACTTTTTCCACTGTTCAAAATCATTTTTGAACTCGTCAATTGTGATGTCTTTTAGTGCTTCTGCCATTTTTAGTTTCATCTCTTCCACATTGGCAAAACATTTCTCCTTTGCCACACCTGCAAAACTTTTCTTCAGCAGAGGATCAAGAAGAAATGTCTCTTGGGACAAGAGTGGGTGAGTAGGCTGGGTGGGACATGGAGGAGTCATGCTGTTTTTGGTAAAAACTACTGAAAACACAGTGCAATGTGAGCAGCCATTGTTATGGTGGAAGATCCAGTCAATTGTTTGCCATAAATCCAGATGGAAAAACCTTATCAAAACTTCCAGAAAAAACTTTGGTTGATCATTTGATCCAGAAGAACAAATTCCAAGTGTACTTCAAGGGACCTACCATCCAAAAGATAATTCCGAGTTTTTCTGAATCCTCCCTTGCATGTTATAAAAGTGGGTTTTGTATTCTGTATGTATCATGTTTCATTTGAACTTCAGAGACCCTTTAGTTTCTCTCATTTTCTATAGAAAATAAGCTGCTTGATGCATTTGTATGCTGTTTCTTTTCTTTTTTCTCTCTCTCTCTCTCTTTTTATTATAAAGATGTGGGGTACAATTCAGGGTTAGGTATACAAACTTTGATTATGCAGGTACCCTTGTTGATGAGGTATGCTCTTCCCTCCCCTGGCAGTTTCCCTCAACAGCCAATCCCATTCCCCCACCCCAGACAGTTTCCCACTACTGCCAATCCCTTTTGTATAGTATTATAATAATTGTTCACGGTCCGTTTATGAGTGAAAACGTATGGTATTCTGTTCTTTGTTTCTGTGATAGATCACTGAGGATGATCGACTCTAAATCCATCCAAGTTGCTGCGAAGTCCATATGCTTGTCCTTCTTCATGGCTGCATGATATTCCATTGTGCATATATACCGCTTTTTTTTTTTATCCAGTCCAGCTTCAATGGGCAGCATAGTTGGTTCAATATTTTTGATATTGTGAGTACAGCTGCAACAAACATGCATGTGCAGGCGTCTTTTTTGTAGAATGATTTGAGTTCCTCCGGGTATATTCCCAATAGGAGAATTTCTGGGTCATATAGAAGGTCAATTTCTAGTTCTTCCAGAAATCGCCACACTGTCTTTCAAAGAGGTTGGACTAGTTTGCATTCCCACCAGCAGTGTTGAAGCAATCCCTTTTCTCCTCGTTCTCGCCAGCACTGTGTATGCTAGCACTTGTACTGCTTGTCAGCTTTTAGAAACTAGTTAGGAGTATTCTTTAATTAAATAATTTTGGCCATTTCCCTAATATGTTTCTGCTTCTCTCCTCCAATCCTTCATGGCAACTATCACACTGTTTCCAATATTTTTTTCTTTATGAAACTTCTCCCTCCACCAAGAACATAAGACTAATTTGTCTATATGCTCATGGCTACATTTAAAAAATTTTTAGTCAGTTAAAAAAATGTGTTAAAGGCACATATAAAAAACATTTTAGTCAGCTAATTGCAGTTTTAAAATCTTCCACAAACATGTAGCATCAAATTCTTATTCAGCCATGGAGTAAGAAACAGGTTGAAAACAGGTTAATTGTAAGTGAGAAAAAAAAATAGCTTTTTAAAGATGATCAAAATGTACTGGTGGTGGTAAGGAATGTGTGTGTACATATGTGTGCATGTGAATTTGTGAATATGTCAGTATCTGTCACAACTGGGGCTTTTGCACTGAACCCTAATTCCATTTTGCTCATATATTAACTGTGTACAGTATGATGATGTTCTTTCAGCTATTTTAATAAGTAAATGTTAAATTTTTCACAAAAATTATAATCATCATGTGTTATATGTTTTTTTTTTTTACTTATTGAAACTTAATCATCTTTCATTGGCAATGTAATTTCTTTATTCCTTAAGAGGCTCATAAAATATTTTCATTATATAGATGTACCATGTTTATTTAAGCAATTCTGAATTGATAAATATTTTAAAATTTTCTGCATTTTCCTATTATAAACAATATTGCCAGATATTTATATATAATTTTCTCCTCTTGTTTAGGTATTTTTATAGCATAAAATTTCAGGAGTAAAATTCACTGATTAAAAGCTTACATATCATTGATGTTAATAGAAATTGTGTAATTATGCTTGAAAATGACCAAGTTATACTTTTTTCAATTTTATAAGATTTGGATTCTCTATATAGCCTCAGTCTTATATAATATTAATTTTTTATTCTTGCCTATTTTATAAGTGAAAAATAATCTCCCATTCTTAATTTGCATTTTTTAAACATGGTGAGCTTAATTATCTATTTATATAATTCATTGATCATTTGTATTTTCTCTTGTTTGAACTAGCTATCTATACATTCTGTGGTTTAAAAATATTAAATTATTTTTTAGTTTTGATTCATAGTTCTTGTTGTATTAATAGTTTTAACTATATCTCATTTGCATTACAAATAATTTTTGCACTTTGTTTCAAGTTTGTTCATGGTACTTATCAGCTACAACTCTTTATTTTGCAAATAACTAAAATCCCAACTCAAAAATTAGATTGTCTAAAAGTCCAGAGGTAATTCAGGGTCAGTTTGATTCAATTCTCAAACATTTTGATGATGAATAAATATGTATCTATATATTTGATAAATACATGAGAGTAAGCACATATTAAAAATCTGTCAACATTTCCATAATAAACATTCTTACAATGGAATTGTTACATTTTTTTCTCAATCAGCAGGGCATATAAAGGAAAAGGTGTAACAAACTCCAATAAAACTAGTTACATAATATTTTTATAGCTCTAGAATAAATATTTTCTACTCCTTTATTATTTTTAGTTAATAAACATTATTTTTAGAGCAGTGTTAGGTTCAAAGAAAAACTAAATAGAAAGTACAGAGGGTTTCTGTCCTTCCTTTTTACACAAAATAAAGATTGTCACATTAACTTTGAACTATGCTTTCTTCTTACTGATCAAATTGCTTTACCACATATATTTTCCTTATCCAAATATTTTAAAGCATATAAACAGTAGTTTTTTTCTAGTATATTATGCATATGCCATGCTAATCCAAATTTTATTTATTTGTTATTTATTTATTTATTTTAGAGTTCTTGGGTACAAGTGAGGATTTATTGCATAAGTAGGTTGCATGCAGGGGAAGTTTGGGCTTCTATCTGGCCCTCACTTCCCTTTGTAGTAGACCAAGTACCCTTTGTGTTGTTGTGTGCTCACATTTCTTCTCCCTCCCTACCTTCCTCCCCTGCCAATGCCGAGTCTGCCCATTCCAAACTTTTGCTAGTATTAATAGTGTTCAGGGACCACTTATGAGAGAGAACATGTGGTATTTAGTTCTTTGCTTCTGTCCACTTGGTATGGTGGTCTCCATTTCCATCCAAGTTGCTATGAAGGTCATCATTTTGTTCTTTTTATGACTGCATAATATTCAATCACATATATATGTAACTCGTTTTCTTTATCCAGTCCATACCCAATGTGCATTTGGGTTGGTTCCATGTTTTCGTTATTGTGAATATTGTGTCAATAAACATGCGTGTGCAGGGATCTTTTTGATTTGACAATTTATATTCCTTTTTTTCTAATTGAGATATAATTCATATATCAAATAATTCACCTGTCAAAAATATATAATGGGTTATAGTATAGTCAGAAAATAATACAATTTTCACTATCTAATTTCAAAACATTTAATCACACCAATGAATAAATTTCATACCCATTAGCAGTCACTCCTCTTTTCTCCCTGCCCCCTAGTTCTGGCAACTACAAATCAACTTTCTGTGCCTATGGATTTGTGTATTCTGGACATTTCATATAAGTGAATTCATATAAGTGAATTCATACACCATGATGCATTTTATGTCTGATTTCTTTCAGTTAGCGTAATGTTTCAAGATTCATCCATGTTTTAGCATTAATCAGAACTTAACCTATTTTTTTTGATTGACTAATAGTTCATTGTATAAATATGCTTAAGTTTACTTTTGAACCTAGAAGGCAGATCTCTAGTCTTGCTAAGCTTTTTCATGATTCCTTTTCTTCCTTCAAGATGAAGACTCACATCTTGATTTATATAATATTACAAATTGCATATGTATTATTTCATGTTTCATTAAAACAGTTTTCTCTATTGATGAATATTAGCAGTCACTCATAGTAAAAACTATTCAACCTTTGAGTCTATCTGTTATATTTTAAAATGAAATGCTTTGCTTCTGTTTTTTTTCTGGAAAACATGTGGTAACAAAAATCTTTTAAATATTTATTTTAATTCTTAGTATATTTTGGAGAGGTATACATTTCCATTAAAATGCTTATGAAAAAAATTTTTTTTGATTTGGCGTCTATATTAGTCATCAAGGGTGGCTTGGGGAAAATGGTAGGGGACCCAACTGGACTGTGCCAGTCCCTCTGTGAGTGAAAGTATGGACAAATTTGCATGTGTGCCTGTGTGTATTTGGGTGTATGAGTGGCTCACTGGGTGGGGGCTCACTTTGGAGCAAGTGGCGAGGGCTCACCTGATAAAGGGTCTGATGCTGTAGCTGTTCTGCTTAGACTCTGGTGCTTCCCAGGGCACAGAAGCTGAGTGCCATGTTCCAAAATCTACAAAGCCCTTCCTGGGAAGAAGCTGCCAGGAGTGATTGTCATTGCCAGACAGTCCCACCACTGCAGCAGCAGGACAGACCCTGACAGCAAGGATTGCAGAGGGAGTACTAAGAGAGAGCCAGAGGCAGAGTCCCACTGGAGAAGACAAAACAGGCACCCTGCCACACCTTGAAAACTGGACATGGAAGTGCTCTAGTGCTCACCATAGAGCAACAGATTCACTCTCTATGATTGGCTGGTTGACCACTCTGAGTTTTATCATGACCCAGAGGAAATATCCCCAAAGCACAAACTTCTAAGAGACAGAATGAGGGCAGAGTCTCAGATGCCCTACTCCGTACGCTGACCCAGTCACAGGACAAAGGGTGCAACTAGAAAAAGATGAGGAAGACCCCCCCCCCAAAATATCAGCAGTGAGACCTGGGCTGACCCAAACCCATCCTTTCCAGCAATCTTCTGAACGTGACTCACATGACTGGGCATGACTAAGAGTGACAAACCTTGATAAAGCCTGGATAGCATCATGAAAGGAGTACTCTACTTTGGGATTAGTCTTGCTGAGGTGCTTGCCACCATAACCTGGAGAAGAGGCAATCCCATACCTCCCTGAAGAGGGTATCCCCCTAACCTTATGAGAGCAGGATGGAGGACTGGTTTCCACCCAGTCCTTTCACTTCCCTCTCTGCCCTGAGTCATGTACTGGGGAGATTGTGAATGATTCCGTAGCCCCCCAGGAGATGACTGACTTACTTGTGAGTAGCTGAGAGGAATAATTGCAGAACCTGCCACAAGAGGACAATTAGTGCCCAGAATTTTTAAAAAATATTTTTTCTTCTTTTGTTTTGGTTTAGTGTGTGTGTGTGTGTGTGTGTGTGTGTGTGTGTGTGTGTGAATGTGTGTGTGAGGGTTTTATTTGCATCCCCTCTCCTTTTTATTCTTCTTCTTCTTTCATTTGTTGCTGTTGTTGTTGTTGTGTGTTTGGTTTTCCTGAATTTTCTTCTGTTTGTTTTTGTTTCCCATTTCTCTTTTATTTTTGTCAGTTATATTTCATTCTACTTTTCTCTGTTTTCCTCATTTCTATTACTTTATCTGGGACTCAGGGGGTACACACATGCACCCATTGCAACATTATTTAGAGTGGTAGTGCATAGTGGGTTTCAGGGGGCCCATACTCCAGTCAGTGAACATTGGAACTTGCAAGCAATTTGTGAATCCTATCTTCCCATCCTCCAACTTATTCAACTCTCAAAAGTATAAGAAATAGCAAAAGCTTCTCAGACCCAATCCTGCTTAAAAACAGAACAAATTTGGAGGCTCTGGTCAGAAAAATAGAGTGTAGAGAAAAGAACAGAAGTGAAAACCCCTCCCACTACAATTGAATAACAGAATTAAAGAGAAAAGAAAGAGATCTGTCACAAATGAGAAAAAAATCAACAGAAGAACACAGGTAATTTCCGGCATACCAAGGAGGCAGTGGCTGAAAATCAGATTTTAGAGTCCAAACAATGACAATCACTAACAATTGGTCTCAGAATATAACAGGGAATAGGGAATGCATGGAAAGAGCAAATAAGACTCAAGAAAGACAAGATGCAACACTGAAAGAACTTGAAACAGAGATTTTGGCAATAAAAACTTCATCCAGAAAATAAATAACAAGATGACAAACATGAAAAGCAGAATTAATCTGCTAGAAGTAGAGGAAAGAATCTCAGAGCTTGAGAACCAAAGCATGGAATTAACTTGTTCTGTTAAAAATATAGAAAGAAAACTCAGAAAGAAAGAACAAGGTTTCCAAGAGATGTGCAATTATATCTACAGGCTGAATTTATATCTGATTGGTATCCAAGAAGCAGAAAGGGAAACAGAGAACACCTTGGAACAAGTATTCTCAGAAGTTATCCAAGAAAACTTTCTCCATTTCACTAGACATGTTACCATCCAAACACAAGAGATTAAGAGAACCACTGCAAGACATAAAATGAGAAGACCAACCCCTAGAAACATAGTAATTTGCCTATACAAAGTAGGTATAAAATAAAAAATCCTAAATACAGTGAGAGAGAAAGGAAAGAATACCTACTGGGGAAGACCAATCACAATAGCAGCAGACATCAACAGAATCACTACTGGAGTCCTTTGAGGACTGTCAAAGTCCTCAAAGATAAACAATAATAACCCAAAATTTCCAAGCTAAGCTTCATCAGCAATGGAGAATTGAAATCTTTCCCAGACATCCATCTTTAAAAAGTTATGATGCTTCCACACCTGCTCTAAAGGAGACACTCAAGAAGGTATTAAGAACAGAAGGAAAAAAAAATGGCCATGCACTACCCAAGAATGCAGGAAACACAGAGTCAACACAGCACACCACACAACTGCAAAATCGAAAACACACACATATATCAACCCAAAAGTTAAAAGAAAGCAAAACAGCCTTGTAAGAGCCTCATGACAGGGATAAACTCTCACATTTCAATAATCAGTCGGAACCTCAATGGACTAATGCACCACTAAAAAGACATAGAATGACAAACTAGATTAAAAAAAAAAAAAAAAGACACTACCCAACAATGTGCTGCCTTTGGGAAACACATCTCTCTAAAAATGACACCCACAGATTCAAAGTTAGAGATGGAAAGCAAGCTTTCAGGTGAATGAAACATACAAAAAGGCAGGAGTTGTAGCCTCATTATCAGTCAAAATAACCTAAAAGTTATCAAACATTTTAAAAGATACAGAAAGACATGACATAATGACAAAAGGTTCAATCTAGCTTTTATAAAGCAACTACTATGTAAACTAAAAAAAGATATTAACTTTAACACTATCATAGCTGGGTGTTAAATACCCCACTAACAATTATAAATAGATCATTGAGGAAAAAAAATCAACAAGATCCAGAACTACAATTTGATGCTTGACCAAAAGGACTTAATAGATGCATACAAAACACTGCACCCAATCAACACAGAGTACACATTCTACATATCAACACAAGGAACTTACTTCAAGATTGAACACATCCTTAGCCATAAATCAAACAAAAACAAATTTCAATAAAATTGAAATATTGCCATGCACCTTCTCAGACAACAGTAGAATAAAAATAGATATCACCACCAAAAAGATGGCTTCCACCAAAACACACAAAGACATGAAAACTAAACAACATGATGCCGAACAATTACTGAGTAAACACAGAAATTAAATAAATAAATAATTTCTGACAACAAATGAAAACAAAGACACATCTTACCAAAACCTCTGGAATACCATGAAATTAGTACTAAGAGGAGAATTTATAGTTCTATGACTATACATCAAGAAAATAGAAAGATACAGGTTATACAAGTTAACGGCTGAACTAATCACCTAAGGAAGCTGGAAAGCCAAGACCACCAAAATCTTAACTTCAGCAAAAGAATCCAGATCAGCAACATAAAATCCCAAATATGGAACATAAAAGAAAAAAATTTCATTGAAAAAATTAGCAAAGCAAAAAGCTGGTTCTCTGATGGGACAAACAAGATTGATGGACACCTAGCCAGAATGGCCAAGAAAAAGAGAAAAATCTCCAAATAAACTCAATCAAGAAAGTAAAACATCAAGTCCCAACTGACCTAGAAGAAATACAAAAGATTATCAGTTATTACTATGCACACCTGTATGGAAACAAACTAAGAAACCTAAATGAAATGTAGGACTTTTGACATCACACAACCTCCCAAGGTTGAAACAAGAAGAAATTGAGACTCTAAATAGATCAATAACAACTGAAGAAATTGACTCCATCATAAGGAAACTACCTACAAAAAAAAAGGCCTCTACCAGACCTGGAAATGACAATACAGCAATTCAAATAGAAACATAAACAACCTTGAGTAGCCAAAACAATCTTCAGCAAAAGAAACAAAGTGGGAGGCATCACATTTCCAGACTTTAAACTTTATTATAAGACTACAATAATCAAAATAGCCTAGTATTGGTACAAGAACAGGTGTATAGACCAGTGTTTTCTCATATTCCTGGTGTAAATACTCTAGTTATGGCTAATTACCAACATGAACTCTGAGAGCAAAGATGAAAAGATTATGTTCAAAATCAGCTCTCATAGGCCAGTACGAGCTGACTAGTACATACACAATTGCCATCAATTCTCTGTCATTGGTTTTTCTAGCTGGATATAATTTTATGGCTGGTGATGATGACGATGAATTTTTTATGCAAAATAATAGATCTACTGATCTTAGGCAGGATACAATCACACAGGACAAAACAGTGTAATTCTTGGTAAGATCACATCTTGCAGGTAGATAAAAGTAATTCAGACTTGATAGACTTTCTCTTGTACTATACAGAGTATGGTAATCTTCCCCCTCCTCTTTCTTGAGGCCAAAGCTGTAAGTAAATCTTTCTTTTTCTTTTTAAATTGATGAGTAAAACTTATATAAATCTATGACGTACAATATGATGTTTTAATATATGTATACATTGTAGAGTGACTAATTCAAGCTATCTAATACATGAGTAATACCTCACATATTTATCGGTTTATTGTGGTGAGAACACTTGCCTACTTCTGAGAAATTTTCAAGTATACCATATATTGCTATTAATTGCAGTCACTGTATGTACAATAGCTCTCTTGAACTTATTTCATCTAACTGAAATATTTTTATCCTTTTGCCAAATTTCCCAACCTCCTACCTCCTAAGCCTCTGGCAACTATTATTTTACTTTTTATTTCTAAGAATTTGGTTTAATACATTCCTTTTTAAAGCATAAACCCTTCTTTCAACTAAGTAAATACAGGCTACAAATGCTCGTTTTCCAGTTGTAATGTTGATATAGATATTACAACTGACATTAAAATTTTTGAAAAACACATATTGTCATGTCAAAATTCTGATATGACTGGGACAACTTTTGAAGAGCTGGTTTGGATACAGAAAAGATGTGTGTCACCAAAATTCTTGTAGAAGAAGCTTAGAGAGTGACAGGTGATTGAGGATCTGAGATGCACTTTTCAAAGTCAGCCCCTTTCATAAACCAAATAAGAAATATGTGTTTATCATAATGGAATTAGATTACAAAACATTATTTTTATTTCTGTCATCTTTTATCTACACTGATTAGACTATCTCAAGTTATTTTTATTTCTCTTTATTGGCTTATTGTTTTGTAAATAAATGTTATAATGACTTATTGTTATCAGGGACACCATTATATCTTATTAATTTGCAATAGGAAGTTCATTTTGTTTCCAAGTCCTGAAAAATTATTTTTTTATTTTTGGATACAGAACCCCTATTAGATAATGAATCTTCTAAGTTCTGAATCATATTCTGCTTCCTTTTTCAGTTTTGCCACAAGTGGCCTCAAGGCTGGCCAGAGACCAGCAAGACCCAATTCCAAAGGGACATTTCATAGTACAAAATACTCATCTTTCACTGCCTGAAGCATCAAAACATTTTTTTTTATTCTATAGCTTCTACTTATATGTCTCTGGATGATCCCTGGTAAGTCTTTGAGCTTGAGATTCTGCAAGACATGCAGGGAAATTGAGGACTAGTTTTAAAGAGAACACATATTTCAGGTAATCCAATAAAAATCCAGTACTATTTTTTAAAAGTAATAGAATCTTAAAATAATGGAGTGTTCAAATTCTAGACAAATTTTTCTTCATGGTAACTCAGGCTTTTTAGAATATTTCTGGGTCAGTCGATTTGAAATGCTGGGTGATAAATTTTAAGTGAGAATGACTAGTAAAAAGATGTCTAGAGAATGATTACTGGACTGATAAAATAAATAAATAGAAGGCTTATTTGCTAAAAAGCAAGGAAATTATACATGCTCAGAATGGAGAAGATTAAGGAGAAATGTTCATTGTGTCATTAAATTCCAAAGATCATATCATGGGAAGACAAGTATAAGTTTTTGTTGATTAATAGCTGGCTAATCAGTACATTTTATGCTTCTTTTAAAATATGTAAAATGATTTGTATCATTTAATTACTATAGTCGCTCTGCAATATGTGACTTTCCATCAGCCTTATTTTACCAATGAGGAAATTGAGGAACTTAGACCTTTTACTACTGACTTCAGGGAATGCAAAGCCAATCAATGTCAGGTTCAGGATTTGAAATCTTTTGAACAGCACCAAATTCTTTATACTTAACTGCTGTGATTTGTGGCTGATGTCTATTACTGAAATGTAGGAAGTAGGTTTAGAACTTTTATGAGAATTAAGAAGGAGGAAGTTTGAAGTTCAATACAAAGAAGACATATTTGACTCTTGGAGCTGTCCTGCCCTGTCTCAGACTCTCTCAAAAGAAAAGGAGAGAGAGAGAGAGAGAGAGAGTTAGTTTTCTATCACTGGAGAGTCTGAGGCAGAGATGAAATGGTGAACTTCAGAAATGATATAAAGGAATGAGTTTTCTGATATTGTGAAGATTATGTATTAACCGTAGTAGAAAGTGTGAATTTAAACACTTAAATCCCTTAGAACTTTTAGATCCTGGGAATTCGCCTGTGTCAGAACTGGTATTTAAGGGTTAGTCACACAAAGCAGACACGCATTTTTATTCATGATTTGTTTAGGTTGTCCTAGAGATTTCCAGCATTTAAGAAAGCTTTTCTGTCTTAAATATATGCATATTTATGCAAACAAAATTGTAAATTGTTCCCTGACTGCTTTTTGTCATTCATTGCAGTAAATTACAATCCAAGAAGATTTTTAACCTCATCTCTCAATGTATCCTGTATCATGTCAGTGAGTCTCACAGACCTTGGTTTGTTCTTATCCCCTCATTACTTTCACACTGGTTTTTGTGATCCCATTTGGACTACCACAAACAGTTTTCTAACAAGATCTTCCTACCCCCTAGCTTCCTGGCCCTCAAGTTATTTGTCAAGCTGTCAGCAGACTGGAATTCTAAAAGGTCAGGAGTCTGGTTTACCACTTTCAAACTTTAAACTGGCTTGAAATAGAGATTTTACATTTGGTCTTCTTTCCTTTTCATTATTCTTGATGATAAACTAATTTATGTGGTAAAATATTTATTGAATGACTATCCCAGCAAATGTTCAACACTTCTGTGATTTTATGCACACCATTTTCTTTTCATGGATTGTCCTCCATCTCCTTTATTATTAGATATTATAGCTATTAGTGGCAAATATCTATTGAATAATTATTTCCCTTGATAGCCAGTTTCTATTCTGCCCAATTTGATCAAAGGTTCATAAGTCCATAAATCTTTATTAAATTAAAAGCTTACTTTCCCTCCTATGTGAAACAGACCGATTGCTGACTGTTAGCAACCAGGAATGTGTCTTACCCACACATCTAGAGGACATTGGGCAATGCCTGGAAGCATTTTTTAATTGTTACTACAAGGAAGTGTTACTGACACATAATGGATAGACACCAGTGAAGCTGCTAAATCTTTTTACAATATAGCTGAATTCCCCCACAACAAATACTTTTTTTGACTATAATGTTAGCTGTGCTGAGATTGTGAAACTTGCCCTAGAAAAATATCTGCTGGGCCTTATAAGAGTTAGAAATGAACACTGTTGGGAAGATAGGTAATTACTTCTCAGCATGCACTATGATCTCTTAAACTGAAAATATGTTTTTCTGTTTTGTTCATTTGCTTTTTTAAAAGCTTGCTTTTTTTTTGCTTTTCTTCACTACTCACAGTATATACTTTATCCGAGCTTCAGCTTATATGTTGCCTTTGAAGAATTCTTTGTTAAACTAGTCACATTAATATTCGTAATAAAAGCAGGGTATGCATTTTTTGGCAAAATCACAGATTCTTGGTCAATATATGGATTATATACTGTGGAGGAAGTGGACATACGTTAGACAGGTAGCATATGATAAACATTTTTTTTACTATATGTACTATATTTCTTTGTTAAATTAAGATAATATGCTTTTTTTTGAGTTAGTCTCACTCTGTCACCCAGGCTGAAGATAATATGGGAGTAATTTCTTTCTTTTTTTTTTTTTTGAGTTGAAGTCTCACTCTGTCGCCCAGACTGGAGTGCAGTGGCCGCTCCCGGCCACCACAGCCTCGACCTGCTGGGCTCCGGCGATCCTTCCGCCTCAGCCTTCCAAGCAGCTGGAATTACAGGCATGCGCTACCACGCCCGGCTGATTTTTTGATTTATTGTAGAGATGAGGTCTCACTGCCCAGGCGGGTCTTGAACCCACGGGCTCAGGCAATCCACTCACCTCAGCCTCCCAAAGGCGCAGGATTACAGGCTGAGCCACCGAGCCCGGCTGGGAGTAATTTCTATGAGAATTTGAATAGTCACACTGATTAAAATCATCAGTATATTTCTGCAGCATCTAGCCTGAATTAATTACTCTGATAAGAGCTCATACTCCTTATTTATTGAGTTGTATCTATAAAATTGCAGGTGGCAAAAATTCACTTATTTTGTTCTTTCTGGATCAATACAGCATGGATTTTGTATCCATGTACATTTACCTATGATAATAAGTCCTAGTTTTTCATTGACACAATGGGCTTATAATGTTAACATCATAAAATAAGAAAGGTAAAACAACGTAAAATGTTTAAAAATCTTGAGAGAGTAAATAATATTTAACACATATTTCATAAATTTATGTGCTGCTTTTTTTTTATTTTTTTATTTTTATTTTTATTTTTTTTGTTGTTGAGTTGGAGTCTCACTCGGTCACCCAGACTGGAGTGCAGTGGCCGCTCCCACCGCAGCCTCGCCTGCTGGCCTCCGGCGATCCTTCCGCCTCAGCCTTCCCAGTAGCCGGAATTACAGGCATGCGCTAACACGCCCGGCTGATTTTTTTTTGATTTATTGTAGAGATGAGGTCTCGCTGCCCAGGCGGGTCTCGAACCCGCGGGCTCAGGCAATCCACTCACCTCAGCCTCCCAAAGGCGCGGGATTACAGGTTGAGCCACCGAGCCCGGCTGTATGTGCTGCTTTTTGAAGACCCAGCACCCAGTAAGATGTAGATGCTTCATAGATATAGAATAAATAACTTTGCCTTTGTTTCTCAATTATTGCAAATAATACTTGGAATATAGTGGATATGTAATTCTAATAACAAATAGACAACTAATTTGTTTGTAGTAATACTTCCCCCTAATATAATGAAGATCTATTTAAGCACATTTTGTGTTTGCCAAAAGGAAGAGTTTCTCAACAAGTGGTTTCATAAATGGAAGCTTTACTCAAAAACTGAATTAGTTTTAGGAAAAAAAGAAAGAAAGAAAAAAAATGCTCATAAAAGTGACCTGAGGTGGATTATAGGCATTCTTTCATATCCCAGAGACCTTCTCAGTATATCAGGGTAAAAGAAAACAAATAAACAAACAACTGAAGTGTAATGTAGAAGGCAAAATGGCAAGTGTTTTTTTCTTGTTACCAATCTGTAGTTTTAGGCCTTCTTGCTGTCTTCATCTATTTCATACTCTGTTTAAATGATTTCAGAAAATAAGTTTTGTAATTACTGAAAAAAGTAATTAGCAAATTGTTCAATATTTTACAGATTCCGAGGCGTAAATATTTTCTTGAAGCAGAGAGAAATTCAGTTTGCAATCGGCAGGTAGAAAAACCCCCTTGAGCTTTGAATATGATGAAACACTGAAACATGTCCCTTAGTGTTGAGTACTAAAGTGACTTAGTGTCAAATATTGGAGGGCAGAAACAGAGAATATGATGGATATGGTCCTTTGCAAAACAATGTGCAAAAGAAAATCTTCATCCTTTTAGAAATCTTTGTATTTTGAGTGGATCAAAGAGTGTAAAACAGTGTGAGGTTTAAAAAAAACACAACATTTTAAGGAAGTTACATGTAATTTCAAATGATCAAGATTAAATGACTGGTCAGGCTTGGGGAGGTAATGATTCCTATTTCTAGGGAAAGAGAAAAATAGTGGGCAAAAGTTGGCACTTGATATTAAATTGTCACACAAGAGATATGTACATAGCATCAGGGCATGGCAGAGTGAGAACAAGTTTTGATAGGAACTGCTGAGAAACAGATCCATGAATTAAAAATAGAGGATACATTTTTTTTAAAGAGTAAGTATGACAAGGTATGAGATATATGGTTGGGTTTGGGGAAGATACTGAATGTCTGAAAAGGTAGCCTGACAGAATTCTGGAAGAATCTAAATGAGAAGGATCAGACTATGAAGAAACTAACCTGAGAAAAATAGCTAGAGAGTGGAAAACCTGAAAAATATTCCAGTCAAAACTGTTTCCTGATTATGATCAAGTAGAATGATCTACCAGTTCTGTGTTGTTTGTTTATTTTTGAGCCTTTATGGCTAATGTAGATGGAGTCTAAATTTTTGCTCTTCATTAAATTATTGTTTTCCCCCAATTTCAATTAGCAGGTCACAAAAAAGCTGTACATAATATGTAGAAAATAAGATAGGAATCTGTTGGGTCCAGTGGTCATGAACCAGAAAGAAGCCATCTAGTCCATTTAATACTGTTCACTGGAAATAATTAAGACAAGGAGAAATGTGTACCCTAATGGCTGGTCTTTCAAGGATTTGGGGAAAGGAGATAGATAATTAGAGAGGATAAACTGGTGCAAAAATAAATCCTCTTTTGCAACCCAGAACTCATTCTTTGGTATAAATTTTGATACATACAAGAAGATATATTATGAAAATGAAAAAAGCAGAGAAAGAAGAAAAAGAAAATGTAGAGAGGAATAACTAGAATAGAAAAGATAAGATGATATGTGCTTAATCTAATTAAAATATATTTTGCTAAAAATAATTAATATCTTATTATTTTTAATCAAATTTCAACAGGGATTAGAAGATGAGACAATTCTACTACCTGATCCTAATAAACAAATGACCATGTTCACATTCAATGGCTCAGTCTTCATGCCCTCTGTATTTATACTAATTGGGATTCCTGGCCTGGAGTCAGTGCAGTGTTGGATTGGGATTCCCTTCTGTGCCATGTACTTTATTGCTGTGATTGGAAATTCCTTACTTCTATTTATAATCAAGCATGAAAACATCCTCCACGCACCCATGTACATTTTTTTGGCCATGTTGGCGGCCACAGACATTTCACTTAGCACTTGTATTCTTCCCAAAATGTTAGGCATCTTCTGGTTTCATTTGCCAGAAATTTATTTTGATGCCTGCCTGCTGCAAATGTGGCTTATTCACTCACTACAGGCAATTGAATCAGGTATCCTGCTTGCAATGGCCTTGGATCGCTATGTGGCCATCTGTTATCCTTTGAGACATGCCACCATTTTTTCTCAACAACTTTTGACTCATATTGGAGTTGGGGTGATGCTCCGGGCTGCCATTCTTACAATACCTAGCATACTACTTATCAAATGTCGTCTTCAACGCTACCGAACTACAGTAGTCTCCCACTCTTATTGTGAGCACATGGCCATTGTGAAGCTGGCCACTGAAGACATCCGAGTCAACAAAATATATGGCTTATTTGTTGCCTTCACAATCCTCGGGTTTGACATAATCTTTATCACCTTGTCCTATGTCCACATTTTTATCACTGTCTTTCAACTTCCCCAGAAAGAGGCACGATTCAAGGCCTTCAATACATGCATTGCCCACATTTGTGTCTTCCTACAGTTCTACCTCCTTGCTTTTTTCTCTTTCTTTACACACAGATTTGGCTCTCACATACCACCATATGTCCATATCCTCTTATCAAACCTTTACCTGTTAGTCCCACCTTTTCTCAACCCTATTGTTTATGGAGTGAAGACTAAACAAATCCGTGACCATGTCTTGAAAATGTTTTTCTCCAAAAAGTAACTTGGCCATCAGTGATTCATTCTGTAAAGATATTGGGTTAGTTCCAAGTAATAACCTGAATGTGATGAAATGGTATATCTTTCTGAAATATGTAAGTCTAACAAAAAATATTTAAATCAAATGTTCACAATTTAAGGAGATATTCAATAATCATCAAATGCACAATAAATTTGGTGAGATTTCAGATTAAGTTATTTGTCTAGTTTTGACCCATCTGTTAATATATAAACCGAGGAGTTTTCTTTCCAGTACCATTTACACCTACACAGAGAGCAATTTCAGAAAACAATACTTAATTCCAAGTGACTTCAAGGGACCAAGTCACACATTAATAGCTCAATCCTTATCTGTAATTCTGACTATGTCTTATTTTTTAATATTTGTTTTAGAATTTATATTTTGGAAAATTTGGAGTAATTTATCTGTGTTTCATCTACTTTTTTGGAAATATTATCAAAATAAAATTATACAAAGTCAGTAATACAAATATCTACAGCACAAAACTTATGTAATACAACCAAAGTCTCTAAACACTGGGAAATTTACATAAGAGATAATGCAAAAAAGATTATAAATATTTTCAAAAAATTATAAATATTATATATATATTGATATATATACTTTTGTAGGAAATCAAAATCTGTGATCTGGACTTATGTGTTAAATATTTTTCAGAACCACACATTTTATTGATTTTTATCCAATTTGGGTTTTACGTGAATTTGGAAGTTTAAGTTCTATTTCAGCATACAGACAAGTTTTATTTTCCTTCACAAGCACCCTGAAGACAAAAACTGTCTTACTTAACCTTGTATCAGCAACACATAGGACAATACCTGAGACTTCTTAGAACCTCAGTAAACATGACATTGAATAATAAAAAAATTAAACATTTTCTTGATGTTAATGAATGGTGTTCTAACTAATGAATTAGGAGGATCTCATGTAATATTTAACTTCACCATACAGAAAAACTGCACATACTGAAGACTTTATTCTAATACTATTAAGGCGAAAGAAAGATGAAGGCTTGAAAGATTCCTTGTGTAATCTTGAGATAAAATATTAGTCATACATGCAACTGGCATATGAGAAACTGCCTCCTAAATAGAGACTTCAGTTCTTTCCTCACACTTTAGTGATTCTTTGCCTTTGGATACTCAACCTTGGTTCAGATACCACAGCAGTAGAGATAATGTGTGCATTTTCTTTACCTACCTTCAAGACTTAGAAGCAATTAAATGATTTTTTTTATAGAACCAAGAAGTTAGAGAGTGTCATCTGGATTCTTCATTTTGATAGTTGCTTTGTTAAAGAAAGAAATAATACAACATTCAGCAATAAAAAAAATCATATTATTCAGGAAGCAGACATAGATACATATAATTCTGAGTAAATTCTGTCAATACTGCAGAAATAAATTTTATTTATAATGTGTTTGGCTGTCAATAAAGCTTATGTAAACATGAACTATATTTAGAAAGAAATGAAAAACACAATTTTAAAAGCAGCTTGTCAATATTTCCAAAAAGACTTCCTGGGATTTTGACTGAGATTACCTTTAAATTATAGAGTAATTAAGGAAGAATTGTCAACTTCACCAAATACAGTCTTTCAATCAGAGGCATGGAGAGATATCTGCATGCTTGTGCTCATTGCAGCATTACTTACAATATCTGAGATATGAAATCAACCTAGGTGTTTGCCCACCAATGAATAAATGGCTAAAGAACATATGTTATATATACATGATGGAATCCTATTACAGTCATAAAAAATAAAATTCTGGGCAACCCTCTTTCGGGTCCCCCCTCACTGCTGGGAGCTTTTCTATTTTCTGAATAAATTCCTACTTAACCAGAAAAAAAATGAAATAAAATAAAATTCTGTCATTTTTGGCAATATGGATTAACCTAAAGAAGATGATCTTACTTAAATAAGCCAGACATAGAATTACAATCAACTAAGAGGAATCAATTCTTCTATCCTATTGCATAATAGGGCAGCTATTATTAACATAAAATATTGTATATTACAAAATCACTGGAAAAGAGGCTTTTGAATGTTCTAATTACAAAGAAATAATAAATGCATGATGTGATAAATATCTTAACTAGTCTGATTGGCTCTTTATACAATGTAGATATGTATCTGAACATCAAATTTTATCCTTCACTATGTACAATTATGTGACAATTAAAACAAAATAAATATTAAAGTTTACAAATATAAATAAAATAAAATACACATTCACCAAGACATCTAACATTAAAATGACTGGTAAATTCAAATGCTGGCAAGAATATGAAGCAATCAGAATTCTTATACAATTGGGGTGTTTTGGAAGAGGATCTGATGGCTTATAATAGATCTACTATCCATGATACAGCAATCCCACCCCAAGTTGTTTTCCCAAGTGAAATAAAAACATGTCCACAAAATGACTCATACAAGAATGTTCATAGTAATTTTATCTATGCTATTTCAAAACAAGAAACAGCCTCTGTATTTATCAATGGGAGAATGTATTCTCAAATTGTGATATATTTATATGATAGAATAATCAATGGTCTGAATATTTGTGTCCCCTTAAAATGTATATGTTGAAACTTAATACCCATTATAATAGTTTAAAAAGCAGGGCCTTGGGAAAGTGATTTAATCATTAGGACTCCACAATCATAAATGAGAACAATCCCAATGCCGGGAAAAGGAGTGAACAAAGTGCATATATGGATTCAGTCAAAGTTCATATATTATGAGACCAGATGGGATAAAGAGTTAAGTACAAAGCAGATAATTAAAGAAAGATGGCATATGAAATATAAAAGGAGTGATGGTCAATGGAAATAAGGTTAGATAAACAGATATTTTGCCAAAGAACTGTTAAAATCAGAATGAAAGAAAGTGAGCTGGTAAAAAAAAAAATCTAAAATAAAATACGCACATTGGCAACAATACTCACCAGGAATAAGATAATGAATATCTCTGGAGGAAGGATGGGAGATGCTGCTGACTTATAGTGGAAGTGTGATTCAATTGTACTGATACTTTCTTCAGGAAACAGTGTCATGCATTGCATACATTTTTAGTTATACTTTATGTAATTTGTATGTATTTTATTATATAATGTATTTGGGTATATATATACTATACATATATAAGTATATTATAATGTAATACTTGGCAAGTTAGTTTAATAGCATATACAGTGTTTTGATATCTGTAGTAAAAACTTATCCCATGTGACCTGATTTGTTTAAACAAATATTCACTATGATTATACTATGCATTGAGAACTGTGATGCAATTTGGAATAAGACAATGATCATGAAGGTAATGACCAAGAAATGTAACCTTACATTGAGGTGTATATTCCTTGTATAAATATGATCTTTGTAGAATTTTTAAAAACAATTTGAAAAACAATATTCCTAACTTCTGCATGTTTAACATTAAGATATTCCTTCTTGATTAAATATTGCGCAATTAGAAGATTTTTGAATATTTTTTTTCTAAACCATGAAAATATACTATAAAGTAAAAACTATATATTTAATGGAACTATTTTTTAAAGAATACTACTTAAGAATAGTGTGACAAAAGGTTAATATTTTATTTGGGTGGTAAATTTATGGGCAATTTTCTTTCTGATTGACTAATTTTATATAATGAGAAAGTAAAAGTCAAAACATATATGTACTTTAAATTAAACTCTATATTAAAGATATTTAAGAGCAGGAAACCTTCTGGGATCAGAAGTTGTTGAAAAAGTCTATGATCTCCTTTAGGAAGAACTATTCTCATTTCCTGTTTTTCAAAATGGGAAATAGATTTTCTGTGTAGATTATTTTTTTCTTTTTTCTTTTTTTCCTTAGTGAGCTCCACTCCTTCCAAGTTTACTGTTTCATAAGTCCTGTTTTGTCTACCACTTGCAAAGGAACTCCCTCTCCTTTGGTTCACTGAAGTGCCTTCTGGAAGTCTTTTGCCATCTCCTGGCCATAGTAGATTTGCTAGTTCTCCTGAAAATTGAGCAAGCATCTTGCTCTTAGAAATGATATTTGTTCCTCTGTACTAAAATCCACCACTGCCCTAGGGAATAAACAATATCTCTCAGGATTTGAAAGAGATTGATAAAACTTTGGTCGGCAGAGAAATATGTCACAAGACACAAATCTTTCACAACTGAAACCAGCAAAAACAACCTTTCTCTGTGCTTCTCACTGCTGCTTCTGGATACTGAGTAAGTTATAGTTAGGAATGTATACAACATCAAATGGAGGTGAATTAATATATCCAGTGAATGTAGACTCCAGAAAATAATCCAAGTCATAAAAGCGAAAACTATAAATATATTTTTGATAGAGTCTGACACTGAAATTCTACAAACTACAATGAAAGAACAATAGTGAAAACTGGACAATCTGCTTCGGAAGATTGAGATGTTAAGGATATTTAGACTTGCAGATATTTTCTTTGAAAACGCGAAGGGTCATAAGTATGTAGGGAAGTTCAGACTTTCCCTCTCAAGGTTCAAGTCCAAGTCTGTCAAAATGAATTGACAAAAGACAAATTAACAGGAAAAAAGAATACACTTATATTAACATATATCCGCATAGGTAAACTGCAGGGGAATGGTTGCTCAATAACTCAATGAGGTACAGATTCATATATATCCTTTCATGGAATAGAGGGGAGAGCGAATGGGACCTGAGGACAGACATTCCTGAAGTTCATTTGCGATCTAGGTTTGGTGTTTAAAGTTGTCTCTTCTTCTGTGAAATCAGTTTTTATTTTCTCAGGCTAATGACATTGCTGGGTTGGGATTAAAGGCAATTGTGTTCCTCTTTGGGGATATGGTTTCCATGTAAGTAATGAAACTTTGGAGAACAGCCTCTTCTGTGCTTTGGGAAAGACAGAGGATTGAAAGACAGGAAGAAGGCAGGAGGCCAGAGACCTTCTGAAGCTGCTTATTTAGCTCAGCATATCAAAGCACTATATTTCAGGGTATTGTTTTCTTAGCCCCAAGAGTAGAATGATCACCAAAACATCCCACATTTTATATCTGTAATAGTTATGGCCATTGGAGGTCAAGGAGTAACAGAATAATATTCAGCTACTACAATTTGAATTACGGAGAAATATTTAGAAATGTTTAGGACAACAACACATACAATTCATAGATCATCTTGATTTATATTTAGACAACAAATCATGTAGGTGACCTCTCTGCTCTCACTTAAAATAAAAATTAATAATGCATATTGTTGTTGGCCTACAACTGGACTATAATTCTTTGCTGGTATATAGTTACTGGAAATTGTGAGTGTCCCCAGGCTTTATATTACTACGATAACATTGTTTTGGAGACTTCTCTATCTCTGCTGTTCCCCAAGGCACTTCACCTGAATGTACCTATGTTTTTGTCAATTATTCTTCACGGAATTTCTTGGACAATTCTCAAAGAGGCCCATCCACTCATATTATTCTTGTTTCAACTTTCCCAGAAGTTAAAAACCAGAGCCTTCTATTTGCTTTTAGCAGTATGTAGCCTGATTTATATATAAGGGTTTTATCTGTTAATACTGCTTCCATATGGAGACATAGGGTTTCAAGCTCTTTCACTGAACCTTCCTTTTAACCATTTTGATATTTTCTTCATGGTTCTCTTAAGGTCTCTCTTCTCCTGCAGCAGGTACTCTTAAGTCTCCCTTACATATATGTTTATGTAAATGTATATATGTGTATGTGTGTGTGTGAGTATATATGTATACATTTTTTTTTCTTTTTTTTCTCTCTGCTTTTCATGAACAGGCTTGAAGAGGAAAGAGAAGATGGAGTGGAAGTGGAAGAAAAGCACCATTAAGCAGCTTGATTACTTTGGCCCCACCACTGGGATGATGTCAAAATACTCAGTTTTCGTAATGTGGGTATCACTGAGTGTGGGTGGATGTGATGAAGTGTGTACTGGTGAACCTTTCGTGGGTCTCTACACAGGAAGTTTTTCATCCACTTAAAACAGTGATAAATAAGCTGGCAAAGTTGCTTCTTCCAATTCTGTTATTCAATATCTTTGTGATTGGATAAGCCTCACAGTTTGGATATCTTTGTCTCCTTTCTTTCTTTCTTTTTTTTTTTTTTTTGAGTTGGAGTCTCACTCTGTCACCCAGACTGGAGTGCAGTGGCACACTCCCGGCCACCGCAGCCTCCAGTCACTGAACTCTAGTGATCCTTCCACCTCAGCCTTCCAAGTAGCCAGAACTACAGGCGTGTGCTACCATGCCTGGCTAATTTTTGATTCATTGTAGACACGAGGTCTCGTCAAAGTTGCCCGGGTGGGTCTCGAACCCGCAGGCTCAGGTAATCCACTCACCTCGGCCTCCCAAAGTACTGGTATTACAGACTGAGCCACCAAGCCCGGCCCCTTTGTCCCCTTTCTAAGAAGACACCTGAACTACCATGCCTATTCCAAATGGAACCGTGTTCATGCCTTCTGTGCTGACATTTATCGGGATCCCTGGTCTGGAGTCTGTACAGTGTTGGATTGGGATTCCATTCTGTGCTATGTACATCATTGCTTTGATTGGAAATTCTCTACTTTTGCTTATCATAAAATCTGAGCCTAGCCTCCACGACCCCATGTATATCTTCTTGGTCATGTTAGGAGCCACCGACATTGCACTTAGCACCAGCATTGTGCCCAAGATGCTTGGGATTTTTTGGTTCCACTTGCCAGAGATCTATTTTGATGTTTGTCTCTTTCAGATGTGGCTCATCCACACATTTCAGGGTATTGAATCAGGAGTCCTGCTGGCCATGGCCCTCGACCGCTATGTAGCTATCTGTTATCCTTTGAGGCATGCTACCATATTCACTCGACAACTAGTTACTCACATTGCAGTTGGAGTGACACTGCGGCCTGCCATTCTGGTAATCCCATGCCTATTACTCATTAAGTGCCGTCTGAAACTTTACCGAACCAAATTAATATCCCACACTTACTGTGAACACATGGCCCTTGTGAAGCTAGCCACTGAAGATATTTACATCAATAAGTTCTATGGTCTCCTTGGAGCTTTTATTGTTGGTGGGCTTGACTTCGTTTTCATTACCCTCTCCTATATACAAATATTTATCACTGTCTTTCGTCTGCCACAGAAAGAGGCACGACTTAAGGCATTTAATACATGTATTCCTCATATATGTGTCTTCTTCCAATTCTATCTCCTTGCTTTTTTCTCCTTTTTTACTCACAGATCTGGATCTTATATTCCAACATATATACATATCACTTTGTCCAATCTTTACTTACTGGTCCCACCTTTCCTCAACCCCTTTGTCTATGGGGTAAAGACCAAGCACATTCGAGATAAGGTAGTAAAAATGTTATATTCTAAAGACCCCAGCCTTGGCTGACATTTGATTTAAAAAGTTTCTTCTGTGAATGTAAAGGTTAGATCTATATTTATTAGACCTATATGACCTGGAGTCCAATCCTTGGTTTAGGATATTATCACAATTGAATAAATTAATTGTGTGTATGCATATATATATATATATATACATATATATATATATATATATAATTGCATATAGTTATAATATATAATTGTGTGTATACACACACACACACACACACACACACACACACACACACACACATCCACACATCCAAAGTTGTGCATGCAGTATTGCTAGGTATATTAATAGAAAGTAATTTGCAGCATAGTGCAATTATTCTATTATTTTCTGATGAGTATTATCATTTTATATGACCATTTTATTAGCACAAACTTTTATAAACTACCTGCTTTCCATATTACATTATCAAACTTTAAAAAAAAATTTTAAATTATGAGTCCCTGGTTTCACTATTTAAATATTTTTAAAAATTTAAAAATAAAACAAAATCATATGGTTTATTTTGAGTTGTTTATTTTTAATTCATACTGAATTTTGCTTTTGTGCAAAAAAAGAATTAAATGACTTAGCTATTGATAAATAGAATGAACTTATATTAAGTAATTTACTATCTTTGAATGTAATTCTGACTTTATTCTTTAATCTTACCACAGAACATGAATCTTCTTCATGTTCTTATTTTCTGACGATTTTGTCATCATGCTTTACTGTTTTAGTTATTACTGGGTCATAGACTATTTTCATGTAATAAAGAGCAATTATTATACTATTTTGATATTTTTGATTGCAGATAATAATTCTGGGTTCAAAACAAATTACTTATCAACATCTTATTTTCTTGAAATTCTCTTTGAAGGAAAATTAGACAAGAAAGATTGATATGAATTAGTACTCCTTGAGATATGTCTCTAGCTCTTGTAATGTTTAAAGATACTTTATGAAACACTAAAGCAATCATTTGAAACCATATTAGACCACTTTAATGAAATTTCCTTAGGAAACTTCTGTTAAGAAAGGTTTCTCTTCCTTTCACAACTTTTCTTTAATGATGCCCATTACCATCATGATTCAACTTACTTTACTCAGTTCAAACTTATTTGACATGGTGTCTCACAAAAAATATTGATTTGGGTTAAAGATGTAAGTTTAGGCCATCATTATCCTTTACCTATCAGAATATGAATAATTTATTTTCCTGAGTCTTTTATTTCTCTTCTTAAAATAAAAATTATACCTTTCCTATCTGCTTGTTTTACAGAAACACCATTCATTGAAATAGTATAGCTAGATCTTGACAAAAGAGATAAGTGAAAGCACTTGGTAACCTACAAATTATGATTCAGTTATTTCCTTTATCTAAATCCATTCTTCAAGCAACTTTCATATGCCTTGCTTAGTGTCTAGAATAATAAAACAGTTAAATCTTTCCTGCCAAACTCAGTTGTGTTATATGCTTAGGAGACATCCTTGAAATTCTGCTTGATTTGCTTCACAGCGAGTTTTAAAGAATAACAAATTCTTTAATTTTCCATTAGATATTAGGATATTAGAATCAAACCCTGGCTTTTATTTTCTCTGAATTCCACACTAAATGTCTAAATTAAGTGCTAAGAAAATTTTATTCCATATAAAAAGTCATTTAATTTTACCACTCTGTATGTTGTTTTATGATTTAGCAGTGAATGAAAAAGCAGTACAGAATTGTACTGGAATAAAAATGTTAGGTGATTAAAAGGAAAATTTTTGTTGTAAATACAGTAATTATGCAAAACATAATTCAGAGCTTCTAAAATTTCATCATAGCACAACATTTAATGTCAAATTTGTCTTCAAATAGTCAACAAATTAGTCATACACAGAGAAGATTTGAATAGCAAAATTATTCCACCAAATGAACAGTTTGCTATGAAGGCATACATGGTGAAACAGCATATTACTTAAGCAAGAATACTAGGAGGTAAGTAAAGATTTCCGATGGTGGTGATAGATTTGTATAATAGTGTGTCCAATTACTTTTAATTTTGGCTTAACATATTTTAAAATCTGTATTATTAGACACAACACTGGAATTGTATTTTTTTCTAATTAAACTGAAACATTTATCTCAGAAAATATATTCTTGATTGTTAGACATTTACTTTTTCACATTCAAATCTGCTTTTTCTTATGATAATATAGCTATAATGACTTTTGTCTGTTTTATGTTTTTTTTTTTTTGAGTTGGAGTCTCTGTCGCCCAGACTGGAGTGCAGTGGCCGATTCCGGCCACCACAACCTCGACCTGCTGGGCTCCAGCAATCTTTCCGTCTCAGCCTTCCAAGTAGCTGAAACCACAGGCGCGCACTACCACGCCCTGCTAATTTTTGATTTATTGTAGAGATGAGGTCTCGCCAAGTTGCCCAGGCGGGTCTCGAACCCGCGGGCTCAGGCAATCCACTCACCTCAGCCTCCCAAGGCGTGGGATTACAGGCTGAGCCTTTTATGTTTTTATAACCTTCTTTTATTATTTATTTCTCTTTTCTGTTCACTTTAACCTTTTCATTTTATTTATACCTAGTTTATTTCTATTTTTAAAACTTTAAATTTCTGTTTTGCTTTAACTTTCCATTTGTGAACTTCTTTTTTGAAGTCATATGTATGTAGGTGTTGTTTGCTATCTATTCTGAAATTTTGTCTTTTAATTACAGAATTCAGTTAATTATATCTTAGATAATTAGTGGCATATCAATAAATAAATCATTCACCTAATTGTTGACTTTTATTTTCTCCCTGGCTTTTATCTTCTCTTTTCTTTAATTTTAAACTTATTTTAAACTGTTAATTTTAAACGTTTCATTAATGTATTCCATACAATTAGAAAAGTATACAAATCCTAAGAGTGCCCTTTTCTATTTTTGTATATTTTTACATAATTAGTAGAACTAGACAGAAAATAAATCCAGATTAAAAAAAGATAACATTACCAGTAAGTCAGAAATTTTCCTTCACTTTTCTTCTTCTTATCTCTACTCGCCATAGGATCCACTATCTTAATTTCTAATACCAAAGATAAGTTTAGCCTGCTTTGAAATGTATATAAATAGGATATAAAATACTTATTTTTATTTGGCACAATTTTATGTTTGTGAGATTCAGCTATATTTTTGAACATAAATATAATGAATTTCTTAATGAATTATAATATTAAATTATAAAATATGTCACAAGTGTTTTATTCATGCTAGGGAGGCTAGATAATACATGTTTAGCTATTAAAAATAGTGCTGTCCAAGCACAGTGACTCATGCCTATAGTCCCAGCAATTTGGAAAGATCACTCTGTACTAGGAGTTACAGACAAGCCCAAGCAACATAGCAAGATCCTGTCTCTCCCAAAAAAAAAAAAAAATGTTTAAAAGTTGTGCTGCTATTGGCATTAGTGCACATAATTTTGGCAATATAAGCCTATACTTGGAGTAGTTTATATAGAGAGAATTAGAATCGCCAGGTTATATGATATTCTTGTTTGGCTTTGGTAGATCTTGATAAAATTTTATTTGTATTTTTTATTTTTTGAAACTGATTTTGAATCAAAGTAATTGTACCAATTTGAAATACTGCAGAAGGTTTTATGCATTTTTATTGGTAAATAATACTTATAGATATTTATGGGGTAAATGTGATATTTTGATATACACAAATGACATGTAATAATCAAATCAAGTTATGTATTGGATATCCATTATTTCTTTTTGTCGGAAACATTTCAAATCTTCTTTTCTAGTTATTTTGAAATATAGGATATATAGTTAACTGTAGTAACCCTACTTTGATTGTGAACACTAGAACTTAAGTTGTCAAGATGGGAATAAAGAAAGGTTGGTTAATGAGTGCTAATATACAAATAGATAAATAGAAGGAATAAGTTCCAGTGCAATAGTTTTAGAGTTCTATTTGCTCCATATTCTTGCTAGCATTTTGTATCATTAATCTTTCATTTTCTTGCTAATGTATAGTAATATCACATTGTAAATAATCTAAAACTTTAATCACATCAAAGTTAAGAAGTAGTCTGTATCATTTCTCACATTGCTTTTGTCTAAACCCAGTCACATGGTCACACCCAGGGACAGGAGTGAAAATAAAATGCAATCTCTAGATGAGTGGCTATGAGGTGAGATTAAACTACAGGCTAGTGGAGATGGAGAGGAGTCTGTTATTAGGACAAAGACAGAATCCATGCTGAGAGATGGTTAAAGTCTATTGCACAGTTCGGTGCTCCTGATACAAAATATATAGAAGAGTAAGATAGACTCCAAACTATAAAGAAATGTTGGTACTTTTTGAAACATACCACTCATCAAAGTAACAAGTTCATAAAATATGAATTTGATAGATAATCTCATAACTGTAGAAAATACCAAGACCCTAAAAGAACAGGAAAGGGCCGGACTTGGTGGCTCAGCCAGTAATCCCAGCAACTTGGGAGGCCGAGGCAAGTGGATTGCCTGAGCCTGCGGGTTCAAAACCCACCCGGGGAACTTGGCGAGACCTGGTCTCTACAATACATCAAAAATTAGCCAGGCGTGGTAGCACGCACCTGTAGTTCCAGCTACTTGGAAAGCTGAAGCGGAAGGATCACTGGAGCCCAGCCGGTCGAGGCTGCTGTGGCCGGGAGCATGCCACTGCACTCCAGGTTGGGTGACAAACTGAGACTCCAACTAAAAAAAAAAAAGAAGAAAAAAGAACTAGGAAGTCAAGTTCAATGTTGAGGTCAAAGTCTGGGAGGAAAGATCAGCTAATAAATATTTGAGATGGTCTTTGGGAAAAGGGTGTGTGTGTGTGTGTTTAAGTGAAGGTATTTCACTTAAATGTCTTAAATGTTTCTGAAGGACATTTCTGAAATAGGAATTCAAGCAAAGGCATCAGAGGTTAACAAAGGAATACACTGCTTAACAAAAAGCAATGATGTCTAGAACTCAGGATGAGTATGAGAGCACATATTGACGTAGAAACAAAAAAGGTAAGGATTCATAGAATGCCTGGATAAGAGGAAGAAATACAGTAAGAAGCACATCAACTTTGGGGTCAAACACACCTAGGCTTGAATGTCAGCACTTCCACCAACTGTAATATGATGCTGGGAAAGTAACTAACCTCATGAATCCCAGTTTCTTCAATGGATATCTGAGGTTATTAAATCAAATAAATGGAAAATAAATTCTTTAACAGAGGTCAATAATAAATGCTATATTCTTGCTGATCTTTTTTTTCTGTCTCCTTTGTATCCTCAAACTTCTTAGATCCACAAGAACGTTATTATTTTGTAGAAAAAATATTTTAATTTATTAATTTAATGTGACAAAGTAATATTCTAAATACAAGAGCAAAGAGATACCTACAAATAATGCTGACATAATTACTTTACCATTCATTCAGTGCTTCATGAACCAGATGAACGTATTATTCTCACTCATGTATAGAACATTTTTTACAACAAATTTAGAAAAATAATAATAAATATCATGTTTTGTATTCTGTAAAAAGCGCTGATGAAGATAGGCTGGATATAGCTTCTAGATTCAACAATCTCTACTAAATATCAAAAGACAACACAAACGTATGTAAAAATAGATGTCATGGAATCATCATAGTCAATACATAATGAACATTCTCTTTCTAATTCTGTCTGTCTCTCTCTCTGCTGTACACACACACACACACACACACACACACACACACACACACACACACACATACACACACCAAGCACTCTTAAGTTAACAAGTTCAAAAAAGGAGATCTATGAAAAAACTTTCTTAAATCATATAGTAAGAGAGGATATTTGAGATGAATTACACCTTAACAGTGGCATAGTAGATAGTTGGTGCCAGGTCTATTTCTTCCTATTGTTTTGGTGTTTCAGTTGTTTAAAGCCAAGAGAAAAATTTCCTGTCAAATTTCTGTTTACAATAAAGCTCTCTCCGTCTCTTTACAAAATTATTGGACACAATATTTTATTGATAAGAATGTGAATCATACCACTATATTTTCAAAGAAAGACAAGTGATCTCCTATAACAGTTAAAGTCAGGCAGGACAATTTCTAGGCTTGCTAGTAGATGATATAGATTAAAATTTGGGGAAATTAAGTTTACTTAATTGCTCTAAGCAACTTGCCTAGTGGTTTGTCATGTTGCTTAAAATTTTATTATGAAGAACTTAGGGGAAAAAAAACACAAACATACAATAGATTGAAATTTTTGTTCATTTTTTGCTCAAGCCAGGGCAATTATATTATTTACTCCAATATAAGGTTTCCTCTTTATTCTTCAAGAAAGGAGTCAAACATAAAAATAGTAGAAAATAACTTGAATATATAAAAATATATATATGTAAATAGTCACCATGCTGTATAATCTATGTCACAAACTTACCCATGTTGTCTAATTAAAACTTTGTACTCTTTTACCAACACCTCCCCAATACTACCCATTGCCATCCTCAGCTCTGGCAACCACCATTCTACTGTCTACTTCCATGAGCTCAACTTTTTTAGATTTCACATATAAGTGAGTTCAAACAGTATTTGTCTATCTGTGCCTGCTTTATTTCATTTTGCTTAATGTTCTTCAGGTTTATTCATATTGTCACAAGTTACAAGATTTCTTTCTCTTTTAAGATTGAATAGTATTCCATTGTGTGTAGATATATACATATATATCACTCTTTCTTCATCCACTCATCATTGATAACACAGGTTGACTTCACATCTATCTATTGTGAACAGTGCTGCAATGATTCTATCTCTTTGACATATTGATTTTAAATCATCTGGATACACAACCTGTAGTAGGATGGCTGGATCATACAGTTATTCTATTTATAGTTTTTTGAGAACCCATCATACCGATTTTCACAACAGCTAATATACACTCCCACCAGCATTAAACAAAAGTTTCCTTTTTGCTACACCATCACCAGCATTTGTTCTTAAGCCTTTAGTGTGTCATCTTTTATATTTAACTTTATTACTCCTCTGGAATTAATTTTAGTATACAGTATAATTAAGGGGTTAAAGTTCATTTTGTTCTTTTTTACATGGATAAATTAGTCCATCACCATTCTTATCACATTGCAGTGTCTCTTTTTTATATTAGTGGTTTGCTTTGACTTTTACATTGTCTATATTGTTTCATTGGTTAATTTGCTTATCCTTGTGTCAAACCATAGTAAATATTATATATATACATATATATGCACATACACACATATAAATATTATTATCAATCTTGTATCTAGTTTTCTTCATCTTTCAGTGTTTTTCTTCCTTAGAAAAGATTTGGGCTATTCTAGAAACCTTATATACCCTTATAAACTTTCAAAATCATTTTCAGAAATTTTGATTGAGATTGCATGTAATCTAAACATTATATTATTTACAATACTGAGTCTTTAAATACAAGTATGAGTGTGTTGCATTCTACCATTTATTCGGGTCTTCTTTAATTTCTCTCAATATTGTGTAGTTTTCAGTGCATCTGTCTCATATCATTCATTAGATAGATCCATACATGTTTGCTTGTGTAGTTGCCTACTTGGTTTTTTTATATGACATTGATATATAAAGGATGTTCTCAGTTAAAAAAAAATGAAAAGAAAACAAAGTATAAAGGTAAATATTTGGGCTTATTTCTGTTATATTACTTCAAATATTTTTTCCCCACTGAGAATGAATCATAGAAGATAAATGAATTTATGTAAAAGATCATTTTCAGAGTCTCAAAAGTATAGTAGTTCTCCATTACCTACCATTTTGCTTTCTGTGATTTCAGTAAAATCTGTGGTCAATCATGTTGATGTACACTATTTACTGATTTGTATTACCTACTAAACATTGAGGTAACATCTTACTCAGGCTAATCTCCTGGTTAATCCCCCACAGGATCCCCAGCATCGTGTGTACTGTGCACAGTCCCATGCACAGAGCAGTGAGAGACAGCATGGTCAGGAAGTAGAACATGGGCTCATGTAGGCTTGACTCCGTATAAATCACATGCAGCACCAGGCAGTATCATCACATAGATACAGGAGAAGGGGATGGAGAGCCAGGGATAGTACTTCTCCAAGCCAGGGAAGCCTGTTAAGTTTCTATATAATGGAAACCTGAGAGTGCTAAATCCATAATTTAATGGAGTACAAATATTATTTTCCCATTGTTACTATTTTTATCCTTATTATATTCTGAAAAATGTGTAATAAAATTACAAAACTTTGTAGAGAGCAGAACTCGGAGTGTGGAATTGTGCTAAAATTGCACTAAACTTTAATAATAACAAAAAGGTAATATTATACAACTGTAATGTTAATGTTTATTGACTGTTTTCATGAGAATGAAATAAAGGAAGTGGAGATTTTAATTGGATTTGGTCTATATAGATAATTTATTTTTCAAAAAGGATTATATTCAGTGCCTTTAATAATGTGGCCTTTTAAGGGTTATATACGTATAGACAAAAATCAAGCAAAAAAACAATTATCTCAGTCTTTTCTGTGTTTGGGAAAACACTAGTCTAATAAGTAGAATAAAGCATGTAAAAATTGAGCAATAATTATCTGTAGAAAGTGAATACTAAACCTGTTTACTTAACCTTAGTCTTCAATAATTTTTTAACCACATTCCCTTATCTGTCATTGTTATGTCTATCATACATAGAATGTATTTAAGATGCAGGAAAGGATACACAATTTTTAGATGAAAATTAGAAAAGTGTGCAACTCAATATGCAGGATTAAGTATGAGCTGTTTCCCTCAACTGCCAATCCCACCCCTCCTCCCCTGACAGTTTCCCATTACTGCCAAACGCTTTCTAGGGGAAGAAGGGGTATACCTCATCAACAAGGATACCTGCATAATCAATGTTTTTATATCTATCCCCGAATTGTACTCCACATCTTTATAATAAAAAAATAAAAATAAATAAATAAGCATGAACTGAAGGCGTTTCAGTGAAGACAAAAACTTAAGACAGACCAGAGTAATTAAGACCATGGGCTCTGACGACAGGCTCCATGGGTTCAAATACTGACCACTCAGTAGCCCACATAATTTTGGAAAGCTACCTAATCTTTCTTGAACTCAATTTACTCACTGTAAAGCATGACTGATAATAGCACCTATGGCTTAGTATTGGTGTATTAAATTATCAAATTTATAAATGCCTAGAATAGTACTGGCACACCTAATGAATTATGTAACTGCTTATTAAATAGGGCAAATACATCATTTATGGATAGCTCTCAATTGCAGTCAGATATAGTTATTCTCATCATCCTCTTTAAAATATGAACACTTTATCCCAGAGGACATGGAGTCATTAATGTTCGTTTGTCTTCCCTCTGATGATGTCATCACAGCCCTATAGCACTGTCTTGACACAAGGACTTAAAAATATATAACCTAACCCTGGTGGGAAGAGAGAAGCAAATATATGTTCAGTTTTAAAAACTAACTTGAGATTTGAGCAAGATTTATTGAATAGAAGAAACAGATTGAATATCAGCATATAAGGAAAGGCAATGGGTAACTACGTTTCACAATGACACTAAAGGATTAATATAAATTTTGGAAATAGAATTCTTCATAATCTTGAATTACTTGAAAAAAGATAAAATTCACTTTAATCAGTTTTCTTTTTTCTAACTTCAGTGTTTTACTAGGTGGAAATTGTATAATATACTTAGCATTCAGATGCACCTTTATAAAGGTTTTGAACAACAGTAAAAATGACTACCTAATATAAACAAATCTAATCTAAAGAACTTCATGTTACATGGTTCTTCACCTTTGCTCAAATCTTTCCTGTAGGAAGAAAAAGAGTTGTATGAACGTTGTCACCAAGTGGAAATAATATCTGACTCATACATAAATACCTCAAATTATAAATGACTACTTTTCCTGCTCATGACACCAATTCCTCAACCTTTTTGCTAACAGGCTTCCCTGGCGTGGAGAAGTACTATCCCTAGCTCTCCATCCCCTTCTCCTGTATCTATGCAATGGTACTCTCAGGGAACTGCCTGGTGCTGCATGTGATCCATATGGAGCCAAGCCTGCATGAACCCATGTTCTACCTCCTGGCCATGCTGGCTGTCACTGATCTGTGCATGGGGCTGTGCACAGTACACACGGTGCTGGGGATCCTGTGGGGGTTTAGCCAGGAGATTAGCCTGGATGACTGCATTGCTCAAAGTTTCTTTATTCATGGTCTATCATGCATGGAGTCTGGAGTCCTTCTCTCGATGGCTTTTGATTGTTTCACAGCAATCTCTAATCCTCTGAGGTATACGTCTATACTGACCAATGCCAGGATCATCAAAATTGGTCTGGGGATTTTAGTTAGGAGTTTTATGCTTATTATGGCTCCTATAGTCTGTCTAAAGTTGTTTCATTACTGCTATTCCCATGTCCTTTCTCACTCTTTCTGCCTTCACCAAGACCTGCTGAGTCTAGCCTGCTCTGACATCCGCTTCAATAGCTACTATACCCTGGCTCTGGTGATCTGTATCCTTTTGTTAGATTCTGTATTAATTATCATCTCCTACATCCTGATCCTGCATTCTGTCTTGGCTGTTGCATCTCGAGAGGAGAGGCTCAAGTCCTTTCAGACCTGTGTCTCCCACATCTGTGTTGTTTTGGTTTTCTACATCCCAATCATTGGTCTGACCATGGTGCATCGCTTTGGAAAGCACCTCTCTCTTGTATTCCATGTCCTCGTGGGCAACATCCACATCATCTCTCTGCTCTGATGAACCCCATCATCTATAGTGTGAAGACCCAACTGATCTGAGGCAGGATTCAGAGGTTGTTTTCTATGAAGAGGAAATAAAACATCTTAAATCAAAAAGTCGTAAGTTTCTTAGATTCAGAAAACTAAGACAGGGAGGGAGAAGAAATACATTTATTTAAGAAAGGTTAAAAATAAGATGATGAAACATCAAAACTTTATAAAATATGATATTAGTTGAAAGAGTTAAATAATAAGAATGATTTCATTACTCATTTTAAAAAAATAGAATTGTGATGTTGAAAGATCTATCATGCCATTAACATTTCTGTGCAATAAAAGATAACATTTTCAATTGCCCATAAGCATTTTTCTTGTAAAATATCTACAAGCAAGTCACCTAAACACACAGTCTATGTCCATCAAAAGACGCACAATATAATGACCACTTGATATTATTACCTTTATTAACATAGAAATTGCAACTGGTCTCTGATATTAAATGTATGTTATCAGACTAGTTAATAGTTCACTTGTGGGCCATTCCAAAACATTATGACTTGTCTTCTCACTAATCTGTCAATCGAAAACTCTATTACTCTCTGATCAAAGGAACTTTTTAAAGTAAATTTTATTGTTTATATTTAAGATATGCAACATGATGTCATAAGATTATAAATAAATGAATACATATATATATAAAGACTACTATAGTGGTATAAATTAATATATCCTTCATCTCATATGCATACTCAACCCACCTTTCATGGCAGAGCAGCTGTCATATACCCATTTAACAAAAGTAAAGAAAACAGTACACTATTATTAGCTGTAGTTTTCTTGTTTTACATTTTTTAAAAACTTATTCTACATATTTTATATTTTTCATTCTTCAACGTATTTCCCTCCATTTCTTCTCCCTGGCTGTGATTCTGACAGCCATAGTTTTATTCTTTTTATCAATTTATTTGAACTTTAAAAAAATTCCACATATAAGTAAAATTATATCATCATCTTCACATAGCTATAAATAATCCCCACCCTCACAATCAGTCTTATAGGAACTGATATGATTTTACTGTTCAGAAGAAGTGATCTACTTATTTGATTTTTTGGATTTTCTCTTATCTTTTGTGGATTTGATAAATATCAGTAAGGCAAGTTTTTTTTGGATAGGAGATTTTATACCGGTAGGATAAATAAATATTATTTCTTAATAATTATGCAAATCAGATTGCTAGCAATTTGGGAAAATAACGAATCTAGCCTAAACTGAATCTTGTAGCATTGTCACTCATGAAGATCTTTAACAGGAAACAATATTGTTAAGTTTTTATCTGTAGCATCAGATAACAATATTCCTCATCCTCATCACAAAATATAGGGGAAAATACCAAGATATGTTATTAGATAGGACTAATTTTGATTATTTCATGGAAATGCCATCAAATTTCTGAGGAAAAACTTGGTAAACCTCTGAAAGCATTTTCCAGATATTCAAATTTATGATTGTTTCTTCTTTTCTAAATTCTATAGTCTGACTCATTGATTTCATGAATGAATCTTTATAGCATGTATTGCTCTTTCTCTGGAATCAGAGCTATCATCAGTTTTTGTTGAGGTCTGACAATTAAGTTGGCTAGCTTGCCACTGTGCACTTATGTTGACAGAACTGTACAGCTATCCTTATTGAAACACTCTTCCTGCTCCCCTGATCAGGCCCCAATGACTTTTTTTCTTTACCTGAAAATAAAGGAAATATTGAAAGGAAGATATTTGATGGCATTTGGTACATCAGGGTAATACAGCAATGGCTCTGATGGCCATTCCAGAAAAACGTTCCAAAAAAATGTTCCAAAATTGCTTTTCTGGCCATTCCAGAAAAACGTTCCAAAATTGCTTTGACTGGCATCAGTCATACATAGAGCTTCCCAAGGATAGTACTAGAATGAGTTCACAAACTTAATTGTCGGTCTCAATGAGATTAGCTGACTGGTAACAATTATAGAAATTTATAGATTAAAAACTTTTTTAATCAGAAAAAAGTTTTTAATAAAAACAGTTGTTTTGAATAAAAGCAGTTTTAATCAGAAAATATGTAAGATAAAGATGGAAGAAGAATTAGTGAAGATCTGTTTTCAAGAAAAATGTGGGATGTTTTTAGACTTATTTGGGTCCTTACTTGTACTTAGGAAATTTGAGAATGAAACAAATCATAAATGGTGTAGTGGACTGTTGAAAAAAAAAATAATGTTCTGCCTTCAAGGGTAATATGGCAACCTGGTTACACAACATGTTAGCCCGTTTCCAACTTCCCACTAAAATGCACTTAAATGTATATTGAAATGATAAGAGTACAGAACAACTTGGAAAATGAGAAAAATTAGTCAAGTGATTGAAAACTTGAAAATAATTTCTACAACCTAAATAAAGCTACATTATAAATAGAAATTATTAAAGACTTCATCAGTTTGTGAATTGAGTATAACAATAAACCAAAAACTGATTAGAAATGTAGTTTTGCTCAATTCAACTTATAATCAAACAAATATAGTTGACAATAGCCATGGCTTTACTGTTTTGCTTTAAAAACATTTTTTACAGATACTTGCCATATTCCCCTTTAGAAAAAATTAGAAATACCCATGATAGCACAATAATGCAATGTTATGCTTATCTAATAATCAACAATATTAGCTAGAAATTAAGATATTCATATGTGATAGAAGGCAAAAGAAAAAATAAATGCAATTATTTTATTCAAATTTGCTATAAGTATGTAAACTCAATAATTATTTCTAATAATATGTTAAAATTATAAGCATTTAGCAAGTAGTAAATTTTTAAATAAACCTTTTTTTTACATTAAAAATATTTTTAGAAAGTATAACAGAAAGACAAATTTTTAAAAAAATTTAACAACTGTGGCTATGAATAAACACACAAATACTCTTATAGGGGCTTGTAAGAGAAGACATTTGAGGAAATACAACCACATTCCTCATTGTATCTATAGTCATCCTACTAAAACATCTCTATAGCTGCACTGTAGTCAAACTAATCACAATATTTTAAATCAAACAAAATGTTTATACTTCCTAGGGGAGGCGAAAATTTAGAGAAAAAAGAATTTTTTTCAAAAAACTTTTGAAAGTAATACTTTAGATTTTATGGTTAATAAATTATAATATAGGACGACATTATTTTATACAGTAGAGTACATAAACAAAGAATAAACAAGCCCTTCATGACAGAACATGAAGTACAGACATAAAGCCGATATCCATAAAAATACTGAAAATAGGCTGAGTGCAGTGGCTCAGCCTGTAATCCCAACACTTTGGGAGACCAAGGAGAGAGGATTGCCTGAGCCCAGGGCTTCAAGACCAGCATGGACAACTTGGTGAGACCTTGTCTCTACAAAAAATCACAAAAACTAACTGGTTGTGGTGGCGTGCATCTATAGTTCCAGCTACGTGACAGGCTGAGGCGAAAGGATCGCCTAAGCTCAGCAGGTCTAGGCTGTGGTGGCCTTAAGCGTGCCACTGCACTCCAGCAAAGGTGACAAGAGTGAGACTCCAACTCAAATAATAATAATAATGATGAAAATATTTAATGAATATTGATTGACAGTTTACATTATTTGGGAAAATATGGCTTATTTAATAGTGATATGAGCAAATGAAAGGCTAAACATGTACTTAATTTTTAACTGCAATTACAAATATTCCAATACATAATTTAATACATTGAAAATTAAAGTGTATAATGAAAGACAAACTGTTTTTTAAAAAATGTGCTTTTGGTCTTGGAAAAGTAGTTCACGCCTGTAATCCTAGCACTTTGGGAGACTGAAATGACAGGATTGTTTGCGTCCAGGAGTTCCAGACCAGCTTGTGCAACACAGCAAGATCTTATCTCTATAAAACAAAACAACAGTAAAACTTAGCTAGGTTTGGTGGCATGGGCCTGTAGTCCCAGCTAGTTGGTAGACTGAGGCAGGAAGATCACCTGAGTCCAGGAGGTTGAGACTGTGGTAAGCCATTATTATGCCACTGTCCTCTAGCCTGGGTGACAGAGTGAGACCTCAACTCAAAAACAAAAACAAAACTACAGGTGAATTGAGTAAGCTATGCCCCACAAATGAGGACTGGAAATCATAAAGTGAGATCAATACATAGACTAGATACACACAAATTATAAGGCATATCAAACTATTATTTTATTTGCAGTACAACACATTACATAAATTATTTTATATAGGTTAAAGCATTTTTACAAATCAACATGGCAGAAGACAAAATAAATCCGTAGAAACAAGACAGAATATAAATTATCTGTGCTTATGGAAGAAATTCAAATGATTGATGAATATTAATATAGGCTTAAACACTTTTAGTGAATAACCAAAATTTGCTTAAAATGAGCAAAATAAAATTGCGTATTTGGTATATAACTGGAAAAATGAATATGATGGTCAGTTTCTAATGTTGTTGAAGACGTAAGATGTTATAGAGACCTAGGCTTTTATGTATGGATTTAGATTAGCAAAAATTTTTGAGGACATAAATATGTTAATGCCACTCAAATATTAAATTATTACACATATTAACTCTGAAATCCCTTATTTAGGTTAGATGGAGATTGCAAATACTAATACTATTCAAAACCTTTCATAACTTTGGAGCTTGTAAGGCAATATTTATTAATTTTATAAAAACAATAGAAATGTTTCATGGCTTCTCATAGCCTCGGAATAATGGGAAATCTTCTAATAATTAGAAAAATTCTTCAGTTCTCATCTAAAGGACTCCTACTTCCAGAAAATATTTTCTAGCCTTTTCTCATTCCTATTCTATGCTGAATTCACTATTTATATTATTTTATTGATTAGCTATAATTTTAGAATTGTTGTATTTATTATTTTATACATTTCAGCAATCATCTAAGTTTTCTACAGAGTTCAGTGTCATTTTCTGAGTATTGTTTACTTTTCTTCCAGCACAAATTTTGGAAATTTTTGGAAATGAGGAAATTTGGTAAACATTTAAGTTAGAAATCAGTAAATAAGTTATTAAAATTAAAAGTGTTTAAAAATTTTCTGTTGTTTTCAACTTAAATGGTAAATTGTATTGACGCATATGGAATCACAGATTATAATAGACACAAAAGCAGTGGAGAAAAGAGTAAAGACTAACACTTAAGACCCCAAATTACTAAATATGAATTTTTTACTTTAAAAGCTATGGCAAGAAGAGACATTAATGGTAGCTTGCTTAACAGTATCTTCCAAAATTTCAACAAGGTGTTTGAAATAGAGAAACTTTAACATTTATTTATTTTGTTCTAAGTATATTGCATATATCCCTGATTACAAAATGTAACAAGAAAATAAGTCAGTACATGGGTTAATAAGTTACAGAAACACTTCCAAATCTAAATATTGGCTCAATTAAGTTAAAATTTAAAGCTCTGCTTTTCTTTTACTCACTCTCAACAGGAAAATAAGCGAGTGTAGCATAATAAGATATTTTGAGAAAGGAAGAGATCACATTTCATAATTTAGATTACACTATATTGTTATAAAAATGTTTTATTTTTAGTTATTGGTGTTTTGGTTTTCTGTGCCTAATGTATTCAAAGTGTATATATTAACATTTATCATAGGCAGATCTATATAGGAAAAAAGAACGTTTATTTAGGGTGAGCAGTTTCAAGCAGTTTCAAGTAGGTCTTGGAACGTATCCATCGTGGATATGAGAGGACTACTGCATACCTTAGATAAACTGAATGTGCTTTAGAGAGTTCTTGTATAAATGTTTGTAAGTTTTAAGCACTTGAAATGTTTGAGGCAAATAAAATTAAATCAAAATAATTTCTACTTTTTTATTATTAAAAAAATTACTGACTGGTAAAGTTAAATTATTTTTCTTTACTCATTCATATATAAAATATACTAAGCTGGGCTCGGTGGCTCAGCCTGTAATCCCGCGCCTTTGGGAGGCTGAGGTGAGTAGATTGCCTGAGCCCGCGGGTTCAAGACCTGCCTGGGCAGCGAGACCTCACCTCTACAATAAATCAAAAAATCAGCCAGGCGTGGTAGCGCATGCCTGTAATTCCGGCTACTTGGAAGGCTGAGACGGAAGGATCGCCGGAGTCCAGCAGGTCGAGGCTGCGGTGGCCGGGAGTGAGACTCCAACTCAAAAAAAAAAAAAAAAAAAAAAAATATATATATATATATATATATATACATATATACTTACACTTTAATTGATTTACATAATATACTGATGTGAGTTTGTCACTAAACACTGGGGTAAAGTTTCACTCAATCTTATATAATGCAAATTTAGGAGAGTGTTAATTCATAATATAATAAAATATAAATGTTATTTTCCTCTATTATTACTATTCTTACCCTTCTTACTTATTCTGAAACAATGTGTAATAAAATTACCAAACTATATTTAGAGCAGATTTTGAGTACAGAATTTTGCTAAAATGGTATTTATATTTTTAATAACAACACAAGTGGTAACATTATGGTATTATAATCTCAGTGCTTATTTAGTGTTTTCATGAGTATTGAATAAAGGAAGTAGAACATTTTAATTTGATTTGGATCATGTATATCCATTGTTTTCAAATAAGATTATGTTTGATACATTTAATAATGTGGGCATCTTTTGAGAGTAATAAAAGTATGGACAAAAAGCCTATGAATAAAGGGAAAAATAAAAACAGATAAACAGTTATCCCTGTCTTTTTCTTGATTGGGAAAATGCTAGTCTGACAAGTGGATAAGAAATATACAAATCTAGCCTAATTATCTATAGAAAATGAATACTTAACTTACCTATAGATTACTTAGTCTAATTTTTTTTAAACTACATATCTTTATCTGCTACTTCTATGTCTATAATACAAGTTATAGAATGTATTTAAGGTGCAGGAAAGGGTATACAACTTTTTAATGATTATTGGAAAAATGTGCAGCTTAATATACAATGAGTAAGTATTAGTCTCAGTGAGGGACTAAAAGAATCTCACTGAAGACAAAAACTTAAGACAGAGGAGAGTAGTTAAGAACATAAGTGCTATAGCCCACAGAATGGGTAAAAGTATTTGCTAGCTGTATATTTGACAAAGACCTAACATCCAGGATTTACAAAAAACTCAAAAGGGCTGAAAGGGGAAAAAAAATAAAACAGTTCCATTTTAAAAAAATTGGGCAAAAGACATGAATAGACACTTCTCAAAAGAATATAAACAAGCAGTCAGCAAATACATTAAAAAATGCTCAGTCTCACTAATCAGAGAAATCCAAATCAAATCATACTGAGATACCACCTAACTCCAGTAAGAATGGCTATCATAAATAAAACAAAAAACAACAGATGCTGGTGAGGATGCTGAGAAAAGAGAACACTTCTAAACTGTTGATGGGCATGCAAACTACTTCACCCTCTATGGATAACAATGTGGCAATTCCTAAAAGAACTAGAAATTGATCTTCCAATTCCTCTTCCAATGATCCAGCAATTCCTCTTCGGGGAATATACCTGCAGGAACTTAAAATAATCTACAAAAAAGGTACCTGTACATGCATGCTTATTGCAGAACTAGTTACAATCACAAAAAAGGAATCCACCGTGCTGCCCATCAAACCTGGACTGGATAAATAAAAGTGGTACAAGCTGGGCTCGGTGGCTCAGCCTGTAATCCCGTGCCTTTGGGAGGCTGAGGTGAGTGGATTGCCTGAGCCCGTGGGTTCCAGACCCGCCTGGGCAGCGAGACCTCACCTCTACAATAAATCAAAAAATTAGCCGGACGTGGTAGCGTATGCCTGTAATTCCGGCTACTAGGAAGGCTGAGGGGGAAGGATCGCCGGAGCCCGGCAGGTGGAGGCTGCGGTGGCCGGCAGCGGCCACTGCACTCCAGTCTGGGCGACAGAGTGAGACTCCAACTCAAAAAAAAAAAAAAAGTGGTACATATATACAATGGAATATTACACAGCCATAAAGACAGACAAAATTATGGATTTCAAAGCAACTAGAATGGATTTGGAGTCTATCATACTCAGTGGTCTGTCACAGAAACAAAGAACTGAGTACCACATGTTCTCACTCATAAGTGGACCCCAAACACCTATCATTGTACTGCAAAAAAAGAGATTTAAAGTAGTAAGACATTGTTGGAGGGGAGCAGATAACATCAGTAAGGGTGCCTGATTCTAATCCAGGTGAAGTGGCATCCAATGAGAGACCCAAAGCTTCACTTGTACTTACACCACTTATATACCCCATCCTGACTTATAACCTACATCTTACCAAAACAACAACAACAACATAATTAGCCAGACCCCGTGGCTTAGCCTGTAATTCCAGCCCTTTGGGAGGCTGAGGCGAGAGGACTGCCTGGGACCAGCCTGGACAACTTGGTGAAACCTTGTCTCTACAATAAATCACAAAAACTAGCAGCGTGTGGTGACGTGCGTCTGTAGTTCCAGCTACTTGGAAGGCTGAGATGGAAGAATCACCTAAGCCCAGCAGTTCAAGGCTCGGTGGCAGAGAGCATACCCCTGCACTCCAGCCTGAGCCGCAAAAAGTGAGACTCCAACTTAAAAACTAAAAAAAAGAATATGACTGCTGAAATCGGCTTTCTGGGTTCAAAGATTGACCACTTAGATGCTGCAAAACGTTGGCACACTACTTAACTGTTTTTAAAAATATAATTAAGTTATTTATTATGAAGTTGTAGGGTAAATTGAGGATTTACTATATAAGCAGGTTGCATGCAGGTGAAGTTTGGGCTTACTCCTGTTGGTAGTAGTGAAATAAGTTAAATCAGTTAATAAAATCAAATTGCTAGCAAAGTAGTAATATTAACCAGCTTACTCCATTTTGTTTAAAACTCATCTTAGTTACCCACCTGACCTAAAAATCAATGCCTACGTATAATTACAGTAACAATCCCATGACTACAGACCCCCAGTTTTGTCTCCTTTGGGCAGGTTATGCTGACCGTTGCCTGCTGACCATTACAGAACTCCGCCATAGTTCCCATGTAATTGCATGCTTTGTTAACTGAAATCAAATGTTATACTTTGATATTTTCATAGTTTGTTCTTATATTCTGTTAGTGACCTAACCAAGGTAACTCCATTGTATAATGATTCTTCTTCCTTGTTTCTATGAAACTACCTTAAACTATGTCTTAATGACAGAACTCCAGGGACTTTCTGGGCACTGGCTATACCTACCTGACATAAATTAATCAAAGCTCCTTAACAATCAAAGTTCCCTTTTGGTTGCCAAGTTGTTAGTTAATAATTGCTAAAGTCAGCCGGGTTCGGTGGCTCAGCCTGTAATCTCGCGCCTTTGGGAGGCTGAGGTGAGTGGATTGCCTGAGCCCGCGGGCTCGAGACCCACCTGGGCAGCAAGACCTCACCTCTACAATAAATAAAAAAATCAGCCGGGCATGGTAGCGCTTGCCTGTAATTCTGGCTACTTGGAAGGCTGAGGCGGAAGGATCGCCAGAGTCCAGCAGGTTGAGGCTGTGGTGGCCGGGAGCGGCCACTGCACTCCAGTCTGGGCGACAGAGTGAGACTCCAACTCAAAAAAAAAAAAAAATTGCTAAAGTCAGTAAGTTGCTATGTGGCCAATGCTGAAAATTTTACCTATAAAAGTTTGTCACAAACTGCACCAATTTGCCAAGAGTTTTTCTGGCGTTTGCCTACTCATGACCCATGCATTTAATAAATACATAATTAATTAAACTCAACTTGCTGGCATAGCTTCTTCTTGCTTACTTGGTCATAACAGTAGACCCCTTTGTGTTGTTGGGTGCTCCCCACCCTCTTACCTCCCTCCTTCCCCTAGTAGTGCTTAGCTATTTGACTATTCTTGAACTCAATTTACTCTCTGTAAAGCAAGGCTCATAATAGCACCTATTTCTTAATGTTTGTGTGGGGATTAAGTTATCAAATATTTTTTAAATGCCTAGAATAGTCCTTGGTACATCTAAGTTAGTACTAATAATGTAACTGTTTGTTAAATAATACAAATACACTGTCTGTGGAGAATTTCCAATTGCTGTCACGTAAATAATAGTTTCATCATTCTCTTTAAAATAGCAATAAAACATCCCTGGGGACATGAATTCAAGGATATTCATTAGTCTCATCTTTGATGATGATGTAATCAGAGCCCTATAGTTCTCTCCTTATGCAAGGACTTAAACATATATAAACTACCTTGAGAGAACAAAGTGGTAAATCTACCTTTGGGTTTTTCAAACTGATTTGAGTTTTGAGCAAGAATTGTTGGATAGAAAAAACAGACTGAATATCAGCATATAAGAAAAGGCAATGGGTAACTGCTTTTCACAATGACACTAAAGGTTTAATGCATACTTTGGAAATAAAATTATTTATAATCTTGAATTACTTGAAAAAAGATAAAATCCATTTTCATCAGTTTTTCTTTTCTTTACCTTCAGTATTCTACTAGGGTAGAAATTGTATAATATACTTAGTGTACAGATGTACCTGTATACAGGATGTAAACAGCAAAAAGGCTACCTAACAATTTTAGTCTAATCTAATCTAATGAACTTCATGTTACATAGTTTCTCACCTTTGCTCCAATCTTTCCTGTAGGAAGAAAAAGAGTTGCATGAATGTTATCACCAAATGGAAATAATATCTGACTCATACACAAAATACCTCAAATTATAAATGTCTACTTTTCCTACTCATGACACCAATTCCTCAACCTTTTTGCTAACAGGCTTCCCTGGCTTGAAGAAGTACTATCCCTGGCTCTCCATCCCCTTCTCCTGTATCTATGCAATGGTACTCTCAGGGAACTGCCTGGTGCTGCATGTGATCCATATAGAGCCAAGCCTGCATGAGCCTATGTTCTACTTCCTGGCCATGCTGGCTGTCACTGATCTGTGCATGGGGCTGTGCACAGTACACACGGTGCTGGGGATCCTGTGGGGGATTAGGCAGGAGATTAGCCTGGATGCCTGCATTGCTCAAAGTTTCTTTATTCATGGTCTATCAGGCATGGAGTCTGGAGTCCTTCTCTCGATGGCTTTTGATCGTTTCACAGCAATCTCTAATCCTCTGAGGTATACATCTATATTGACCAATGCCAGGATCATCAAAATTGGGCTGGGGATTTTAGTTAGGAGTTTTATACTCATCATGCCTCCTATAGTTCGCCTAAAGTTGTTTCATTACTGCCGTTCCCATGTCCTTTCTCACTCCTTCTGCCTTCACCAAGACCTGCTGAGACTAGCCTGCTCTGACATCCATTTCAACAGCTTCTATGCCCTTGCTTTGGTGATCTGTAATCTTTTGTTTGATTCTGTGTTAATTATCATCTCCTACATCCTGATCCTGCATTTTATCTTGGCTATTGCATCTCGAGAGGAGCGGCTCAAGTCCTTTCAAACCTGTTTCTCCCACATATGTTCTGTTTTGGTTTTCTACATCCCAATCATTGGTCTGACCATGGTGCATCGCTTTGGAAAGCACCTTTCTCCTATAGTCCATGTCCTCATGGGCAACATTTACATCATCTTTCCGCCTCTGATGAACCCGATCATCTATAGTGTGAAGACCCAACAGATCCGAGGCAGGATTCAGAGATTGTTCTCCATGAAGAGGAAATAAAACATCCTAAATCAAATAGATGTAAGTATCTTAGATGCAGAGCACTATTACAGGGAGGGAGAAGAAATACATTTATTTAAGAAAGGTTAAAAATAGGGTAATGAAACATTAAGATGACATTAATTGAAAAATTTAAGTATCAAGGATAGCTTAATTATTCATATTTTTAATTCAATTTTAGTGTTGAAAGATCTAAGAGTAATTTATCATGTCCTTAACGTTTCTGTGTAATAAAGATCATGTTTTCAATTGTCCATAGGTATTTGTTTTGTAAAAACTTTCTACAAACAAGTCATCTTAACACACAGTTTATGTCCATCAAAAGAGGCACAATTTATTGACCACTTGATATTATTACCTTGATTAACATAGAAACTACAATTGGTCTCTGATATCAAATGTATATTGTCAGACTGGCTAATAGTTCATTTGTGAGACATTCCAAAACATTATTACTCATCTTCTCACTAATCTTTCAATAGAAAACTATTACTCTCAGCTCAAAGGAACTTTTATTAGTTTTTTAAAAATAAATTTTATTGTGTATATTTAACATATGCAGCACGATGTTATAAGATACATATATAATAAATAATTACTATAGTGAAACATATTGACATATCCATCATCTCATATTGGTGGTACCCAACCTAATCCTCATGGCAGAGCAGCTATAATATACTTGTTTAATGAAAGTTCAGAAAATAAGTTAACTTTTATTAACTATAATTTTCTTGTTTTACATAGTATTTTTTTTTTTTTGAGTTGGAGTCTCACTCTGTCTCCCAGACTGGAGTGCAGTGGCCACTTCCAGCCACTGCAGTCTTGACCTGCTGGGCTCCAGCGATCCTTCCGCCTCAACCTTCCACGTAGCTGGAACTACAGGCGTGCACTACCATGCCCGGCTGATTTTTTGATTTATTGTAGAGATGAAGTTTCGCCTGCCCAGGCGGGTCTCAAACCCATGGGCTCAGGCAATCCACTCACCTCAGCCTCCCAAAGGCGCGGGATTACAGGCTGAGAACCTGGCTACATAGTATTTTTTACTTATTTAGTCTACATATTTTCTACTTTTCATCTTTCAAGTTACTTCTCTCCATTTGGTCTCCCTGCCAATGAACTTAGTAATTATAATTTTATTCTCTGTATTAATATATTTGAACTTTAAAAAAGATTTCATATATATATGAAATTATAACATCATTTTCACATATCTATAAATAATCACCACCCTCACTATCATTCTTATAGAAATTGAAATGATCTTACTTTTTAGAAGAAATGATCTACTTATTTGTCTTTTTGAATGTTCTCTTACTTTTTTGTTGATTTGATACATATCAATAAGGCAAGACTTCTTTTTGATAGGAGATTTTATGCTAGTGGGGAAAATAAGTACTTGTTAATAATTATATAAAATCAGATTGCTAGCGATTTGAAAAAATGAAGTCTAGTCTAAACTAAATCTTGTGGCATTTCTCATGAAGACCTTTAAAAGGTGAAGACACTGTTAAGTTTTTATCCTAGCACCAAGTTATCTTCATTATCCTCATTTTCATTTCAAAATACAAGGAAAAATACTAACATATGCTATTAGATAAGCTAATTTTGATTACTTCATAGAACTGCTGCTATATTTCTGAGAACAAACTCTGTAAACCTCTAAAAGAATTATTCCAGATATACTAATTTATGATTGTCTCCTCTTTTCTAAATTCTATATTCTGACTCATTAATTCCATGACTAAATCTTATAGTATGTATTGCTGAAGGGGTGGTCCTGGTTTGAGATAAATGTGAAATATATTAGAACACATGGAAATATACGTGGTCCAATGCTTAGGTTTGCAAACCATCCTAGAAAATGTGCTACGTACCCCATTGCTGAATATCACTATGGTCACTTTCGAAGTACTCCCCTTGGGAAGATATGCATGGAAGCCAGGGCCTCGTCCACTTGCTAAAGAAATGTAGGTTCTCATTTTTTGGAATGGCTGTCAGAGCTGTCATTATTTGTGGCTGATGTCTGATAATTAAGTTCCCGAACCTACTACTGCGCGCTTACTTTGGCAGCATTGTACAGATAATTGTATTGAAATACTTTTCTTACTCACCTCATCTGGTCTCCAGTGACTTTTTTCTTTACCCAAAGAGAACGGAAATAGTGAAAGGAAGACATTTGATGACATTCAGGACATCAGGGTAATACAATGATGGCAATTCCAGAACAAAATTTCAAAATTGCTTTGACAAATGAACCAGACACTGACATCAGTGCATATCTTCCCAAGTAGAGTACTTTGAAGATGACAGAAGAGATATTCAGCAATGAGGTATGTAGCAAGTTTTCTAGGATGACTTCATGAACTTAATTGTCAGTTTCAATGAGCTAAGTTGAGCTAAGTGATAACAAATATTCTTTAAAAAGATTAAAAAAATTTTAAGGTTAAGTAATGAAATATAACAGCTGGTTTTACATTTAAAAGATATTTGCTTTTCAATAATAGAGTATATATGTGTATACATTAGAGTACAATGTATTATTTTTAATAAACTTCTAGTTTGAGTTTAATATTTTAAAAAAGTCTTAAATCCTAGTCTTAATCATAAAATGTATAAGATAGAGATGGAAGAAGAATCAGTGAAGAACGGTATTCAAGAAAAATGTGTGGTTGTTTTAGATTTATTTGGGCCCTTATTTATACTTAGGAAATTTGAGAATTAAACAAATCATAAATGATGTAGTGGACTGATAAATAAAAAATAATGTCTTCTTTCAAGGGTAATGTGGCATCCTGGTCACAACATTATATTTGCCCTTTTCCAACTTCCCACTAAAATGCATTTAAATGTATATTGAAACTAAAATAGTCCAGAACAACTTGGAAAATGAGAAACATTAGTCAAATGATTGAAAACCTGGAAATCATTTCTAAATTATTAATAGAGATGGTTAAAGATATGTGATTAATATGCTTCATTAATTTGTGACCTAAGTATAACAATCAGTAAGAATCTAATTAGAAATGTAATTTTGCTCAATTTAGCCTATAATCAAAAAATATAGTTGCTAAAGTTTGTTTTGTTCTAAAAAATTTTTTTTCACAAATAGTTGCCATAATTCCTCTTTAGAAAAAGTTAAAATATTTCCATAACAGCAGAATAATGCAATGCTATACTTTTAATAATCAATGAAATTAGTTCAGAAATAAAGATATTCATATGTGATATAAAAAGCAATATAAAACATAAATGTAATTATTTAGTTAAAACTGTAAGTTTGTAAAATTCAATAATTATTTCTAATAATCTGTTAAAAGTATGAGCACTCAGCAAGCAATACATTTTTAAAATAAGCCTTTCGTTTACATTAAAATGTCATTAAAAAGCATAACAGAAAGAGAAACTGTAGAAATTACTAATACTCTTATAGGGGCTTGTAAGAGAAGACACAAAAACACATTCTTCTTTTTAACTATAGTTGCCCTCATAAAACAACTCCACAGCTGCACTGTAGTCAAACAAACCAAAACATTTTAAATGTAGCAAAATGTTTATAACTTTCAAGGAGAGGTAAAAATTTAGAGAAAAAGTTTTTTTTCAAAAACTTTTTAAAGTAATACTTTGGACTAGATTTTATGATTCGTAAGTCATAAAATAGAGCAACATTATTTTATACAGTAGAATATATAAACCAATAATAAACAAACCCTCCAATATCATGGAACATGAAGTACAGACCTAAAAGTAGATATCTTTAAAAATAATAAAAATACTTAACGAATATTATATGACAGTTAATATTATTTGGGAAAATATGGGTTATTTAATAGAGATATGAGAAAATGAAAGGCTGAACCTATACCTAATTTTTAAACTCAAATACATATATTCCAATATTAAAATAATCTAGAGATAAATCAAGATAATATGTTTAAAAATTAAGCTATAAAATTAAATAAAAACTGTTTTTTTAAAAAAATGTTTTGGGGTTGAACGCAGTGGCTCATGCCTGTAATCCTAGCATTTTGGGAGACTGAGACAACTGGATTGTTTGAGCACAGGAGACCAACCTGTGCATCACAGCAAGACCTTGTCTCTACAAAACAAAAACAACAAAAACTGGCCAGACTTCTTGGCATGGGCCTGTAGTTCCAGCTACTTGGTAGGCTGAGGAGGGGGATCACCTGAACCCAAGAGGTTGAGACTGTGGTTAGTTGTTATCATGCCACTGTCCTCCAACCTGGGTGACAGATTGAGACCCCATAACAAAAAAAAGAGTGGATTGAATCAACTTTGTCATCTAAATGAGGACAGAAAATCGTAAAGTGAGGAACAATGCATAGACTACATTCACACAAATTATAAGGAGTATCAAACTATTAAAACATTTACTGTTCAACACATGACATGAATTATTTTATACAGGTAAAGCATTCTTATGAATCAACATGGCAGAAGACAAAATAAATCTATAGAAACAAGATGGAATATAAATTGCCTCTCTTTATGGAAGAAATTCAAATGATTGATGAATATTAATATAGGCCTAAACACTTCTAGTGAATAACCAAAATTTGTTTAAAATCAGCTAAATAAAATTGTATATTTGGTATATAACTGGAAAAATGAATATGATGGTCAGTTTCTAATGTTGAAAATGTAAGATATTATAGAGACATAGGCTTTTTAATGTGGATTTAGATTAGCAAAAATTTTTGGACATAAATATGTTAATGCCACTCAAATATTAAATTATTACACACATTAACTCTGAAATCCCTTATTTAGATTGACTGGAGAATTGCAAATGCAAATACTGTTCTAAACCTTTCATAACTTTGGAACTTGTAAGACAATATTTATTAATTTTATAGAAACAATAAAAATGTTTCATGCCTTCTCATAGCCTCAGAATGATGAGAAATCTTCTAATAACTAGAAAAATGCTTCAGTTATCATCTAAAGTACTCCTACTTCCAGAAAATATTTTCTAGCCTTTCCTCATTCCTGTTCTATGCTAAATTCACTATCTATAAATCTTATTGATTAACTATAATTTTAGAATTGTGATAGTTATTATTTTATATAAAACGTGTATGCATATGTTTCAGCATTCATCTAAGTTTTCTGCAGAGTTCAGTATCATTTTCTTGGTATTATGTATTTTGCTTCCAGCTCAAATTTTGGAAATTTTTGGAAATGGCAAAATTTGGTAAACATTTGTTAAGTTAGAAATCAGTAGATGAATTATTAAGTTTAAAAGTGTTTAAAATTTTTCTGTTGTTTTCAACTTGAATTGTTAATTGTATTGATGCATATGGAATTACAGATTATGACAGATATAAAAGCAGTGGAGAAAAGAGTAAAGACTAACACTTAAGTCCCCAAATTACTAAATATGAATTTTTTACTTTAAAAACTATGGCATTAATGGTAGCCTGCTTAAACAGTATCTTTCAAAATTTCAACAAGGTGTCTGAAATTGAGAAATTTTAACATTTATTTATTTTGTTCTAAGTGTATTGCATGTATCGCTGATAACAAAATGTAACAAGAAAGTAAATCAGTACATGGATTAATAAGTACTAAAACACTTCCAAAACTCTCTAAATATTGTTTGAATAATTGAAAATTTAAAGTTCTGCTTTACATTTACTCACTCTCAACAGAAAATTAAGCTAGTGCAGTATAAAAAAGAGATTTTGAGGAAGAGATATCTCACATTTCCATAATTTAGATTGCATTATTTCATTATAAAAATATTTTATTTTTAGTTATTGTTGTTAATGTTTCTATGTGCCTAATGTATACATTAACATTTATCATAGGTAAGTATGTATAGGAAAAAAGAAAGTTTATACAGGGTGAGTACTTTCAGCAGTTTCAGACATCTACTGGGGGTCTTGGAATGTATTCACCTTGGATAAGGAAGGACTATTGCATACCCTACCTTAGATAAACTGAGTGTGCATTAGAGAGTTCTTGTATAAATCTGTAAGTTTTAAGTGCTTGAAATTGTTCCTGGCAAATAAAATTAAATCAAAATAATTTCTACTTTTGTTACTATTAGAAATAATACTAATTGGCAAAATTGGATTGTTGTCTTTTTACTCATTCATATAAAAATATACTCATACTCTAATTGAATTACAGTATTTACTGATTTGTTCTAGTCACTAAACACTGAGGTAAAGTTTCACTCAATTTTACATCATGCAAACTTAGGAGATTGTTATTTTGTAATTTAATAAAATATTAATGTAATTTTTTCTTATTACTAATCTTACCCTTATTATATTCTGAAAAAAATGTGGAATAAAATTATTAAACATTGAGAGCAGAATTTGTTAAAATTGTATTACTCTTTAATAACAACAAAAGTTTTATATTATGCAATTGTAATCTTATGTTTATTTAGTGTTTTCATGAGTATGGAATAAAGAAAGTATAATATTTTAATTTTATTTTGACTATGTATATAAATTTTTTCAAATAACGTCTGTTTATTGCCTTTAATAATGTGAGCATCTTTTGAGATTAATGTACTATAAACAAAATGTCTATGAGTATAGGGAAAAATAAAGCAGATAAACAGTTACCCTAGTCTTTTCTGTGCTTGGAAAAATACTAGTCTGGCAAGTGGAGTAAGACATTTGCAAATCTAGCAATAATTTTCTGTAGAAAGTGAATGCTTTACCTACTTATAGGTTATTTAGTCTTTAATATTATTAAAACTACATATATACCACTTGTATGTCTATCATATAAGCGATAGAATGTATTTATGGTGCAGGAAAGAATACACAGCTTTCTAATAAATATTGAGAAAATGTACTGCTCAATCCACAATGATTAAGCATTCATCGCTATGAGGGACTGAGTGAATCACAATGAAGATGAAAATTGAAGACACAGCAAAGTAGGGAGAACATGGATGATGAAATCAGAATTTCTCTGTATAAATATTGACCACTTAGAAGTTGCATAATGTTGACAAGCTACTGAAACATTTTTAAAGATTATTTGCTTATTTATTTATTTGTTTATTTATTTATTTATTTATTATGGAGTTGTCAGGTAGGATTTACTATAAAAGCAGGCTGAATGAAAGTGAAGTTTGGGCTTCTAGGTGGCCGTCACTTCCCTTGGTAGTGGACCAGGTACCTTAAGTATTGTCCGGTGATCCCCACCCTCCTCCTCTCTCTTTCCCCTAGTAATGTCCAGTGGTTTAACCGTTCTTGAACTCAACTTAGGCTCTGTAGGCAAGGCTCATAATAGCACTTACTTCTTAGTGCTTGTGTAAGGATTAAAGTATCAAATATTTTTTAAATGCCTAGAATAGTGCTTGGCACATCTAATGACTTATGTAACTGCTGGATAATACAAAAACACCATCTGGATAATTCCCGATTGCAGCCAGAAAAGTTATTTTCATCATTCTCTTTGAAATATTAAAAAAAAAATCCCTGGGGACATGGAGTCAACTAATATCCACTCCTATCATGTCTGATGATGTAATCACAGTTGTACACTCTCTCTTGAAGCAAGGACTTAAAAATATATAACCTATCTTGTAGGGACAGAGTAGCAAATCTATCTCTGGGTTTGTTAGACTAATTTGAGATTTGAACAAGAATTGCTGGATAGAAAAAAAAATCTGAATACTAGCATATAAAAAAGGATAAAGGGAAACTACTTTTCGCAATGACACTGAATGATTAATATATATTTTAGAAATCAAATTCTTCATAATCTTGAGTTACTCAAAAAGAGATAAAATATGTTTTCAACAGTTTTCCTGTAATTCACCTTCAGTAAATTTCAGTGTTTTCCTAGGTAGAAATTTTAAAATATTTCATTGTGCAGATGTCTTGTATAGAGGATACGAAGAACAGTAAATGTGAGTTTCTAATCTAATCAAATCTAAAGAACTTCATGTTACATGGCTCCTTGTCTTTCCTGTAGGAAGAAAAAGACTTGCATGAAAGTTGTCCCCAAATGGAAATAAAATCTGACTCATAAAAAAATACCTCAAATTATCAATGCCTACTTTTCCTGCTCATGACACCAATTCCTCAACCTTTTTTGCTAACAGGCTTCCCTGGCTTGGAGAAGTACTATCCCTGGCTCTCCATCCCCTTCTCCTGTATCTATGCAATGGTACTCTCAGGGAACTGCCTGGTGCTGCATGTGATCCATACCAACCCAAGCCTGCATGAACCCATGTTCTACCTCCTGGCCATGCTGGCTCTCACTGATCTGTGCATGGGGCTGTGCACAGTACACATGGTGCTGGGGATCCTGTGGGGGATTAGCCAGGAGATTAGCCTGGATGCCTGCATTGTTCAAACTTTCTTTATTCATGGACTATCAGGCATGGAGTTTGGAGACCTTCTCTCGATGGCTTTTGATTGTTTCACAGCAATCTCTAATCCTCTGAGGTATGCATCTATATTGACCAATGCCAGGATCATCAAAATTGGGCTGGGGATTTTAGTTAGGAGTTTTATACTCATCATGCCTCCTATAATTCGCCTAAGAATTTTCATTACTGCCATTCCCATGTCCTTTCTCACTCTTTCTGCCTTCACCAAGACCTGCTGAGACTAGCCTGCTCTGACATCCGCTTCAACAACTTCTTTGCCATGACTCTGGTGATCTGTATCTTTTTGTTTGATTCTATGTTAATCATCATCTCCTACATCCTGATCCTGCGTTCTGTTTTATGATTGCCTCCCAAGAGGAGCGGCTCACGTCCTTTCAGACCTGTGTCTCCCATGTCTGTGCTATTTTGGTTTTCTACATCCCAATCATTGGTCTGACCATGGTGCATCGCTTTGGAAAGCACCTCTCTCTTGTATTCCATGTCCTCGTGGGCAACATCCACATCATCTTTCTGCCTCTGATGAACCCCATCATCTATAGTGTGAAGACTCAACTGATCCGAGACAGGATTCAGAGGTTGTTCTTTACGAAGAGGAAATAAAACTTCTTAAATCAAAAAGTCATAAGTTTCCTAGATTCAGAAAACTATGACAGGCAGAGGAAAGAGTCACATTTTTTTTAAAGAAAGGTTAAAAATAAGGCATAGAAACATTAAGACTTTATAAAATATGACATTGATTTAAAGTTTTATAAGTGGTAATAATGATTTTGTCACTGATGTTTTTTAACTCATGTAATGTTGAAAGTCTTATTTATTGCACGTTCCTAAAGTTTCAGTGCACAAAAAGATAATGTTTTCAATTGCTCGAAAGCATTGATCCTGTAAGTAATATCTACAAGCAGATCTTCTAATCACACAGTGTATGTCCATCTTAAAGGCACATTTCAATGATCACATAGAATCATTATTTTGATCCACATAGAAACAATACTTTGTCTCTAATGTCAAATGGATGTTATTAGGCTGGTTAATAGTTGACTCACGAGTTATTCCAAAATGTCATTATTTCTCTTGACATTACTCTATCAACACATAACTAATTATTTTCTTCCCAACGAAACTTTTATCATCCTCTTAAAAATTAATTGGATTGTGTATATTTAAGGTATGCATCATGATGTCATAAGATACATATGTAGTAATTGACTACTATAGTGAAACAAATTAACATATTCATCATCTCATGTAGGTACCCAACAAAAATTCTCATGGAGAGCAACTCTAATTTCCTCACTTAACAAAAGTTGAGAAAACAATGCACTATTATTAATCTAATTTTCATGTTTTACATAGGAGTTGTTTATCCTACATATTTCCTACTTTTCATCCTTTTACTTATGTCTCCCCATTTCTTTTCCTTGACCCTGAACCTGGGAACCACATTTTAATCTCCATATGAATATATTTGAACTTTTAAAGAAAGATTCCACATATAAGTGTGACTATATAATCATCTTTCACATATATGTAAATACTGTCGTCACAATCAGTCTTATAGAAATTGAAATAATTTTACTGTTCAGAAGAAATGGTCTACTTATTTGCTTTTTTGGTTTTTTTTTCTCATCTTTTGTGGATTTGATAAATATTAATAAGGCAAGATATTTTTGGTAGGAGATTTTATACTGGCGGGGAAAATAAGTATTTCTTTAAAATTATGTAAAATCAACAATTTGGGAAAATAGTGAAGCCTAGTCTAAACTGAAAACCTTGTGGAATTATCACTCATGAAGATCTTCAAAAGGAGAGGATATTGTTAACTTCTCATCTGTAGCAACAAATCATCTTTATCATCCTTGTCTTCATCTCCAAATACAGGGAAAAAAATACTACGTATATGCTACTAGATGAAGCTAATTTTGATTACTTCGTGGAACTGCCATTAAGTTTCTGAAAGCAAGCTTGATAAACAACCTTAAGGATTTTTTCCAGGTATTCCAATTTATAGTTGTCTCTCCTTTTCTAAAATGTCTTTTCTGATTCATCAATTTTATGACTAAATCTTTATTTTTCTGAAGAGGCTATACTGGTGTGATACAAATCTGAAATATATTAGAATACATGGAAATGTATGAAATAGGCTGAGTAGTAACAAATATAAACGTATATCAATTACCAGTTCTTAAATTTCAGTCACATTTAGGAAAGGTGTGAGATAGAGATGGAAGACTTAGTGAAGAATTGTAACTAGGCAAAGTGTAGGGTTGCTATTAGATTCCTTTGGGTCCTTATGCTTAGGAAATCTGAGACTTAAATCATAAGTAGTGTCATGGGCTGGTAAATAAAAAATAATGTCTGGCATTGAAGAGTAATATGGCATCCTGGTCACAACAACATATTAACATTTTTCCAGATTCCCACTAAAATATATTAAACTGTATATTGAAAAGTAAAGAGATCAGAACCATTTGAAAAGTGAGAAAAATTAGTCAAATGATTGAAAATGTGGATGTCATTCCTACAATAAATAAAGCTATACTTTAAGTGGAGATCGCTAAAGATAAATGATTGATATGCTTCTTTAATTTGTGTTCGGAGTGGAACATTCTACCAGAAACTAATTAGAAAAATAGTTTTGCTCAATTTGACATACAATCAAAGTAATGTAGTTTAAAACAACAATGACTCTTTTGCTTATAAAAGTGTTTTGATTTATTTTTGGTTGTCATAGATTGTTCTCAAATTTTTCTTTTGGCAGAAGAAAATTAAAATTTACATAATAACATAATAATGTAATGACATTTATTAGTTAATGAAATGAGTTAAGAAATTCAAATGTGATGGAAGAAGGCAGTTGCAAAAATAGTTGCAACTATTTAATTAAATATTTTGTAAATATGAAAAACTTGACAATTATTTCTAATCATCTGTTAAAATTATAATCATCCAGCAAGTAGTACATCTTAAAAATAAGCCTCCTCTTAAAAATATTATCAGAAAGTATAATAGAGGAACAAATCTTATTTTAAAAATCCTGCAATTGTGGTTATAAATGTGCATAAACACATTTAGAAATATGAACACTCTGACAGGGCATTTAAGAAAAGAATTTGAGAAAATACAAACACATTCCTCACTCTAACTATAGTTGCTTTCCTAAAACAATTCTACAGCTGCACTGTAATCAAACAAGTCACAATATTTTTAATCTAATAAAATGTTTATAACTTCCTAGGGAAGATGAAAAGTCAGAGAAACAAGAAAGTTTTCAAAAAAAATTTAAAATTTATATCTTGGATGATATATTAAGATTAATAAATCATATATAGAGTAAATTTTTTATATGGTAGAGTATATAAACAGAGAACACAAACTCTACAATATGTAAAAGCATAAAGTACAACATTACATTACATATTTTTTAAAATAGTGAAAATATTTAATGACTATTAAGTGACATTTTATATTATTTGGGAAAATATGGTTTAATTAATATCGATATGAGAAAATTTAAGGTTGAACCTATACCTAATTTCTTAACCCAACTACAAAACATTCCAATATTTCCAATAATCTGTACCAAATTCAATGTTATATATGTACAAATTAAACCGTAAAGTTAAGAAAGAACTGTTCTTTAAAAAATATATATATGGGCCAGGCCTGGTGACCCATACCTGTAATCCTAGCACTTGGAGAGGCCCAGGCAAGAGGATTAATTGAGCCCAGGAGTTTGAGACCAGACTAAGTAACATAGTGAGACCTTGTCTCTATAAAAATCTAAAAATTAGCTGGGCCTGATGGTATGCACCTATAATTCCAGCTACTCTGGGGACTGAGTTAGGAGGATCACCTGAGCTCATGATGTCAAGGCTATGATGAACTGTCATTGAGTCACTGCCCTCCATCCTGGGTGATAGAGTAAGACTCCCAACTCAAAATAAAAAGTGTTTTAAAATAAGCTGTGCCTTCTAAATGAAGGCAGTAAATGAGAGATCAAAAAATGAGTATTAATACATTAACTACATACACACAAATTATAATGAATATCAAGCTATTAAAATAGTTATGATTCAACACATGATATAATGCATAGGTAAAACATTCTTACAAATCAACAGGGTGGAAGATAAAATAAACACATAGCAACAAGACAGAATATAAATTACCGGTACTTAGAAAATAAATTTGAATGATTGATAACTATTGAAATAAGCTTAATCACTCTTTATAACTAAATAACCAAAATTTGTTTATAATGAGGTAACTGAAATTTTATATTTTGCATACAACTGGAAAAGTGATTGTCAGGACACAATGTTGCTGAGGATGCAATATGCTATAGGGACTCTTCTATGCTTTTTAATGTGGATATAAGTTGGCAAAATAATTGAGATAAATTTGTCAATACTACTCAAATATTAAATAATTACACATATTAACTTTGAAATCTGTATTTAGATCAGATAGAGAATTGTTAAAATATATACTGCTCTAAAACTTCCATAACTTTTGCTTTTGTTAGGTAATATTTACTGATTTTATAACAATAATAAAATGTTTTGTGGCTTCCCATAACTTCAGAATGATGGGAAAACATCCAATACTATTTAATTCTCATCTAAAGTGTTACTATTTCCAGAAAACATTTTCAACTTACCTTTGGTCTAAGTTTATGCTAGATTAACTATCTACATTATCATATTGATTAACTATAATTTTAGCTTTATTGCATTTATTATTTTATATAGGACTGGTATGTATATGTTCTTATATTCATCTATGTTTCCTACAGAGTGCAGTGTCATTTACTCACTATTGTATGATTTGCTTCCAGCACTAGTTTTTAACATGAGAAAAAGAGGTAAACGTTGTTAGTTAGAAATCAGTAAATAGTAGACTTATGGCAAGATGGCCATGGGGCAGCTTGGTCTGTGAGACCCTCTGCGAAAGAAAACTGACATAAAGATTCTAGCTATCTCCTGCAGGCTGCAGCTCCCATCTTTGGCAACCTGTTTTTCACACAGAGCTCAGCCACCACCATTCAAACATCACAGCGGTCTGAGCTGCTGCCACAGCCGTGGATGATGCCCACCATGACCATCACCCCGCCCAGGCCTGAGGCGACCCATGACTTCAGACCGTGAAGCCCCAACAAACATGATCCGCTGCTGCTGCCACTGCCACCGACAGCACACCCCTCAACCGGATCCAGGCTAGTGGAGCTTCTTCCATGTACTGGGAGGTGGCTGCTGCCACCGCCACTACCATTGCCAACCCCCCCATCCTGGGTGTCCTCTGACTTCCACCCTGCCTAAAGATCAACTGGAAGAGTGAGATAGCACCACCTGCTGGGGATTCAAGAAAACAACATCAAAATGAGAAAGACAGAGACTCTTCCCCCTTGATAAATAGAAAAGGCCAGATCGGAGTGATAGACTGGGCAGAGAGCCCAGATCTGAACTGCCCTTCACAGCAGGCCAGGGGCAACTGACCCGAACTGTGAACAAATTTACCAGTCTGCAAAGACAGTTAGAAATCAGAGCTGAAAGGACTTTGGACTTAAAGGAAAAGACTCAGAGTGTGCTTGGTTGGTTCTGTTAGTTTACTGACTTTAATCTATTCCTTTTGTTTTGTTATTTTTTTCTTTTTCTTTTATTTTTTTATTTCTCAGTAAACCCCATCTTTGTATAGAGGAATAGCACATCGATAAGGAGGTTGGTTAGCTTGCACATTAGCATCATTGTATGTTTCAATTTTTTTAATGATTGTTGGTTACTTTGTAGTTATGGTTATTGTTTTTCTTTTTATTTGTTTCAGTCTTTGTGCTTCCTTTCATTTGTTAGTCGGTATGCTCATCTGTTTTCCCTCTTACTCCTCTCTCTCTCCACCCCCCGCTTCCCCCCACTGTCTGCTCTATTCTCCTCCCTCTGTTAACCTCATTTTGCTATCAGGGAGTAAATCTACAACCCCACTGCATGGACAGATTCCAAGGCAATGGGAAGTGGGTTTCAGATTATCCATACACCTATCAGCAGACACCAGGATCTGCAGACAGATTTTGAATCACAGCTCCCCCCTTAATTAAATCTCAAAACTGCAAAAAGGACTGACCCCCAACTTACAGTACAACTCCAGAATTGAACAAAGCAAGAGGATATACATAAGGAAGAATAGGAGATTTAACAAACAGAAGTAAAAGCAACCCCTCCACCCCTGAATAACAGAATTTAAGAAGATGGGGGAAGCTGGGCTCGGTGGCTCAGTCTGTAATCCCACATCTTTGGGAGGCTGTGGTGAGTGGATTGCCCAAGTGCACGGGTTCGAGACCCACCTGGGCAGGCAAGACCTCATCTCTACAATAAAATAAAAAAATTGGCCGGGTGTGGTAGCGCGTGCCGATAATTCCGGCTACTCAGAAGGCTGAGGCGGAAGAATCATTGGAGCCCAGCAGGTCGAGGCTGTGGTGGCCAGGAGCGGCCACTGCACTCCAGTCTGGGTGACAGAGTGAGACTCCAACTCAAAAAAAAAAAAAAAAAAGAAGAAGATGGGAAAGTAAAGGAAAGGAAAAGTAGGGAGGAAAAATCGGCACAAATGAAGAAAAGCCAAAAGAAGAATATAGATCTCACACAGACCCCTGGGAGGTCAGACATTGAGAAAACAGGCTTTGAAACACAAACAATGAAGAACCCCCAGAAAGACAGGTCACATGCAATAAACCCAGACATCAAGGCATGGAAAGTAGAATTAGCAAAGCAGAAGAAAGAATCTCAGAGCTTGAAGGCCAAAATACAGGACTAACCCAAACTATCAAAAACATAGAAAAGAAGCTTAAAAAGACAGAAAAAAAACCTCAAGAGATGAATGATTACTTCAAGAGACCCAACCTAAGAGTAATTGGCCTTCCTGAGGCAGAGAAAGAGACAGGTTACACTGGAACAAACATTTCATGGAATCATTCAAGAAAACTATCCTTATCTCATCAGTGATGCAAAAATTCAAACACAAGAGATTCAGAGAACTCCTGCAAGACAAAAAATGAGAAGACCAACTCCCAGACACATAATACTTCACTTAAACAAAGTAGGTATAAAAGAAAAAATACTAAAGGCAGCAAGAGAAAAAGGTCAGACTACCTACCAGGGAAGATCAATTAGAATAGCAACAGATTTATCTACAGAAACTCTTCAGGCTAGGAGAGCTTGGAGCCCTATCTTCAAAGTTCTAAAAGATAAACAATTTCAGCCAAGAATAACCTACCCAGCCAAGCTAAGCTTCATCAGTGAGGGAGAATTGAAATCTTTCCCAGATATCGAATCCCAGAGAATCTACACTGCCACTAGACCACCTCTGCAAGAAACACTTAAGAAAGTACTGAACACAGAAGAAAAGGAAAAAAACAACAACAACGTTCTACATAAGAGTACAGGCAAAAGATTAAAAACACACATGAACCAACTTCAAAACCAAAAGAAAGACAACAAACAAACAGGAACAACAACAACAACAACAACAACAACTCTGTAAGAACCTTATGATAGGGATCAACTCTCACATTTCAATAATAAGCCTGAATGTGAATAGACTAAATGCACCACTGAAAAGACATAGAATGGCAAAATGGATCAAATATCACCAGGCAACAATGTATTGCCTTCAAGAGACTCACCTCACTAGAAAGGACACTCACAGACTCAAAGTAAGAGGATGGAAAACAAATTTTCAAGTGAACGGAGCACAAAAGAAAGGAGGAGTTGTGATCTTAATCTCAGACAAAAAACCCTTTAAGCTATCAAAAATTAAAAAGATACAGAAGGCCACTACATAATGATAAAAAGGTTCAATCCATCAACAAGAAATTTCCATCCTAAACATATATGCACCCAACTTAAGAGCGCCAACTTTCATAAGGCAGCTTCTAGGTAAACTCAAAAAAGATATTGACTCTAACACTATCATACCTGGGGATTTCAATACCCCACTCACAACCCTAGACAGATCATCAGGACAAAAAATCAGCAATGAAATCCAGAACCTCAATGTGACTCTAAACCAAATGGACTTAATTGATACCTACAGAACACCCCATCCAACGACCACAGAATATACATTATACTCATCACTGCATGGAACATACTCTAAGATCAATCACATACTTGGCCATAGATCAAGCATAAGCAAATTTAAAAGATCAAAATTTTGCCATGCACCTTCTTGGAACCACCAGCATGGTTCCCCAAAACCCACAAAGATATGGACACTAAATAGCATGATGCTAAACAACTCCTGGGTCAATGATGAAATGAAAACAGAGATTAAAAGATACCTGGAAACAAATGAAAATGAAGAAACATCTTACCAAAATCTCTGGGATGCCATGAAAGCTGTAGTAAGAGGGGAATTTATATCCCTACAAATGCACATGAAGAAAATGGAAGGATCACAAATTAATAGCCTAACAAGCCACCTAAGGAAGCTGGAAAAGCAAGACCACCAAAATCCTAATTTCAACAGAAGAATCCAGATCACCACAAAAGAAGCCCAAATCCAGGACATAGAAGAAAAAAGATAATATCAAAAAATCAATGAAACAAAAAGCTGGTTCTTCAAAAGGATAAACAAGATCAATGGTCCCCTAGCTAGACTGACTGAGAAAAAGAGAAAAAGCCCAAATAAACACAATCATAAACACAAAAGATGAAGTCAATCTGACGCTGAAGAAATACAAAAGATCATTAGAGACTACTATGTACATGTGTATGGAAACAAACGTGAAAACCTTAAGGATATGGAGGACTTTCTGACATTACACTACCTGCCTTCATTGAAACAAGAAGAAATTGAAACCCTAAATAGATGAATAACAATCAAGGAAATTGACCATGTAATTATAAAACTACCTACAAAAAAAATCCCTGGACCAGATGACTTGCCAGTAGAATTCTACAAGACATTTAAGGAGGAACTGATACCAATCCTACTGAAAGTATTCCAGGTGATTGACAAAGATGGAATTCCCCCCAAATCATTTTACAAAGCTAACATCACATTGATACCCAAGCCAGGTGAAGACCCAACAAAGAAAGAGAACTACAGGCCAATATCTTTGATGAACATAGATGCTAAAATTCTCAACAAGATCCTAGTGAACCAGATTCAATAACACATCTCAAAAGTCATCCATCATGACCAAGTAGGCTTCATCCCTGGGACACAAGGCTGGTTCAATATTCATTAAACCATAAATGTAATTAAATACATCAACAGATGTCAAAACAAAAACAACATGAATATATCATTAGATACAGAAAAGCTTTTGATAAAATATAGCACCCCTTCTTGATAAAAACACTCAAACATCTAGGTATACATAGAACACACCTCAAAATAGTAAAAGCCATCTATGAGAAACCCACAGCCAGCATACTCTTAAACAGACAATAATTGGAACCACTTCCCTTGAAAATTGGAACAAGATAAGTTTGCCCACTCTCACCCCTCCTGTTCGATATAGTATTGGAAGTCCTGGCTAGATAAATCAGAGAAGAGAAGGCAATCAGGGGTATCCAAAGAGGAAAAGAGGAAGTCAAGTTATCTCTCTTTGTAGACGACATGATTGTGTACCTTGAAAACCCAAGAAATCTGTCAAAAACCTCTTTGCCCTGATAAAGGACTTTGGCAAAGTCTCAGGGTATAAAATAAATGTGCAAAAGACAATCACATTTCTTTGCACCAATAATAAACAAACAGAAACCCAAATAAAAAGCACAAGTCCATTCAGATTAGCAACAAAAAAATGACATACCTTATCATCTTCCTAACCAGAAATGTGAAAGACCTTTACAATGAAAACTACAAAACACTGCTGAAAGAAATCAGAGATGACACAAACAAGTGGAAAAATATCCCATGCTCATGGATTGGAAGAATCAACATTGTGAAGATGTTCATCTACAGATTTAATGCAATACCCATCAAATTACCAGAAACATTCTTCTCAGATCTAGAAAAAACAATATAGGAATTCATATGGAAACACAAACAACCAAGAATAGCCAGAACAATCCTCAGCAAAAACAAAAACAAAAGCAAAGCAGACAGTATCACACTCCCAGACTTTAAACTTTATTATAAACCTACAATAATCTAAACAGCCTGGTATTGGAACAAGAACAGGCATATAGACCAATGGAATAGAATTGAGATTCCAGAAGCAAAACCTCAATTTCTCAGCCAACTCATCTTTGACAAAGCCTCCACCACCTACCACTGAGGGGAGGAGAACTTATTCGGTAAATGGTGCTGGGAAAACTGGCTGACCACATGCAGAAGATTCAAACTAGACCCCTATCTATCCCCATACACAAAAATTAACTCTAAATGGATCAGAGACCTAAATATAAAACCTCAAACCATAAGAACCTTAGAAAATGTAGGACACACCCTTATGGAAATTGGAACTGGCATTCAATTCATGAACAAAACCTGAAACACACAGGCCATAAGAGATAAGATAGACAAGTGGGACGTCATTAACTGACAAGCTTCTGCAAAGCCAAAGAAACCTCAAGAGAGCAGGGAGACAGTCCACAGACTGGGATAAAGTATCTGCCAACTCCACGTCTAACCAAGGCCTAACATCTTTGATCTACAGGGAACTAAAAACATGCTGAAAAGAAAAAAAACAGCCGGGCTCAATGGCTCAGCCTGTAATCCTGTGCCTTTGGAAGACTGAGGTGAGTGGACTGCCTGAGCCCACGGGTTTGAGACCCGCCTGGGCAGCGAGACCTCATCTCTACAATAAATCAAAAAATCAGCTGGGCATGGTACTGCATGCCTGTAATTCCGGCTACTCAGAAGGCTGAGGCAGAAGGATTGCCGGAACCCAGCAGGTCGAGGCTGCGGTGGCCAGGAGCGGCCACTGCACTCCAGTCTGGGCGACAGAGTGAGACTCCAACTCAAAAAAAAAAAAAAAAAAAAAAAAAACCCCATTACAAAATGGGCAAAAGAAATGAACAGACACATCTCAAAAAAAGACATACGAGTGGCCAACAGACACATGAAGAAATGTTCAACTTCACTAATCATCAAGGAAATGCAAATTAAAAGCCATATTGAGATACCACCTAACTCCTGTCAGAATGGCCATTTTCAAGAACTCAAAAAATAACAGATGCTGGAGAGGATGAAAAGGGAACACTTCTACACTGTTGGTGGGAGTGTAAACTAGCACAACCTTTGTGGAAATCAGTGTGACTTTCCTAAAAGCTCTAAATATTGACCTTCCATGTGACCCTGCAATCCCCCTACTGGGAATATACCATGAACAACTCAAATCACTCTATAATAAGATACCTGCACAGGTTTGTTTATTGCAGCATTGTTCACAATAGCAAGATCATGGAACCAACCATGCTGTCCATCAAAAGAGGACTGGATTAAACAAATGTGGTATATATACACAATGGAATATTACACAGCCATAAAAAATAACAAAATCATGAATTTTACAGCAACCTGGATGGAACTGGAGTTTATAATACTGAGTGATCTCTCACAGAAACAAAGATCTGAGTATCACATGTTCTCACTCATAAGTGGACCTTGAATAACTAACATAATACTAAAAGAAAAGAATCGTCAGTGGCGAGAAACTATGGGGGGGCAGGGAGGGGAAGGGAGGTGGGATTAACAGTAGTCGATATCTGTCTGGGGACAGGGGGCACACCTCATCAACAAGGGTACCTACACAATGCATATTTGTATACCTAACCCTTAACTGTGCCCACAATTTTAAAATAAAAAATATGTTAAAAAAAGAAATCAGTAAATAAATTGTTAATTTTTAAAGTTTTTAAAAATTTTCTGTAGTTTTAAACTCAAATTTAAAATTTTATTGATGCCTATAGGGTTGCAAGTTACAATAAAAATAAAATCTGTGAAGAAAAGAGTAAAAACCAATACTTAAGACTCCAAATTATTTTAACATGAACTTTTTACTTCATTAGTTATGGCAAGAAGAGACATTTCACAGTAGTTTTCTTAAGAATTTTTCTCACAATTTTAGTGAGATATTTAAAATAAAGAAACTTTAACATTTATTTCTTTGTTCTAAATGTAGTTCGTGTTTCCCTGATAACAAAATGTAACAAGTAAAGAAATCAGTACATAGCATAATATGTTACAGAAACTTTTCCAAGAATCTCTGAATCTTGGTTGAATTCATTTTGAGTTGAAACTCTGCTTTTCATTTACTCATTGTCAATGGGGTTTCAAGGAAGTAAACCTAACTTGAGTTTCAGAAAATGACTTGTGAAGAGAAGGCCATGATTTTTTTCCCTGAGCACTAATATACTCAAATTTCTACTTGTGGTAGAATGGTCACTGAGAAAAGGTATAGCTATGAAAACTGAGATACTATTTTCTGTCATGGTAAACATCACAGAATATTTGTGTCTGGTTAGCTAATATACCTTTTGGTGTAAACTTTAATCCCTGTTTTCATTTGCTGAAATATTTCGGTCAACACGAGCTAAATTTAGCAAGTTGGAATTTCGTAAATACTAGCTGTCTGTGGCTCACAATATAACCTGATAGATGACATGGTATTTATATGAAAACAAACTCAGATACAACAAAATCAAAATGGGGCAACCCTTTTGGGTTCCCTTCCACTGTGGAAGCTTTTCTGTTCTCTCAATAAATCCAGCTTTCAAAAAAAAAACAAAGATCAAGAACAGTTCCTTTCAATTAACATGACAGTTGCCACAAGATATCTTAATTCTAGTCATAATCTACTTTTAGCATATTATCTATTTAAAATAATGTTATTGCCATCTGTATAAAACTATTACATTTATTTTACAATCAAATCCTTAAAAGAACCTGGAGATTCATATCTTTAATTTCAGAGAACATTCACATTATTCTTGGGAGGGATAACTACACCCAGCTAAAATAAGTATAACATAATAATGGAGAGAGCAAGTCTCTATCTACAGAATGCCAGATTTAAAACCTAGCATCATTCCTGGCTATCATGTGTTATTGGATGTATCTATAGCTGCTAATGTGCATCAATTTTCTTATGTATAAAATTTGGATACCAATAGGGAAAAAGCTAAGTTTATTGCAAGAATTAGCTGAGTTAGTGCATGTAAAATGTTTAGAATAGATTCTGAAGTACACATCTGTATGAACTATTTTATTACAACTAGTACTATTATATCTATCATATTTTAAAGATGAAAGTGATATCAATATCCCTCCAACCACATCCCCATTCTCACATTTAATTGTGGTTTATAAATCCTTTCCCAGTGAACCAAGATTATATTTAGAACAATAGAGCACATACAATGAATGGTACCACTTTGAGGTGGGCCATACTAGCACTATGTATAAGGAAACTCTTGATAAGTGTCAACTTGGGTATGTTTGCAAGGAAAATTCTTCAAGAGAAAGTGAAAAAATACTAGAAAATAGGCATACACAAAATAACTCATTAAAATAAGAGTAGAACTCAGATTAAAAAAAAAAAACAAAAACAAAACAGCAATCATATGGTGCTTGGAGTTAGTATTCCAACCAGTCAACTTTGCTAGATCTCAGAGAACATTTGGATGTCAAAATGAGACATTGAAATGGTCTTCCTTTAGAAATAAATCTCTATTAGCACTATGATAATGGAAGACCTAGGTGCATATTTTAAAAAGCCAAACATATGCATCAAAATGATAAAGTTAATCATTTTGTTGATGTTACAATGATTGAAGAAAATAGCAGCAGTGTTTAAAGGAAGAAAATAGAATTCACACATCAAAAATGTAGGATCAATAACGCCCAATATGTAAGGCAAAGTTACTAAATATGCAAAGAAGCAGGGAATTGCACCCATAACCATAAGAAAAAAAAAATCAATGTAAAAATTCTCTCAAAGTAACTTAGATATTGGAACTAGCAGTGAAAAAAATGGAAATTAGCAGAAATGTATTAGAAATATGCTCCAAGATGTTAAAAAAATAATAATAAAATTATACTTAGTGAACAGATGGATAATTTCAGAAGAGGCTTAGTAAATATAAAAAATATAAAAAATGGAAATTCACATACTTTAATACTTATTCATGGTAGATTGAATCATTCTTTTAGAAATTTTAGAGCAATCTCAAAATATAGGAAAAAGGGATACAAAATAAAGATGCACAAAAAGCCAATAAAGAACACTAAAATGGAATATTAAAATGTTTTTTATCTTAAAAGATAAAATGAACAATAAATAGAAAATATTTTCAGGGTAGTAAAATTAGATCCAGTAATATTAATAGTTACATTATGTGAACTGAACAGTCCAATTCAAATACATAGATTGTCAAATTGAATGAAAAGCAAAATCTAACAGTACTTATTAATTTTATACAAGAAATATATTACAAAATAAAGACTTTTATAGGATAAAGTATAAAGAAAAAATTATGTTACAAATATTAACCATAAGAATGTAGTTGTTATACTTTGAATAACATATGACACTTCAAGATGAGTAATAGGAGCACTAATGAGAGACATTTTATAATGATAAAAAATGTCTGATCACAAAAAAGACAAAATAATCTCAAAACTAAATGCATCTAATAATAGCCAGTCAAAATATATGCAAGGCAGACTCACAATTTTCAAGGGAGAAGTATGCAAACCAGGGTATATTACTGGCATTTTAATATCTGTCTCTCAGTTATTAGTTAAACAAATAAACCAGAAAAGACATCGAAGATCTGAAAAAATTAGCAACCAAGTTATCCTATTGAACATTTGAAGAAAAAAATAATAAATAGTGCAGAAAATATAGTTATTTCACTCACAAATGAACGTTCAACAAAATAAATCATTTTCTATACCAAAAAGAAAGACTCACTAAAATTCAAATGACTTAAAATGTATAGTTTTTTATGTAGACTACAATAGAATATAATAAATAATCAACAACCAATATTAGTGACCTTTCAATAATTTCAAATTAAACAAAGTGCTTGTAAATAACTCATGGTCCAAACAATTATCAAAATCAATTATAAAATATTTTGTATTAAATGACACCAATTAATTATTACAAAATTTTTATCAGGCCACTGGATGTATTGTTTTTAATGAATATGACTATACAAAATATGCTTAGATCTATGTGATTTTATTTTATGATTTTTTAAAATTTTTATTTTTTAAAATTTATTTTTTATTATAAATATGTGGGGTACAATTCAGTGTTATGTATATAAACATTGATCATACAGGTACCCTTTTTAGTGAGGTATGTCCTTCCCTCCCCTAGCAGTTTCCCTCAACTGCTAGTCCCATCCCCCCTCCCCTGGCAGTTTTCCACTACTGCCAATCATTTTCTTATAGCATTATAATTGTTCAAGGTCACCTTATGAGTGAGAACATATGGAACTCACTTCTTCATTTCTGTGATAAATCACTATGATCGACTTCAAATCCATCCAAGTTGCTGTAAAGTCCATGTATTTGTCCTTCTTTATGGCTGCATAATATTCCATTGTATATATGTGTCACATTGTGCTTATCCAGTACAGCTTTGATGGGCAACATGGTTGTTCCATGTTTTTGCTATTGTGAATAGAGCTGCAACAAACATACGTGTGCAGTATCTTTTTTGTAGAATAACTTGAGTTCCTCCAGGTATATTCCCAATAGGGGAATTGCTGGGTTATATGGAAGGTCAATTTTTAGTTCTTTCAGAAATCACCACACTGTCTTTAAAAGAGGTTGCTCTAGTCTGCATTCCCACCAGCAGTGTAGAAGCGTTCCTTTTTCTCCACATCCTTGCCAGCATCTGTTGTTGTTTATTTTATTAATGATGGTCATTCTTACAGGGGTTAGCTGGTATCTCAGTGTGGTTTTGATTTGCATTTCTCTGATGATGAGTGAGGCTGAACACTTTTTCTTTTTCTTTAAAAAAAAACAAAACAAAACAGAAATATAAGCCCTGAGAGAGCAAGGCCTCAAAAAATTGTCATAAGTTTCAGAGTTGTTCCCCTCCACAGAAACACTTTTTCATATGTTTGTTGACTGCCCGAATATCTTCTTTTGAGAAGTGTCTATTCATGTCTTTTGCCCACTTTTTAAAGGGGCTGCTTTTTTTTTTCCTTTCCAGCATGTTGGAGTTCCTTGCAGATCCTAGATGTTAGGCTTTTGTTGGATAAACAGTTGAAAAATATATTTTCCCATTCTGTGGGCTGTCTCCCTTTCTCTTGATGGTTTCTTTTGCTTTGCAGAAGTTCGTTAATTTGATGAGGTCCCACTTGTCTATTTTATTTCTTAAGGTATTGGCCTTTAGTGTTCTGAATAGGAATTGGTTCCCAGTTCCAATTTTTATAAGGGTGTCTCCTGCACTTTCTAAGATTCTTATAGTTTGAGATTTTACATTCATACCTTTGATCCATTTAGAGTTAATTTTTGTGTATGGTGATAGGTAGGGGTCCTGTTTCAATCTTCTGCATGTGGTCAGCCAGTTTTCCCAGCACCATTTACTGAGTAGGTTCTCCTCTCCCCAGTGTATGTTGTTGGAGGCTTTGTCTAAGATGAGTTGGTAGAGGAATTGAGGCTTTGCTTCCAGAATCTATATCCTGTTCCATTGGTCTATATGCCTGTTCTTGTACCAGTACCAGGCTGTTTTGATTACTGTAGCCTTATAGTAAAATTTGAAGTCTGGAAGTGTGATACCACTTGCTTTGTTTCTTTTGCTAAGGATTCCTTTAGCTATTCATGGTCATTTATGTTTCCATCTGAATTTCTGTATTGTGATTTCTAGGTCTGAGGAGAATGATGTTGGTAGCTTAATGGGTATTGCATTGAATCTGTAGATTGCCTTTGGTGGGATGGACATCTTAACAACGTTGATTCTTCTATCCATGAGCATGGAATATTTTTCCATTTGTATGTGTCTTCTTGGATTTCTTTTCTTTTCTTTTTTTTTTTTTTTGAGTTGGAGTCTCACTCTGTCACCCAGACTGGAATGCAGTGGCCGCTTCTGGCCACTGCAGCCTCAACCTGCTGGGTTCCAGTGATCCTTCTGCTTCAGCCTTCCAAGTAGCCAGAATTACAGGCATGCGCTACCACGCCCGGCTGATTTTTTGATTTATTGTAGAGATGAGGTCTCGCTGCCCATGCAGGTCTCTAACCCGCGGGCTCAGGCAATCCACTCACCTCAGCCTCCCAAAGGCGCGGGATTACAGGCTGAGCCACTGAGGCCGGTTAGCTCTTGGATTTCTTTAAGCAGTGTTTTGTAATTTTCATTTAAAGGTCTTTCACTTCTCTGGTTAGGAAGATGCTGAGGTATTTCATTCTTTTTGGTGGCTAATGTGAATGGGATTGTGTCTTCTATACCTAGATGTTTGAGGGGTTTTATCAAGAAGGGATGCTGGATTGCATCAAAAGGTTTTTCTGCATCTAATGAGATAATCATGTGGTTCTTGCTTTTACATCTGTTGATGTATTTAATGACATTTATGCTCTTGTCCCATTCACACAGCCCTGCATCCTGGGGATGAAACCTTCTTGGTCATGGTGGATGATATTTGAGATGTGTTTTTGGATTCGATTTGCTAGAATCTTGTTGAGGATTTTTGCATCTATGTTCATAAGGGATATTGGCCTGTAGTTCTCTTTCTTTTTTGGATCTTTACCCTATTTGGGTATCAGTGTAATGTTAGCTTTGTTAAATCATTTGGGGAGAATTCCATCTTTCTCAATTGCCTGGAATACTTTCAATAGGATTGGTATCAGCTCCTCCTTGTACGTTTTATAGAATTCTGCTGGAAAGCCATCCGGTCCAGGGCTTTTTTTTTTTTTTTTTTGATAGGTAGTTTTCATATGATAGAGTCAATATCCTGGGTTGTTATTGGTCTATTTAATGTCTCAATATCTTCTTGTTTTAACCTGGGGAAGTTGTGTGATGTCAGAAAAACCTCCATTTCTTCTAGGTTTTCAAGTTTGTTTCCATATAGGTCTATATAGCAATCTCTGGTAATCTAATTACTTCAGGGTCAGTTGTGACTTGATCTTTTGTATTTCTGATTGTGTTTATTTGGGTTTTTCCTCTCTTTTTCTTGGTCATTCTGGCTAGCGGCCCATCAATCTTGTTAATTCTTTCAAAGAACCAACTTTTTGCTTTGTTGATGTTTTCTATGATATTTTTGTCCTCTATGTCCCATATTTGGGCTCTTATTTTTGTGATTTGGACTCTTCTGCTAAAGTTGGGGCTTTGGTGGTTTTCTCTTTCTAGCTCCTTTAGGTGATTTGCTAGGCTCGCCACTTGTCATCTTTACATTTTCTTGATGTGTGCTAGTAGAGACATAAATCCCCCTCTTAAAACTGATTTCATGGCATCCCAGAGGCTTGGTAAGATGTTTCTTCATTTTCATTTGTTTCCTGGAATTTTTCAATTTCTTCTTTGATTTCAGTGTTGACCCAGTCATTGTTCAGCATCATGTTGTTTAGTGTCCATGTCTTTGTGGGTTTTGGGGAAATTTTGTTGGTTTTAATATGTATTTTTATTCCACTGTGGCCTGAGAATGTGCATGGCATGATTTCAACCTTGTGAAATTTGTTTATGCTTGATTTATGGCCAAGAATGTGATCAATCTTGGAGTATGTTCCATGTGGTGATGAGTAGAATGTATATTCTGTGGTTGTTGGGTGGAATAATCTGTAGGTATCGACTAAGTCTATTTGGTCAAGTGTCAAGTTTAGGTTCTGGATCTCCTTGTTGATTTTTTCCTTGATGATCTATCTAGGGTTGTCAGTGGGGTATTTAAGTCCACTGCTATAATAGTGTTAGAGTCAATATATTTTTTAGTTTATTTAGAAGTTGTTTTATAAATGATGGTGCTCCTCTGTTGGGTGCATATATGTTTAGTATGGATATTTCTTGTTGATGGATTGAAACTTTTATCATTATAGTGTCCTTTTGTATCTTTTAAAATTTTTGATAGCTTAAAAGTGATTTTGTCTGATATTAAGACTGCAATTCCTGCCTTATTTTGTGATCCACTTGCCTGGAAACTCATTTTCCAACCTTTAACTTTGAGTCTTTGTGCATTTCTTGAAGTGAGATGAGTCTCTTGGATACAACATATAATGGGGTCATGGTTTCTTATCCAGTCCACCATTCTGTGTCTTTTCAGTGGTGCATTTAGTCCACTCACATTCAGGCTTATTATTGGAATGTGATGGTTTTTTTCCCTGTCATGAGATTCTTATAGAGTTGTTGTTTTTCCAGTTGATTTCTTGTCTTTTCTTTGATTTTGGGGTTGATTCATTTGTGTTTTCCATCTTTTCCCTGTACTCTTGTGAAGAAGATTGTTGTTCTTTTTTTCTTTTCTTCTTGTTTAATACTTTCTTAAGTATTTCTTATAGAGGTGATCTGGAGGCAGCATAAATTCTTAGGGATTGGATATCTGGGAAATAATTTAATTCTACCTCACTGATGAAACTTAGCTTGTCTGGGTAGATTATTCTTATTTGAAATTGTTTATCTTTGAGAACTTTGAGGATTGAGCTTCAAGCTCTCCTAGCCTGAAGGGTTTCTGTAGATAAATCTGTTGCTATTCTAATTGGTCTTCCCTGGTAGGTAGTCTGGCCTTTTTCTCTTGCTGCCTTTAGGATTTTTTCTTTTATACTTACTTTGTTTAGACAAATTATTATTTGTCTGGGTGTTGGTCTTCTCATTTGTTGTCTTGCAGGGGTTCTCCAGATCTCCTGTGTTTGAATTTTTGCATCACTGATGAGATGAGGGAAGTTTTCATGAATAATCTCAGGGAATGTTTGTTCCAGTGTAGTTTCTGTCTCTCCTTCTACTTCAGGAACTCCAATTACTCTTAGGTTCTGTCTCTTGGGGTAATTGTTCATCTCTTGAAGGTTTTGTTCTTTTAAAGCTTCTTTTCTATGTTTTTGACAGTTTGGGTTATTTCTGTATTTTGGTCTTCAAGTCTGAGATTCTTTCTTCTGCTTGGTTAATTTTGCTTTCCATACTTATTAGTTTGTTATTTATTTCCATCACAGTATTCTTTACTGCTGTTATTTCTGTCATCGGCACCTTCCTGTTTTCCTCTTGTCTCTCCTCAAGTTTTTTAATTCTCTCTATTAATGTCTTGATGTCTGGATTTGTTGCATGTGACCAGTCACTCTGGAGGCTCTTCATTATTTGTGCTCCGAAGTCTGTTTCCTCAGTGTCTGACCTCGCAGGATTCTGTGTGAGACCTATATTCTTCTTTCTATTTTTCTACATTTGTGCAGATTTTTCCTCCCTACTTTTTTCTCCCCCCCCCATCTTCTTGAATTCTGTTGTTCAGTGGTGGAGGGATTGCTTTTATTTCTGTTTGTTCAATCTCCTATTCTTCCTTATGTATATCCTCTTGCTTTGCTCAATTCTTGAGCTGAACTGTAGGTTGGGGGCAGCTGAGACAACTGAGATGGTTGAGGCGGCAGCCGAGCACCGTGTGAAAAGCAGGCTGCCGACAATGGGAGCTACAGCCCCCTGGTGGAGAGCTAGAGTCTTTATGTGTGTTCTCTTTTGCAAAGTGTCTCACAGACCAAACTGCCCCATCGCCATCTTGCTGGAAGTGATCCATGTGATTTTAAAATACTGACATGAAGATACTGCAATTCCCTTTGTGTCACACATTCTGGTGTCCCCAAGAAAAGATGTTCCCTGTTTAAGGCAAAAAGACTTAATATCGGTCCCTTAGTGTTATCATAAAGGATATGTACTGACAACTAACAGACATAACTTGTTAATAAGCATATGTATATATCACATAGTAATTAACTTTGATTTTTACTCTAAGTGATTTTCTTAGCAAGGCATTATATTTATATTTCTAGGTGTATCATTTTGTATGTTATGCACTTGGTTCTCTGCCAAAACATCATTTAGAAATTTTGACTCTCTCAAAAAGGAAAATAAGTTATGGAAGATGTACAAACTTAGAAAGGTATCAAGTCCCTTCTTATTAAACTTTAAAATCTTTCATATTTTAAACATTTAATATACCTAATTTCTCACCCTAAGTTCTTATCTCTTTCTAGAGTTATAAGACTCACCTCTGATTTGGAGACCACTACAATTCTGGGTGTTTGTTCCTCAGAAGTTTTAAACACTGAAATCTTCTGAAATATTTTTAATAACAAATTCGAATTATAATCTTATTTTCTTACATGGAAACAACTCTGATACATAGAACCAAAGTGGCATATGTTTAATAGGGGAATGCTCATATTATAACAAGAAAGTTATTTTCCACACAGGCATTGTGTGGTAATCCAAATAAAGGTATGTTATCAATAGGAATATTCACTAACATTTATTACATTTGCATATAAGTGAAGTTCAGTAGTAGGACTCTACATTTTGGGAGCAACTAGAAATTTTTAAAAGTGTGTTAAGAAGACTGGGATTCGCATTGCAGAATTATGATACTCAAAGGAAACTGCATCCTAGAAAGAACATTAGGGAACAATGATCAGAACTAAAGACAAGTTCAGAGCAAAAGTCTTAGGAAGATACTTGTGGTGCTGAGACCCAGAGAAATGGATTTGGTTGCTGTGCTCCTCACTGCCATAGGAAAGCTACAGATAGGATGAGGATGTAGATGGGCAGAATATGCAACAAGCGTACTCAAACATTATCTCATAAACTGCTACTGTGTATAATTATGACAATGTATTATCTAAAAGACAGAAGGCATACATTTTTAAAAATTATTTTTGGGTAACAACTTATTTGCAACATTTTGTTTCATCAGATGTGATTTTTAAAACAAGTTATGTATGGTATTTATAGGTTATTGAATAAAGTTACTTTTGCTTGGATGTTTCAGAAAAGCCAGCTATTCTTATTATTTGCTACATAGTATACGCTTAATAAAATTGAATAAATTAATACATGAAGTAATGTAAGTATCTGTTTTGTAACTATATAGAAAGACTAAGTTGTGGGGAACAAAACCATTGTGAAAACAAAATGTGCCAAGAAGATATATCTTTAAAATCCTAATAACTGATTTGTACTGGTTTGCTATTCTCAGCTTTTACTTCTTAGCTTAAAAATATGCTTCTAATATTCTTTCATTACCCTTATAACCCATAAGTCTTTTTCTGGAAATTAGTCATGAATAAGCTAGGAATTTATTATTTTTAATATTCTAAAAAATTTGGATTATAGTTAGTTGTCTGGATTTCTTGTTCTGCATTTCTGATTACTGGGTTGGCTGTAGACTAGTATATTGCTAAAATAGAATTGCTTCTTTTATAACTTGGGTCAGTATGTATGTGCACCTGTGTGTGTGTGTATATATGCATGCTTGCACATGTAGTTCCACACTTGGTCAAAAGCTCTCTGAGAGCAGTACCTTTTACTGTTCCTACAACTGTCAGTATCAGACAATAGAGAAAACTCATAGACACAAAGAAGGGTACATTTTGTCACTACATGTTTTCTTATTAGGTAACACAAAATGAAAGAGTGAAAAAGAATAAAATTGAACTAAAAAGAAAAAAATTAATTCAGTTTTTTTATTTGCAGATGAAGATGTTGGAGCTCAGAATGGTGAAATAATTTACCCAAGGGTTTATGGAAATTTGATTATTACTGTTATTATTATTAGACTTTTATTTTAGATTCAGGAGTACACATACATGATCAGCATGGACATATGGTGTAGTGGTGGGGATTGGATCTCAGGTACTCCACTCCTCAGAGGTGAACATTGTACCCCATAGGTAATTTCTGAACTCTAATCCTCCTTCCCACATCTCCCCTTACTGGTCTATTACTGGTCTCTCCTTACCGTGTCTATTATTTCCATCTTTGTGATTATTTAGCTTTCTTTCATGAAGGAGAACATGCAGTGTTTGTGATTCAGTTCGCTTAGGATGATGATCTCCATCCAGAACATTCATGTTGCTGCAAAGAACATGGTTTGATTCTTTTTTACGGCTGCATAGTTTTCCACAGTGAAAAAGTCAACTCTTACAAATGCTATTGTGGAGTGCCTCTGTAATCTCCATATGCAGAAGCATTGAAGTTCTTATTTCTGCCCATAAAAGATTTGCTTGGCCACACTGTATCTGAGCATGAAAACAAGAGTTTCAAAATGGCAGACAATGCTACACCATATCACATCTCACCTTTCCTCCTGGTTGGTATTCTTGGTTTGCATGATCTTCACTTCTGGGTTGGTATTACTGTCTCCTTCCTGTTTGCCCTGACCCTGTTGGGGAATACAGCAATTGTACTATCAAATGAGAGTCAAGCCTGTACAAGCCTATGTATTTCTTCCTCTGCATGCCAGTAATGAATGACATGGCTCTTGAGTCTTCCACAGCACCCAAGATGCTTGATGTCTTCTGTTTCATTCCCATAGGTTTTACTTTAATATCTGCCTATCATAAATGTATTTCACCCCCACATTTTTCATTATTGATTGTTGCCATGGTCTTTGACTGCTGTGTATCTATTTGCATCCTGCTGCATTATATAACCATCCTGACAACAACAATGGCCATTAAAACTTGTCTAGTTGGTACATTTCAAACTATTCTTATGGTTTTTCCCTATCCTCTTTTCATTAGGAGTGTATTGTATTACATCAAATATGTCATCAATCATACCTATTGTGAGCACATGGTTATGGGGCGGTTGGCAACACTAGTGTTAACAGAGTATTTAGAATTTCTGTGGCCCTTTTCAGTGATGATATTGGACCTAGGGTTCATAACCATGTCATATATCAAAATTCTCCAGGCAGTCTTCTGGCTCTCTTCCCAGAATTCTCACTCTAAAGTACTGTGCACTTGTGCTGCCTGTGTCTACACTATTCTTGTCTCCTACATACCTGCAATGTTTAGCTTCTAACTCACCACATTGAAAAGAAGATACTGCCAAGAGTTCACATAAATTTCACAAGTTTATGCCTTCTGGTGTTCCTCACAGTCAGTCTCCTGGTGTATGGTGTCAAGATCAAGCAGATTCGTGATCAAGTAGTAGTTCTCTCCTTATCAAATAAGAAAATTTGTAATAATTAAAACATAAATACCAGACCAAATCAGTAGTAATGTGTCATTAAAGTCCTGGATACATGATAGCTAACATCTAATTTCCAAACTCTTCTTTCTTGATTTTTCTGTGCCTTGTAGCAGGAATAGTTGAAACACTATACTTACATTTATTTAAAACTATCTTTTGTCCATTTTTTATATTTCCAGTTTATTTCTATTTAAAATAATTATAAAATCAGAATATTATCAAAAAGTATCACATAGAAAACATTTAATATATTTTACCAATGTTCTTACTTTGTTACTTTAAATATAATTAATATAACATTATTATTTTAGATTGTATCCCCAAGTAGGGAAAAAACTAAATAAATATTCTAAACATTGAAGAATTTTCATTCCATTTGGTCAGATTTACTTTTGAAAATAATATTACCTTCTGAGAATATGCCTGGAGAAACTCAAATCACTCTATGAAAAAGATACCTGCACACACATGTTTATCGCAGCACTATTGACGATAGAAAAACATGGAACCAACCATGTTGCCCATCAAAACTGGACTGGATAAGAAAATGTGGTACATATACACAATGGAATATTATGCAACCATAAAGAAGAACAAAATTATGAACTTCACAGTAAATTGGGGTGAATTTAGAGTCTATAATACTCAGTGATCTATCACAGAAGCAAAGAACTGAATACCGCTGCAGGGGGCCAACCCCTGCAGGTTTTGGGGAGTCCCTGGAAAGACATTGTGGTGTCAGTGAAACTGGAAGGGATAGATAATAAAAGAAAGAAAGAGACTGGACTCTGTCTAGTGCAGAAGTAGATTCTGTAGGAGGGATAGATATAAAGAGAAAGAAAGATAAAGAAAGAAAATGGACAACTGTTCAATGGATTGAGCAGAAACCTTTTAATGGGATAAACCATAAGTCTTTTATCCCAGATTTTCACAGGTTAAATCACAAGACTATTACATGAACACAAAGCCAGGTGGATGAGGGGTGTCCTCCACCCACCAGGAGTTTTCCCAAGCATGTGGAAAGACAATCCCAAAATTATCTCACTGTTCCTCATGCTTGGTTAATGTTCCTCAAAAGCAATACAATTCTAACATCATAATATTCTAATAATCAATAACTTCTAAAGCTTGTGCATACACAAAACCTAATAACTAACTTAAACCCTAATCCCTTTCTGTTCCAAGCTAATTCTACTTGCACTATAGAAACTCTTAATTATAGCTCAAACCAGTTCCTAAAGAATGTGGCCCAGTCCAACGATCATGCTGGGCCATTTCTAGGAACAATTGACTACAATCTCTTAACAAAATGGCTATTCTAAAATCCTATATATCTATCTTGATTTCTATAAAAGTTTCTAATTCCTAATCCTAATATATAAAGTTGATCATCAGTAATAAAGCTTCTAAAAATAAAACCCAAATATAAACTGTAAATTGTACTAAAGCCAAAACCACAATAGTAGAAAATGGGAACAATGAAGTTTCTAAAGTTAGCTGTATTCTTATTAAACCTCAAAATATCATGTTTGATCATGCTTGAACTAACATAATTCCCTGACGTTAGTATGACCTATTGTACAATACTTTCTATGAGTAAAGTCAATTTAATTTCTATAATAAGTGGAAAAACTCTACACTAACTGTAGCTAAAACTGGTTTAAAAGAATGCAGCCCAGTCTAAAATATGTGCTGAGCCCTTAGGAATGTGACCCAGTCCAAAGTTCATGCTGGACCATTTCTGGTAACCCTAGATAATCATCTATACCATCTAAAGCTGAAAACAGCTCTCCATATGTATATACTAATTCTACAAATATACTTTTAAATCTTATAAAGAAGCTTGTACTGAATAGAAGGCTCCCAAATGTGACCTGAGTTTGAATTATATCTGATACCTAAGCTGAAACCGCAGTTCATGGGAAACAGGAACAATGAGTTTCTAGAGTTAGCCATGCCTGACACAGTCACAGAGCCTTCAGCTTAGGTAGGCAGAGATCCTTTTGGCTAAATAGAAAAAGGGAGGAGGGAATGGGGTCAACAGCTCCCAAACACATCGTAGTGGTCCCGGGGTCCATGGCCCACCTTGATCCCTAACGTTCAGGTGGGCATCCATGGCCAGCTCCCAACATCTCCCCCTTTTTTATTTTTTTGGCATGAAACTATGAAACTCAGTGTTGAGCTGAGAAATACTTCTCTTCAGCACTCTGCAAAGTTCCTTCTAATGGGATGTGCTAAATCTTCCAAAAAAGGGAAGAGGAAATGGGCATCTTCCCAAAAAGGACATCTTCCCAAAAAAGGGAAGAGGAAATGGGCCAACAACTCCTGAACACATCCTAGTGGTCTCAGGGTCCACAGCCCACCTTGATTCCTAACGTTCAGGTGGGCCTCCGGGGCCAGCTCCCAACATACCACAAGTTCTCATTCATAAGCAGACCCTGAACAATTATTATAATACTATAAGAAAGGGATTGGCAATAGTGGGAAATTGCCAGGGGGGGGTATACTTCATAAATAAGGGTACCTGATCTCAAACCAGGTTAAGTAGGGACCAAAATGAGGCCCAAATTTTACCTGTACAATGATAATTTGTATATCTACGCT